>CM056059.1:206920907-207599657 GCA_029574335.1 Rana kukunoris | reverse complement strand
AGTGGCACTATCTGCGCTCAGGTGGTATATAGCAGCACACGTACAGTGGCACTAACTGTGCTCAGGTGGTATATAGCAGCACACGTACAGGTGGCACTATCTGTGCTCAGGTGGTATATAGCAGCACACGTACAGTGGCACTATCTGTGCTCAGGTGGTATATAGCAGCACACGTACAGTGGCACTATCTGTGCTCAGGTGGTATATAGCAGCACACGTACAGTGGCACTATCTGTGCTCAGGTGGTATATAGCAGCACACGTACACACTATCTGTGCTCAGGTGGTATATAGCAGCACACGTACAGTGGCACTATCTGTGCTCAGGTGGTATATAGGAGCACACGTACAGTGGCACTAACTGCGCTCAGGTGGTATATACCAGCACACGTACAGTGGCACTAACTGCGCTCAGGTGGTATATACCAGCACACGTACGGTGACCCCAAATGCGCTCAGGTGGTATGTCACAGCACACGTACGGTGACCCCAAATGCGCTCAGGTGGTATGTCACAGCACACGTACGGTGACCCCAAATGCGCTCAGGTGGTATGTCACAGCACACGTACGGTGACCCCAAATGCGCTCAGGTGGTATGTCACAGCACACGTACGGTGACCCCAAATGCGCTCAGGTGGTATGTCACAGCACACGTACGGTGACCCCAAATGTGCTCAGGTGGTATGTCACAGCACACGTACGGTGACCCCAAATGCGCTCAGGTGGTATGTCACAGCACACGTACAGTCAGAGCGACTGCGTTTCTGTGCAATTCAATAGCCCACTTGCATTAACAGCAACTGCCTTTCTGTGAAAATAAATAGCACACGTGCAGTAACAGTTAATGCGTCTATGTGCAATGAACTAACACGTGTACACTAACACGTTAGAGCATCAAGCACAATCTCCTGCCTGACAGATACTAATAGCAGAACTAGCTAAGCTATACAGTTTATGAATATATTGACAACTCCTAGGGATGTCAATATATTCTCTACAAACTGTACATTTAACTATACTAACTAGTAGCCTCATCTATCTATCTATCTATCTATCTATCTATCTATCTATCTATCTATCTATCTATCTATCTATCTATCTATCTATCTATCTATCTATCTATCTATCTATCTATCTATCTATCTATCTATCTATCTATATGAAAAGACACTGGGCCAGATTCAGGTAGAGTTAGGCTGGAGTATCTGTGATACTCCAGCCTAACTGTCACTTTAAGCCGGCGTTTCTGTTTTCTGTAACCAGAAAACAAGAAACGCCGGGTTGGTGTTCCGATGTGATCGGCGCAAGTGAATTTCGCCATCGCATCACAAATTTAATTTAAAAATGACGCCGGGGGCGTTCCCACTGATTAACGCTGAAAAAATATGTTAATCAGCGGGAATCGGAAATTCACGATCGTTTTCGGGCGCGACGCAGTGACTTTCTGACGTTTCCGTAAGCGATACGCGACGTAAAGATAAAGCAGCCCCCTAGTGGAGTATCCTATGTTAAGTATAGCCGTCGTCATCGCGTCGGAAATAAAAAAATTTGCGTCGCTTGCGTAAAACGTTCATGTGACGTCATTGACGTTCACTGACAGAATTTGGAGCATGCGCACTGGGATGCATTGACACTCGACGCATGCGCAGTACGTTCGCTGCGGGATTGCGCTTAGTTTAAATAATACACGCCCCGTACCCGCCCAATTTGAATTCCGCCGGCTCATTTTCGATACGCTGCCGCAACTTTAGGAGCAAGTGCTTCATGAATAACAGCACTTGCTCCTAAAATTTCGGCAGAGTAACGTAAATGAGAAGCGTTACTCCAGAGCAAAGATGCTCCCATCTACCTGAATCTGGCCCACTGTGTCTCTATCCATCTATCTATCTCTCTCTCTCTGTCTGTCTGACTTCTCTCTCTGAAAGCAAGCCGGAACACACTACACGAGGCCGCCCGGGAGGCGGCCTTTTATAGTGTGGGGCGTGTGCTAAAGCCCTAATTGGCCAAAGCACCCAGGCTTTGGCCAATTAGGTCTCTTCGTTTTTTGGGCGCTTTGATTGGCCAAGCATGCGGGGTCATGGTGCATGCTTGGCCAATCATCAGCGCGCAATGCCGCAGTGAATTATGGGCCGTTGCGCGTCATTCGAATTTGGCGCGAACGACCCGATTTGTTTGTTTTCGACGAACAATCGAACGGCCGATGTTCGATGCAAACATGTGTTCGCATCGAACGCGAAGCTCATCCCTGGAGTCCAGATCTAAACCCTATTGAGCATCTGTGGGGCATCCTCAAACTTAAGGTGGAGGAGCGCATGTATTCTAACATCCACCAGCTCCGTGATGTCGTCATGGAGGAGTGAAAGAGGACTGCAGTGGCAACCTGTGAAGCTCTGGTGACCTCCATGCCCAAGAGGGTTAAGGCAGTGCTGGAAAATAATGGTGGCCACACAAAATATTGACACTTTGGCTTCAATTTGGACATTTTCACCTAGGGGTGTACTCACTTTTGTTGCCAGCGGTTTAGACATTAATGGCTTTGTGTTGAGTTATTTTGAGGGGACAGCAAATTTACACTCACTACTTTACATTGTAGCAAAGTGTCATTACTTCAGTGTTGTCACATGAAAAGATAGAATAAAATATTTACAAAAATGTGAGGAGTGTACTCACTTTTGTGAGATACTGTATATGTCTATATGGTTTTGGGTCGATGGGCTCCATTCATGAAGCGATATCTACCGCTTTGAGAAATGTGGTAAAATACCACATAGCATTTTTCAAAAATGTTTTGCCATTCACAAAAAAAGTTTCTAAAATACTGCATAAATACTAGTATTTATCTCATTAAACCATTCAGTATTTTATCTCATGTGATGCCCAGTGTGATGGATACAGTGGACAAGAATTAGAGCTCCTGAAAGTTTTTATTGCTAATAAAGAGGAAAAAAGTTTTAAACCTAAGAAATATGGCAACTCACTAAGTCAGTGTGGGTCCCTGCATTATATATATATTAATACTAGGGTTGTCCCGATACCACTTTTTTAGGACCGAGTACAAGTACCGATACTTTTTTTCATGTACTCGCCGATACCGAATACCGATACTTTTTTTAAATGTCATGTGACAGTTTTCAAACCACAATACAGACTAAGGATATTTTCTTTAGAATTATGAAGAACTCTAACTCAAGACATTATAAAAGAATAAAAATTTATAAAAAAAAATGTATTTGCTTGTCACGCAGTAGTAAAAAACTCAAAGAATTTTCACAGAACATGTTGATAAATACAAAAAAAGTATTCTATTTAGGCATCGGGAGCATTTGCGCGAGTACAAGTACTCCCGCAAATACTTAGTATCGGTCCCGATACCGATACTAGTATCGGTATCTGGACAACCCTAATTAATACAAAAGAAAAAACGTGCCTGGAATACCAGTCAAAGCAAAGCGGCTTCCACATATGTGGTATATCAAAAACAACTAAATTCTATTTAAATACAAACTATGGGCCAGAGTAATTTCAAATTAAATGCGTTTTTTAGCTAGTCGGAAACCTCAAACCTCAATAGACGGCTGCGGGCTTCAATTCGACTGGATTACGTGTTTGTACGCCTTCGGATCTACGCTGCAATAAAATTGCGGCCACTGGGTGGACTTCCCGTCGTTTTCCGCGTCGGGGTATGCAAATGAGCTTTTGCCGGCGATCCCAGAAATTACAATCTTCAATTGCAATCTCTTACGGCACCTTTAGTCATCTTTTTTTTGCGTAACACTATACCAGCTTTTTGCTGCTCTAATATTAGACAGCCCATGTTAAGTAAGGCCGTCGTTCCCGCGTCGAATTTCTAAGTTTTCCGACGTCTTTTATTATTTTTAACGTAAGTCGGCTGGGAAAAGGAATGTTCGTAAACGACGCTACTCAAACAACGAATGACGTAACGACGTGATTTCGCGCAATGCATGGCGGGAAAATTTCTGAACGGAGCATGCGCAGTTCGATCGCCGCGGGGACGCGCCTAATTTAAATGCTTCACGCCCCCTAATAGCGTATTTCGCGTACGGGCAAAAATCTCCCAGAATTCGATGTAGAGCCTGGTAAAATACAGCAGCGTAGAGTATTTCGATTACGCAGCGCAAAATTAAGTGTATCTGAATCTGGCCCTATATTTATAAATGTCAAATATTGAATGAAAATGGTATTAAAAATCACACACATATATAAATACCCTTTTTCCACCAGTAAAAATACAACGTTGTCTTTTTTTCTGGTGGAAGAAGGGTTTTTACAGTATATATTTGTGTAATTTTGATACTATTTTCATTCAATATTTGACAGTTATAAGGATATTTTGTATTTCCTTACAGTATAACTAAAGGTAAAGGGCCAGATTCAGGTAGATGAGAGTATCTTTCCTCTGGAGTAACGCTTCTCATTTACGTTACTCTGAAGACCCTTTCAGCGCAAGTCATGTAATTCACATAGCAGTTGCGCGTAAACTTGCGCCAGAGTAACGATAATGCGCTGGCGTAACCCGACGCAAGTGGAAGTGGGTGTGATCATATGTAAATGATGGGCGGAGCCCAGCGCAGAGGCTTACGTTCAGCGCATCATCCACGGAGCATGCGCAGTGAGTGCGGCTCCACTCGCCCCCTTGTGCGCATGCTCACAACTTCCGTCGGCACCACTTCCTGGGAAACGTCAGCGCAATGCGTTCCGCTGGGCGCTTAAAAGCGCTGGCGGAAACGCCATTCCGGCGCAAAAGTATTTCCGCTTCCCCCCACCCCAGGGAAGATACTTTTGTTTGGTGATGGCTGCTCCCGCTACCCCCAGAGAGAGGAGGAACCTGAATTTTAATGCCCAGGAGGTCTCGCTCATCATTTCGGCAATGGAGACGGATAATGCTTTTCTCCATGGCAAAAAAAGCCGGAAGACCAGCCGGGAGAGGAATCAGGGCATCCTGGAGTCCATTGCTGCCAGGGTCAATGTCTTGGGCTACTCCACCCGGACTGCTGGGGACATACAAAAAAAAATTAATGATCTGCGGCGCAAGGTGAGGGACAAGGTGGCCTCCATCAGGAGGTATGAGAGGGGCACAGGTGGTGGTCCCCCATGTCCTGTCACCCTGACCGCAGAGGAGGAGGTGGTCGCACGCTGCCTGGAGAGGGAGCAGGTGGAGGGGGTCGCAGGCTATGACTCCGTGGAGGAAGGCACAAGGACAGGTAAGTGTTTTATAATCCCCTATTTGTTGTTTTGCATTTGGGGGGGGGGAGGGTACATGTGCCAAGTGTGTGGGACCACCAACATGTGTCTGCTTTGTGTCATCCACAGATGACGTAGCTGGGCCATCATCTGTCAGCGTGCATTCCACCCCATCCCCCCCACGCCATCGTGTGCCCGAGCCACTGGGTGGTGAAGAGGTTGTGGAGGAGGAGAGTGGCCACACCACACCTGCCGAGGTGGTTGTAGAGGATCCTGCTGTGGCAGAGCAGGACTTTACCTTAGTTTTGTCTGTCTCCTCCCCTTCTCCTGGGCCATCTGTCGTCCCCTCCCCCATCCTTGGAAGCCCCTCAAGGGCGACTCCTTCCACCCGAGGACAACCATCTTCTGGCCCCAGGAAGGCGACCCAGAAGACCAGGGGGGTGTCTGATGGTGTCCAGGACCAGTTGGCGAGGGATCACGCCAGGCAGACGGAACAGATGGGGGCCATAGTTGGGCACTTACAGAAAGTGTCTGACAGCCTGGGCTCCGTTGCCAACCTCAGCAACGCAGTGCAGGATGTAAGCTGCAACTGCGCTGCAGTGGTCACCACTTTGGGGGAGGTGCAGGGGGATATTCGGCACCTTACTGCAGCTGTCCAGGCCAACACTGCTGCCATCCGGGACCAGGGGAGGCTGAGTCGGCGGGCCCAGCATTATCAGGTCACCCGTCAGCTCCGGATGCAGGCCCAGACGAACTCCTACCTTTTACGGATAGCCAGGGCCTTGGAGGGCATGCAGGCCACACCTGCCAGGAGTGGCCCACCTGGGGATCAGCCACCTCCAGATGCCCCCCCACCCCCACCCACTCCATCCAGGCAGCTGAGGAGCCAGAGAGGGGCCCCCAGAAGAAGCCCCCGGCATCCCCGATGAGGCCTTTTTTTTTTTCTTGTTTTATATTTTTGTTTTGGACATACTCAGGTCATGAGTTTTTTTTTCTTTTTCTCAGGTTATGAGATTTTGTTTATTTTATTTATCAGGATATGATATTTTTAATTTCTTTTTGTACTGCACACGGTCAGGAGTGCAGGGGACAGTGTGAATGGTGTGTGAATGTGAGGGGGTGGCACTCCTGAAAGTAAGGGGTGTCACCCTCGGCCGTGGTGGTGAAGTTAACCCCACGGCTGTATGAATGACGTGTAAAAGGTGTGTGAATGGACAGTGACATCATTGGGGCCTTGACGCGGCGTTACTGCTCCCAACTCCTACATGCTGGACTTGGGCTAATCCAATGTGATGTGTATGTGGTGTGTGTGATCTAGGAACATCAGTGGTGTACATGCATGCATTGTCTGTGTTATTAATGTTTTGGTTTAGTGTCCAAAGATGCCTACGGCGAGGACCCTCCTGACTGCTCTTCCATCAGCAGACTGGGTGTCCTCTGGCAGGTGGGGACTGTGTGGGTCGGGGGTCAGGTCATCACGTATGTCAATATGCAGGCCTTTTTTCATAGCAAAGTTATGTAGTATGCAACATGCACCGATGATCTGACACACAAAGGTAGGGGAATACAAGAGGGCCCCCCCAGACTTATCCAGGCATCGGAAACGGGACTTCAGGAGCCCGAATGTTTGCTCCACCACTGCACGGGTTTTGATGTGTGCTTTATTGTATTTTCTCTCTCCTCTGGTTTGGGGGTTCCGGAAAGGAGTCATTAGATGGGGTCCTAGTGCATATGCAGAGTCACCTGGAAGGGAAAAGACAGGAGAATGTTAGTCATGCATGTGCGACTTCTGTTGTGCATCACGGGAGGGGATAGTCATGCCTGACTCCCATGTCACTCACCAACCAGCCAGCTGTCCCCATACATGTTCTGGTTAAATTCTGCTGGGATGGGGCTCTGATTGTATATGAAGCTGTCATGGCTGGACCCGGGGTGTTTGGCACGGACGTGCCATATGAGGCGTTGGGCATCAGCTATCACCTGTACATTGATGGAATGACAATGCTTCCGATTGCGGTATATGTGCTCTGTGGCACTGGGGGGCTGTAGGGCCACATGTGTGCAATCAATGGCCCCCACAGTGCGTGGGAATCTGGCAATGTTGTAGAAATCTGTCATTGCCTTCTGCCGCAGCTCCTCAGTGGTGGGTCTGATGAACTGGTTGGACATGCGTCTGAGGATTGCAGGGACAACCTGGTGCACACATCTGCTCATGGAGGATTGTGACATCCCAGCCACCACTCCACTTGTACGCTGGAATGATCCACTTGCAAGGAAATGGAGTGTTGCCAGGACCTTCACCAGTGGCTGCACTGCTTGTGAGCGGTGTGTCTTGCTGGTGATGTCATCCTGCAGGGTTGTGGTTAGTTCAAGTATTGCATCTGGGCTGAATCTGAAGAGGCGATACACCTCCTCATCCCCCATGCCAAAGAGGTTCATACGAGTGCGGTATATCCTCTCACGTGGCCGCCTTCTTGGTTCCAGGGGACCCATCAGTAGTTCTAGGACCACAATTGCCCCTGGCATGTTGGCACACAGAGGTGTTGTCCTTGCAAGTGTTGTTGTTCAGCAAGCTCCTATCGTCGGTAACGCTGCTGTAGCTGCTCTCCTGCTGACCTGTGACCGTCTGGAGTAAAGATAAAGCAGCCTTTTGTAGAAATAACTTTGCGCCGGACGGACCAGATACGCGCGGCGCATGTAGCCAGCGTATGGTGCTAATCCGTTCGCGAATTGGGAAATCTCCCTCATTTGCATATTTGCAGGGGAAATCAATGGGCGCGACTGATGCGCCCAGCGAAAATAAGCGCTGACGATACTCTGGCGTCGGAACGTTCCGCCGGTCGCAAATGACCCGTTATTGGGCGCATCTAGTTTGGTGGGTACGGGCACATAGAAACGACGGCGCATCATCACAGTTACGCGGCGCATATCCAAATACTCCAGCGCAAGTGTTCGTGAATCTGGCCCAAAATGTTTATTTAGAGTTGGATTCGTTTTACAACAGGGACATTTGTTCTGGTGATCTCGGACCCCCAAGGGACTCCCTTAATTTGCAGTGATTTCCCTACACTTCCTGTTTTGGAAATAGGACAGGAAGTGAAAGTAAATCTCTCCAATGGGGCACAGATGGGCAAAAAAAACAAAAAAAAAAACGGGGTTCTAACCCTTTATTACTCTATCCAAAGTGAAAAATAATGTTTTTCCTTTAGTTACACTTTCATTCAGCATTTTCAACACTGAGGAATCCTTGAAATTTGGCCCCTATAAAAATTAAAAGTCAGCAGCTACACATACTGTAGCTGCTGACTTTTAACATTAGGACACTTACCTGTCCTGAAGTCCAGCAATGAGGGCACCGCAGGTGATTTTTGGATCGGCTGGTCGGGTGCAGCCAAGGCCATTGCTACAAAGGGAATGCGGCAGTGAAGACTTTCGGCTTCACGGCCGGGCCCCTACTGCGAATGCGCGAAGCGCGCTGTGCTCTTTTACTGGCCGACAGAAGCGGAGGGAGGAGGAGGGGGACCGAGCTGCTGCCATAGATCGCCACAGCACGGTCTCCCAGAAGTGGGACAGGATTATCCTGTGTCCCGTGTCCCGCGATTGGGTCACAAAGCTGAAGAACGGGGAGGGGTAAGTGTAAAAAGACCTCTTCCCGTGCTTCCTAGTGAGTCTGTCTGTTCCCTGTCATAGGAAACGACGATCAGTGACGTCACACGCAGCCTACAGTAAGAAACACACATTAGGGAACACTTAACCTCTTTAGCACCCCCTACAGGTTAACCCCTTCACTGCCAGTGTCATTTTCACTGTAATTTTTTGCTGTAAAAATGACAATGGTCCCAAAGTGTCAAAAGTGTCAGATGTGTCCGCAATAATGTCGCAGTTACTATAAAAATTGCTGATCACCGCCATTACTAGTAAAACATTTATTATTAATAAAAATGCCATCAAACTATCCCCTATCTTGTAGATGCTGTAACTTTTGCGCAAACCAATTAATAAAGGATTATTGCGATTTTTTTTTTACCAGAAATATGTAGAAGAATACATATAGGCCTAAACTGAGGAAAAATATGTTTTTTATATATTTTTGGGGGATATTTATTATAAGAAAAAGTAAAAAGTATAGATTTTTTTTCAAAATTGTCGCTCGATTTTTGTTTATAGCGCAAAAAATAAAAACCGCAGAGGTGATCAAATACCACCAAAAGAAAGCTCTATTTGTGGGAAAAAGAGGAGGTCAATTTTGTTTTGGAGCCAGGTCGCACAACCGCGCAATTATCAGTTAAAGCGACGTAGTGCCGAATCACAAAATGGGGCCTGGTCCTTTAGCTGCATAATTGTCCGGGGCTTGAGTGGTTAAATACTGCATGCCTGGACCAACATTTAATTACGGCATGCATTTAACTATTTATTTCCTTCTATGATTTGAGTTTAACGCCTTTTCATGCAATCTTTACCAAGCATTTTCAGTAAATGCCCCAAACCAGCATAACAGTTTCAGGATCGCATGCGGTATTTAGGGAAAACTGTCTGGAGTCCTAAATACTGCGTGCGATCTGCATTAGTAAATGGAGCCCAGTATTATTTTATTATTTTATTTGAGTTTGTGTTTTTAACTGCTTGCCGACCAGCCGCTGCAGTTATACAGTTGTAGGTCTGCTCTGCTGGGCCAGAGCCCGTCCCCCCGCTTGCCCCCGTCTCCCGTGCGCGTGTGCCCGGCGGGCGCGATCGCCGCCGGGCACACGCGATCGTTTCCCCTAGTCAGTCATTTCCCCTAGTCAGTCCACTAAGTCCACCCCCCTACAGTTAGAACACACCCAGGGAACATACTTAACCCCTTCCCTGCCCCTAGTGTTAACCCCTTTACTGCCAGTGGCATTTTTATAGTTTATTTTTTTAACGAAAAATATGTAGAAGAATTCGTATCGGCCTAAACTGAGGAAACATTTTTTTTTATATATATTTTTGGGGATATTTATTACAGCAAAAAGTAAAAAGTATAAATTTTTTTCAAAATTGTCACTCTATTTCTGTTTATAGCGCAAAAACTAAAAACTGCAGAGGTGATCAAATACCACCAAAAGAAAGCTCTTTTTGTGGGAAAAAAAGGACGGCAATTTTGTTTGGGAGCCACGTCGCAGTGCCAAATCGCAAAAAGTGCTTTGGTCTTTGACCAGCAATATGGTCCGGGGGTTAAGTGGTTAAAGTAATGTGTAATATTAATTATTTAGAATATACTGTGTATATATATATATATATATATATATATATATATATATATATATACACACACACATATACATACAGTATAAAACATCAGTTTGCAAAAAAACAAACAAAAATAAAACCACCCAAACCCCAAAAGGTCTGCCTCTGGCAATCCTAAATTGCCCACTCAGGCAGTAGACACGTGTAGTACATGTAGGCTAGAGATTCCCAGGCACATGGAAGAGTGCACGCCTTTACAAGTTGTAGATATACTATCAGTGATGGTTGTGAACTGGACTGGTAGATTGTGTGTTAATCTTTTTATGTTGCCCTTCCTGTCTGGTCATCATCTGTAACGGCAATCTATAGAGATAACCAGTGTCCTCACATGCTCATCTCCCACACTATAAAACTTCCACTGTATTCACATAAAAGAACTTTTAGGCTTAACCTCCCTGGCGGTATAATTATGTCAGATTTTAGGTGCTGAAAGCGGTACAATTATTTTGCATGGAAATTTGGCGTTTTATATTGTAGGCCTGTAATTCTTAGAACTTACTGTCCAAACAAGAGTCTAGTAGACATCCCGGGTATGATAAAGTTTGAAACAAGAAATCATCAATTATAATATAATAAATAACTGTAAATAATTATAACAAATAATAATAATACACATTTTTCAATAATGTAATAAAATCAAAAACACTGAAATTTGCTCAGTTGCAGAATTGTCGCTGTCATTACTTTCATGATGACGAATTTCCCCACAAATCACTATCGCTCAATTCTGCAAGTGATTCTAATTTATTATCGCTGTTTTCTAGCTGCTCTAAAACCACTTTGGACATACAGGGACACTTTTTGGTTGCTATGGACAATCTCCAGTTTCCAGGCAGAAAGAGCAGTTTTTTATAATATAAAACTGCATGCAGAACACTGGACAGACCACTAGGGACAAATGGGGTGTGTAATTATTTGATACAGTACTGTAGTCTAAAAGATTACAGTGTACTGTATCTATACTGTGTTTTTTACTTTTGAATTTGGCACCGAACTCCGTCCCCGTGTGTCGCAACGCTCGCAGGGAACGGAGCTCGGCACTGTGAATCGAGCAAGACACGGCGGCTCGCAGATCACAGCGGGGAGACATTGCAGGATCCAGGGAACAAGGTAAGTAACCTGTACATAGATCATGCGATGCGATCGTTACCGCTTTTGGTACTGAAATTTCACCGTGAGCCACACTTGGGAATTTCGCTAGGAAGGTTAATGTACACAGAAACCTCTTCTGAGCTATTTAACTTGACAGATAGTAAACAACGTTTAAAAACGTCCATTTGCCGCGCTTACATTGCGCGTTTATCCACATTTGCATTTAGGAGCGTTCTATTTATTTATTTCAAATAGTCAAAAATGAAAAATGCCTGTAAATGAAACACGGCTGAACGCGAATTACTGCGTTTACAAGCTGTTACAGGCATTTGGCGTTTGAAATGCCTCTAAACATCCATCCTGAACAAATTTTTTTGCTTTTCAAAAAATGCTTCTAAACCAGTGTTGGCAAACCTTGGCACCCCAGATGTTTTGGAACTACATTTCCCATGATGCTCAGGCACTCTGCAGTGTAGTTAAGCATCATGGGACATGTAGTTCCAAAACATCTGGGGTGCCAAGGTTAGCCATCACTGTTCTAAACTCAGCTGCCTAGAAACGACTATAAACGACCTGTGTACATGTACTGATAAAATAACATAGGGCCAGATTCAGGTAGAGTTAGGCTGGCGGATCAATGGATCCGCCAGCCTAACTGTCACTTTAAGCCGGCGTTTTTGTTTTCTGTAACCAGAAAACAAGAAACGCCGGGTTGGAGTTCCGATGCGATCGGCGCAATTGAATTTCGCCATCGCATCGTTACTTCAACTTAAAAATGGCGCCGGGGGCGTTCCCGCCGATTTACGCTCAAAAAATATGTTAATGAGCGGGAATCGGCAATTCACGATCTTTTTCGGGCGCGACGCAGTGACTTTACGACGTTTCCGGAAGCGATACGCGGCGTAAAGATAAAGCAGCCCCCAAGTGGAATATCCTATGTTAGGAATAGGCGTCGTCATCGCGTCGGAAAAAAAACAAATCGCGTCGCTTGCGTAAAACATTCATGAATGGGGATGTGACGTCATTGACGTTCACTGACAGAATTTGGAGCATGCGCACTGGGATGCATTGACACTCGACGCATGCGCAGTACGTTCGCAGCGGGATCGCGCTTAGTTTGAATACTACACGCCCCGTACCCGCCCAATTTGAATTCCGCCGGCTCATTTGCGATGCGCTGCCGCAACTTTAGGAGCAAGTGCTTCATGAATAACAGCACTTGCTCCTAAAATTTTGGCAGAGTAACGTAAATGAGAAGCATTACTCCAGAGCAAAGATGCTCCCATCTACCTGAATCTGGCCCATAGAGGAGAGTTCAGGGGCAGCTGAATAAAACACCCAACTGCTCCTAAACGTCCGTTTATCAGCTTTACACAAGGTTAAACTAGGCTTCATGCCTGTAACAGCTTGTAAACACATGTAAACGCCATAACCCACGTTTAGCTGCATTTTGTTTACAGGAGTTTTACATTTTTGACAATTTGAATAAAACGCTGCTAAAATTAAGAAAATAAATAAGCGCCTATACCAGCTTGTAAACGTGGTAACTTGCGTTTAGCTGCAGTTTGTTTACAGGCAATCTTTATTTTTTACTATTCTCTCAGCACCTTCATTGGTAAGATATCTGCAAATAAGTTTGCATAGACTCAATCATCAGAGGTCTAACGTAAACATTGGAACAATGCAATTCTCCCATTTGGTTGTCAATTTATTTTCATGCTATACAAGATGTATAGATATACAAGATGTAACAAAAAGTGATGAAATGCACAAAGGTGGGCAGAAATAACCAAAATTACAAGGTGGTCAGGAAGAGAGTTGGGAATTGTGTATCTGAATATTCCAAGTCATAAAAGAAGCCAGGGGCTTTACACAACCCAAAAAGCCAACATGGTTCTTTAATATATTTTGTGGGAAATTAAATCATGCATTCTATATATCATACATCTACCCATCCTTTATAATGATAATTACAGTAATACCTCAGATTGCGAGTAAGGCAGTTTACGAGTGTTTTGCAATACAAAAAATTATAATAAAAAAAATCCTGACTCGGTTTGCGAGCATTGTCTCGCAAAACAAGCAGGATTCAAGCCTCTGGGGTGTGCAGTACAGCATTTGGCCAGAGGTGAAGGGGGCGCCGGTGACACTCAGGCCGCGTACACACGATCGAACATGTCCGCTGAAACTGGTCCGCAGACCAGTTTTTAGCGGACATTTTCGATCGTGTGTACGGCCTATCGGACCGTTTACCAGCGGACCACAGTTTTAAAACATGCTTTAAAACCTGTCCGATGGAAACCTGTCTGTCGGACAGGTTCGATGGTTAGTACACAAAATCATCGGACCAAAAACTTGCGCATGCTCAGAATCAAGTTGACGCATGCTTGGAAGCATTGAACTTCGTTTCTTCATCACGTTGTTGTGTTCTACGTCACCGCGTTCTGGTCCGATGGGATTTTGGTCCGGCAGTGTGTACGCACATCAGACCAACAGACCACTTCAGCGTGGTCCGATGAAAACGGTCCGTCGGACAAGTTTCATCGGATCTGTCTGATCGTGTGTACGTGGCCTCAAAGTTGTACGGAGCCTCTGGGAAACACTCTGTTCCCGAGTGTCCCTGTGCCTCTTTGAGTGCCTCCGAACGGCTCTGAGTGCTCCCCACGTGTTTCTGAATGTCTCCGGTGCCCCCCCTCCCCCCACCTCTGGTTACACTAGTAGTGCCAATGGAACAGATTATCTTGGTTTCCATTATTTCCTATAGGGAAACTTGCTTTGATATACAAGTGGTTTGGATTACAAGCAATCTTCTGGAACGAATTATGCTCGTAAACCAAGGTACCACTGTAGTTAATATTAATATAATAATATATTGTTTGTTTGACCCCCCCAAACATGTTGGCTGTTTTGTGTTTTTCTGCTGTGATCTGATATTATAATTAAAAAAAACATTTGGACAGAGCCTCCCAATGAGATCAGAGTAATCCTGGACCTAGAGGTTTACCAGATTCCCCGGGGCACTTTTTGCTCCATGCCCCATCTGTTCCTCTCCGCCATTCGAAGAAATGTGTTTTGCCACATCTCCTAAACGCCACATGGCGTTCAATCGTGATTTATTGGAATAAAGTACAGGTTCCTATTCACTTAAACTTGGTACGGCTTGTACGGACATTGGCTCCTGCAGCTGTCAATCAAATCATCTGATGAGGAAATGAGAAGCTGGGCTGAGTTCTGCACGATTGTCCCCATAGAATGCCACTTCTCACGGGGGGCACTCCTGCGGGCCCAATCCTGAACCGTGCTGCCTTTGTCTATAGACAGAGACAGTGTGGCTCGCCCCCCCCCCCCCCCCCCACACAACAGGACTGAAAAGTTAGATCAAAAGCCCCCCTATACTGTGTGACAGTGCTTTAGACATTTTAAGAATGGGTATACAATAACACAGATCATTCTGTAGGAAAAACAACTCCTAGATTAGTATTCAAACAGTGGAGTTAATTTACTAAAGGGAAATAGTCAATGGCCTGGAGCAAAAAGTGCAACTTGGAGGAGGGCCAGCATAACTGGGGTGGGCAGTGAGGCAGAGAGAATTCTAGTGATAGGGGGAGGTATTAAAGGGTTTGTAAAGGAAATATTTTTTTTATCTTAATAGCTTCCTTTACGTTAATGCAGTGCTGTTTTCATGTCCTCATTGTTCGTTTTTGCTCTCAAGTTGCTGTAATTCTTCTCTGATCTCCACACTTCCTGGTTGTCTGTTTCCTGATGACCACAGTACTGGGAGCTTTCTCTCTGTGGTCACTCACTTCAAGGAGGTGTGATTACTGCGTGTCTAGTTTCTAGTTTTGTTTTCCAAACCATCACTGCTCTATGGCTCTGTATGCTCTGTATAGCACAGAGGCAGGAAATAACATGCACACATGAAACTAGATGCAAAAACTAAACTAGAAACTACAGGTACATTATATGATTGATTTTTATCTATTTTTAATAATTTTTTAAAGGAATCAGTTAAGTATTATGGCCCAGATTCATAGAGCAATTACGCCTGTCTAACTGGTGTTAGACAGGAGTAATTTCAAATTTCGCGCGCCGTATCACTAGTTTGAATCCTCAAACCATGATACGGCGGCTTCGGGCTTCGATCCGAGAGGCTTACGTCTTCGTAAGCCTTCGGATCTACGCTGCGATATTTTTGCGGCCGCTGGGAGGAGTTTGCGTCGTTTTGATGCGTCGGGATATGCAAATGAGTTTTTTACGGCGATCCACGAAGATACGAGCGGTCTTCGCAATCGCTTACGTCTATTTTTTTTTACGTACTGTTAGACCAGCTTTTTGCTGGTCTAACGGTGCGTAGCCCATGTTAAGTATGGCCGTCGTTCCCGCGTCTAATTTTTTTTTTTTTTTTTTTACGTAAGTCGTTCGGGAATAGAAATGTCCGTAAACGACGCTACTCAAACAACGAATGACGTAACGACGTGATTTCGCGCAATGCACGGCGGGAAATTTGCGAACGGAGCATGCGCAGTTCGATCGCCGCGGGAACGCGCCTATTTTAAATGATTCACGCCCCCTACTCGCGCAGATGGATTGCGACGGGAGAAATACACTACGCCGCCGTCGTTTACTGGACAAAATCTACCTGGATTCCACGTAGAGCCAGGTAAAAAACGGCGGCGTAGTGTATTTCTGATACTCTACGATAATCTAATTCTATCTGAATCTGGGCCTATGTCTCTATACCCTGTAAACAGTAATTTAAGCAAAACATTTTTTTCCCTTTACAACTCCTTTAAGCCACTTACCCAGATTGGTGGGTCCCGAGGGTTGGGAGTGTCCTGTGGATGTAGAGGGTCGTAGGTTTCTTGTCAGAGCTCAGTTGGAGCTGTTCACAGAATCATGAAGGTTTCATCTGTCCCCCCCTCCCTCTGTTTTTTTTTTTGGGGGGGGATCCTTTCGAGCTTTTCTGATAGTACTAGGTGAGATGGTTTTCTCCCCGCCCATGGGGCAGTTATTAATGTGGTATGGTTTTTTCCATGACCGTTCGTGTCAGGGGTTCCTTTATTACTAGTCGTAGCAGCAGCGGGAGGTCTATGGGGTCTTTGAAGGCGGTGCTGGATAAAATAATGGAGAATTAGGGAGGTTGGGCCCATCTGGAGGTATGGGTGTCCCTCACCTTAATAATAATTCAATGATAACAATGGTTTTAAGTTGGTTGTATCTGGTAGGAAGTAACTTGTAATTGCCCATGAGCTGGGGGCCCTTTATTGGGTGACTGATACAACTGGTTGGTCGAGAAAAAATTGCCCTTCAAAGACCTTAGATCGGGTAGGTTAACCTGAGGTATTTTGGTATAATGGTTATGTAAAAAATGTATTATATGCATTACGATTGTTTATGTTGTGATTTGTATTTCATTTGTTGTAATAAAAAGGCTGCTATGGCTACTTGACTCCAAAATGAATGTTTCATCTGGTCAATCTTGGGGGTGGGGGGGATGAAGGAATGGGGCTATGGTTGTTTAATTTTACAGGAAGCGAGAGCCTCAGTGATCTGCACATCCCTCAGTCAAGACTGTGCACTTAGTAAAGTGCAGAGCTTGGTAAATGAGGTAAAAGCTTCACTTTGCAAAGAATACCCAATCACATGCAAGGTTGGAGTAAAAAAAAAAATGCATTTTTATGATTGGATGATGGAAGTCAGCAGAGCCTAAGCTCATTTACTAAGCTCTGGAGCAGCTGCCCTTTACAAAGTGCACAGTCTATTTGCCCTTAGTAAATTGCACTGAAAGTGCTCTTGGAAATGCAGTTGCTGTAGTTCCGAGGGGGACATGCAAGGAAGATAAAAAACAGCATTTTAGCTTGCACATGATTGGATGATAAAATCAGCAAAGCTTCCCCCTCCTTTCAGATCTTCCCCTGAGATTTACAGCGACTACACTTCCCAGTGCACTTTTAGTGCAATTTCAAGTGAACTTTGCACTTGTAGGCCCAGATTCTCAAATGAGATACGACGGTGTATCTCCAGATACACCGTCGTATCTCTGTATCTGGCCCTGGGTATCTATGCGACTGATTCTTAGAATCAGTTACGCATAGATTTTGCTTAGATCCGACTTGCATAAGTCACTTACACCGTCGGATCTAAGTTGTAATGTTACGCTGGCCGATAGGTGGCGTTCCCGTCGATTTCAGCATTGAATATGCAAATGAGCATGATACGCCGTTTCCCGAATGTATTTGCGCGCCGTCGACAAAGTTTACGTAGTTTGCGTACACGTAAGGTTACCCCTGCTATATGAGGGGTAACCTTGCGTAGGTCCGGCAAAAGCCATGTTAAGTATGGACGTCGGGACAGCGTCGTGTTTTTCCGTCGTTTACGCAACTCGTCGCGAATAGGGCTGTGCGTTAATTATGTTGCCGTCGAAAATCAATGTATTTGTGTCGTACTATGGAGCATGCGCAGTGGACTACGTTTAGGGCCGGCGCATGAGCAGTTCATTTGTCGTGGGGGCACGCTTAATTTAAATACAGCACGCCCCCCTCCTTCCCTATTTGAATTACGCGGCCTTACGCCGTCCTATTTACGCTACGCTGCCGCACATTACGGAGCAAGAGCTTTGAAAATACAGCACTTGCCTGTAAAAATGGTTACGCTACGCTCTGCACAAAAAGCGGAGATCTACGAGAATCTGGCCCGTAGTTTGTACTTGTAGTGCAAAGTGGATTTGCCTTTAGTAAATAACCCCCAGTGTGTTTAGCTTTTTGCCGGAGTTCCGTTTTAATATGTTCCTAATTTGCATACAACATGGAAAAATGAATGCTGTTCTTATATATAGTCAGTGCTAACATTAAGGGAACATTCTTGTGTGTGCCTCTCTCTATGTTGTTAAAATACACAACTCAGTGTGCTATAACGCTTAACCCCTAGATTGAGTTGCCAGTCAATCAGTACAAAGCAATGTAAAACTAAAATAAAACACAAAATACGCTGAGCATAAAGTAGACAAACAATCCTACTTACTGGCATAGTGCAGGTCTCTGATGGGACTCTTAGATGGGGAAGATCCTACGAGTATAGTGAAGTGACGACTCTGACCGGTCACTGCTGTCACAAAGCAACATGCCGCTGCTAGGATCTTAAAAAAAAGAAACACCAATCAGGGTTCAGATAGACATACTTATTTTACATCTCTTAAAGCGGTTGTATACCCTCCTTTTACACTTTTACCTACAGGTAAGCCTATAATAAGGCTTACCGGTAGGGATGAGCTTGGAGTTCAAGTCAAACTCATGTTTGACTCGAACATCTTCTGTTTGGTTGTTCGCCGAATTACGAACATTATGGGCCGTTCGCGCCAAATTAGACGCGTCACGGCCCATAATTCCCTGCGGCATCGCAGTGCATTCCTGGCTGATTATTTGGCCAAGCATGCACTATGACCAGCATGCTTTGACCAATGACAGCGCGGTAAGAATGGAGAGTTATAATTGGCCAAAGGCAGGGTGGCTTTGGCCAATTATGGCTCAGGGGGTTTAGTACACGCCCCACACTATATAAGACCGCCTGCGTGGCGGCCTTGTGTAGTGTGTTCCGGGTGCTGAGAGAGATAGAGACAGTATCATTTCATTTGAGTTAGAGCAGGCAGGTGAGTCAGTTAGCTGCAGTTACAGTGTATGCAGTATATATATGCATTCCAGGTGTTGTATAAATATATATATATATATATATATATATATATATATACAATGTATTCAGTTTAGCTACATCCGTTCCTGTTATTCTCTTCCTAATATACTGACAGGCAGGCAGTTGATTGTGGTAGCTGCAGTATTTTCAGACAGTGTACTGTATCCTGTGCACAGTGTGCAACTAAAGGTAACTGCAGACAATTGCTGGTGTTCTCTTCCTAATAATACCACTGGTACCCATGCCGTTTTTCTCAATGATTTTCATCCATATTGCCGGGTCCAGACATGACATTAAAGCAGCAAGCAGTTTAATTTACTTTTACTCCTTTAGAAATGTCATTTTGTCCAGAGACAGTTCAAAACACGGAAAACACGTGCCACTTTACAGGCATGCTGTAGACACCCCCCAGGCACGGTATTTAAAGGAATATTTTACTTTTATTTTTTTCACTTTACGCATCATTAAAATCACTGCTCCCGAAAAAAAATGCATTTTTTAAAACTTTTTTTTGTATTGATACATGTCCCCTGGGGCAGGACCCAGGTCCCCAAACACTTTAGGACAATAACTTGCAAACTAGCCTTCAAAATTCGGACTTTTGATTTCTGACGTTTGAGTCCCATAGACTTTAACGGGGTTCGAAAGTTTGCGCGAACTTTCGGTCCGTTCGAATGTTCTGATGCGAACCAAACCGGGGGGGGGGGGGGGTGGTGTTCGGCTCAACCCCACTTACCGGCAGGTAAAATGAATATCTCCTAAACCTGTACGGTTTAGGAGCTATTCCCTATACATGCAGCCGCTGATGTCATCGGCGCATGCGATCTGAATGCCCCAACTGAAGGTCTGGCAGTGTTGCCGAACCTTGCAGGAAAGAAAACTCCTGCGTGCATTCGCGGGAGTGGCGTCATCGCGGCTCTGGCCACTCGCAGTGCTGAAGCCGCGAACCCGGAAAACACAGTGAGGGCAAGATGTCAGCTCCCTCTGTGTTGACCAGGCTCCCTATACAGTAAGTGTTTCACAATGAGCTGGTAAATACGCAAACAAATTGAAGCCAAACTCCACCTCACACTGCAGTTACGCAAGCAGTTACAGCAACAGTTTTGTTCCTTTTAAGATAAAGAATTTATACAAATAAATAAAAGCTGGTCGTTGTACTGTTAGCACCTCTGTCAGTGTTTAATGGTTTGTCTCAACCCTCTAACTGCTATATTTGTTGGAGAGCTTTTTTCTAGTAAAAAACAACAAACTTACTGGGCAGATCACCAGGTAAAAATAAAGCAAAGAAAGCCTAAAAAAGAAAACTAAGGCTGGCAATAGGCGGTTCGAATCTCGGCCGGTTCATCAGGAATCAACCGAAATTTGAATCTTGTGTGGGAATGCTGAATGCACCAAGTTTATCAATCGATCAACTTGGGTGATACCAGCCTGCTGCATTTGCTTGCAATTATCACTAATGGCTATAGCAGCCCAGATGGCATGGCATCCCCACGCCGGGAGCAGACAATGGCTCGGCACGAGGGATCCCCTTGTCAGCGCTGTCTGTGTTGATGGGGGAATCATCCAAATTTCATTCCTACAACAAAATAAATTTGCATCTAGATTCTATGGCCATCTATGGATTGGTAACTTTTGGGTTTAATATCATTGCAATTACAATTGTGTAATTTGTGTTATATGATAAATATGATAATTTATAAGAAGTGATATACAAAAATAATCACTGCAGTTTTATACACGTTTGACACATTGCATCAAGTGAACACTACAGTGTCACATTACCAATCTGGAAGTAATTCTTTTGTGGAAGTGGAAAATTCTCATGGTAATTCTGCCACTGAATGCAGTGGCGTATCATTGGGGGGAGGGTGCAAAATTTAGAAGGACGCCATCCTGAGGGTGCTGCCCCTTGATGTTATGTCAGGTTCGGTGAGAGCGTGGCACAGCTGTGTCCTTGGCATGCAGGCATCTATTCCCAGACAGTGAGTGGTTGGCCCCGCAGACAGAGGCTGTGTGGAAGGTGAACACAGAGGGTTTCTAGGCCTTGGAACTCAGCAGGGAGAGGAGCTTTTCAGCCTCCTTGACCCCTGAAGAGGCGCATAGCAGTGGGCACCTTCCAAAGACTGGACTCCATCTCTTCCAATCTCCTCTCTATGCCAACAACAGCAGTGAGACCTGGAGGACGAGAAAGTGCAGGGAGTGCAGGCTGCCAGGGAGCTGCTGAAAGGAGCAGAGCACTGCTGGCTCAAGGAGACTGGCATGGTCCCGGGCATCATACACTGATACGCAGACCTACCTGCAGACACAGACTAGGATAGGGGAGCAGAGGAGGGACTGCAGGTAGGGACAGGGCTAGGGGTTTCTCTCTCATCTCCCCCCTTACCCCCCTCTCTCTCAGCCACCATCTGTCAGTCCTATCTCTCTCTCTCAGCCCCCCTCTCTCTCTTTCCCCTCTAGCCCCCTCACTCTCTCTTAACCCAACCTCTCACCATCTCTCTATCAGCCCCACTCTCTCAGACCCCCTTCTCTCTCTCTCACCCTCCCTCTCTCTCAGCCCCTTCTCTCTCAGCCCCCTCTCTCTCAGCCCTTTCTACTTCTTAGACCCCTTCTTTCTCTCTCACCCCTTCCCTCTCTCTCAGCCCCCTCTCTCCCACCCTATCTCCTACCCCCTCTCTTAGCACTCTTCTCTCTCTCTCACTCCCTCTTACCCCATCGCTCACAGCCCCCCTTTCACCCCCTCTTTCTCTCACTCCCTATCTCTCACCCCCTCTCTCTCATCCCCTTTGTCTCTCTCTCATCCCCCCTTTCTCTCACCCTCTCCCTCTCTCTCAGCCCCCCTATCTCTCTTGTCTCCACTTTCTCACCTCCCTCTCTCTCACCCCCTCCTCTCTCTCACCCCATCTCTCACCCCCTCTCTCTCAGCTCCCTCCCACTCCCCTCCTCACCCACCCCCTCCCTCTTTCTCTCTCTCACTCCCCAGTCTCTCTTTTCAGAGTTACCTGTCATAGAAACACTCCAGCGCTGCAGTATAATTGATCAGGTTGGCCCCTTCGCCTGCTCTTCCTTCTGTGTTCTGTGCTTTAGGGCGCTTGAGTGGCTGGCCTTCGAAGATGTCACTCCTGCGCATGTGCAAAGGGGTCACATCGCGGCACAGGTCTGAGATCATAAATCTTCATTGAGCTGCGCATATACGGCTCAGTGCACATGATAATTGACAGGCAGTAGGAGATTTATTACAGACAAGACTGGCAAGAGCTCTTCTGTCATGCAACAGCTTCTTTCATAAAAAAAAAGCTTTACAGGGATCTCCCATCACACCGGGAGTCCCGATCAACTAGCTGGCGCTTCTGCCAGCTGATCATAGAGCTCAACGAAGACCGGATCGGCTTTGTTGGGCTCTATAATGTAGTAACCCAGAAGTAATGAAGTCACATCGCTTCCGGGTTACTCAGATGTAAATGGCGTCATTTTTAGAGAATCAAAAGCATTTGATCACACAGATCTTGGTAGGGCAAAGGAGGGATCTGGGGTTTATAAAGAGCTATAAAGAGCACCTGTCACATGCCTATTGCTGCCACAAGGATGTTTACATTCTGATAAAAAAAAGTGATACAAAACAAAACAATTTAAAGCGACAGGGTAAAATTAAAAAGTAAATTGCAAAAGAGAACATATGCGTCGGTCTGGCACGCACGCAAACAGCGATCTTCCCCACACATGTAAGGTATCTCCGCAAATGTCAGATCATGGGCAGTAATTCTAATCCCGCGTTCACACTGTCGTTTTTTGTGATGAAATAAAACAAAGTTTTAAAAAACGTAATTTAAAATGATCGTGTGTGGGCAAAACGTCGTTTTATGTCTTCTGAAAAACGACCAAAAAAAATTTCAAACATCCTTCAATTTTTTATGTAGTTTTTCAGAATGTCGTGTGTGGGCAAAACGACATTTAAAACAACGTTTTTAAACCCGCGCATGCTCAGAAGCAAGTTATGAGATGGGAGCTTCAATGGAACAGAGTGCCGTCGAACGTGGTGTACGTAACCGCGCTTTGCAAGAGCATTTTCAGAAAACTATGGTGTGTAGGCAACGTCGTTTTTAAAATGAAGTTTGAAAAACGTTGTTTTGTTTTGTGAGATAAAACAACGTTTTTTTACATCACAAAAAGTGATCGTGTGTACGCGGCATAACACCACACCTCTTATGTAAAGCTAAAGTGGTAACCTGTAAAAAGCTTCGATGGATAGTAGAATTTACATTGTTTGTCGCCGTTGCACGAGCGTGCACAATTTTAAAGTGTGGTATGATGTATTTTTTTCACAAATATTGTGTTTGAAAAACTGCTGTGCAAATACCGTGTGACATAAAAAATGACATAATCCACTATTTTATTCTCTAGGGCCTCTGCTTTAAGAAATATTTAATGTTTGGGGGTTCTAACTAATTTTCTAGCAAATAATACTGATTGTTACATGTAAACAAAAGTGTCAGAAAAAGGCCTGGAGCTAAAGTGGGTAAACTTCTCTGTAACATTTTAAATAGAAGCAGTAGTCTCAGTTGCATGGATTTGTAAGCCGACAGTATGTGGAAGCCACATAACCAGCAAAGTGGGGTTCCTATACTAAATTATGAGAGTACAACACTGGAGCACTACACATAGGTGGCAGGCCTTGCTGCCCTTCTGAAAAGCAATTCCCTGTGGACTGCTTTTCAAAGGGCGATTGGCAGGTGGCTTAAAAAAAAATGTCACCTCCTAACCCCGAAAGGTTTTCACGTGATTCCACTATGAAAGGGGCTTGTCAGTAGTACAATACTGACCAGGGCCGTCTTAATAGCATCATGGGCCCCTGGGGAAAGTAATGCTCTGGGGCCCCTACAATGATGACAGTGCAGCTAAACAGACATCAAGTAGGTAGGAGGACGACTGCCTCCCCTGTGTATCTATCACTCTCAGTGCCATCATGGGCCCCCAATTTCAGGGCAGTGTGGGCTCAAGGACCAGCTGCTTTGAGGAAAGTGCAGGGGGCCCTCCATGCAGCTGGGGCCCCTGGGCAGTGCCCAGCTGTGCCCTTTCATTAACTACTTCCCGACCGCCCACCGCCGTTATACGTCATGATTTTAAAGATGGATATCTCAGTAACGGCAGCAGCTGCTGCCACAACCGAGATATCCATCTCTTCTGTGGGCGGTCGGTCAAACGATAATGGCGGTCTCCGCGGCGGATTCGCAGTGAGATCGCCGTTATTGGTGGCGGGCCGCTTACCGGAGCCGTCGGTAGCGGCGGAGGCGATCGGGTCCTCTCCCACGCTGTTTGGGGATGCGAGTGAGGGAAAAATTTCCCTCATCCGTCCCCGTAGCTCTGCTGGGCGGAAGTGACGTCAAAACGTCAGTCCCGCCCAGTGTCTTAAAGAGACATTTATTTTTTAATGTCATTTGAAAAATGAAATTTTACATATTTTTTTTGCATTTAAGCCTAAATATGAGATCTGAGGTCTTTTTGACCCCAGATCTCATATTTAAAGCGGAGGTTCACCCTAAATATAAGCTTTCCCATGTGATCCAGCATACTGGCGTCAGCGCCAGTATGCTGTTTTTTTTTTTTAATCCCCCACTTACTGTATTATGCTGGAATTTAATTTTTTCCCCCGCGGTGGACGGCTCTAGTATTGCTCGTCACATCTTGCGAAAATACCCGATAAGGATTCGGGTAATCTCGGCGAAAATGCGGCGCCTGCGCACAGACCTAGGAGCTGACTGCGCAGGCGCCGTATTTCTCCGAGTCCTATTTCGGCGTTTTTCGGAGGGCGTGACGCGCCATAGCCGTAGGACTCGGAGAAATACGGCGCCTGCGCAGTCAGCTCCTAGGTCTGTGCGCAGGCGCCGCATTTTCGCCGAGATTACCCGAGTCCTTATCGGGTATTTTCGGAAGATGTGACGCGCTATACTGGTGCCGTCCACCGCGGGGGTAAGAGATTAAAATAAACCATAATACAGTAAGTGATGGATTAAAAAAAAAAAAAAAAACAGCATACTGGCGCTGACGCCAGTATGCTGGATCACATGGGAGGGCTTATATTTAGGGTGAACCACCTCGTTAAGGATTTGAACAGATCTGTCTGCTGGCATTTTGGTTTGCTCGCGTGTACACACAAGCAAACCAAAATCCCCGCCAGCAGACAGCGCGCTGACGTGTCGGTGACGTGGCGGTGACGTTGACGCCGCCACGTCACCGCACCAGGAAGTAAAACACTTCCGCGCATGCGTCGAAATCATTTGGTGTGTGTGTGAGAAGACATGTCTGCTGATTAGCGCGCGCAGAAGCGAACGCATACGCGAGTAGCGCCCGCATATGAAAACGGTGTTCAAACCACACAAGTGAGGTGTCGTCGCGATCGTTGGAGCGAGAGCAATAATTCTAGCCCTAGACCTCCTCTGTATCTCAAAAAATGCAACCTGTAGAATTTTTTAAACGACGCCTATCGAGATTTTTAAGGGTAAAAGTTTGACGCCATGCCACGAGCGGGCGCAATTTTTAAGCGTGACATGTTGGGTATCATTTTACTCAGCGTAACATTATCTTTCACAATATGTAAAAAAATTGGGCCAAATGTTTTGTTGTCTTTTTTTAATTTAAAAAAAGTGAATTTTTTCCAAAAAAAGTGCGCTTGTAAGACCGCTGCGCAAATACGGTGTGACAAAAAGTATTGCAATGACTGCCATTTTATTCTCTCTCTATATATATAATGTTTGGGGGTTTTAAGTAATTTTATAGCAAAAAAAAAATGTTTTAGTCTCATAAACACCGAGTCTGAAAAACAGGCTCGGGGCTAAAGTGGTTAAGACATTCATTTTAGCTGTGATAATTAAGATTTAGCATGGTTACATTATATATTTCATATGCTAGATCATTTATCAAATCTTATATCATACATCACATTTTTTTTCATGCATTGCACAGAAATCACTTTAAAAACACAGGAATATATACACATTACAACTCATTTATCTGAGATATAAAATGTATACTTCACAGGTGGAAAATGGCAAGCCTTGCTGTAAGTACAGATGTGTTATGAAATAACAGAAATGATGTCATTACCAGGATGAAGAGGCAGCTGACCAGCAGTTGGCATCTGGCGACTCGAACCAACATCTTATGTCCCATAGTTGTCCCCTCAGTGGCACACGTCGTTGGTACACTGCTACAGCCGGCATAGACCCTTAAACTGCGGAAAACACATTAACACACATGCTAAAACAAACTGAGCCTGCAACATGTTAAACACATTAACCCCTCTGACTAACTCCTTCCTGCTGTCGACACTGCAGATTGTAAAATGTGATAAACTGGCCCAAGACAGGAACTCCATGCATGATGGGATATGTAGTTTACTCAAGGTCGTCTCAATGTTTTTCTTATAAAAATTAGTGGTAGATATCGCCTGTTTATTGCAGGACTTACTATGTTCCTCTTTGTCATTTTGTACGGGGTAATAGTACAAAGTGGAAACTTTCCAGTTGTGCTGTAAATGCTGCAGTTTGAACAGAGAATCTTAAATACTTAAAGAGGAACTGCAATCTGCTCACATCATTTGTAATAAAAACATCTTTGCCATTCTTTAAGGGGTATTGCCTCACTAAAAGGTTTGGCATGTAGGGGTAGGTACCATCATCCTGTAATTAGACGATGAGGAAAAGGGGAGGAATTGTCAAGGGCTACTTCAAAATATTGCCATGTCACGCTGGCCTACTAACGCTCCAAAAATAAATGTTACAAGGGTAGCTTCGCAATATTGTTTTTTAACAGTTTTTGACAATGTAACTATGAGTACTGTATCTCTTTATAGATGTTTGTGCTTGAACCCCCCCCCCCCCCCCCTGAAGAAGCGACATTCGTAGCGCCCTGGTCCTGTTGAACAGGCGCTGCTTTAAATTTAGTGGGGGTCTGCAGAGGCGTACCTACAGCATTTGGCACCCGGGGCGGATACTATATCTGGCACCCCCGCCCACGGTAAAATGTAAAAACACCCCACTGCGTCCCCTGCATCTTTCAATATCTCTATGTCACTTCTGTGTACCCCTCTCCACAACTGCACCTCTGGACCCCATTACATTACACAGCACCCTGCACCCCTTTACATTACACAGCACCCTACACCACTGGACCCCTTTACATTACACAGCACCCTGCACCTCTGGACCCTTTACATTACACAGCACCCTGCACCTCTGGACCCTTTACATTACACAGCACCCTGCACCTCTGGACCCCTTTACATTACACAGCACCCTGCACCTCTGGACCCTTTACATTACACAGCACCCTGCACCTCTGGGCCCCTTTACATTACACAGCACCCTGCACCTCTGGGCCCCTTTACATTACACAGCACCCTGCACCTCTGGACCCCTTTACATTACACAGCCCCCTGCACTTCTAGGCCCCTTTACATTACACAGCTCCCTGCACCTCTGGATCCCTTTACATTACACAGCACCCTGCACCTCTGGACCCCCTTTACATTACACAGCACCCTGCACCTCTGGGCCCCTTTACATTACACAGCACCCTGCACCTCTGGACCCCCTTTACATTACACAGCACCCTGCACCTCTGGACCCCTTTACATTACACAGCACCCTGCACCTCTGGACCCCTTTACATTACACAGCACCCTGCACCTCTGGACCCTTTACATTACACAGCACCCTGCACCTCTGGGCCCCTTTACATTACACAGCACCCTGCACCTCTGGGCCCCTTTACATTACACAGCACCCTGCACCTCTGGACCCCTTTACATTACACAGCCCCCTGCACTTCTAGGCCCCTTTACATTACACAGCTCCCTGCACCTCTGGATCCCTTTACATTACACAGCACCCTGCACCTCTGGACCCCCTTTACATTACACAGCACCCTGCACCTCTGGGCCCCTTTACATTACACAGCACCCTGCACCTCTGGACCCCCTTTACATTACACAGCACCATGCACCTCTGGACCCCTTTACATTACACAGCACCCTGCACCTCTGGACTCCTTTACATTACACAGCACCCTGCACCTCTGGACCCCCTTTACATTACACAGAACCCTGCACCTCTGGACCCCCTTTACATTACACAGCACCATACACCTCTGGACCCCTTTACATTACACAGCACCCTGCACATCTGGACCCCTTTACATTACACAGCACCCAGCACCTCTGGACCCCTTTACATTACACAGCACCCTGCACCTCTGGACCCCTTTACATTACACAGCACCCTACACCTCTGGACCCCCTTTACATTACACAGCACCGTGCACCTCTGGACCCCTTTATATTACACAGCACCCTGCACTTCTGGACCCCTTTATATTACACAGCACCTTGCACCTCTGGACCCCTTTACATTACACTGCACTTCTGGACCCCTTTACATTACACAGCACCCTGCACCCCCTTTACATTACACAGCACCCTGCACCTCTGGACCCCCTTTAAATTACACAGCACCATGCACCTCTGGACCCCTTTACATTACACAGCACCCTGCACCTCTGGACTCCTTTACATTACACAGCACCTTGCATCACTGGACCCCTTTTACATTACATGGCACCCTGCACCTCTGGACCCCTTTACATTACACAGCACCCTGCACCTCTGGACCCTTTTACATTACACAGCACCCTTCATCTAGACCCCTTACATTACACAGCACCCTGCACCTCTGGACCCTTTTACATTACACAGCACCCTGCATCTAGACTCCTTACATTACACAGCACCCTGCACCTCTGGACCCCTTTACATTAGACTGCACTTCTGAACCCCTCTACATTACACAGCACCCTGCATCACTATACCCCTTTACATTACACAGCATCCTGGACCTCTGGACCCCCTACATTACACAGCACCTCTATATCTCTTTACATTAGACTGCACCTCTGGACAGTGCATACCCCCCTACAATACAGAACCCCCCATACAGATACCACCCCCTACAATACAGAACCCCCTACAGTTCAGAACACCCCCTCTACAATACAGAACCCCCCACAATACAGAACCCCCCTATACAGATACCACTACCCTACAATACAGAACCCCCCCCCCTCATATACAGTACCCCCCTATACAGAACACCCCCCCACAATACAGAACACTCCCTCATATACAGAACCCGACCCCCCCACAATACAGACCCCCCCCCTCATATACAGTAACCCCCTATACAGAACGCCCCCCACAATACAGAACCCCCCTCATATACAGACCCCCCCTATACTAACACCCCCCCCACAATACAGAACCCCCCCATACAGAACCCCCCCTATACTAACACCCCCCCCATACAAAACCCCCCCACAATACAGAACCCCCCATACAGAACACCCCCCCCCACAATACAGAACCCACTCCTCATATACAGTAACCCCCCTATACAGAACGCCCCCCCACGATACAAAACCCCTCTCATATACAGAACCCCCCCTATACTAACACCCCCCCACAATACAGAACCCCCCTATACTAACACCCCCCCTCCCCACAATACAGAACACCCCCCCACAATACAGAACCCCCCTATACAGAACACCCCCCCACAATACAGAACCCCCTCCTGATATACAGTACACCCCTCATATACAGAACACCCCCCCTTACAATATTGCAGACTGCAGAGTGACTGTGACATGACACCCCCTTGCTTTCAGACTCAGCGCGCCTCACAGAGCAGAGCACTTGTACGGAGGAGGAGGGGGGAGGCGGCCGCAGCTTCACACTCGGCTGTGTGACTGTCAGACAGAGACAGTACAGCCAACAGTATCAGAAGGGGATCATTGCGGCGGGTCCCGGGCGGTGGGTAACACTCGGGTACGACTCGCAGACCCCCCCTGATGTTTTACCTAGTCTGCAATGCCTTGCCATCAAGCATGCTGTCACCGCGGCCGCGCCATGCCTTAGTCGCAGGGGGGGGGGGGCGTCGGCCTGACACCCCCTCAGTGTGTGGCACCCGGTGTGGCCCGCCTCCTCCGCCCCATGCTTAGTCCGCTGTAGGGGGTCTGAGCTGTTATTTGGCTCAGACTAGATTGATTAAGGGTAATTTGGGCTGTCCATACATGATACAATTTTCTGTGCAATTTTCTGTCCAATTTTCTTTAGATTTACCTTCAACTATGTAGTGCAAGGGCCTGCCGGATTGTATACAATTGAAAGTGTTGTTTAGTTTGACCTCATATTATATGGTTTTTGGTAAATCTAAAAGAAAATTGCACAGAAAATTGTATCATGTATGGCCAGCCTTTGCCTCTGTTTCAGCCATGGTTGTGCTGAGAGTATCCACCATTGCATGCCTGGGGGTGTCATTACCACCCCAGGCCAAGGGTGGCAGCAGCAAGGTCAAGGTGTCCCCCTCGGCAGCGAATTTGTTTGAGTGGTTGCCCACTGTGCATACTGGGGAGAGGTACTTAAAGGGGAGGTTCACCCTCCAAACAAATTTCAGGCATGCCATAGAGCCCACCCACCCGACCGGCAGTATGCCGGTGTTTTTTTTTTTTCTATACATACCTTTTTACGGGCTCTCTTCCCCTCCGGCGATCCCGCGGAACTGGGCGTTTACAATCACAGGCTGTGATTGACGTCCCTCAGCCCGGCGCATACTGCGTGTCACGAGATGCCAAAGGAACCCGAACGTCGGTGCGCAGGCGCCGTGTAGGGCCGCACCGACGCTCGGATTCCTTCGGCATCTCGTGACGCGCTGTATGCGCCGGGCTGAGGAACGTCAATCACAGCCTGTGATTGGAAACGCCCAGTCACGCGCGATCGCCGGAGGGGAAGAGAGCCCGTAAAAAGGTATGTATAGAAAAAAAAAAACACCGGCATACTGCCAGTCAGGTGGGTGGGCTCCATGGCATGCCTGAAATTTGTTTGGAGGGTGAACTTCCCCTTTAAGGGACAGACGCCATTGGTACAAGGTCTGTCGTCTATCTGCGCCTCGTGGCACGCCTGGCCTGTGCGCGTTCTGAATCCTGGTTCTGGGACCACATAGGCCCGGGGCTGCGGCTTCACCTAAAGGCCCAGTTGTCTGGCTGGGGCCTGCACTGCAAAGGTGATTCTGTGCTGTCCATCCTGAGGGAGGATGCCATCGGATGAAGGAAGCCAGGGGAGGACCTATCCTGGAGAGGGCCATGCAAGAGGCTGGTACCTTGGGAGAAGGCCTGGAAACGTAATCAAAGTATGCACCGTACACCGAGAGGCCTGACAGTGTCGCCTGTCGGATCTAGAGTTCTAAAGAAACAAAGCTAAAGAGATCCGGATGCTGAATCCTGTGGCAGGGGATTCCGGACCAAAGTGACTTATCAAGAAACGAAAATCTGTGGCAGAGACTGTACTTTACTTTGTGCGCCATCCCGGCTGCTAGGCCAGTCCTGCGGGAAGAGGCCACTTGATGAAGGTGACCGTGGAGGACCTATCCTGGTAGGGGCCATGCAAGAGGCTGGTACCTTAGGAGAAGGCCTGGAAGCTTCACCAAAGGATGCACCGTACACTGAGAGGCTTGACAGTGTCGCCTGTTGAATTCAAAGGTTCTAGTGAGAAAAAGCTAAAGAGATCCGGGTGCTGAATCCTGTGGCAGACGATTCCGGACCAAAACATCTCACCAAGAAAGGAAGGTCTGTGGCAGAGACTGTACTTTATTCCGTCATCGCCGCTGCTAGGCCAGTGAGAAGGACCTATCCGGGTGAGCAATACCCACCTTTATTCACTCACATTCACTTACCCTTAATACAGCATTATTATATTTAATTTATATCCCTTATTACCCATATTCGCATTGGACCCTTCAGCATGCTATGACTCTCCTTATTTATGTTGGCAATCAGCATTTGCCCTCAGCCCATGTACTACTATATTATCTTAATATATGTATTTATATAATTGTCTGATTTTCCAGCAATTAACTTATAATTAACCTACCCAAACTACAATAATTATTTTCACTAACTATGGGCCCGATGGGTGTTCTTCTGCAGGTGGCTGCCCCTCCATTGCTCCCGGGGGGTGCTTTTCATGTGGCTCCCTGCAGGTTCCCCGAGGTGTGCTCCTCCGCCACTGGGAGGGCAGGTGCAGCTTAGGCCCCTCCGGACTTCACAGCTGCCTCTTACGTTATTAATTTCCTGTTTCAGTGGTAACTACACCATCATGGCATTTTACTGTTTATATGCTGTTATGTGTTGTTTTACTCATTCTGAATGTTTATCAATAATATTATTATTATTTTTTAGAAATTCTGCCCCCTGAAGAGACCGAACTGGTCGAAACGCGTCGGGGGTCAAAATTATTATCACGTATACATGTATTACCTATGTACACTGTATACAGGAATGTTGACTGTTTACCATTACAAATGTTCCAATTGTCTCTAACTTATGTGGGTATTCGAGAATTTTGGCAATAAAAATTGCTTTATACAACCTATACTATACTATAATTTTTTACATTGCTGCCCAAAAGCCCATCTGGGGAACCTTTCTCTTCTTTGCAAATCCAGGGCGAGTAGCTTAATCATGCTCTCTATATGTGTCTTTTTTCTTTAGCAATACCCACTCTGGCTAGATTGGCGATGAGAACTGTTTGCTGGAAACAGGAGTGTTTCCTTACTTTGATTACGCACCTGAACCTACCTACCCTCCCACCCCTTATTCTTCTTTTCTACTAAAGTTCTCCCAAAAAAATCCAAGAAAAAGATGTGCATTGTGTGGACATTGAAATTCTTTGGACTCTCCTTTCACTCTGGACAGCGAGAATAGAGGTAACGTGCCACCCAAAATATAAAGAGAAGCTCCTGCGGTGGTAGTGCTACACCCTATACTCCAGTGGGACGCTATACTTTATAAGTGTAAATCTAACAGAGTTATTACAACAACCATACTACTGCTTTGTTGTTTTCTATGTTTTTTATGCAATTTCTTCAATAAATGAATATTTTTATAAATATAATTTATGGGTACCGAGATAGTCTTTAACACCACTAGCATCGTAAGGAAATATTTTGGAGTAGACCTTGACTATTCCTCCCCTTTTCCTCATTATCTTTGCCATTTAGAAGCTTCCCTCCAGCCACTTTGCATATTATTTTATATACAGTAAAACCTTGGTTTGATAGTAACTTGGTTTGAGAGTGTTTTGCAAGACAAGCAAAATGTTTTAATAAATGTTGCCTTGATATACAAGCGATGTCTTGATATAAGAGTAGCGTCATGTCACAACTGAGTATAAAAAACAAGAGCTAGCAGGGTGGGACTTTGAATGAGCCACACAGTCAATAAAAATACTTGATAATAGGCATTTAATGCATACCAAATAGAAATACAAAAACTTAATTAATGTCATAGTATAAATCTGTATCCATACATAAAAAGCATGAATAATACATATCCATAGGGAAGGGTCGTGGGTATACACCTCTTGGCTTCCCGTAATTGGAATAAATACTGAGATACATAAACAGTTCATATATTCATTGGTACACTGTACATAATTGTAAAACATTCAAAACACATGATCGATTTAAACATAATGAATACAAAGCTTAACGCGTTTCATGGAGTTAATGTCCATTCTTCAGGAGCAAACATGTATATATCTGTAAAAAAAGGGGAAATAGGAAATTTGAGAAATACCTAAAGAACTGTCACATTGAAACAGACCAGAAGGTAAAGGGGAAAAACATACACTGTATCCCCTAATAATATACCCACAAATCGCTGTGTGTAAAAGGTGCAAGGCAACAGGCTGGGGACCCCCTTTGGGAAAGAAGGCATCTTTTCCAGGAGCTGTGGTTGTAAGAACACCAAAGGGACACATAATCCCTAACAGGGCATTCTCCAGAGTATAGCAAAAGGTGTATATGTGGTTGTCTTGAGGGGCTGCCAAATAATAAATAAATAATTGTAATTGATATGTAACACACAACCATGTCGGTTGAAATACCAGGAATACTGAATATGTAAAACTATATATATATATATATATATATATATATATATATATATATATATATATATATATATATATAAAGATCCCCAAACAAGGGGATAAGAAATACAATTTAAATTAATCAGTTTCCAAATAGTATTGACAATTCACATATTCAAGATTACAATATAAGGGCCCAAGTTGATTGATACTAGAAGAGAAAAAAAATACCTCCTGACAAAACCTGGAAAATAGTAATGAGAATGGTAGTATGAAGATGCCTGTCAGGCATATTGTAGGCTGAGAAATTGTAGGCTGAGAACTTCCATGTATGAGTATGGTTGTTGTATGCTATCACATCATTGGCAGGAATAGTGTCCCATCATTTGTGTCAGTGGGAGAAATAGTGCCGCATCATTGGTATCAGTGGGAGGAATAGTCTCCCATCATTGGTATCATTGGGAGGAATAGTCTCCCATCATTTGTGTCAGTGGGAGAAATAGTGCCCCATTATTGGTATCATTGGGAGAAATAGTGCCCCATCATTTGTGTCAGTGGGAGAAATAGTGCCCCATCATTGGTATCAGTGGGAGGAATAGTATCCCATCATTGGGAAAGGTTCCTGGCTGTCAAGATACATTTTTTTTATTTTTACGTATTTTATGTTATTTTAAGTTATTTCCCTATCCACATTTGATTGCAGAGTACTTGCCATGCTCTTACCAACATTTTGCTGCCATTTGCAGCCCTCTAGCCCTTTCTCTTAGTTTTTTAGAGACATTTTAGTAGTCAAAAATTTGGGTCCCCATTGACTTCAATGGGGTTCGGGTTCGGGTCAAGTTCGGGCCCTGAACCCAGACTTTTTTCTGAAGTTCGGCCGAACCCTCCGAACCCGATCATCCAGGTGTCCGCTCAACTCTAGTCATGGGCCCCAGGGCAAAGTAATATTCTGGGGCCCCTACAATGGAGACAGTGCAGGTAAACAGACATTAAGTAGGTAGGAGGCAGACAAACAAAGCTTCCCCTTCTGGGTGGAGCTCCACATTAACTACATGAACAATCATTCTGTACAGCAAAGAAACAGTGGAGAAAATACTACATACATAAAGTAACAAAGCTGTCTCGTGGATATAATAGATCTGCTAAATTGAGGCCTCCCCAGCACTATGGCCCCTCTACACCCCAGATATCCCCCCAGCACTCTGACCCCACTACACCCCAGATATTCCCCCAACACTCTGACCCCTCTATATCCCAGATACCCCCCCAGCACTCTGACCCCTCTACACCCTAGGTATCCACCCAGCACTCTGACCCCTCTACACCCCAGATATCCCCCAGCACTCTGACACCTCTACACCCAGATATCCCCCCAGTACCTGACCCCTCTACATTCTAGATATCCCCCAGCACCCTGACCCCTCTACACCCAGATATCCCCCCAGTACTCTAACCCCTCTACACCCCAGTATTCTGACCCCTCTACACCCTAGATATTCCCCCCAGCACTATAACCATATACCATAAGATCCCCCCTTGTATTGTGACCCCACTACATCCCTGATACCTCCTACACTGTGGCCTCTCTATATCCCTGATACCTCTAGCACTATTGCCACCCAAGCTACCCCAAGAATTGCTACCACTATACACCTCAGATCCCCCCTCAGCATTATTTCCCCCCATACACCCTTGATATCCCTAGCACCATTACTCCATCCATGTAGTACCCCCTTTTCCAGTGGAGATACAGGGCATGTACATTTTTGGCATGACTGCACTCACCTGTATCAATCAAGTAGGCAGAAGAAGGGAAGTAGGAGGGAGCAATCCTCTGGGCATTCCAAGCCTTTCTGTGCAAAAAATGTTGGACAGCTGGGCTCACGATGACACCATCCACAATGCCACTTCCGCAGGTGAGCTCTCAGTGTTACCGACTCAGCAGCTCCCACTCCAGCTCTTACACCACAGCCTTCGAGTCCCACGCATTCAAGCTGCATGGGGCGGGGTCAGAGCTTCACTGGCGCTCTGGCCCTGCCCCTCCCTGCTAGCTGTGAAATAATAGGTATCGTTTTGCACAGCATGGCGCATCGCTGCCAGTCTGCCTCCCCTGTGTATCCATCACTCTCAGTGCCATCATGGGGCCCCCAATTTCGGGGGGAGCATGGGCTCAAGGACCAGCTTTTGGGAAAGTCCAGGGGCCCCCCATGAAGCTGGGGTCCCAGGTATGCCATCTCATCAAGACAGCCCTGTCTGTGTGAGGTGAGAGTGTCCTCTATTTAGAGGTTTGGTAGGCCAGTTTTCCTTTGGGTTTGAAGAAGCACAATGTATGTGTGAAACTTTGTCATCCTTTGTTCCGTTGTCATAGTCCTGGTGGCAGTTATTCAATAAACCTGTTGGAATATTCGTTCATGGAAAAGCCACCTCTCAGTGCTAGATTTAAAGGGCACCCTAACTCTGGGGTGTGAAACTTTGTCATCCTTTGGTCCATTGTCCTGGTGGTGGTTTTCCAATAAACCTATTGGACGGATGTTGGTGCGCAGCTATTTTTTTCTACTTGGTCTACATGTTCACAGTAGCCGGAGCTAGCAGTCAGCCCTTTCTCTCTGGCGGCTTACCATACTCACCTGAAACAGCGATCCGTTTCATTGTTTTCGTCAACAAATATTGACAACATATTTTTTACCCTTGTCAGTAGGAAAAGCCATCCCATATAGTTTTTTTTTTTTTACACGTTATCACAATATTCTTAGTGAGATAAGGTCCGGTAAAAAAGAAATGCCCTATGTAAAAGAGAGTAAGGCTCCATGCACACTAGTGTTTTTCAGCTCAAAAAAAGCTACATAAAAATGCTGGATGAAAAATGCAGATAAAAATGCTAATAACAGCTTCCAGGAGCTTAAAAAAATCTAGTGCGCATGGAGCCTAAAAGAGAATATCCTAGCAAAGGAGTGTTAAGGCATCAATCCTTGTACGCCTACAGGCTCAAGTGATGTTATTCTGAGCCGGTTTATTGTATCTCAGTTGATGCCGAGCTCCTGAGATTCTTTGCAGCCGTTTATCACAAAAAGAAAAATGATTTTTCATGGACTTTTAAGGTGCTCCAAAGAGTAACAATGCAAGAACACATAGATATAACATTTTAACATAAATCAAGGGAGTTTTTTTGGAATCTTAACACACTATAATATCTGTTGGGCTGATAACTACAGTTCCTTGACATGTTTCACAGGATATTGTACCTGCTTTTTCAGGACAAGTCATCTGATAAAAGAGAAACACATATACACTTGTAGCGCCCTGCTCCTGATGACCAATTTAGAGGGTATCTGATCTGATAATTAGTTCAGACTTTGTTAATTAAGGCTAAATCAGCCTCTCTTCCGGCTCTGGCTGTGCTTGGAGGGATTTCCCTTTGTTTGCCTATAGGTGGCGTTACCACCATAGGCCAATGTTGGAACTCAAGCAGGTCAGGGTGTAGTGGGTGTTCTTCTCCAGGAACAGCCCAGTGGGAGTGGTCTCCCAACTGGGCATGCTGGGGAAGGATACTCAAGGGACAGACGCCATTTTTTGGGGCCTTTTTACACCTTGTGGCCCTCCTGGCGTGAGGTATATGCTGCATGATTTTTGGCCTCGGGGCCATGCTTGCCCAAGGCTGCATTCCTGCCAGGTAGGCCCAATTGTCCTGACTGGGGCCTACACTCTGAGGATGATCATGTGCTGTCTGTCCTGAGGGAAGAAGCCACATAATTGAGGAAACCAGGGGAGGACCTGTCCCAGAAAGGACCGAGCGGAAGGCTGGTACTTTGGGAAAGACCTGGTAACCTTATTGGAGGATGCACCGTAGCCTATGGCAGAGACTGTTACTGATCATTGTTCATGCATCATCCCGGCTGCTAGGCCAGATGAGAGGGGTCTATTCGGGTGAGCAATACCCACACGAGAGGAATTCCCTGTACACACAATCGGTTCATCCGAAAAACGGTCTGATGGATTTTTTCATCAGATATCCGATGAAGCTGACTTTCATCAGTCTTGCCTACACACCATCAGTTGAAAAACCGATGGTGTCAGAACGCGGTGACGTAAAACACAACAACGTGCTGAGAAAAATGAAGTTCAATGCTTCCGAGCATGCGTCGACTTGATTCTGAGAATGCGTTGATTTTTAACCGGTGGATTTCCCCACAGACGATCGTTTTTTTTCTATCGTTTTTTTAACCATCAGATAATTTAAAAAGGGGTTCTAAGTTTTTTCACCGATGGGAAAAACAACGATGGGGCCCACACATAGTTTTCATCAGACAAACTGATGGCGTGTACGCGGCAGAAGTGGTAGGTGACGAAATTGGGACTTAGAAGTTTTCCCCAGTGATCTGTACTATGCGCCTGAACCCTCCCCTGCTCCTCCATCCTTCTACTTTCCTGCAAGTTATGAGAGAAATAAAACCTAACAGCTAAAGGTTTTACAACTTGTGTGGACATTGGAGTTCTTTACAGACTTTCTTCCCCTAGACAGTGAACTGTGAGGTAACGTGCAAGGCCCAAATCTAATCCAGCAGCTCTTATGGGGGTAGTGCTACACTCTATGGGACAGATTCAGCAAGACTTGCGCTGGAGTAATTCGAAATGCGCCGCGTAACTGTGAATATGCACCGTCGTTTCTATGTGGCCGTACCCACCAAACTAGATGCGACAGAAAACGGGCCATTTCCGATCGGCTTAACTTTCCGACGCCAGAGTCTCGTCAGCGCATAATTTCGCTTGGCGCATCAGTCGCGCCTATTGATTTCCCCTGCAAATATGCAAATGAGGGAGATTTCCCGATTCGCGAACGGATTAGCACCATACGCTGGCTACATGCGCCGCGCGTATCTCGTCCGTCCGGCGCAAAGTTATTTCTACAAATAGCTGCTTTATCTTTACTCCAGACGGCCACAGGTCAGCAGGAGAGCAGCTACAGCAGCAGCGTTACCGACGAAACTAGCAAGCTGAACAACCACACTTGCAAGGACAACACCTCTGTGTGCCAACATGCCAGGGGCAGTCGCGGTCCTAGCACTAGTACTGGGTCCCCCGGTACGGAGGAGGCGGGCACGTGAGAGGATATACCGCACGCGCATGAGCCTCTTTGGCATGGGGGATGAGGAGATGTATCGCCTCTTCAGATTCAGCCCAGATGCAATACTTGAACTAACCACAACCCTGCAGGATGACATCACCAGCCCAACACACCGCTCACAAGCAGTGCAGCCACTGGTGAAGGTACTGGCAACACTTCATTTCCTTGCAAGTGGATCATTCCAGCGTACAAGTGGAGTGGTGGCTGGCATGTCACAGTCCACCATAAGCAGATGTGTGCACCAGGTTGTCCCTGCAATCCTCAGACGCATGTCCAACCAGTTCATCAGACCCACCACTGAGGAGATGCGCCTAAAGGCAATGACAGATTTCTACAGCATTGAATGAATGAATGAATGACTTGTATAGCGCAACGCATGCGAACTGAATCGCCTCTGGGCGCTTTTTCCAGCCAGTGTCTGCTTGGCTGGTGCGGTCATTTTTACCCCGTAGGATCTTGACACGCTAGGGACACACATATATACTGGGCCAATTTGGACGAGATCCAATTTACCTACCCGCATGTCTTTGGAGTGTGGGAGGAAACCGGAGTACCCGGGGGAAACCCACGCAGACACAGGGAGAACATGCAAACTCCAGGCAGATGGTGTCGTGGTCGGGATTCGAACCAGCGACCCTTTTGCTGCCAGGCTAAAGTGCTACTCACTGCACCACTGTGCTGCCTAATTGCCAGATTCCCACGCACTGTGGGGGCCATTGATTGCACACATGTGGCCCTACAGCCCCCCAAACACCCCGGGTCCAGCCATGACAGCTTCATATACCGTCAGAGTCCCATCCCAGCAGAATTCGAGCAGAACATGTATGGGGACAGCTGGCTGGTTGGTGAGTGACATGGGTGGCAGGCATGACTATCCCCTCCCATGATGCACACCTCACAAGTGGCACATGCATGACTAACATATCCTCCTGTCTTTTCCCTTCCAGGTGACTCTGCATATGCATTGGGACCCCATCTCATGACTCCTTTCCGGAACCCCCAAACCAGAGGAGAGAGAAAATACAATGAAGCACACATCAAAACCTGTGCAGTGGTGGAGCAAACATTTGGGCTCCTGAAGTCCCGTTTCCGCTGCCTGGATAAGTCCGGGGGGACCCTATTGTATTCCCCTACCTTTGTGTGTCAGATCATCGGTGCATGTTGCATTCTGCACAACTTTGCCATGAGAAAAGGCCTGCAGATTGACATGTGTGATGACCTGACCCCCCAACCAGACAGCCCCCCCCTGCCAGAGGAGACCCATTCAGCTGATGGAAGAGCAGTCAGGAGGGTCCTCGCCGTAGGCATCTTTGGACAATAAACAAATACATTGATCACACTGACAATGCATGCATGCACACCACTGATGTCCCTAGATCACACACACCACATCCACATCACATTGGATTAGCCCAAGTCCAGCATGTAGGACTTGGGAGCAGCAACGCCAGCGTCAAGGCCCCAATGATGTCGCTGTCCATTCATACCCCTTTCACACGTCATTCATACAGCCGTGGGGTTAACTTCACCACCACGGCCGAGGGTGACACCCCTTACTGGCAGGAGTGCCACCCCCTCACATTCACACACCATTCACACTGCAACGTGTGCAGTATCAAAAAAAAAATATCTCATATCCAGAGCATAATCACAAATAAAATAACTCATAACCTGAGCATTAAGATTAAAATAAAAATCTCATAACCTGAGCATTCAGAAAAAAAAAAAAATACAAAACTCATGTCCTGAGCATCAATCAAAAAAAAATTTATCTGGGATGCCGGGGGCTTCTTCTGGCGGCCCCTCTCTGGCTCCTCAGCTGCCTGGATGGAGTGGGTGGGGGTGGGGGGGCATCTGGAGGTGGCTGATCCCCGGGTGGGCCACTCCTGGCAGGTGTGGCCTGCCTGCCCTCCAAGGCCACGGCAATTCGGCCGAGGTACGCACTGGTCTGGGCCTGCACCCTGAGCTGCTGGGCCTGCATCCTGAGCTGCCGGGTGACCTGATAATGCTGGGCCCACCGACTCAGCCTCCCCTGGTCCCGGATGGCAGCAGTGTTTGCCTGGACGGCTGCAGTGAGGTCCCTTATGTCACCCTGCACCTCCCCCAGACTGGTCACCACTGCAGCGCAGTTGCAGCTCACATCCTGCACTGCTGAAGAAATCTGGGCCACGGAGCACAGGCTGTCAGCCACTCTGTCCAGGTGCCCAACTATGTCCCCCATTTGCTGGGTCTGCCTGGCGTGATCCCTCGCCACCTGGTCCTGGACCAGATCAGACACCCCCCTGGTCTTATGGGTGGCCTTCCTGGGGCCAGTAGATGTTTGTCCCCGGGGGGATGGAGTCGCCCTTGAGGGGCTTCCTATGATGGGGGAGGGGATCTGAGAGGGTCCTGCAGAAGAGGAGGACTCCTCCAACAATAAAATAAAGTCCTGCTCTGCCCCAACAGGCTCCTCCACAACGACCTCTGCAGGTGAGGTGTGGGCACTCTCCTCCTCCACCTCGGTGTCTTCACCACCCAGGGGCACAGGCACTGGGTGCCGTTGGGGGGATGGGGTGGACTGGCCGCCGACAGATGATGGCCCAGCTCCGTCATCTGTAGATGACACAAAGCAGACACATGTTGGTGGTCCCACACACTTGGCACATGTACCCTCCCCCCCCCACATGCAACACACCAAATAGGGGATAAAAAACACTTACCTGTCCTGGAGCCTTCCTCCACAGAATCATAGCCTGGTACCCCCTCCAATTGCTCCCTCTCCAGGCAGCGGGCGACCACCTCCTCCTCTGTGGTCAGGCTGACCGGACATGGGGGTCCACCACCTGTGCCCCGCTCATGGCTCCGAATGGTGGCCACCTTGCCACGGACCTTGCGCCGCAGGTCATTGATTTTTTTTTGTATATCCCCAGCAGTCCGGGTGGAGTAACCCAAGACATTCACCCTGCCAGCAATGGTGTCCAGGATGGCCTGCTTCCTCTCCCGGGTGGTCTTCCTACTTTTCTTCCCATGCAGGAAATCATTGTAAGTCTCCATACCAGAGATGACCACAGAGACCTCCTGGGCATTAAAATTGAGGTTCCTCCTCTCTTTGGGGGTAGCGGGAGCAGCCATAACAGAGCAAAAGTAAATTCCCTGGGGTGGGGGGAAACGGAAATACTTTTGCGCCGGAATGGCGCTTCCGCTGCCGCTTTTATACGCGCAACGGAACACATTGCGCTGGTGTTTCCCGTAAAGTGGTGCCGACGGAAGTAGTGAGCATGCGCACAGGGGGCCGAGTGAATCCTCACTTACTGCGCATGCTCCGTGGATGATGCGCTGAACGTAAGCCTCTGCGCTGGGCTCCGCCCATCATTTACATATGATCACACCCACTTCCACTTGCGTCAGGTTACGCCAGCGCATTATCGTTACTCTGGCGCAAGTTGACGCGCAACTGCTATGTGAATAACAGTACTTGCGCCGAAAGTGTCGGCGGAGTAACGTAAATGAGAAACGTTACTCCAAAGTAAAGAAGCGCTCATCTACCTGAATCTGGCCCTATATTATCAAAAGTATTGGGATGCCTGTCTTTACACACACATGAACTTTAATGGCATCCCAGTCTTTTCTGGTACTGATGTATTCTTCCTCCGTTAGTTTCTTCTTCCTCCAGTGCAGTCTCCTCCTTGTCCTGAATTTACTTTTCAGTGGGAAACCCAGCTGACAGCTGATGACTCATCGGTTGTTAAGGATGCGGCATCCGGCTTCCCAGCCTGCTCCTTAGCAAACCGCTATATACAATGTTTAAACAGAAAAATAAAAACCGCAAAACACATCAAAAATCACATCAAAAACACAACTATTGCATTTCTGGTGTGATTCCATTGAAGTCTAATGCCGCGTACACATGATCATTTTTCGGCATGAAAAAAAACTTCGGCCCAGATTCAGAGAGAATTAGATTATCGTAGCGTATCAGAAATACACTACGCCACCGTTTTTTACCTGGCTCTACGTGGAATCCAGGTAGATTTTGTCCAGTAAACGACGGCGGCGTAGTGTATTTCTCCCGTCGCAATCCATCTACGCGAGTAGGGGGCGTGTAACATTTAAAATAGGCGCGTTCCCGCGGCGATCGAACTGCGCATGCTCCGTTCGCAAATTTCCCGCCGTGCATTACGCGAAATCACGTCGTTACGTCATTCGTTGTTTGAGTAGCGTCGTTTACGGACATTTCTATTCCCGAACGACTTACGTAAAAAAAAAAAAAAAAATTTATTTGACGCGGGAACGACGGCCATACTTAACATGGGCTACGCACCGTTAGACCAGCAAAAAGCTGGTCTAACAGTACGTAAAAAAAAATAGACGTAAGCGATTGCGAAGACCGCTCGTATCTTCGTGGATCGCCGTAAAAACTAATTTGCATATCCCGACGCATCAAAACGACGCGAACTCCTCCCAGCGGCCGCAAAAATATCGCAGCGTAGATCCGAAGGCTTACGAAGACGTAAGCCTCTCGGATCGAAGCCCGAAGCCGCTGTATCATGGTTTGAGGATTCAAACTAGTGATACGGCGCGCGAAATTTGAAATTACTCCTGTCTAACACCAGTTAGACAGGCGTAATTGCTCTATGAATCTGGGCCAAAGTTTTTAAAAACGTCATTTAAAATGATCGTGTGTGGGCTTCACATCGTTTTTCTCAGGGAGGCCCTGAGAACAAGCTTGGCAATACGATCAGGTATCATGTATCAATGTGAGAGGACCTTGTATGCATTTTCCTGGGCCAGTATATGGATCAATTTGAAGTAGCTACCCAAATTTTGTTCTGATCTGCATTCTCGAAGGGCTGGGAGAAATGATGGAATATGCAGGATACCAGATAGTTGCAGATGGATTAAAATAAGGTTACTGGAATGGGCCCCTCTTTTTTTTGGGGGGGTTCCAATTCACAGTCCCTCACAATCACCAGGCTAGGGTTGTGGGAAGAGGCCTTTGTTCTCCTTAACATGGGGTAAAGGACAATTTCTCTCTGGCAAAGCACCCCCTCCATGTTGAGGGCATGTGCCCTAGTATGGTTCAGGAGAAGCAAGCACACTTGGCCCTCCCTCCTGACCAGCCAGCCTACATGCTTATTTTAGGGGTTAGATATATATATATATTTTTTTTTTTGAGGTGTACCCACCTGAAATCTATACTAGACTGCATTTTAGGGGGCATCTAAGTTCATTTTGGTTTCATTCTTGCTGTAGGATGTGCTACAGAAAATTCCGTCGGAATTGCATACAGAGTTATGGAATTTCTAAAAAGAACTTTTGCCGTCGGAAAATTTGAGAACCAGCTCTCTAATTTTTCTTTGCTGAAATTCCGACTGAGAAAAATTCTGTTGGAGCCTACACATGGTCGGAATTTCCGACATAAAGCTCACATCAGACTTTTCTTGTCGGAATTTCCGATCGTGTGTACGCGGCATATGAGAACAATGATAAACAGAGTAATAAGTAGCTCACTGCATGTCTTTGTTATAAACAAGTTAGCGAGGCAGTTAAATAGTTACATGTGTTAATTGGCTTATTTTGATTGTAAAATGCCATACTTGGAGGCAGTTCTTGTAATTATAGTGACATTTAAATACTGCGATTATAAAGTTTAACATCGCTACAGGAGTCTGTGTAGTAGAACATAGCGTGCCCTTCTTTGATGTTATTGCAGTTTTGGAAGATTGCTTTATTTTTATTTTGTAGGGATGGATGTGATCCATTGTATCAAATTTGACCACATTACATGTGGAACCAAACTCAATCAGTTACAGTGGAATTCAAGTCTGTATCTAACTAATCTTAAATCTGCTCAGCCCAAATCCTATTGTAAGAACCTTGCAGAAGGAAGATGCTTAGACTTACCTACAGGGAGTGCAGAATTATTAGACAAGTTGTATTTTTGAGGATTAATTTTATTATTGAACAACAACCATGTTCTCAATGAACCCAAAAAACTCATTAATATCAAAGCTGAATATTTTTGGAAGTAGTTTTTAGTTTGTTTTTAGTTTTAGCTATTTTAGGGGGATATCTGTGTGTGCAGGTGACTATTACTGTGCATACTTATTAGGCAACTTAGCAAAAAACAAATATATACCCATTTCAATTATTTATTTTTACCAGTGAAACCAATATAACATCTCAACATTCACAAATATACATTTCTGACATTCAAAAACAAAACAAAAACAAATCAGTGACCAATATAGCCACCTTTCTTTGCAAGGACACTCAAAAGCCTGACATCCATGGATTCTGTCGGTGTTTTGATCTGTTCACCATCAACATTGCGTGCAGCAGCAACCACAGCCTCCCAGACACTGTTCAGAGAGGTGTACTGTTTTCCCTCCTTGTAAATCTCACATTTGATGATGGACCACAGGTTCTCAATGGGGTTCAGATCAGGTGAACAAGGAGGCCATGTCATTAGTTTTTCTTCTTTTATACACTTTCTTGCCAGCCACGCTGTGGAGTACTTGGACACGTGTGATGGAGCATTGTCCTGCATTAAAATCATGTTTTTCTTGAAGGATGCAGACGTCTTCCTGTACCACTGCTTGAAGAAGGGGTCTTCCAGAAACTGGCAGTAGGACTGGGAGTTGAGCTTGACTCCATCCTCAACCCGAAAAGGCCCCACAAGCTCATCTTTGATGATACCAGCCCAAACCAGTACTCCACCTCCACCTTGCTGGCATCTGAGTCGGACTGGAGCTCTCTGCCCTTTACCAATCCAGCCACGGGCCCATCCATCTGGCCCATCAAGACTCGCTCTCATTTCATCAGTCCATAAAACCTTAGAAAAATCAGTCTTGAGATATTTCTTGGCCCAGTCTTGACGTTTCAGCTTGTGTGTCTTGTTCAGTGGTGGTTGTCTTTCAGCCTTTCTTACCTTGGCCATGTCTCTGAGTATTGCACACCTTGTGCTTTTGGGCACTCCAGTGATGTTGCAGCTCTGAAATATGGCCAAACTGGTGGCAAGTGGCATCTTGGCAGCTGCACGCTTGACTTTTCTCAGTTCATGGGCAGTTATTTTGCGCCTTGGTTTTTCCACACGCTTCTTGCGACCCTGTTGACTATTTTGAATGTAACGCTTGATTGTTCGATGATCACGCTTCAGAAGCTTTGTAATTTTAAGAGTGCTGCATCCCTCTGCAAGATATCTCACTTTTTTTGACTTTTCTGAGCCTGTCAAGTCCTTCTTTTGACCCATTTTGCCAAAGGAAAGGAAGTTGACCAATAATTATGCACACCTGATATAGGGTGTTGATGTCATTAGACCACACCCCTTCTCATTACAGAGATGCACATCACCTAATATGCTTAATTGGTAGTAGGCTTTCGAGCCTATACAGCTTGGAGTAAGACAACATGCATAAAGATGATAATGTGGTCAAAATACTAATTTGCCTAATAATTCTGCACTCCCTGTATTCTTAGGGAGTTCCGGAGCAGACACGTAATTGGCTTCCAGTATTGGCTTTAGGGGAGAGGAGGGACAGCCGACAATGGATACCCCATAGTAAGCCTTTGGGGGATGTCACTACCCAGTCATTTCAGCTGTAATGGCAATTTCTACTCTCACCTAAAGCCGGCCGCTGGGGAGATCATGTGACTGTACCAGTGCACCCCCAGAATAAGTATGCATCTTTACGTGGTTAGAAAAAAAGTAAGACAGGGGTTTAGTTTGAAATAGACATGGATTCCACTTTAAAGCGGAGCTCTGCTGTAAAAAAATATTAAAAGCCAGAAGCTGCAAATACTGCAGCTGCTGACTTTTAATATTATGACACTGACCTGTCCTGGAGTCCAGCGACGTTGGTAGCCGAAGGCGAGCAATCGCTCATCTCTCGGCTGCCCCCACCGCCATCAGTGGTGAGGGAACCAGGAAGTGAAGCGGTGCGGCTTCACTGCCCGGTTCCCTACTGCGCATGCGCGAGCAGCGCTGCGTGTCTTTCACTGGCCCCCGTTGTGTTCTGGGAGCTGTGTGTGTCCCAAAACACAACGGATAGGGGGGGTTGGGGGGACAGGAACTGACGTTCTGTCCGCAGTCTACTCGCAGAGAGTAAGCCCGGAAGAGGGTGCAATTACCACAGGTATCTGCACCCCCTCCCCCCTGAAAGGTGCCAATTGTGGCACCAGATGGGGGAGGGTTCTGATCAGTGGAAGTTACACCTTAGGGTGGAGCTCTGCTTTAAGATTTGCTATATTATAGGGAACATTTAGAAATGTTAATTGTACCTAAACAGGAATTAGAAAATGTTATTTTTCCTACAGTTCCCTGTAGCTCTCATTGGTTTCTTCCCAAGAACTCACACCATACCACGGACATTGACGTATTCTGGGCCAGATTCAGATAGGACTGCGTATCGTTAGGCGGGCGTAGCATATCGAATATACGCTATGCCACCGCAGCTTAGAGAGGCAAGTGCAGTATTCACAAAGCACTTGCTCCCTAAGTTACGGCGGCGTAGCGTAAATGGGCCGGCGTAAGCCCGCCTAATTCAAAGTAGGAAGGGGGTGATATTTAAATTAAGCATGACCCCATGCTAATGAATGGCCACTCGAACTGGGCATGCACGCGCATGCTCAGAATCACGTCGAAAAAACTCCCTAAGTGACGTTGTGACGACGTGTGAACGTAACCTACACCCAGCCCTATTCCCGTACTACGTAAACAGCGTAAACTATGTAAAATTTGACAGCGTTGTTCCCTGGCCCATACCTTTGCATTAGCTGCGCCTCATATAGCAGGGGTAACTTTACGCCGGACGTAAGCGTTATGCAAAGCGTGTATATGAATCGGCCGGGCGTATATCTATGTTCGTGAATCGGCGTATCTCCCTCATTTGCATATTTCTAATGGGAACGCCAAATGCGTCCAGCGTAACTATGCGCCCATGATATGCCAGCGTAGGCAAGCTACGTTGGGCGGAGGAAGGCTATTTTTCGACGTATATCTCTTTGAGAATCGGCGTAAAGATATGACGGCGCACATGTGAAATTACAGCGGCGTATCTGGAGATACACCAACGTAAATGCTTGCTGAATGCTGCCCTCTGTCTCTTCTTTACAGGTATATCTACTGGTTAAAAAATGTTCTACACAACAGGGTCTTATCATTTTTGGTTATTGCGATGTATCCGAATCTTCAAATTAAATAGTAACGAATAGTAATGAATTTTGTTGGAATTCGTTAAAAGTTTATTCATTTTCTAACGATTTCCAAATTTCAGAACAAATAGAATTCGAATTGGTCGAAAAATTATCAACTGATTTGAATTCTGTGTGAAGAATAGCTCGTTGTTAAGCAGCGTCCTTAACAGCCAATGAGTTGTTCCACACCTTCCAGGCACTATATTTAAAGGAATTTTTCATTTTTATTGTATCACACTTTTAGTGTGCCTGTAAAGTGACACATGCAAAGAACATGCTGCAGCAAAAATGAAATTTCTAAAGAAAAAAAAAAGTCAAATCACATTTAACTTGACTCGTGGTTGAAAATTATGTAAAAAATGTAAGTAAAAAATAGGCCCTTCAGGTCAAAATAAAAAATTGAAAAAATGACGTGACCCCCCCCAAAATTCATACCAGACCCTTATCCGAGCATGCAGCCTGGCAAGTCAGGAAAGAGGGGGGGGGGGAGCGTAAGTGTCCCACTCCTGAACCATACCAGGCCACATGCCTTCAACATGGGGGTTGGGTGTTTTGGGGCACCCCACCCTAAAGCACATTGTCCCCATGTTGATGGGGACAAGAACCTCTTTGTGACAACCCTGGGCAGTTGTTGTGAGGGTCTGTGGGCAGGGGGCTTATCAGAATCTGGAAACCTCCTTTAACAACTGGGCCCCCAGATCCTGCCCCCCCCAGGTGAATGAGTATGAGGTACTACCCATTCACCAAAAATGTGTACAAAGTGAATAAAGACAGTAAACAAGTTTTTGACATTTCCTTTATTAAAAGGAGATGGATCTACATCGAGGGACAAAAACTTGTTTACAGTCTTTATACATTTTTTGCACTTTTTTGGGGTACCCTTTTGTTAAAGGGGCTTCCAGATACCGATAAGCCCCCTGCCCACAGACCCCCACAACAACAAGCCAAGAGGCCCTTTCCCCTTTTAACATGCCCCCAGCAACATAGGGACTAATCCCCCCCGACCCAAAGCAGCCACCCCCCATGTTGAGGGTATATGGCCTGGTATAGTTCAGGAGGGGGCGCTCGCTCATCCACCCCTTTTACGTCCTCCCAGGCTACATGCTCGGATAAAAGTCTGGTATGGATTTTGGGGGTCCCCACCTTTTTTTTATTTTTGGATGGGGTTCCCCTTAGAATCCATACCAGACCCGAAAAGCCTATAAATGATTGGGAGGGGGCTCCAACGCAGTTTTTTTTTTTAGGATTTTCTATTGCCGACATTGATTAGTTTGCATTTCATCGGAATCATTCTAAAAATTTGGAATTTGTTCGAAAATTTATGAAATAAAATAAAATTTTATGACAATGAAACAAAATGTAATGAATTCTGAAAACCACTCTAAACGAATCCCGAAACAAAATGAAATTAGTAACATAATTAGTAATTAGTAACATAACGAATATATACAAACCATTTTTTCGTTCTGCACATGTCTAGTGGTTATCTCCCCTGATGTGCTGTTGTGTTTTAATAGGGGGACTGCCCCTCTGCCTCAACACATTGATTAGCGGCTGCCATCACTAATTGGATGCTGGTTTTCCAGCATGCCTGTTTGATAGAAGCTGGTCATATCTGCTGCACACACTGGCCGAATGTTGGCCGGTTTCTGTTGAATCAGCAAATATCAGACGATATATTAAACCCATGCGTACCAGCCTTTAGACTCACTGGGCCAGATTCACAGAGCGATTACGCCGGCGTTACAGGAGATGCGCGGCGTAAGTCTAAATTTGCGCATGCGTTTCGATACGCCGCATCCCCAAAACGAGATACGCAAGAAATCTACTTTTTTTTTGTCCGGCCTAATTTCGATAGACAGGCGCATCCGTCCGCGCAAAACTGCGCTAGACACACCATTGATTTGCTATTCAAATATGCTAATGAGGGAGTTACGGGGATCCACAAAAGAACGTTGTTGCTGCGCAGGCTACGCGATGTGCGCAACAGCTGCAAGGCCTGTCTAAAATTAGACCATATAAAAGGTGGTATAAAATTAGACAATCCGTCTACATGTCAGAGAAAGCAACACTGTTAGTGAGGAGCTGAGCAGTCACATGTGTTGCACAACAATCTGTATGCCAACATGCCAGGGACATCCTTGCTCATAGCTATACTACTGACTTTAGAGGAGCAAAGAAGGAGGAGGGCACGGAGGAGGGCACGGGAGAGGATATACCGCACCCGCATAGACCTCTTTGGCATGAGTGATTCTGAGGTGTATCGCATCTTCAGATTCACCCCTCATGCCATCCTGGAATTAACCATAACCCTGCAGGATGACATTACCAGCCGAACACACCGCTCACATGCAGTGCAGCCACTGGTCAAGGTCATGGCAACACTCCATTTCCTTGCCAGTGGCTCTTTTCAATGAACAAGTGGAGTGGTGGCTGGGATGTCACAATCCTCCATGAGCAGATGTGTGCACCAGGTTGTCCCTGCAATCCTCAGACGCATGGCCAACCAAATCATCAAACCCACCACTGAGGACCTGCGGCTGAAGGCAATGACAGATTTCTACAGAATTGCCAGATTCCCACGCACCGTGGGAGCCATTGATTGCACACATGTGGCACTCCAACCCCCCCATGAGACAGAGCACATATACCGCAATCGGAAGCATTGGCATTCCATCAACGTACAGGTGATAGTCGATGCCCAAGGCCTCATATGGCACGTCCGTGCCAAACACCCCGGATCCAGCCATGACAGCTACATCTACAATCAGAGCCCCATCCGAATGGAATTCGAACAGAACATGTATGGGGACACCTGGCTGGTTGGTGAGTGACATGGGTGGCAGGCATGACTGTCGCCCCCCATGATGCACACATCACAATGGGCACATGCATGACTAACATCCTCCTGTCTTTTCCCTTCCAGGTGACTCTGCATATGCACTGGGACCCCATCTCATGACTCCTATCCGGAACCCCCAAACACCAAAAGAGGCAGGATACAATGAAGCCCACGCCCAAACACATGCAGTGGTGGAGCGCAACTTTGGCCTCCTGAAGTCACGTTTCCGATGCCTGGATAAGTCTGGGGGGACCCTGTTGTATTCCCCAAACTTTGTGTGCCAGATCATCGGTGCATGTTGCCTGCTGCACAACTTCGCAGTGAGAAAGGGCCTGCAGATTGACATACGTGATGACCTGACCCCTGAACCAGACAATCCCCCCCTAACCGAGGTTACCCCATCTTCCCAGCCAGGAGACAGCTCACATTAGGCATCTTTGCACGTTAAACACACACATTAATCATGGCACAATGAGAATGCATGCATGCACACCACTGTGGTCCCTAGCACAGACACATCACATCCTTATCTAATTGGATTAGCACAAGCCCACCATGCTGGACTTGTGAGCAGCAACGCCACGCCACGGCTCCAATTATGTCACTGTACATTCATACACCATTCACACGGACCTGGGGATCACTTCTCCCTGGTCCTGGGGAACCCTTCTCCACCAAAACTGAGGGTGACACCCCTTTTCCGGCAGGAATATCACCCCCACATTCCAAAAACATTCACAAAAAAAAAATTGTCCAGCAAAAAAAAAAAAAATTGTCCAGCAAAAAAAAAAAAAATTGTCCAGAAAAAAAAAAAACTGAAAAAAAAGGGGGAAAACAAATCAATGCCGCTGGCGTGAGCCACACCTGGGGCGCCCACGGCCCCGGCTCCTCAGGGGAGACTCATGGGGGGGGGGTAATCCAGGGAAGGAGGAGCAGCCCCTGGTCTCTGCCCACCTGGCGGCCTGCCCTCCAAGGCTACGGCAATTCTGGTCAGGCCAGCACTTAGTGATGCCGTATTGGCCTGGATAGCCTGGGTGAGGGCCCTCACATCCTGCCCAATGTCTGCTGTTGTAGTCTGCAGTACGTTTAGGCAGTTTGTAAGAGCCCGGGAGTGGCAGTCCAGGTCCCCAAGTGTATCCTTTATGGAGGACAGGCTCTCCTCCATCCGCACCAAAGTCTGGCTGACCTGTCCCAGATGGCGGGTCTGAAGGGCCTGGTCCCTTCTCAGATTGGCGGGCAGAACCTTGGCCACCCCCCTGGTCTTCTGGGATGACTTCCTGCCTCCAGCTGAGGCTTGTGGCCGGGGAGAAGGGGAGCCCCTTGGGAGGGGAGCCCTGTTGGGAGAGGAGTGGGAGGGGCTATCTCTTATGGAGGGCTGGCTGCTGCTAGCCAGAGAGGAAGACTCCTCCAAAAACAACAATCCACTGGCTGACATGACATCCTCCTCCTCCTCAAACTCCTCCTCCTCAACCTCCTCCTCTTCAACCTCCTTCGAGGACTCCGGCCTTTGTCGGGGGGTCCTTATCAGGCTGTTGTCCCGGGGATGGTGCGGTCAGGCCAGATGGCCCAGCACCCTCCTGCACATCTGTGGATGACACAAAACATTCACAGGTTGGAGGATCCACACACTTGCCACATATTCCTTTTCTCCCACCCCCCACATGCTACACACCTGATAGGGCAAAAAACCTTACCTGGCATCACGCCTTCATGACTGGATTCATAGCCAGGCAGTCCTTCCACCTGTTGTCTATGAAAGGTCTGGGCCACCGCACGCTCCTCCGCTGTCAGCCTAACAGGGCATGGTGGGCCCCCTCCTGTGCCCCTGGCATGGGCTGCCATTTTGGCCAGCTTCTTTCGGACCAAACGCCGGAGGTCATTGATTTTCTTTTCAATCCCCGGGCGTGTACGGGTCTCACCCCCCCCCGCTGAATTCACCTGGTCAGTAATGTGCTGCAAAATCTCACGCCTCCTGGGCGGGGTGGTGTTGGCACTTTCCGGGCCGTGGAGGAAACGCCCATATTGGGTAATGGCCCGGGCAATTATTTGTTTCTCCCCCAAAGTAAAATTCAACTTCCTCTTCCTCTCAGTCATACTCATACAACAACTCTCTCCCAAACAATCAACAAAAATCACTCACAAAAACAAGCAGGAAAAATCAAGCAACAAAACAAACCAAAATCTATCAACCAAAAAGTCTCACAAGCAGTCACCAAAAAACACTTTCACATATATTCTACCAAACACTAGATCAAACAGCCAACAAATATCACAAAGACAAATCACAACGCAACAAACAACAGAACAAAAGCACCTTGCTGTATAGAGAGGGATACAAAGGGATGTACTTTTGCAAAGGAAGTGCGTTTGTGTCTGTCTATTTATGCTGTCTGCGTCGTTCACAAAGTTGCCCGGGTCCACTTCCAATTTCACTGATTGCGCCGTTCCCGAGTTGTGAGCATGCGCACAGAGGTGCTGACCATGGTCTGCTTCATGTGCGCATGCACGAGCCGGCCGGCCCTTCATTTGCATGGGGTCACGGCTCATTTCAATGTAACACGCCCACGTCCTTCCCAATTTAAATTACTCCGCCTTACGCTCTGAAATTACATTGCACCGGCTCTAATTTCTGCGCAAATCAAACGAGAATACGGTGATTGCGCCGCTACATCGCGGCAGTTTAAGGTAAAGGAGGTGCGTTACGCCAGTCAAAAAATGCGCCGATGTACGTGAATCTGGCCCACTGTCCCTAGGGCCATACAACCTGTAACAGGAGGGCCGTGGGACCCAGAAGCTCTAACAAATTATGAGTCAGGAAATAATGGACATATCTTGGATTGCTTGTAATCCACAATATATTCAAGGATGTCTGTAAGAACTATTTACAGGTTGTTGATTCTGAACTCAACAGGTTAATTGAAAGAGTGACACGTTCAATGTGGGAACACAGACTGTTAGGTGTTAATGTCGTCTGTTGTGATGTAAATGAATCTAGTATGGCTTCTGAAGTATCTTCCATTGTGTGGTGCTAATTGACCCTGTATTGTGTGATGGGCTATTGATGATAAATGTGTATTGCAAGTTAATAGACAGTCTAAAGGTCAGATGTCTGACTTATCAGCTGTAGTTAATTAGCTCGTGTAAATGATGTATACTAAAGGAATGTGTATTGTATAGCAGGTGTCTATCTTGAAAGGTCATATAATCGGCGTTACCTTGTCTGGGTAAATGACTAGTTAATTAGCTCATGTAAATTAGATCAAGAGCTGGTGTCAGAAAGTCTACCCAAAAAATGTGTATTGGGCTCATTGTGTCATGTTGTGGGTGGAGTTGAGTCATTGTTCATTTTTGGTTACTGACTGTATATAAGAGCCTGGTTTTCTCATTAAAGATTTTATTCATTTTGATCCTCAAACAGAGCGGTGTCTCGTTATTAGGGTTTGTTTGCCTGACTGTGGAGTGTCGATAGCTGTCTTGGGTTCGGAATGGAATATCTTAAACGTCGTTGACACCTGTCCCATTTGGGGTTCCGTTACACAACCCTTCAGCCAATCGATTGAGATAACCAAAATATGCTCCTTGGCTAGCGGTACTCAACTTTATTACAATTACACAACCCCAGTAAATTGCACAATATATCCCCATAACCCCTATTTGTCAGACTGTTGATAATATCATCATCACCAGGTAGGTACTAGCATGACTTCCAAAGTTGCCAATAGTTTGGTTGTTTTGTGCAATCTAAGTATGAAATAAAGACAAAGGCCCAGATTCATAAAGCAATTACGCCTGTCTAACTGGTGTTAGACAGGAGTAATTTCAAATTTCGCGCGCCGTATCACTAGTTTGAATCCTCAAACCATGATACGGCGGCTTCGGGCTTCGATCCGAGAGGCTTATATCTTCGTAAGCCTTCGGATCTACACTGCGATATTTTTGCGGCCGCTGGGAGGAGTTTGCGTCGTTTTCATGCGTCGGGATATGCAAATGTGTTTTTACGGCGATCCACGAAGATACGAGCGGTCTTCGCAATCGCTTACATCTGTTTTTTTTTACGTACTGTTAGACCAGCTTTTTGCTGGTCTAATGGTGCGTAGCCCATGTTAAGTATGGCCGTCGTTCCCGCGTCGAATTAAAATTTTTTTTTTTTTGCGTAACTCGTTCGGGAATAGAAATGTCCGTAAACGACGCTACTCAAACAACGAATGACGTAACGACGTGATTTCGCGCAATGCATGGCGGGAAATTTGCGAACGGAGCATGCGCAGTTCGATCGCCGCGGGAACGCGCCTATTTTAAATCCTTCACGCCCCCTACTCGTCTAGATGGATTGCGACGGGAGAAATACACTACGCCGCCGTCGTTTACTGGACAAAATCTACCTGGATTCCACGTAGAGCCAGGTAAAAAACGGCGGCGTAGTGTATTTCTGATACGCTACGAGAATCCAATTCTCTCTGAATCTGGGCCAAAGTAACTGACCATGTTACCATTGTGTTATTTAAAGGAGAAGTTCAGCCTGAGATTGTTTGGCTGTGCTTGTCCTATGGGTCACAGCAGTGCAATTCGTTTTACACTCTTGTGAACTGTTTTCAGCGGAGAGTGGTCCGAAGTCCGCTTTCTGCTGACGTCACTGGAATCAGTCCAGGCACCGTGTTATCATGACAATGAAGTCTGGATCCGCCAGGTACCTGGACTGATACCTGCCTCAGCCTTTCAGCGAGCCACTGAGAGACTGAGACAGCTGCTCCCCACCCCTCTACAGCTCAGCACTCCAGAGAGTGTGGAGGAGCAGAGAGGAGAGCTGCTGATTGATCGGGGATCTGTGAGAACCGAGCCATTGGTTATGTTCGATGTCTCGGATCTCAGTGTAGAGACGCCCGGGGAAAGATGCAGCATCAGTCCCATGCTGCATCCGCCTAGATAAATACAAAAGGGAAAAAAACAAACAAACATAATTCTCTTTTCACACGTAAAGTTCATTTCTCCTTTTCAGGTTCAATAATGCTAAAAATAAAATTCAACTAGACAAGTAGTTGTAAAGAGAACCAACATAATTATGTCCCTCAAGCTGATCTGTATTGATAATGGTGATAGTAATCTAATGATTAGATTATTAATTAGGCTCTAATCTAACAAAGTTTTCTAATTATTTTGAGTTTCATTCCCATACCACCAATATTGGATTCCCATATGCCCCAAGTGGTATGGATTAAGAATGACCTACCCTAGGCATATATCTTGATTGCTCTTGTCTTAGCATGTAGTTTTATTTGATTCAATGAATTGGTAGATTGATCGTATTTGCCATGCTACCTTGCACTTGTTGTATAATCAATATATCGTACATGAGGTTTTCAGAATCGACAACATCGTCACTGTAAAAATACAACAGATATATGAATACTTTCTTCAGTTACAAGAGCATCATATCAATATCATGTAAAGATACCAGCAATAGCTATACTGAATGAATGAATGAATGAAAAACGTATATAGCGCGACACATGCGAACTGAATCGCTTCTGGGCGCTCGTTGTTCCTGTCTCTCTTGACATTAAAAGAGCAGAGTTTTTATCTGTCTTCTGAAGGTCAGGTGGTTTTCCTCCAACCGAATGCTGGTTGGTAAAGCGTTCCATAGTCTGGGACCTTGGAAAGCAAACCTTCTTTCTCCTTTGGACTTGAATCTGGCTTTGGGTACCTTGACCAAATTTTGGGTGGTGGATCGCAGAACGCGATTGGGATTGTGAGCTTCTATTTTTTCGCAAAGATATTGCGGGGCATTCCCATGAATGCACTTATGAATCAGACAGAGTGCTTTAAAAGCAATTCTGTCTTTTACTGACAACCAATGAAGGGATCTTAGTGACGGTGAGATTGACTCCCAGGGTTTTTTCCCAGTCACAAATCTGGTAGCCGTATTTTGAACGACCTGGAGACGAGCGATTTGGTACTTGGGGAGTCCCAGGTAAAGGGCATTTGCATAGTCCAGTCTGGAGTTCACAATTGTTCCCACCACGACTGCTACGTCTTCTTTGGGAATAAATGGAATAAGTCTCCGTAGTAGGCGCAGCAGATGGTGAGATCCGCTGACTACTGACCCTATTTGTGCGTCCATTGTCATGTAGGTGTCAAAGATGACCCCAAGACTTTTGACTTTGGAGCTAGGGGTGATCATCTGGCCAAAAATGGGCGGAGGTGTCCAGGTTGTTGCCAGTTGACTCTTACGACTGGCGTGAAACAGAAAAAGTTCTGTTTTAGAATTGTTGAGTTTGAGATCACTCTTAGTCATACAGTTTTCTATCAAAGAGAGACAATTCTTTAAACTGCGATGATGATCCTTTTTATTGCAGATGTGAAAATATAGTTGCGTGTCATCTGCATATGAGTGATAAAGTAGTTGTTGCCCACTGATGATTTCAAAAAGTGGGCGAAGATAGATGTTGAAGAGCACCGGTGACAGGGGTGATCCTTGAGGGACTCCACATGACACCATGCGTTTTTCAGAAGTGAAAGGTCCCAATTTGTGATCGGTTTTCCAAAAAAGAGGAAAACCATGGTAAATCACCATCTGTGACTCTGACTACCTCAGCCAGCCGAGTCAGTAAAAGTTTGTGGTCTACCGTGTCAAAGGCTGCGCTTAGGTCCAGCAGAAGCAGGAGACAAGATTCTCCTTCGTCTGTGGCCTCTAGAGCGTTGTCCCATATTTTGAGCAATGCTGTTTCTGTCCCATGTCCGGGACGGAAGCCTGATTGGAATGGATCAAGTAGATTGTGGGTATCTAGATGCTGTTGCAGCTGCTGTACCACTACTTTCTCCATTACCTTGGAGAAAACGTTTAGCATTGTAATGGGACGGCGGTGAGTTGGGTCCTTGGGGTCCAGGGTGGGTTTCTTCAAGATGGGCTGTATTGTGCCCTCTTTCAGTAGAGAAGGCACTATGCCTTCCTTAAATGACTGATTTATAAGCTGCGTGATGGGAGGTGCCAGGATGTCGGCACATTCCTTCAGCAGTTTGATCATTAGGCGATGTTAGGTGCTGTTACGCAAAGCGCCAATGATATTTTCTGTGTCATCGATGGAGATGGGTTCCAGAGTGAACTTTCTTGGTTGTAGAAAGTTTCTATGGGTGTTGTGTGGTTGTTCGGGGGAGGGGTTGAGGGGGGTATTGTTTTGCTGAATGCTTTCCCGGATTCTCTCAATTTTATTGATGAAGAAATCCGACAGTTGATTGCAAAATTCTTGGGTATCTGAATTGGGGGCTTCAAGACAGCCTGGATTCATGGTCTGCGTGACCAGCTTGAAGAGTTCACAGGTGCGGTTTAAGGGCGCTGTTGATAGCCTTGGAAAAATTATTTTTCTTGGCTTTGAAGATTTCTTTGTGGTATTTTCTTGTTGCTCCTTTGTAGGTGGAGAGGTTCTCCTCAGAAGCACTTCTTTTCCAGGCGGCTTCTGCCCTTCTGCGCTCTTGCTTCAGTAGCGACAGCTGGTTGTTGAACCAGCCGGCCTTGCTTTTCCTGATAGTGGCTTTGCGTTTCGGCGCTACTAAGTCTGCTGACTGTAGTAGGGCCGCATTTATGGCATCCAGTGTATCTGAGGCTGTTCGAAATGATTGAATTGTTTTAATTTTATTTTCCAAGGTAGATTTGAGGAGTTCCGAATGGAGCTTCTTCTGAGATCTAGTCCAGTGTGTTGCCACCGGCTTGGGTGTTTTTATCAATGGGGGAGTTTTGGAAATTTTGAATTTGATTGCATGGTGATCTGTCCATGGCAACGGTTCATTTTCCAAAATACTTATTTTCAGATTTTGTCTGAAAATTAGGTTGAGTGTGTGACCTGAAGCGTGTGTGGGCCCACATACTAGTTGCTGTAGTCCTAGTCCTTCCAGGTGGTCAATACAGGCGTCGGCCACGGGATCCTGTGAGGAGTTGGCCCAGAGATTGAAGTCCCCGAGCAGCAAAAGGTGTTTGCTGTTTAGGATATAAGTGGATATGAACTCTGTCAATGATGGTAAAAACTGTGATTTTGGCCCGGGTGGCCTATAGCAGAGAAGAATCTGGATGGTCTCCTGGGGACTTGTTTGCAGTTGCAGAGTAAGGGTTTCCATGAATGAAAGCGAGTACTGAAGGGCTGGTTTAGAGATCACAAGATGAGTCTTGTGGATCACCGCCAGGCCTCCTCCTCTTTGCTCTATTCTGTTTTCCGTGATAATACGGTAGTTCTCCTAGAATGGTGTTACAGTCGGCTGTGAGCCAGCTCTCTGTAATGAAGAGGCAGTCTAAATCGTGTTGTAGAATGAAATCATGGATTTCTAATTGGTGTCTTACTGCCGATCTAGTATTGATCAAAGCACATGATATGTGCTTGGGTTGAGGTGGGCGACTAATTTTTTTGATAGTCGATCGTCGATCGATCCTCAAAAGTTGCTCAATTCTTAGGGCCTTTTTGGTGACGGCTGGTAGTATAGTGGCAAATTGCCTCAGGCCCCAAATGGTTTCTGCAGAGTACTGCCGATTAGCCATGGTGGTCCGTCACTGGGGGGGGGGGGGGGTTGATAGTCAGATGGCGGTGGGGAGAAGATTCCTTGAATCCTCTCTCCCAGCTTTTATTTTTGGTCCAGAGGAAGGCAAAAAAACCCTGGCCGAGCTAAGCAAATGTGCTGGGCAGGGAAAAAAATTCCTTCCTGATCCCTAAGAGGCGATCCGTACAAACCCTGGATCAAATGCTGATAAGTTGTGAGGGGATGGGGTGAAAGGTATTTCTGATGCTGGGGGGGGGATGTACCAAGATGGCCGCCGACAGAGGGCCCAGGCCGGGGAGCTATCAACTGGCTGGAAACACCAGAGAGGGGCTGGTTGGGTGAATCAGGGGGGTGGATGGGGCCTTCCAGGGGTGAGGGGGGGTATGCTGGGCGAATCTGGGGATGATCCAGAGCACTGTTGCGGTGCGCCGGTAGGCCGCGGTAGAAGCCGCGGTCTTTCCTGAGCTGCGGCTGCCGCGGACCGCCGAAAAAGACGGGAATCCGCTGCGGGGCAGGGGTGGCGAGGGGGGGATGCCTCGGTTGTGGTCCGTGGTGAGGGTGGGCTGATTCCTGGCTTGAGAGAGCTGCGGCTTGTCCTGAAAAGGATGGCCGCCCTTCATCCCAGGGGGGGGCAGGCAGGTTTTACCTGCCATATGGTGCTCAAAGGAGGCAAAGTCTGCTGGAGAAAGGCTGGAGGAGATCCGGATCCAGATGCGGGTAGGAGCTGAGGCTGGAGCTGGGCTGGACTGGGAGAGACCATGCCTGCCTGCTGCCTGCACCTGCCTGGAGCTAAAGCAGCACGCTCCTACTCCTAGGAGCGAGTGCCGATGGGGGCTCCTGCTGCTAATCCGCTGCCTGACTGACTGTCTAACTGACTGATCCAGTACGTGATCCAGTCCTCTAGGGGGCAGTACATACTGTATGTGACAGTCCTATGTAGGATGAAACATGCATACTAAGTGCAGTGCAGGGGCGCACTGACCATTCTGGCACTCAGGCACTGCCTGAGGGCCCCATGCCACTAGGGGGCCCCATCATTGTTGCCAGCCTCAGAAAAACAGGGACAGTAAGTAAAAAATCTGAGTTTTTTTTTTAAATCCCAAGATTAAAGCTGCCCCGCCTCTCCGGTACCTTTTCAGTGTGTGTATACTGTGTGTGTGTGTATATTGTGTGGCCCCATATTCTATTGCACGGGGGCCCCATAATCTCCTATTGTCCGGGGCCCCATAATCTCCTATTGCCTGGGGGCCCCATAATCTCCTATTGCCCGGGGGCCCCAAGAGTTGTCAGTCCGCCCCTGGTGCAGTGATACACCATGTGCAGGAGGAAAGCACCAAAAGCAGAATGCACAAAGTTCAGATATAATTCTATTCAGATCCTTGCATCATAAAAAGCCAATGCATTTTAGGGGTTCAAAGGGTCTTCCTTCATCAAGGCAGTTGGGTGTGAGGGAAACCTATCAGCAAAAAGTATGCAAGCATAGGAAACGCCCCTTGCCACGCCCCCTTAAAGGAGAATTGTACAAAAAAACTGATTGGTTAAACCCACAAGTGCTTTTTTTACCACTACTATTCCTTTATATTGGCTTTTGGAATTTACAAATGCAGCAATTTAGAAATCAGATGAAAGGTTTAGGGCTGGAAAACACTTTTTGATAGATAAAAAGTGCATTTTATATATATCTATATAGATCAGACCAAAATGAGGGACAAATGAGGAGGAAAGAGGGACAGAGGGGCATTGCTTCAAATCAGGGACAGTCCCTCGAAATCAGGGACAGTTGGGAGCTATGTGTGCAGGGATGGCCCTAAAATGGTTATTTCAGTATATAATGTTTTGTGGATCTAGTACATCAAATCCTCATTGAAGCTTCTGAAGGTTGTTACCTTCCTTCCCATGGTTGTGTCCCTGATCCTCATCTACATCCCCTAAATCCTATGCAAATATCATCTTTCTTTAAAGCCAGTGTTTGCACTATTGACAATAATGGAAAATTGTCTGTGATCTAATATGAGCATATAACCAAAAGGTGCTTACTATCAGATTCATTAAAGGGGTTGTAAAGGTTTGTTTTTTTATTTTCTAAATAGGTTCGCTTAAGCTAGTGCATTGTTGGTTCACTTACCTTTTCCTTCTATTTCCCTTCTAAATATTATTTGTTCTTTGTCTGAATTTCTCACTTCCTGTTCCTCCTCAGTAAGCTTGCCCCCCTTATCTGAGCCATTCTGGCTGGGGGTTAGTCAGAGTGCTCGCCCCCTTCCTTGGGACTACATCCCTGTGGGGAGACACCCTGAATGTTGACAGCGTCTCCCCTCGTGGATGTAGTCCCAAGTGAGGGGGCGAGCACGCTGACTAACCCCCAGCCAGATAGGCTCGGATGATGGGGGAAAGCTTACTGAGGAGGTTCATGAAGTGAGAAATTCAGACAAAGAAAAAAAACATTTAGAAGGAAAATCGAAGGAAAAGGTAACTAAACCAACAATGCACTAGCTTAACTGCTTGCCGACCAGCACACGACTGTATACGTCAGCAGCATGGCATGGACAGGCAGAAGGACATATATATACATCCCCTTTAAGAGCGCGGTATTGTGGACACACGCCCGCCACAAGCTCTGTGAGCCCGACCGCGGGTCCCGCGGACTCGATCGCCGCAGAGATACCCACGATCCCTGTGCCCTGTTTGCACTGGCTGATAACATGCCTCGGCCCTATGCTCCGTGTGTCCACCTTCTCTTTTCTTCTCCGATGGGGGCGTCACCAGCCGTAAATGTGTCCGCCTATTGTCATCCTATTTGCGGAGACCAGCGTGACTACGTCATCGCTCTGTCTCCCCGTTCAGCTTTACACTGAATGTTTATGCACCAGTTTATTCACACGACGCACGCTGATGACGTCACCACGTCGGACGCCACTAGTTTCTGCCAGATATTTATTGCAGGCTTGAGCCTGAAGCCTAGTGTATAGCACAGGCTATCCCCCGGGGGAAACACGACGCTCGTTTCAGCTTTGGACAAGTACCTTTATTGTATATAATTTTTCTTCTTCTTACTAAAGCCATTGTTCTCCTTTATATCTGATTTTTTTTATTTATTGACTTTTAGGTATCTCCTGTATTGAGATTCTATGGGCTGCTGGTCTGCTGAGGTTTTTTTGATCCAGGTTGATGTGGATGTGGTATATCGGACATATATTTGTCCTGACTACACCCCCTCTTTCCTGCCCCGGTATTAGTGTTCACTGGCTTAATACTAGGTATTTACTTTTATTTTATTTTTCTCATTTATAATTAATCTGGTAATTACTTTCTAAATTATTAGTGGTAGATGGAATTGTTACCCCCCGCTTCCTGTTAATTTGAAACTACTTTCCATATAAACGGTGAATTTGCCCATATAGACAGGGTTATTCTCCCGCTCAGAGTATGTTATCACACTGAGGGCCAGATTCTCAGAGGCGTTACGACGGAGTATCTCAGATACCCCGTCGTAACGCCTTTTTTTTGTCCTCGTATCTATGCGCGTGATGCTTAGCATCACTTTTGCATAGATACGCTTCTACATCCGACAAGTGTAAAAGCATTACACTTTCGGATCGTAGGTGTAATGACAACTCCGGCCACTAGGTGGCCTTTACGTTGTTTTTTCATTTGCATATGCAAATGAAGTAGTACGCCGATTCTCGATCGCTTTTACGCCGCCCCGTCGTCGCGTACGTCGTTTTCGTTCGCGTAAGGTTACCCCAGCTTCTATGTGGAGTAACCTTACGAGGTCCCGTCGGATGCCGTCGTGTCCCGTCGGATGCCATGTTAAGTATGGCCTCGGGACCGCGTCGTGTTGTGCGTCGTTTACGTCGTTTGCGTACGTCGATTCTCAATGGGGCTGGCGTACGCTGCGATTACGTCGTTTACATTGAGAAAACGTGACGTCCTTTGGAGCATGCGCACTGGGCTTTTTCCCCGGCCGGCGCATGCGCAGTTCGTTCGACGCGGGGGCGCGCTTAATTTAAATACAAGCCGCCCCATTTGAATTGCGCGGGTTTACGCTTGGCGATTTACGAGACGCCAACGCAAACTACGGAGCAAGTGCTTTGAGAATAAAGCACTTGCTCTAGTACGCAGCGGCGGCGTAGTGTAAATGGCTTACGCTACGCCGCCGAATATATATGAGAATCTGGCCCTGAGTGTTTACCTATCTTGCCTTTCTTTTTTTTTCTCCTCTTAATTTATTTTAGTGTCTTTTGGATACATTTCCCAATTGCTTTGGAACCTTGTTTAAATAAAAGTGTATGGTATACGCTTATGCGACTCAGGGTGCTGTGTGGCAACTTGGAGGGCCGGCATCCGTTTTGGTATTTGTGGAGACTTTTTGCACATGTTTATTTTAATATTCTAAACCATTAAAACTGTTTTTGATAAATCTGTTAATATAATATGTTTCATTCTAGATAATGAGATATACATTTTTTCTACTGCTAAATTTCTTCTGCCTGTCCTGAGGAAGCCCCAAAGGCGAACCGCGTAGACGATGAACAGAGAATATTTTCTACATCATATATCCTATATGGTTCCTTTGTATTTGAGTTGTCTATGTATTACAATTTTTTGTATATTTTTAAAATAAAATGTATTTTTCATATTCCTGCCATGCCTCAAAAGTCCATCCATTTAATTACTGCTATTTGAGTACCGTATGTGCTGGCGTATAAAGCTGCGTACACACGATCGAACATGTCCGCTGAAACTGGTCCGCAGACCAGTTTCAGCGGACATGTTTGATCGTGTGTATGGCCTATCGGACAGTTTTCCAGCAGACAAAAGTTTCTAAACATGCTTAGAAACCTGTCCGCTGGAAACCTGTCCGTCGGACAGGTTTGATGGTTAGTACGCCCAACCATCGGACGAAAATCCTGCGCATGCGTCGAATTGATTCGACGCATGCTTGGAAGCATTAAACTTCCTTTTTTCAGCACGTCGGTGTGTTCTACGTCACCGCGTTCTGGTCCAAGGGGATTTTGGTCCGATGGTGTGTACGCACATCAGACTAAAAGACCACTTCAGACATGTCCGATGAAAACGGTCCGTCGGACCTGTTTCATCGGACATGTCTGTTCGTGTGTACGTGGCCTTAGATGACTGGGTGTATAAGACGACCCCCTATTTTTCCAGGAAAAATTTTGGTTTTGGGATATACTTTCCGTATAAGACTACCCTCTTCCTACTAGTTTTTCTGGAAGCTGAGGTGTAGCCGGAACAACCACTGACAGGAACAACCACTGACAGAAAAAGGCTTTTTTCAAATCTCACTGTGCCATTACATGCCTCACTGTGCCATTACATTACATTACATGCCTCCACTGTGCCATCACTTGCCTCCACTGTGCCATCACTTGCCTCCACTGTGCCATCACTTTCCCCCACTGTGCCATCACTTTCCCCCACTGTACCATCACTTGCCCCCACTGTAATCTCCCTACCTTATTTTTTTGCAGATTCTGGCTTCCAGGCTGCGGGCATCCATGATTCAAAAGCCGCGCCTTCTCCTCAGACTGTTCCGTAATAGGCAGAACACAAATTTTCCTAGCAGGGCCTCTGTTCAGTGTTCCGCCTATCACGGATGTTCTCTCGTCCGAGGATGAGAAGGCATCCGTGATAGGCGGAACACTGTCCCCGCTGGGAAAATTTGTGTTCCCGCCTATCACGGAACAGTCTGAGGAGGAGGTGTGGCTTTTAAATCATGGATGCCCGCAGCCTGACGGAGACTTTGGATGCATTTTTTTGCATCCAAAAAGTCATCTTATACGCCGGAAAATATGGTAATTTTTTCTTGTCTTCGCTATTTACCAATGTTGGCAAATGTGAGTGCTTTACCCCCTTTCCTGCCCTAGTTTTTGGATACCCACGATCGTCTCACGGTAAGGAAGAACGGGGAGATGCTGAAACAAGCATTTTCCCGCTCTGCCTAGTGACAATGACAGTGATCACTGCTTCCTGTAATTGGAAGCGGTGATCACTGTCTTATGACGTGTAGCCCATCCCCCCTACAGTAAGAATCACTCACTAGGCCACACTTAACCCCTACAGCGCCACCTAGTGGTTAACCCCTTCACTGGCAGTGCCATTTTCACAGTATTCAGTGCATTTTTATAGCACTGATCGCTGTAAAAATGACAATGGTCCCAAAAATGTGTCAAAAGTGTCTGACGTGTCCGCCGTAATGTCGCAGTCACAATAAAAATCGCTGATCGCCGCCATTACTAGTAAAAATGAATGATTAATAAAAATGCCATAAAACTATCCCTTATTTTGTAGACGCTATAACTTTTGCACAAACCGATCAATAAACGCTTATTGTGATTTTTCTTCCCCACAAATATGTAGAAGAATATGTATCCGCGTAAACTGAGGATAACATTTTTATTTTTATTTTTAAATTGGGGATATTTATTATAGCAAAAGTTAAAAAATATATATATATTTTTTTTTAAATGTACGCTTTATTTTTGTTTATAGAGAAAAAAAATACAGCAGAGGTGATCAAATACCACTAAAAGAAAGCTCTATCTGTGGGGAAAAAAAAGGACGCCAATTTTGTTTGGGAGCCACGTTGCACGACTGCGCAATTGTCAGTTAAAGCGACGCGGTGATGAATCTCAAAAAGTGGCCCGGTCATTTGGCTGTATAATGGTCCGGGGCTTAAATGGTTAAAGTAACCTATTTAGAAAATAAAAAAAGAACCTTTGCAACCCCTTTAAGAAGCAGTATATATATATATATATATATATATATATATATATATATATATATATATATATTTAAATATACAGTATTTTAATATATGATGCTGCTGTATTAGGAAATATGTGTGTGTATTCAGGGTCAGTATAGTAGGAAAAGGTTTGTGTGCCTATGAAGTCAATATATTAAGAATAGCTATATATGAATGGGAGATGGGTGACCTGGGTGCTCACGTCCATGCGGGAGAAGATGCTCTGTGTATTTGTCCCTGGAGGGAAGGGAGGGGGTGCTTTCTCTCTGGCAGATGGAGGTAATGACAGTGCTGGTGACACAAGATAATTGGCTGCTGATTGCTCGGCTGCTGTAAAGAGCCCGGATGACTAAGAGCAATTAAAAGATGTTCAAAACAAGAAAGCAACAAAATGGGTATAATAAAGGTAGCATTTATATGCAGAATAGGTGGAACATGTAGTTATACAGATGACAGGTGGAACCTGAATATTGACTGATACCTAAACAAAAATATTACTGTAAACAGAGGTGTTATATATGTAAATGATGAGCCATATCACAGAAGTGGTTGCGATATTAGGCTCTAATATTAGACCACACATTCCTCTGAGAGGTGACTCAGACCCTGAACCCAGCAAGTATTATTTCTCATTCATAAAATGTGGCAGAAACGAACATGGAAATGTCCATTGCAGCCAGTCGTGTTCAATGTGGCTTTATGGGGAGATTAGAATTTGAAGGCTGATACCTGATTGGATATGGGGATAGCTGATACATTATCATACCTACCAACTTTGTGAGATGGGATTGAGGGACACCTATTACCAAGAGTATGTAGGCATAGGACATACGCCTTGCCACACCCCCTTAAAGAAGAATTATACCTAAAAAAATAGTTAAAGAGTCACTAAAGGAAAACATTTTTTTTGCTGAAATGACTGTTTACAGGGTATAGAGACATAAAAGTTAACTGATTCCTTTTAAAAAATGATTAAAAATAGATAAAAATCAATCATATAATGTGCCTCTAGTTTCACTTTCGTTTTTTAAACTGGTTTCATGTTTCTGTGAAGTACAGAAGACACACAGAACAAAAACAAACAAATCCAGGGCAGTGTTTTGTTTTTAAAATGAATCTGATTGGTTCTGAGGAGTTTTAGACACACAGCTTAGACCACAGTGAAAAACTGCCATGAGATTTTTCATAAGGAGCCAGACAACCAGGAAGTGTGGAGATCAGAGCAGAATTACAGCAACTTCAAAGCAAAAACGAACAATGAGAACATGAAAACAGCAATGGAGTAAGGTAAAGGAAGCTATTTAGCTAAAAAAAAAAAATTCCTTTAGTGACTCTTCAAACTTACTTTACCACTACATTTCTTTTGTACAGTAGAATCTTGGCTTGCGATTAACGAGCGTTTTGCAATACAAGCTTTTTTTTCAAAATCCTGAATCAGTTTGCGAGTGTTGTCTCATAAAACGAGCCTCAGTGTGGTGCAATACTGCATTTGGCCAGAGGTGAGGGGGCACTGGTGACACTTGGTGCCCTTTGGAAATACCCGCTCTCCAGTGTTTCCGAGCCTTTCCGTGTCTTTCCGACTGCATCCAAACAGTCTCCGAGTATTTCTGAGTCTCGCTGGCACCCCCCCACCTCTGGACACATTCGGTATTTCATTCAATAGAAGTCAATGCAGAACAAATTATATTTTTTCCCATTGACTTCTATGGGGAAACTCATTTTGATATGCGAGTGCTTTGGATTACAAGCATTCTCCTGAAACGGATTATGCTCGTAATACAAGGTTCCGCTGTATTAGCTTTTGAAATTTACAAATGCAACAATTTATAATATGAATGAACGGTTTAGCTCTGGGAAACACTTTTTGAAAGATAAATAGTGCATTTTTTATACAACCAGGGCCGTTTGAAGAAATTTGGGGGCCCCAAGCATACAAAAAAAAAGTGACTTTTCAAGTTGAGAAGCGGGGGGGGGGGGGGGGGGTTTGTTGGCGGCTTACCTCTATCCTCCGCAGAGCCTCACACGCACCACACGCTGGCGCATATGTTGGTGTCCACACAGCGGCCCCAGCAGGGAGGGCCCTTGCCGCACTGCTGCTTCCTCCTGCAGTCCGGTCGGCCGTGTGCCAAATAAACGCCGTTAGGTAACGATGGGCCTTCTGAGGGTAACGAGTAATCTATCAGATTACTTTTGCCCTCTCGGCAACGCCGTTCCCATTACTAGGCAGCATTACCGAAATTACTTAGAGTGCACTGAGAAATGCCACGTGCACCTGTGCCTCTCCATCGCCGACAATTATCGCATACGCCGGGCAGTCCGGGCAGACTTTGCCTCCTCCCGTGACGCTGCTTGTGACTCACCGTCCGACCACCTGACGCAGCCACGTCGAAACGTCGCTCTGTACACTCCGATACAGTATCGGGTGGCTGGGAGTGTACGGAGTGACGTTTCGACGTGGCCGCGTCAGGTGGTCGGACGGTAAGTCACAAGCAGCGTCACGGGAGGAGGCAGAGTCTGCCCGGCGAATACTTCACAGTGAGATGGGAGTGGGACCGCCCGGATGCCTAAAACAGATGGAACAGCGGCGTTGGAGCCCGCCAAGGACTCGGAGATCATCAACATGACAGTCGGGGATGGAGAGGCACACAAGTACGCCCGCACAGTACACGGGACGGGACACACAGACCCAGGAGGTGTACAATTGTGTACTGTGTACAACAGTGGCGGCCCGTCCATAGTGGGCGCTCGGGCGCCGCCCCCCTCCCCCAAGCCATTGTCCATTACAAACATGTCCATTTAAAAAAAAAAAAACAAGCAAAAAAAGGTCCTTATGTACACTGTGCCCGGGCGCTGGGCGCCGGGTGCAGTGCGATTAGCGCCACGTCTGTGCAATCACAAGATTGCAGACATTGGCAAGAAAAATATCCCTTTGTGGCTATGCCCATCGCGCCACAGCTTCCGGCGCGATGGACTTGTGACCGGGCAGAACACAGCACCCAGTATATGCTGTGCATAGTGCCGACAACAGGAAGTGACGTCGGCACTATGCAACTCAGCGTGAGCCTACTGGTAAAGAAGCCTGCTCCCGACCCCCTCGCCCTTACTCATATCAAGCCTGTCATTCAATTAAACAGCTCAGCAAAACTACGGCCCCCACTTATATTGATTTATCTGATTCTTGGGCAATCTCGGTGTCCACCCCCCCCGCTTATTTACTTTATGTTCAATGAAATGTTTAGTGGCCAATCGGCTGATCGGTGGTAAAATCCCCCCCCTGCTTATGTATTTTTTTGTATGTAAAGTTTGATGGACGATCGGTGGTAATGACTGATCGGTGGGGTAAAACTCCCCCCCCCCACGCTTATTTACTTTTTTTTAATGAAAAGTTTGATGGCAGAACGGTGGTAAAACTTCCCGCGATATTCGGCCACTAGCAGTGCGGTATTAACCCCCGCTAGCGGGCGTAAAAGGGGTAAATATCGCCCGCAATGCGCCTCTGCATTGAATTTAATGGGAAGGATCGGTATAGGAGCGGTAAACACGCTCCTATACCGCTCCAAAGATGCAGCTAGCAGGACTTTTGGAGCGGTCCTGCTAGCGCACCGCTTCATTGTGAAAGCCTTCGGCAACAATAGCGCCCGTATCACCCCTCCAATGCAGTATGACCGCAGTCTCTGGTAATCTTGTGCAGTATGTGTCCGCAGTCTCTGGTAATTTCGTGCAGTACGTGTCTGCAGTCTCTGATAATTTCGTGCAGTATGTGTCCGCAGTCTCTGGTAATTTCGTACAGTATGTCCGCAGTCTGTGGTAATCTTGTGCAGTATGTCCGCAGTCTGTGGTAATCTTGTGCAGTATGTCCGCAGTCTGTGGTAATCTTGTGCAGTATGTCCGCAGTCTGTGGTAATCTTGTACAGTATGTCCGCAGTCTCTGGTAATTTTGCGCAGTATATCCGCAGTCTCTTGTAATTTTGCGCAGTATATCCGCAGTCTCTGGTAAATTTGTGCAGTATGTTCGTAGTCTTTGGTAATCTCGTGCAGTATGTCCGCAGTCTCTGATAATATCATGCCCATTTAGAGTCCTTTATTACTAACAGTGTAATTTTTTAGTTTGTTTGCATTGATCTGTAAGGCTGCGCTATATACCATGATTTGTGATGCTGGGGCTGTACTGTATACTCTGTCCTGTGATGCTGAGCTGTATACTCCTGACACTATGAGTGGAAGCAAGTGGAATACAGGGGAGTGGGTAGATTATATGACTTATGAGAAGTGGGATGGGCCAAACATGGAGGGGTGGGGTCTTGCGCCCCCCCATCCTAAAACTTCACCAGCCGCCACTGGTGTACAATTATTAATATCATCATCATCATCACACTCCACCTGCCCAGGCAGCAATACTGTACAATATAGCTTCAGTGTGCAGTGTGAGTGACACTTCTGCAGTGCACACTGAATCTATATTGTACAGTATTGCTGCCTGGGCAGGTGGAGTGTGATAATGATGATGATATTAATAATTGTACACAGTATTGCATTTGCTGGGCCTGCCATATACTGTACTTTACTGTATAACTGCACTACAAAATTCCTTTACAAATTATGCATATTTTAAAATGTTATTAGTAATAACTTATTACTAATAACATTTTAAAATATGCATTATTTGTAAAGGAATTTTGTAGTGCAGTTATACAGTATAGTGTACAGTACAGTATATCTCAGGCCCAGCAAATGCAATACTGTGTACAATTATTAATATCATCATCATCACACTCCACCTGCCCAGGCAGCAATACTGTACACTATAGATTCAGTGTGCACTGCAAAAGTGTCACTCACACTGAATTTATATTGTACAGTATTGCTGCCTGGGCAGGTGGAGTGTTGATGATATTAAAGATGTTATAAAAGATGTTATAGAATGTAATTGCATTGTAGAATATATTTAAAAAAATCTCAGTTACTTTTCCGAGTAACTAGTTACTTTGCCAATAAAGTAACTGAGTCACTAACTCAATTACTTTTTTGGGCAAGTAACTTGTAATTGTAACTAATTACTTTTTTTAAAGGAAGATGAGCAACACTGACCATAACCGCACGGCAGGAAATTCAGTTTGCTGTTCCCGGGGCCAGACTGAAAGGAAGTGAACACTCAGTGTGTGCACTTCCTGTCAGTCCGGCCGGGAACAGGAACCTGAATCTCCTGTACCGCGCGGTTATGGTACACGGCCGACCGGACTGCAGGAGGAAGCAGCGGTTCAGCAAGGGCCCTCCCTGCTGGGGCCCCTGGCCAGCTCGGGGCCCCAGGCAATTGCTTGGTTTGCCTGTTGGGTTCCGACGGCCTGTATACAACTATATAGATCAGACCAAAATGAGGAGGAAAGAAGAACAGAGGGACATTGTTCCAAATCAGGGACAATCCCTCAAAATCAGGGACAGTTGGGAGCTATGCATTATCTTTTATTTCCTCAAGTTGTCCTGGCAGAACGTAGACTCAGTACCAGTATGTAGTCACAGTCTCTTGCATGAAAAGAGACCTATACTCAAGAAAGGCTTACAGCGGTATTAAACACAAAGCCAAAAATGTTATACATTGCAGCTTACCCCTTAGATGTGGTGGCTGCATTTGTTTTCTTTATTCTAGGCTTTGTTACCATCTGTTTTAACCTGAGGATCTGGTGATTAACACACCTTCTGTATAACATTCTCCTCACTCTGGATGAAAGAGAACAGGAGGCACCTTTGGAAAGCAGCATTGTCAGTCTGGGGGTGGGGGGGGGGGGTTAGACGTACTAGCAGATTTAAATACACAAAAAAATTGAATTTGAACTTCAGCTAATACTTTACAACAAACTGTTTTGTCCATTTGGGATAAAGGTTTTACACGTTGCTTCATTATTTACCTGCAATGAAAAAGAAGAAGAGCTACTACAGAGGAAGAGCTACTCTACCACTGGGTTTTTAATGTTTTTACAATATAAAAGAAGAAAAGCCTGCAAATATTGAAATAATATATTTTTTACTTTCTGCTATGAAACATATCCAATAAAAAAAAAATGTTTAATTTCTTCATAAATTTTGTCCAAAATGTATTCTGCTACATGACTTTGGTAAAAAAAAATCCCAATAAGTCTATGTTGATTGGGTCTGCATGAAAGTATACAAACTATGGAATCTATACTGGATTTTTTTGTTATACTACTAATGGTGGCGATCAGTGGCTTATAATGGGACTGTGATAGTCACAATCTGACACTGGGGGGGGGGGGGGAGTGACTAACTGTCACTGACATCACCAATGACAGTAATTACAGTGATCAGTTATAATACTATACATGTTCACTGCACTATTAACACTGCCTGGAAAGGGGTGAACATCTAGGGCAATCAAAGGGTTAAAAGTGTGTCTAACTATGTGTAATGTGTGTAATGTGTGCTTCGTTTTACTAAAGATCTCTCAGAAACTGACGGATCATTTGTTGTGTACAGAAAGTCAACACAGAGCTCTCATCTGTGAATGTACATCAGCACATCCAACCATAAATGATTGGTCCCAGGCTGACAGGCTCCCACTGTGTACAATCACAGTGGGAGCCGGGCAGGGGCACGCATGCGCACACACCCAGAACTAGGCAGCGACTAGTACTGGTACGTCGCTTTGCTTTACGGCAGGGGTGTCAAACTCAATTTCATTGAGGGCCGCATCGTTGTATCTGTAAGGTTAGATGTCCAGCGCATCCCCTCCCCTTACATTAGATGTTAAGAGCCACCCCACCATCAGAAGTTGAGTCCCCCACTCTTCCTTGTATCATAGTGTACCCCCCTGTAACGGAATGGCCCATGACAGACTGAGATATTCCTATGTCTAGGGTCACCTTATGTCCACTAGGGCCATAGGGTGACAAAGACATGTAACAAGAGTCACTTTTGTACATAGGGTGACAAAGAATCATAATTCATATATTACAGATGGGACATTATTAATACTTCATTTTAGGACTGAGATATCACAAGGAGTTCATGATGACATGACCAGGTGAACCAGACAGTGAGTCATACCTTTGTATAATATGCTATTGAAATATCTTAAGGTGTTGGCTATTCACTGTAAAGACATTCCGTTGAAGGTGTTGATTGCACCCACTCTCACAAGACTCTGCCATTGTGTGATAAAGCTGTCTAGATAACTTATTCAACTAGATGTCTGTGTTATTATTCAAGGTTAATTGAACACCATTGAAAATGCGGTGCCGACAAGTCTACATGGTTAGCTTACCTGAATGCCTTTTAGAGTGTGATTGAAGCCCCCCATGGTGTGAAGGGGGGTGGAGACTACATTGTCCTGTGATTAACTGCATTATGCTTGAGGCTGTATAAGAAGCTGAGAAAATATCAATAAATTGTCATATCTTTGGAAGCAAGAACGGAGCTCTGTCTCGACTTATTCTGGGAAAGGATATAGATCGTGTATGCAATATTGTCGGAGTGGGTCAGATAAGCTTGTCGTGGATGGATGGAAGGTCGTAAGCGGTGGTGACCGTTACACCCCCTTTCCTTAAAGGGGTGGTTCACCCAAAAAACTTTTTTAGATTGAGGCTCGTTTTGTTAAGGGGAATCGGGTGTTTTTTTTTTACAATCGAAGCAGTACTTACCGTTTTAGAGATGCATCTTCTCCGTCGCTTCCGGGTATGGTCTTCGGGACTGGGCGTTCCCAGGGCCGTCTTTAATATGGTTTGGGCCCTGGGCAAACATTTTTTTTGGGCCCCCCTCCAGATTATTTTGGGCCTGGCTGGTTCACATATATGTGTTTTGCCAGCCCTCATTTGTGCAGGCACAACAGCCTATTGATTTGAATGGGCTGCCATGCCTTTGTTTCCTGCAGAAAAAAGGTGCATTCAGCATTTTAAAAATACAGTTGCCTTGAAATCCATTCTGCTTTTGCACCAGGCTACCTATATGCAGTTTTTGCACACACAAACGCACTGTGTTTTTAAAAGCGTGACCTAAACGTCTAAAAATGCAGCAAGTTTGACAGTGCGGGAACTGCAGATAAGTCACAGCAGACAGCAAAATGGACAGACAGTGCTGTATTTCAGTGCTTGATGGGCATAAGTGTGCCATGTGCGCAGCCTATTACATGAGGCATGCGATTTTCTTTGCAGGAAACGCAGGCATGGTGGCACATTCAAATGAATGGGCTGTTGTGCCTGCGCAAATGTGGGCCGCCAAAACACATACATGTGAACCAGCCAGGCACAAAATAAGCCCATCAAGCAGTTAAATACAGACAGTAATGCCATGTGCTCTGAGGCCTTACTCAGCCTGGACTGCAGGTCTGGTCTGTGATTTAAAGAGTTCCTCTATTTTACACACGGCATGGCATGGGGTCCCATGGTGCTAAAGCAGAATGGACTGATGGTGCTGTGACCCCATGCCATGCCATGTGTAAAATACAGGAACCTTTTAAAACACTGACCAGACCTGCCGTGAATAATCAAATATTAGAAAGACTTTGGGCACACTCTACAGAAAACTTCTATTTACAATATAGATTAGCAAACAGTGACATACCTTGAGGAGCAGGACATGAAGAAGGCAGCCTCGGGAAGAGCAAACTGGGGATGTTATAAAATCACATTCTAATTCACTTTTAAATACAAGCAGCACCCAGTGGCAGGAAGGGAGAAGTGCACATCTAAAGGGAAGCCAGGGGTGCTGTACATTTTAAAACATTGGGAAGGGAAGCAGTACTGTCACTTGTTGCGTGCCGCTGATGATTTTCAGCCTGATTTGTGGGCAGCACAGGGGCTTAACGGGTGGCAGGGCCGCCATCAGGAATTATGGGGCCCCTTACACGGCTTCAGGCATGGGCCCCCTGGAGCAGAGAACTGGGGGGGGGGGGTGCTGCTGCCTGAAATTGAGAAGAAAGGGGGGCTGCCGCGAATTTAGAAGCGTTTAATAAACAGAAAAAAAGAAATAAAAAATATATATAAAAAATATATTATTATTTTTTTAAAAAGGGGGTTGCCATCTGGGGACCTCTGGGCCCTTTAATATTTTTTTTTAATAAAAATAAATTACAAAAAAGGGGGGGTTGCCATCCGGGACCTCTGGGCCCTTTAATAAAAAATCAAATAAAAAAATATATATTAAAAATAAACATTTATAAAAAAAAAGGGGGGGTTGCCATCCAGAGCCCTGGGGACCTCTGGGCCTTTTAATAAAAAAAATATATATAAACAAATATAATTTTTTTTTTTATAAAAAATAAAAAAAAGGGTGTTTGACACATGGGGCCCTGGGGACCTCTGAGCCCTTTAATAATATATATATATATATATATATATATATATATATATATATATATATATATATATAATATATAATATATATATATATATATATATATATATATATATATATATATATATATATATATATATATATAAAAGAATATATATATATATAAAAGAAAAAAAAAGTATATATATATAAAGAATATATATATATATAAAAGAAAAAAAAAGTATAAAAAAAAATTGTTATAAAAAAAAGGGGGGTTGCCATCCGGGGCCCTGGGGACCTCTGGGTCCTTTAATAATAATATTTATATTATATGATTATATATATATATATATATATATATATATATATATATACATTAAAATAAATATATAAAAAAAAAAGTTTTTTTTTAATAAAACAAGGTTTTTTTTAATACAAAAAGTGGGGTTGTCATCCGGGGCCCTGGGGAACTACGGGCCCCTGGGGACCTCCAGACCTCTAAAAAAAAAATTGGCCCTGTAATAAAAAATAAAATAATAATATATATAAAATAAACATATTTTTTTTATTTAAAAATAAATAATAAAAGGGGGGTTGTCATCTGGGGCCCTGGGGGCCTCCGGGCACCTAAGGACCCCTAAAAAAATTGGCCCTTTAATAAAAAATTAAAATATATTAAAAATATATATATTTTTTTATTTAAAAATAAATAAAAAAAAGAAGGGGGTTGCCATCTGGGGCCCCATGGGGACCTCCAGACCCCTAAAAAAATAAAAAAGGGGGGTTGCCATGCGGGGCCCTGGGGACCTCTGGACCCCTAAAAAAAAAAAAAATGTTTTTTTTTTTTTTCAAAGGGGGTTGCTTTGGGCCCCCAACAGTGACAGGGCCCTGGGCAGCTGCCCCTGTTTGCCCTATGGTAAAGATGGCCCTGGGCATTCCTATTTGATTGACAGGCTTCCGACGCATCACGATTTTCCGAAAGTAGACAAACGACGGCTTCTTTCGGCTAATCGTGACGCAATGTATGTGACCATCGGAAGCCTGTCGGAAGCCTGTCAATCAAATAGGAACTCCCAGACCAGAAGATCATACCCGGAAGCGACGGAGGAGATGCATCTCTAAAACGACAAGTACTGCTTGCATTGTAAAAAACACACCGATTCCCCTTGACATAACGAGCCTCAATCTAATTTTAAAAAAAGGTTTTTGGGTGAACCACCCCTTTAAGCTGCTGCTGGGAAGAAGCTGATGCATTGCTTAGAAAGCAGAAAGTAAGGGTCTTGATGAGGGCGAGGGCCACATGAAATGGCTTGGAGGGCCGGATTCGGCCCGTGGGCCTTGTGTTTGACACCCCTGCTTTACGGTGTCCGCTCGCCCACAGTATATTTCGGGCAGGTCAGATGGCAAGTAATTAAACTGCCCAAAACAGTCTGAAAGAGGAAACCCCCTCACCCAGGTGCTTAGGGAGCTAGAGCAGTGTGCAGGAGGGAGCTTTGGACCACTGCAGACCTGGGCCGCTGCTTGTGTGTGAGAGCAGCAGTCCCACTTTCTTATGTAATAAAATGAATAAAGTGCAGCGCCTATTGCAATATGAAATGATGAAAAATAATATCAAAGTAAGTAAATGTAATACAAACAATTCATCAAAAATGCAGTTCAATCAATAAACATGCAAATAGTGTTTTAAGCACTTCAATCCCAGGAACTTTCACCCCCTTCTTGCCCAGGCCAATTTTCAGCTTTCAGCGCTGTAACATTTTGAATGACAATTGCATAATCATGCTACACTGTACCCAATTTTTATATTTTTTTCCCCACAAATTAGTTTTTTTTGTGGTATTTGGTCTCCTCTGTTTTTTTAATTTTTTAATTTTGCGCTATTAACATAAAAAGAGCACCAATTTTGAAAAAAACACAATATTTTTTACATTTTGCTATAATAAATATCCCAATTTGAAAAAACAAAAACACATATCTTCCTTAGCTTAAGCCGATATGTATTCTTTGACATATTTTTGGTAAAAAATAAATAAATAAGCGTGTATTGATTAGTTTGCACAAAAGTTATAGCGCCTACAAAATAAGTTATTGATTTATGGCATTTTTTATTGATTTTTTTTACTAGTAATGGTGGTGATCTGCAATTTTTTTTGTGACTGTGACCTTGCGGTGGACAGATCGGACACTTTTGACACTATTTTGGGACCATTGACATTTATACAGCGATTAGTGCTATAAATATGCACTGATTACTGTATAAATGTCACTGGCAGGGAAGGAGTTAACACTAGGGGGCGATCAAGAGGTTAAATGTGATTCTAACTGTGGGGGGATGGGACTGACTGGGGAAGGAGACCAAATGGTGTTCCTATATACTAGGAACACGTGATCTGTCTCCTCTCTACTGGCAGGACGTGGATCTGTGTGTTTACACACACAGATCCACGTTCTTGCTCTGTTACAAGCGATCACACATCGGCTTCTCGGTGACAAGCGCAAGCCCCTCATACCAGCGGGAAGCTGAGGCCATCATATGACGCCGCCCAGGATGGGAGATGCCATCTGCGGATGTCATATGATAATGGGCAATCATAAATATGTGTATAAATATGTGTAAAAGATAACCATCAAGTGCATACATTTTGCCACCAAGAACCAGTGAATTAATCAATAGCTTTGTGATCTCGACCATGCAGATATCTTCACTAACACTCCGCACTCACCAGAAAAAATGGCTGCATAAATATTTGCAGCTACTGCACTTTTTTTTACATTCCAGGCAACACTCTAGTCACAGTCCCTTTAGGATGGCAGCCAAAAGGCTGTAGAAACGACTATATATGTCACATCCCTCTTTGCAGGAAGCATGCAAACCAGTGCAACTGTGTGGGGTGAATGCTCACAAATGCTTCCCCTCATTTTAGATCTACCCCTCAGATTTAAAGCGACTGCACTTCCAAGTGCACTTTCAGTGCAGTTTCAAGTGCACTTTGCACTTGTAGTGCAAAGTGGATTTGACTTTCGTAAATAACCCCCCCCCCCCCCCCCAGTGTTGTCAGTGCTCTATTTATACAGCATTTTGTACATTCACAACAGTCCCTACCCTCATGGAGCTTACAATCTAAGGTCCCTAACTCACATTCATACATACACATACTAGGGCCAATTTAAACAGGAATCAATTAACGGCACAGGGAGAACATGAAAACTCTGTGAAGGTAGTGCCATGGTTGGGATTTGAACCAATGACCCTATTTTTAAATTAAAATTTTCAGCAGTGGTGGCTGGTGCTCCATCACTTGGGGGTGGAAGACAGACTTGACCACAGACATACCCCCGTTGCTCCAGCCCACCTCCCCACAATATGTTGCTTAAAACCAACCCACACACACCATACCCCCACCCCCCTGGTCCCCGTCTCGCTCCCTCGCCCTCTGGCCCCCCCATCAACCCTGCACTTACCCCATGCAGATCACGACTGCAGCGGCAGCTTCCCCAATCCGCCTCCTGTGTGTTCTGGTCGTTGCTTCTCCTCCCGGTCAATCGGGTCTTTGGACTCCTGATCAATTGGGTCTCAGGACCCACTTCTTGATTGGCCGGGAGGAGAAGTAGGAAGACATTAGGGAATATCATTTTGCTAATGTCACACAACAGTGTGGGGTCAGGGCACAATGCTCTGCGCCCCAAGCCAACCCTTTTTGAGCCAATCAAAGCCTCAAACTCTAATCATGTGGTTCTAAAAAAAGAAATCCATTGAAATCTGTGAGTCCGGTGCCCTGCTTGTAGATTAGGGGCCGGACCCATGGATTGGGAGGGCGTGTGCCACTAATGAGTGGCCGCCACTGGTTTTCAGGCTTCTCATTCTTCAGACTATAGAAATTCAAGTTACAAGAACCTTATCTCTTCTGTTTTACTTAATCTACCACAGAGATTACAGTATATGTTTCTAATTCTATATACAGTATAAGAGTATTTTCCTAGCTATTCTCTTGTATTATGTTATTGCAGCAATAGAGCTTCTTTGGCCTCAGAATTAGAATAGTTTTCTGTACAAATCTGCAGTAATAATTTTAGATGTCATGCCCCTCTTTATCCTGATCTATCTTTGCATTTGGCCCCAAGCCTTTCTTCTTGTCTACAGTTAAGTGGTTCCCGTATCCGTACACAGACCTGTTCCTGTTATATGTCATTGCAGGCAAGGACAGCTCAGCATCCGGCACACACGCTGCCCCAGGGTAGCATGCCCGACCCCTGATCTCAATGTAGCATTATCAACGTGTCATTGGATGTCACATAAACACAGGGGCCCCCCATCACCTGCCTTTTTACAGCATGTGCTACTCTCATATCTCTCTATCTTTAACACACGCTCAGTGGCCCTGAGGGCTATGAGGAGAAAGGTGCTGGACTGGCATTAGCTGAACTTTGACTATTAAATCTTCATTTACCAGGGCTATGTTAATGTTTTGGTAGGCCTGGAGCAAACATACTGTAAATCAGCTTTTCTTTTCCCTAGAATGGATACATTATAGAAAGCTGAGATTAAAGCAAATGTTTCAAAGCGTATCCTGTAGTTAGAATTTTGGTCCAAATAAGTACTAACATTATGGTGTTATATACTGTACATTTATGAAGCTGATGATGTAATAAAATATTCAAGCCACGAACTGTGGTGTACAGCCAAAGTATACTGCCAAATTTATACTATTGGATGACATGCCAGTGAAAAATAAATGTACAGTTGAGCTCATAAGTTTACATACCCTGGCAGAATTTATGACTTCTGAGAATATGAATGATAACACAAAAACTTTTCTTCCACTCATGGTTAGTGTTTGGCTGAAGCCATGTATTATCAATCAACTGTGTTTACTCTTTTTTAATAATAATGACAACAGAAACTAGCCAAATGACCCTGATTAAAAGTTTACATACCCTGGTGACTTTGACTTGATAACATGCACACAAGGGGGTTTGAATGGCTATTAAAGGTAACCATCCTCACCTGTGATCTGTTTGCTTGTAATTAGTGTGTGTGTGTGTGTATAAAGGGTCAATGAGTTTCTGGACTCCTGACAGACCCTTGCATCTTTCATTCAGTGCTGAACTGACGTTTATGGATTCTGAGGCCTCGTACACGACCGATTTCCTCGACAGAATCCATCAAGAAACTTGGTAGCAGAGATTTTTTTGCCGAGGAAAACGGTTGTGTATATGCTTTTCATCGAGAAAACTGTCGAGGAACTCGACGAGGAAAAAAGAGAACAAGTTCTCTTTTTCCTCATCAGGAGTCTCAATTTCCTCGTCGTGCTTCTCGTCTTGGTGGTTTTCGACGAGAAACACGTTCGTGTGTATGCTTACAAAAATGCGCATTCTCAGAATAAAGTATGAGATGGGAGCGCACCTTCGGTAAAAGTAGCGTTTGTAAGGGAGATAGCACATTTGTCACGCTGTAACAGAATGAAAAGTGCAAATCGTCTCTCACCAAACTTTTACTTAACACGCAGTAACATGAGATTAGCAAAAGCAGCCCCAAGGATTGTGCCAGTGGAATCGAACTTCCCCTGCCGTCTATGTGTTGTATGTCACCGCGTTTGAGAACCACGAGATTTGGTCTTGACAGTGTGTACGCAAAGACAGCTTGTCAAGTTTCTCGACAAGCCTAACAAGGAACTCGTCGAGGAAAACGATTTGTCTTTTCCGACAAGTTCCTTGGTCGTGTGTACGAGGCCTGAGCCATGGGGAAAGAAAAATAATTGTCAAAGGATCTGTGGGAAAAGGAGGTTGAACTGTATAAAACAGGAAAGGGATATAAAAAGATATCCAAGGAATTGATAATGCCAATCAGCAGTGTTTAAACTCTAATCAAGAAGCGGGGTTCTGTTGAAACCAATCGGTCAGGTAGGCCAACTAAAATTTCAGACAAAAATGGCAGGAAAATTGTTCGGGATGCAAAGAAAAACCCACAAATAACTTCAGGAGAAATACAGGACTCTCTGAAAACATGTGGTGTGGCTGTTTCAATAAGGAGGCACTTGAAAAAAAATAGGCTGCATGGTTGAGTCGCCATAAGAAAGACATTACTACGCAAATGCCACAAAGTATCCCACTTACAGTACGCCAAATAGCACAGAGACAAGCCTCAAACCTTCTGGCACAAAGTAATTTGTCAAATTTGAGCTTTTTGGCCACAACCATAAATGCAACATTTGGAGAGGCGTCAATAAGGCCTATGATGAAAGGTACACCATTCCTACTGTAAAACACAGAGGTGGATTGCTGATGTTTTGGGGATGTGTGAGCTACAAAGGCACAGGAAATGTGGTCAAGATTCATGGCGAGATGAATGCAGTATGTTTTAAAAGATACTGGATGAACATTTGCATTCATCAGCCAGAAAGCTGTGCATGGGACATACTTGGACATTCCAACATGTATTACATCATGAGTTCGGAGCCCCCAGATAAATGACCTGAGCACTCCCGCCAGTCGCCTAAAGAAGGACCTAGGTATGTGGAAAGGGGTGTTATGCAAAAAATACAGAAACTTAGGAAGGAACACCATTTTGAGTAGATTAACCCTCCCAACCGGAGTAAGCAGGAGGGTGCGCCAAGCTGTACATTTGACTGCAAGGAGGGAGAGAAGAGGCTGCACATTCTTCTCTATTAGACATGTGCATTTCATTTCGTTACGAATTCGGACACATTTTTCATTATTCGGAAATTCGGATGCATCCGAATTTCCGAATTACAAAATTAACGAATTTAAACAAATTAGAAGAAACGCAAATGAAATTTGAATTCGAAACGAATTCTAAAAAAAATTGAATTCTAAAAAATTTGAATCGAATTTGAAAACAAATTCTATTCAAATCGAATTCGAAAACAAATCCTATTCGAATTTGAAAACAATTCGAATCGAAAACAAATTTGAATCAAAATCTAAAAAATATAAATTGATTTCTAAAAAAGAATACAATAAAATAGAATATAAAATAATAAAACAATAGAATGAAAATCAAACAATAGTAAAGAACAGAATATAATTTAATAGAATGTAATCAAATACAATAATACAAATACATACAATCAAATTTCCAATCCGGTAGAAATAATTTCAAATCCGGTGGAAATAATTTCCAATCCGGTTGAAATAATTTCAAATTCGGTTGAAATAATTTCCAATCCGGTGGAAATAATTTCAAATTTTGGTTGAAATCATTTCCAATCCGGTTAAAATAATTTCAAATCCGGTTGAAATCATTTCAAATACGGTTGAAATCATTTCCAATCCGGTGGAAATAATTTCAAATCCGGTTGAAATCATTTCAAATCTGGTTGAAATAATTTCCAATCCGGTTGAAATAATTTCCAATCCGGTTGAAATAATTTCCAATCCGAATTTCGAATTTGGTTGAAATATTACCGATAGCAGATGAAATATTATTGAATTCTGTTGAAATATTATTGAATCCGATCAAAATATGATCGAATTCGAATCCGGTAGAAATATTATCGAATCCGGTAGAAATGTTTTTGAATTCGACTGGGTTTTTTCGAATTCGGGCGAAAATGACCAAATTCGACCCGTTTTTTTTAATTCGGTCGAAAACTATCGAATTCCGAAAACGAATTTAACAGATTTAACGAATCTAACTTAACGAAATTAATTAAATAACAAATTAAAACGAAACAAAACTAAACACTTTTTTTCCTTTTGCACATGTTTATTCTCTATGAATTTGTGTGTGGTTTTGCTAATCTTAATGCCTAGATAGGTAAACTCACCCACCCACTGGAGTGGGGTTCCGGTGTCTGCCCTTGGGAGCGAGGGGTGAAGTGGAAACAAAACCTACTTGCCCCAGTTATGCGGATGTCAGAAAATCGGCCAAAGTCTTCAAATAGGTCTGTGATCAGAAATTCCGATCGTGTGTACGCGGAATTAGCTATGTGACATTTTCAATTGAAACTGTAGGTCCAATTTTGTAATTATATCAGAACAAATCCCGTTTTTGCAGTCAGACGTTATGTATTGCACTCAGAGAATAATAGGGAGAACCTGACTGGTCATTGGGGGCTAAAAGAATTGTTTTACCTGTAGACATTTTATAAACTAGGACCAATCTTGGCTCAGATTTTTATATTCCATTGTTTTCTGTTTATCACACGCTTGCTGCAGCCTGTAGTTCTTGGGGGGGAGGGGTTTCATAGCGCGGTCTTTTTTGTTCTAGGACCAATCTTTTCCATGGAATGAAAGCACAGTAAGTGTTTTTAACAAAGTGAATATTGTGATTCCGCACGTGATATTGGAAAAGAGCTCAGGCTTGAGGTTGAGTGGATTTTTTGTGTTGTTTACTCCTTCCCTTTCACATACAACTTAGACATTAATCTATAATTGTTGACATTCAGACATTGTCTGGAAATTGATTTTTCTGAAGTGGTCTACAGTCTTTTTCCCCTCATATCGGCAAAGTGAGAAAATTTGCAGGTGTCATTGTTTAGACACTTTTTACATTTATTTAATTCTCAGAAGATGGACAGCATGATCATCACTAATTACACAATTAAAGTTCTGAAGGTGACAGCCTTCTTCCACCATTATGGACAGGCAGTGTACATTAAGGTGACTCGATTTTTAAAATGAAATCCAGGGACATATTTATTTCATTGGCAAATAGTAAACGATTTTATAAGCACATTTTCCTTAAATGATATATGCAGTGTATGTGGTATGTGTTTATGTAATGATTGTATGATATATACTTTATTTCTTATAATCATTTCATACCAGCCCCATTGCATTATTATACCAGCCCAACTGCATAACATCATTATTTTCTTGTTTATAAAAGGGAAAACCATGCATTTTAAGGCACATTTGAATAGTGAATTATACTCCACAGCGCACATCAGCGCAGCCTCATCAGTGTCCAATAACGCAGCCTCACCAGTGCCTATCAATGCAGCCCGATCAGTGCCCTTTAATGCAGCCTCACCAGTGTCCATCAATGCAGCCTCATCGATGCTCAGTAGGGCAGCCTCAACAGTGCCCATCAATGCAGCCTCACCAGTGCCCATCAAGGCAGCCTCACCAGTGCCCATTAGGGCAGCCTCACCAGTGCCAATTAGCTCAGCTCCACCAGTGCCCATCAATGCAGCCTCACCAGTGCCCATCAGTGCAGCCTTACCAGTGCCCATCAGTGCAGCCTTACCAGTGCCCACCAGCTCAGCCTCACCAGTGCCCGTTTTTCTGAGCATACAATAGCTTATGGACTGCACTGGACATTGGGATCTTTAGGAAAAGCGCTGGTCCTGTTTTATATACTGTAGATCTTCAGACAAAACTTGACCTGTACCAATAATTTCAATTGGATGCAAACCATTGTGTTCACTGCTGTTGATTAATATATGTCAAACTATGTAACATTTAAAGGATTAAACTGGCTCCAATATCAAACACCTCTCCGTGGTAACATTAAATAATTCTGTTGTTTAGAGGTGTTCGCATGACAAAGATAATGTTACGCATACATAGACATCTGTACTCAGTAAAAATTTTACATCTCCAAAATCTGCTTTTGACTTACCAATTGGCAGGCATAAATATGCCACTTCTAGGTATTGAAATGTGACATGTATTACAAATCTACCTGCAATCAGGGCCGGCGCTAGGCATAGGCAAGTCAGGCGGCTGCCTAGAGCGCCAGGGTAGGGGGGGCGGCAAAATCCGGATCCCCAGCCACTCGCTGGGGTTTCGGATCATTAAAATACCTCCTGGACTGGAATTTTTAAAAAACATGCCTTACGGCGCCAGCCGTCAGGCTAGGGGGCGGTTTGCGCCTGTGGAGACACCACCTTCTTCACCACGCCATCCCCAGCCGCAGCGCCGTTGCCTGATGGCTTGACTGAGACACAGAGCCAAGCTGGAGCTGAGCACAGTCCAGAGAAGTAGTACACGGGAGGAGCGCACAGGCGGACAGCGGCCACTGGTGGCAGCAGAGAGCTCCCTGCAAACTTCATGATAGGAACATGATGGCAGGTCGGGTGCGATGGAAGCCCTGCATGCAAGCCCGGGCTCGCCGCGATGTCCGATCTCTCCCCCCCTCCCGGCCACCCGGGGATCCCCCGCTAGAAGAGCAGACAGACAGGCAGCAGCGCCGCCTCCCCCCAGAAAAGCCCCCACCACCGCCAGGTACACAGTGGATGGACGCTCAGTGCTGCAGCCTGTCACAAGGAATAAAAAAAATTACTCTGTTAAGTTTACATTTCACTGTGTACAGAGGGGGAACTGGTTTGTGTGTGTAGGGGGGTACAGAGTGGGAATGTGTGTGGGGGGGGGAAGATGTGTGTGGGGGGAGGGGGGTACAGAATGGGAACTGGTGTGGGCGGAGACAGGTGTGTGTGGGGTGGGGGGTACAGAGTGGGACCTTGTGTGTGTGTGTGTGTGGGGGGGGGGGGGTGGACAGATGTCTGTGTGTGGGGGATGGAGACAGAGTGGGAACTGTTGTGGGGGGGGCAAATGTGTGTGTGGGGGGGGGGGACAAAGTGATAACTGGTGTGGGGGGGGCAAATGTGTGTGTGTGTGCGGGGGGTACAAAGTGGGAAATGGTGTGGGGGGGGGGGCAAGTGTGTGTGTGCGGGGGGGTACAAAGTGGGGACAGATGTGCAGGGGGGTACAAAGTGGGAACTGGTGTGGGGAGGACAGATGTGTGTGTGTGTGCGGGGGGGTACAAAGCAGGAAATGGTGTGTGGGGGGGGCAAATGTGTGTGTGTGCGCGGGGGGGGGTACAAAGTGGGAACTGGTGTGGGGGGGACAGATGTGCAGGGGGTACAGAGTGGGAACTGGTGTGGGGGGGACAGATGTGCAGGGGGTACAAAGTTGGAACTGGTGTGGGGGGGGGACAGATGTGCAGGGGGTACAGAGTGGGAACTGGTGTGGGGGGGGACAGATGTGCAGGGGGGTACAAAGTGGAAACTGGTGTGGGGGGGGGACAGATGTGCAGGGGGTACAGAGTGGGAACTGGTGTGGGGGGGACAGATGTGCAGGGGGGTACAAAGTGGGAACTGGTGTGGGGGGACAGATGTGCAGGGGGTACAGAGTGGGAACTGGTGTGGGGGGGACAGATGTGCAGGGGGTACAGAGTGGGAACTGGTGTGGGAGGGGCAGGTGTGCAGGGGGGTACAAAGTGGGAACTGGTGTGGGGGGGACAGATGTGCAGGGGGTACAGAGTGGGAACTGGTGTGGGGGGGGGACAGATGTGCAGGGGGTACAGAGTGGGAACTGGTGTGGGAGGGACAGATGTGCAGGGGGGTACAGAGTGGCAACTGGTGTGGGGGGGACAGATCTGCAGGGGGTACAAAGTGGGAACTGGTGTGGGGGGGCAGATGTGCAGGGGGTACAGACTGGTAACTGGTGTGTGGGGGGGGACAGATGTGCAGGGGGTACAGAGTGGGAACTGGTGTGGGGGGACAGATGTGCAGGGGGTACAAGGTGGGAACTGGTGTTGGGGGGGGACAGATGTGCAGGGGGTACAGAGTGGGAACTGGTGTTGGGGGGGGGGACAGATGTGCAGGGGGTACAGAGTGGGAACTGGTGTGGGGGGGACAGATGTGAAGGGGGGTACAAAGTGGAAACTGGTGTGGGGGGGACAGATTGCAGGGGGTACAGAGTGGGAACTGGTGTGGGGGGGGGGGGCAGATGTGCAGGGGGGTACAAAGTGGGAACTGGTGTGGGGGGGACAGGTGTGCAGGGGGTACAGAGTGAGAACTGGTGTGGGGCGGACAGATGTGCAGGGGGGTACAAAGTGGGAACTGGTGTGGGGGGGAACAGATGTGCAGGGGATACAGAGTGGGAACTGGTGTGGGGGGGACAGATGTGCAGGGGGGGTACACAGTGGGAACTGGTGTGGGGGGGGACAGATGTGCAGGGGGTACAGAATGGGAACTGGTGTGGGGGGAACAGATGTGCAGGGGGTACAGAGTGGGAACTGGTGTAGGGGGGGGGGACAGATGTGCAGGGGGTACAAAGTGGGAACTGGTGTGGGGGGGACAGATGTGCATGGGGTACAGAGTGGGAACTGGTGTGGGGGGGGGGGGCAGATGTGCGGGGGGGGGGTTACAGAGTGGGAACTGGTGTGGGGGGGGACAGATCTGCAGGGGGTACAAAGTGGTAACTGGTGTGGGGGGGGACAGATGTGCAGGGGGTACAGAGTGGGAACTGGTGTGGGGGGGACAGATGTGCAGGGGGGGGTACAAAGTGGGAACTGGTGTGGGGGGGACAGATGTGCAGGGGGTACAGAGTGGCAACTGGTGTGGGGGGGGGACAGATGTGCAGGGGGTACAGAGTGGGAACTGGTGTGGAGGGGACAGATGGGCAGGGGGGTACAAAGTGGAAACTGGTGTGGGGGGGACAGATGTGCAGGGGGTACAGAGTGGGAACTGGTGTGGGGGGGGCAGATGTGCAGGGGGGTACAAAGTGGGAACTGGTGTGGGGGGGGACAGATGTGCAGGGGGTACAGAGTGAGAACTGGTGTGGGGCGGACAGATGTGCAGGGGGGTACAACGTGGGAACTGGTGTGGGGGGGGACAGATGTGCAGGGGGTACAGAGTGGGAACTGGTGTGTGGGGGGGACAGATGTGCAGGGGGGGTACAAAGTGGGAACTGGTGTGGGGGGGGACAGATGTGCAGGGGGTACAGAATGGGAATTGGTGTGGGGGGGGGACAGATGTGCAGGGGGTACAGAGTGGAAACTGGTGTAGGGGGGACAGATGTGCAGGGGGTACAAAGTGGGAACTGGTGTGGGGGGGGGGACAGATGTGCAGGGGGTACAGAGTGGGAACTGGTGTGGGGGGGGGACAGATGTGCAGGGGGTACAGAGTGGGAACTGGTGTAGGGGGGGCAGATGTGCAGGGGGGTACAGAGTGGGAACTGGTGTGGGGGAGATAGGCATGTGTGTGGGGGGGGGGTACTGAGGGGACAGAGTGGGAAATGGTGTGGGGGGGGGGCAGATGTGTGGGGGAAACATATGTGCAGGGAGGTACAGAGTGGGAACTGGTGTGCATGTGGTGGGGGGGGGACAGATGTGCAGGGGAGTACGGAGGGGGAAAAGATGTGTGTGTGTGTGTTGGGGGGGGGGGGGGTTTACAGAGAAGAACTGGTTGGGTGGGGGAAGTAACAGATGTGCTGGGGGGGGGGGGGGTTTAAGGGGAACAAAGGTGGGGGGTGCAGAGGGGAACAGGTGGTCAGGATGATACAGTGATCTGAGGTATAAAGGTGGTAGAATTGTGGTGATCTGAGACCTAAAATTACAAGAATTGGGGTGATTTGAGGTGTGAAGGTTCAAATCCAGTTTTGTAAAAAAATAAAAATAAATGCAGATCCCTTTGCCGTTCAAAAAATTTGCATTTTTTTTTATTGTTTTTACTAGGAACCTAGCATTGTCAGTGTATCTTTCGCTCGTACAGACAGGCAGTTACAAAGTTGGCCTCTCTGTATACTGCTTTAGCCTAGAAATAGGTGAAGAGGCTCCGCAAAAATAGGCTTCGCCTAGGGTGTCTAAAATCCTTGCAGCAGCCCTGCCTGCAATATTAACTTGTTTTTCTTTTGCAATGCAATGAAACCAGGCAACGCAAAAAATGCAATGTTCAGTAATCTGGAGAGCCTTGAATTCATCTTTTTGAGTCAAACTTCAGTTAAGTACATTGTAACTGTAAATTACTGGCCTTAGCTCTGCAGCATTTTGAACCATCTTATAGTCGGTTCACACTGGGGCGACTTGGGATCCGACTTGAAGTCGCCTCATATTGTCCCAAGTCGCGCTGTAGAGAAAAACAATGTAAGTGAATGGGAGCGGTGTTATTACACACTACTCATGTCGCTCCGACTTCAGAAAAGGTTCCTGTACGACTTCAATCCAAGTCGACCTGTACCCATTGATTTTTTTTTTTTTCATTTTAGATTTATTTATTTTTTATAAACAAGAAAGCAACACGAAAAACACAAGAAAACGGGATATGCAGAATCCAATACAACAGCTTATTTATATATATATGGACATTATAATACATCTCTCTCTTAAACTCTTTTACTATTCCTAGTCTACAGCAGAGGGAAATTATAATATTTTATATCACAAGCAATTTCCATTCCCCCCAGGGGAGATGTAGAAACCAAAATACTATTTCAACTTTTAACTAAATTTCAAACTTCCCCAAATCTCCTCCCTGATTGTCCATATATTCTCTATGTATTCACCAAATTCCCTCTTTTATCTCCATCACGTTGCCTTCCCTATTTTATCCCCTCATTCCCTCCCCCCTTATCCCCTCCTCAAGACCACCATCTCCACCTCTTCTCCTCCTCCGTCCGCATACACCCACGGACACGGAGGGAAGAGGAGAGGAAGAAGGAGACAAAGAAAAAAAAAACACAAAAAAACAAACACCACACACAAAGCCCCATAACACAACAACCCCCCCCCCCCTCCGCTGTCCCCCCCTCGGCGAGAAATTTAATTTTTCCTTCCCTCCTCCCTTTCCCTTCTTTCTTCGACCTCTAATCTTTATTCTTACTCCCCTAGTAACTTTTTACCTTCCTCTGATTGTACAAATAATTCCCAGGGTGCCCATATTATTTTATTTTGCTCTTTCTTATCTATTGGCCTCGGTAAGAGTTTCTCCATTGTTCCTATTTTGCTTACTTTTTTAAGCCACATAGATATTGGAGGTGCTTCCGGGTCTTTCCATTTTATTGCAATGCAACTTTTAGCCGCATTTATCAGATGACCTATCATTGATCCTGTATATCTTTTCAAATAAATTTCTGTATGATGTAATAGGAAGAATGAGGGGTCATCTGGAATCTGGTGTTCTGTAAGTGATTGGGTAATTCTCCGTACTGTTTCCCAAAATTGTTGTATTATTGGACACCCCCAAAATATATGCAACATTGTCCCTTTCTCCCCACACCCTCTCCAGCATCTCTCTGAAATTTCAGAAAATAATATATTTAGACGCGCTGGCGTATAGTACCACCTTGTTAATATTTTATAATTAAATTCTTGTATTTTCGTACATCTTGAGGAGTTTAACGCTAAATTCATGATATTTTGGCATTGTATTGGGGAAAAGGTTTGGCCTAAATCTCTCTCCCATTTGGCAAGGCTTGGCATTCTAAAGTCTTCCGGTGGTGCAGTCAACAGTGTATACATTTTCGAGACCATATGGGCCAGTGGTTCCGCTCCTCCACAATACTCCTCAAACTTTGTAAGTGGGCGTCTGTACTTTTCTGCACCACCTAAAGTCTCCAAAAAATGTCATAATTGTCGCGCTTGCCATATCGGGATTTCATATCCCCCTTGTGAAATTTCTCCTATTGTTTTCCACCCCCTTTCTCCTAGAAAGTGAGAGGCTTGAAATCTTCCATTATCTCTTAATTTCTTAAATATTTGAGACTCCATGCCTGGCTGAAATTCTGGATTTCCTATTATTGGATAGAGGGGGGAGTTTTTAGTCAAAAATTTTGAATTATAACATACTTTATTTCCGGTCCATAATGTTGGACCTATCGTAGGGTGGGTTTTAACTATAAGGGGTAATGCTGAATAACACCATATTGCCCTATTTAACGGTACTGGGCTCATTTGTTGCTCTAAAGTAATCCATAGTTTATGATCCCCATGTCTGCTCGAATCGGCTATCCTTCCCAGCTGGACTGCTTGATAGTATTTTAGCATATCCGGTGCTGCTATTCCACCAGCCTTCTTGGGTAGGATCAATAGTTTCCTACCAATCCTAGGCCATTTACTCCCCCATATAAATTTCATAAATAAAGCCCTGACTTGATTGAAGTATGCCATGGGGATCTTGGCACTACACTCATTTTTAAAATATTGGATCTCCCGAACCAAGAGTGCATCCCTCTACTCCATCCATTAAGCATTGTTCTAACTGTACTCAGTAATGGTTAAAATGTAACTCAAAAGTATCCTTTAAGTCTGGTGGCATTTGTGTTCCCAAATAATTCAGTGCCCTAGTCGTCCATTTAAATTTAAAGCTATGTTCTAAACCGGTTTTAATCAACTCCGGGAGAGCGACTCCCATCGCCTCAGATTTACTGTAATTTATTTTGAAATTTGACATCTTCCCATAGATTTCTACTTCTTTCATTAAATTTGGTAAAGATATCTGTGGTTTGATTAAGGAAAAAAGCATATCATCTGCGTAAGCTGATGCTTTATATTCCATTCCCCCTAGTTAAATACCCACTATGTCTCTATTCTGTCGGATCTTATTTAATAATGGTTCTAATGTCAATGCAAATAATAAGGGCGACAATGGGCAGCCCTGCCTGGTACCGTTTGTAATTGCTAGGGGTTCAGAATATACCCCATTTACCTTTACTAAAGCTCTGGGTCCCGCATACACCCCTGCTATCCACTGTAACATCCGCTCTCCCAGACCCATTTGTTTTACTGTTCCCAGCATAAACTCCCAATTCACTCTATCGAATGCTTTCTCTGCATCTGTATTCAGGAAAACACTCGATATCTTTTTTTTATTTGCTTGGTGTATTAAATTTAACACTTTAATAGTACTATCTCTCGCTTCTCTAGTTGGTATAAACCCAACTTGGTCTAAATGAACCAATTTTGAAAGATAGGGCTGTATGCGGGATGCCAGAATCTTTGTCAGTATTTTAATATCTACATTTATTAATGATATTGGTCTATAACTAGAACATAACCCTGGATCCTTCCCTTCCTTCGGTATAACCGTAATATGTGCCAATAGCGCCTCCTGAGGTAGAGATCTTGTTTGTCCGACTGTATTAAATAGTTTAGTCATATAAGTCCCCAGTAGTGTACTAAAGCTTTTATAGTATTGTATTGTAAACCCATCTGGGCCCGGGGCTTTACCATGTTTTATTGTTTTCATTGTTGATTGCACTTCCTCCAGAGTAATTGGTTTTTCTAAATCTCTTTGTTCTGGAGATGTTAATCTGGACAGACCTGCTGAAGATATGTATTTCTCCACAGACCCAGAGGGGTTCACCATTCCTTGAAGATTATATAAAGAGGCATAATATTTCTTAAATTCTTGCGCTATTTCTTTTGAAAGGTAGAGTTTTTGATCTACTTTTGTTTTAATAAATGGAATATATGACCGTGATTGTAGTTTTTTAAATTTTTTTGCTAGTAACTTCCCACATTTTTCGCCTGAGTCATACGTCGTCTTCTCTGCATATTGTAAAACTGCTTTAGCTTTATATCTAAGGAGATCTGCTACCTGTCTTCTTAAATGTGTTAATTCAATTCCTATACCCGTTTCTGTCTTCCTTTTATGTTGTATCTCCAGTCTCTGTATCCTTTCTAATATTTCTTTTATTTGTTTTTCTCTTGCTTTCTTAACTCTGGAGCCATGTTTTATTAGAACCCCTCGGATTACCGTTTTATGGGCTTCCCAAACTATTCCTGGAGCACTTTCTTCGTTATCATTTATCTGGAAATACCACATTATTTCTTTTTTTACATCTTCAATTATATTGGGATTCTGTAATATAGACTCTCATTTAATCTCCACCTCCTTTCTGACGTCTGAGTTCCCTCTCCCAAGTTATTTCCATAGTTACCGGTGCGTGGTCTGTCCATGTTATATTCCCAATTGAAATATCCTGTACTAGGTGTAACCACTGATGAGGTATCAGAAAGAGGTCTATTCTTGAATAAGTTTGATGGGGGTTTGAGTAGTACGTGTAATCTTTCTCTCCTGCATGTAGGATACGCCATCCATCTACTAACTGAAATTCGTGTGTAATTTTTGTAAAATTCGTTTTCTGGTGCCACTGGGTACCGAAGACACCCCTTCCGAGGTATCTTCCTTTGGATCCAAGGGGATATTCAAGTCCCCGCCACAAATCAACTTACCCTCTTTAAAGTTCATCAGTTTAGTGATCACCTTCACTAAAAAAACTATCTCGATGTACATTTGGTGCATAAATGGTGGCTAGTGTTACCTTTCTCACCCCTATTGCCCCTTTAAGAAAAAAGGAATCTCCCTCCGGATCTGCGTATTTATCCGTTAGGGACCATGGTATTCTATTTTCTATCACGATTGCTACTCCTTTACTTTTAGCTTCCTGGTTTGAGGCCTGGTATACCTTTGGGAAGTTCCTATTTTGAAAATATGTATATGCCCCTTCTTTAAAATGTGTTTCCTGGATTAATCCTATATCTGTTTTAAGAGATTTTAATTCATTTAATAATATCTTACGTTTTTCGGGGATATTAAGTCCTCTCACATTTAGGAAAGTTACCCTGATCTTATCCATCTCTCTCACCACGTTGAGCCAACAGCGGAGGAGGAGAGATCACAACACGACAAAAAAATAAAATAAAAAATAAAAAAATAAAAAAAATAAACACAAAAACTCAGAAACACAGTCTCCTCCTATAGGGGTCCCAGGAGGTTCTATGTTATGGCTTCTACGTGGGACTTCAACTATCCCGTAGTTGCCGAGAATAGGGGGAACTGACCTCCAACAGCAAGAGTGGCTGAGCTCCTGCCTCCTCTCCTCCCTCTGTTTAATTTCTCTCTAAACCCTTTCTATCTTATTTACCCTGTGACTGCCCCCCCTTTTTTCTTTCTCTCCTTTTTTCCTTCTTATTCCACTCTCTCACCTTCTGATCTCTGTTCAAGTGTCATGACTAGTCTTTATATTACTTCCTTCCCCCTTCTCCACATCCCCCCTCCCTCCCCCTCCCCTCTCGTAACTGCCCCCTCCTCATAATTCTTTCCTTTATATACACATACTCTACCCATTAATATCTCCAATTTCCCTTCATTTCATATAAATTCTGATTTGCTTTCTCATTTATAGCAGGTCATACATTCAAAATATATACATTGAGCTGGCTAGCATTGCTCAGTCTCAGGGAATGGAGTGAAGGGAACAAGAAATTGGAGAGCGTGGTACTCGGTAAAATGAACTTTGAGTCTGTTGTGGGAGATCTGCTTGCTTCTTCGTCAGTATCAGGTGGAAGTTTACAACAATAAGTCTTCATGCAAACCCTCCAATGACTGGCCCCTGGCATTTAAGGAAATCAAAATACTCACTGAACCTCATACTACCAAGTATACATACTAAGGACATACTGCAGGAGCCCAGGTGACCTACCAGGAATTGGTGCAACCCAGGAAAAGGACCCACGGCAGTTTGGAGCAACACGCTGACTAACACGCATTTTACCCCAGCAGGGGTGAGTGCTTCTGGTGAGTGGGGACCCATAAGGGGGAACACCGGACCCACTGCGAAAGTCACTGGCTATACTGTCTACCATCTATTTACATAGGAGCACCTTGACCACCCATGTCACCTGCTTTATACTATATGGACTTCTAATTTATATTTACTGTCTTTGTACTATTCAGGATGATGTGTATATATATCTTGTGTATTTACTGGAATCTTCATATTAGCTTCTAGCACGGATAGTCTAACCGGCTACAGTTGTAAATCATACTATTACATCTCTGCAACTACACACCCGGTGGCATATTTAGGTACTACCACCAGTGTCTACACACATCCATTATTACTAATAATTCTTTACCTGCACGGTGTTTCACATACATGTATATTTTTTACGGAATGTTGTCCCATTAAAGCCCATACTTACCCAATTGGGTTTGGTTACTGGCTCAGCAAACAACATATCAGCGTCATCACCCCCACCACCTCTTCTGTCTTTTTTATATACCCCCTATGGGGAGTTATATTTAGGGGGGGCTGCAGTCACATATCTTTATTAGTCCTATTACCCTCCACTAGACTATCCTAAGCGCAGCTGTTCCTCTTTACATAAAATATATACATTATTCATACTCTTCATAATATTCATATATTGATGTACTGGGTCAATTATTTATACATAACAGAGATTTTTAGATCCGATTCTTCCCCCCATCCACCTCCCCCTCCCTTGTCATATATATTCCCTAACTCCCTACTTTCGTGACTCCCTCTTTATATTTCTCTCCTTATTAATCGTTATAGTACTGGATCTGCATATTCCCCTTCTTAACCCCCCCTGTACCCCTTAATGTGAATTACCTTATCCCCCAATATGTGTAGTTGTCGGGCTTCCCACACGCCCAAACTCCTTTCCCCCCCTAATACATTGTTTGGCATGATTATCATGTGAGGCACAAAAAAGGCCATTCTAAACTATAGTGTGATGTGTTTTAACTCAATTGTGTCTAGTGTATATCCCCCCCCCTAGAATCCCCCCATTTCCCCCTTCCCACTCATCCCTTCCCTTTATCATTCTATTGATTCTTAACCTCCCTGGCGGTATGATTCTTTCAGATTTTAGGTGCTAAAAGCGGTACCATTATTTGCAAGGGAATTTGGCGTTTTTATACTGTAGGCTTGTAATCTTAGGAATAACTCACTGAAATCTATCCAAACAAGAGTCTAAAGGCATCCTGGGTATGATTTTTTTTTTTCTTATTAAAATTATAATATAATAAATAATTATAAAAAATTATAACAAATAATAATATAATTATAGTAAAAAATTATTCAATAATGTAATCAAATCAAAATCACTGAAATTTGCTCAGTTGCAGAATTTTTGCTGTCATTATTTTTTTTTTTTTTATGACGAATTTCCCCACAAATCGCTATCGCTAAATTCTGCAAGTGATTCTGATTTATTATCGCTGTTTTTTAGCTGCTCTAAAACAATTTTTGCCATAAAGGGACACTTTTGGTTGCTATGGGCAATCTACAGTTTGCAGGGAGAAAGAACAGTTTTTATTATATAAAATGACATGTAGTGTACAGGGCAGACCACTAGGGAATGGGGGGTGTGTATTTTTTTACATACAGTACTGTAATCTTATAAGATTACAGTGTACTGTATGTATAGTGTTTGTTTACTTTTTTAAATTTGGCGCCGTTCCCCCCCCTACGTCGCGACGCTCGCAGGGAAGGGAATCGGCGGAACACACAGCATCAGGCGGACATCCGCCCGCCGTTTACTGCGGGGATTCATCGCTGGATCGCAGAGAAAAGGTAAGTAAACTTTTTTCTGCATCCAGCGAGGCAAGTCCGTGTGTGGCACGGGGTTACCGATCGTAGCTTTAAAATCTCACCCCGTGCCACACACGGGAAGACCGCCAGGGAGGTTAATAAACCCTCCCTCTCTCCCCTCCCTCTCAAAGGAAAGAAAAGAAAAAAAAAATGTATTAATTAATCCCCCTAAACATACTAGTGTAGATGGTCCTGTGCTCCCCCCTCTTCCTTTTATTCATTTTATCTTGTGTTAACCCAAGTTGCCGAGAAACAAAAAAATACACATATATATATACATTCCCTGTGGTTTAGGATATCCTATTTTAATCTAATTGCTAATATGCAGTCCGGCATTACAGTAGGGGGTCATATTATTCATTCTTATTCATTCATAGTCCCTGGGAGGAGGGAGATAATAAAAAAAAAAAAAAGGACGGGGGAGGGAGCTCCTATCAGAGCTCTGCGTTAATATATCCATGTAGAATAACTCTTCCCATTAACCCCCAAAAATGGGAGAGAGAGCAAAAAAAATTAAAATTGTGTATGTACCCGGGCAGAGTCAATCCATTTCTCCCTTACTCCTTCTCCTCTTGACCCCCTTCATATGTTACACCTAAAGGGTGTCCAGAGGGTGGCCGTATTGGGCAACCGAAAAAAAAAAAAAAAAAAGGAGAGGAGCAGGGGGCGGGGAGAAGGAAAAAAGGAAAGAAAAACAAAAACAAAGATAGCCACCTGGCCATTCTGAGACCAAAATAAGTCATATATAGTCATTTTCTTATACTACCATATTTTCTCCTTCCATTTTATATTTTAGACTATTTTAGACGGTTTTCCTGACACTGTCTCTATAATTCATTCGGATTTTCTACTGTTCTTCTACGTTGTGGCTCTCGATCCTTTGTTGTTTGTGTGCCGCCTTTCCGACGTGATCTTTCTATTGGCCGCAGCCAATCTGGTACCTCAAACTTGATTTCAATGTAAGTCGCTTCCAAGTCTGATCACTGTCTTAACTAAAGCTACTTTCCAGATAAGATAACATATATTTCTCAGGCAAACCTCTCCCTCCCCCTCCCTCTCCCAGAGCTGATTGTTGTTTTATTGGCCACTGGAATGTCTTCTGTCCTGGAGACGACTTCAAGTCGTGTTGTAAATCACCCCAGATCGCCCTGTGGCTCATGCTCAAGTCGTATCGAAGTCGCCTCGGAAAGTCGCGCTGGAAGTCGTGTCGCCCCAGTGTGAACCGACTCTTACTGAATAGATTGCAGTGTAGCAAATATGGCACTTGCCAACAAAAAGCAAATCTTATACTATCAAACGAGTAGAGATCTTTACATCCATGCATAAACATATCAGGTCCTTTTAAGGCATGTCCACAAACATATACTAATAGTGAGCACCCTTATACCACTCACCCCACTCGGGAGCATACAAGGAAAGACCTAGGTACAGACTGCCCAGGTAAGAAAGCAGCTACTGAGGCAACAGAGGGTCATAATCAGGGCTAATCATAAAAATACATATATCTATAATATATATAACTGTATTGGACTCGAAAAATACCAACTAAAAAGATGCACCGTATGAAAACCTGTGTGCCTTTTCCATCACTTGCCAAAAACGTTCATATGGCGGTCCTCTTTCTGATTTATATATCTACAGTGATTTAATCTTGGACCGAATACTCTATGGAAACCCATAGATTAAGGACATTAACCTTACTCATAGACTCAACACCCACTGGACCAGAAACAGGATCCAGTGCTCCAATAATTTTTCATACCAGAATAACACTACCACCAGATGATCTATAATAACTAATTTTCTACCAGGACTGAATCCAGTAGCAGTCAGTTTGCACCTTGATAGTATCAGCATGGTCAACGAGTGACTTCCATTCCCTTGGGGCCATTCACATACAGATTGTCAGGAAATATTGACAAGTTTACTTATGCACCCAAACAATACTTATCGCATGACCACCTATGTGTGTGAATGGTCTTTGGTGTCTCGACTTTTTGTTTTTGTGTAATGTTTTGTGTGTTTTTTCTGCCTTTTGTCTACTTTCACTTTTCACTTTGCAGTGTTTTAATTCCTTGATCCAGTGTATGTGAAGCTGCAATAATATTGCTTTTCATACGGTGCCTCTTTTTAGCTGGTATTTTTTTAATCCAGTAAATTTTGTATTTTTATGATTAGCCCTGGCCCCTGATTATGACCCTCTGTTCCATCAGTAGCTGCTTTCTTACCTGGATAGTCTGTACCTAGGTTTTTCCTTGTATGCTAACTTTACATCTATGCATTGAAATGCGTTGTCCAGAATTTGTTATTAAAGCTGGTCATAATCATTCAATATTACTGTTTTGATATAAAGGGATATAGACTTAACCACTTGTCATCTGCCCACCGTCAAATGACGGCGGGCAGACGACTCCATTATCCTGACATCACGTCATATGACGTGATGTCCCTTTAAAGCCGCGGGCGGGCGGGCGCGCGCGCACCCGCCGCTCTGCGGGGATCCCATGCGAGTGCCCGGCGGCAACGATCGCCGCCGGGCACACGCAATTGCTCAGTAACTGAGCGGGGACGTGGAGCTCTGTATGTAAACACAGAGCTGCACGTCCCTGTCAGGGAGAGAGGAGATCGATTGTGTCCCTTGTACATAGGGACACAATCGGTCACCTCCCCAGTCCACCCCCCCCTCCTACCACAGTTAGAACACTCATAGGACAGAACACATCATAATTAACCCCTTCCCCGCCCCTCGCCCCCTAGTGGTTAACCCCTTCACTGCCAGTCACATTTATACAGTAATCAATGCATATTTATAGCATTGTTCACTGTATAAATGTAAATGGTCCCAAAAATGTCAGAAAAGTGTCCGAAATGTCCGCCATAACGTCGCAGTCCCAATAAAAAAATCGCAGATCGCCGCCATTAATAGTAAAAAAAAAAAAAAAAAAAATGCCATAAAACTATCCCCTATTTTGTAAACGCTATAAATTTTGCTCAAACCAATCGATAAAACGCTTATTGCATTTTTTTTTTTTTACCAAAAATATGTAGAAGAATACGTATCGGCCTAAACTGAGGGAAAAAATATTTTTTTAATATATTTTTTGGGTTATTTATTATAGCAAAAAGGAAAAAATATTGCATTTTTTTAAAAATTGACGCTCTATTTTTGTTTATTGCGCAAAAAATAAAAACCGCAGAGGTGATCAAATACCACCAAAAGAAAGCTCTATTTGTGGGAAAAAAAGGACGCCAATTTTGTTTGGGAGCCACGTCGCACGACCGCGCAATTGTCAGTTAAAGCAACGCAGTGCCGGAAGCTTATATTTTGTCTGGGCAGGAAGGGGGTGTAGGTGCACAGTAGGTAAGTGGTTAAAGGCTCTTAGGCTCCATGCACACTGAAGCTGATAAAAAGCTATAAAAAAACGGCAGTAGCTTTTCAGGGAGCCTTGCAACGTTTTTTAGCGTTTTTGCAATAGCTTTAATCAGCGTTTTTCAGTGTAGCTTTTTTTTTTTTATGGATAAAAAAACCTTAAAAAACGCTGGCGCCAGCCAAAATGCCAGCCAAACGCCAGCCAAACGCCAGCCAAAACCCCAATAAACTGCAGTTTATCAGCTTCAGTGTGCATGGAGCCCATAGGGGCAAGCAGCACAATGAACAACATACTGCAGTCCCCTTATAGGCATATTTACTAAACTGAATTACTATTACTAATATTGTTCTGTTTTCAAATTAAATACAAATATAGAAATGTTAAAGGGCAATTTAAAGCAACAATTCTGTATTGTGTTAACTGCATTTGATTAATATCTGTGATAGTAGTATTTTGTGTATAAATTGCTGTTTTTATTTCATTTGCCTTTGAGCCTAGGTTCACATTGGAGCGATTTGTTATGCGATTTGAGAGATCAAATTGCAGGACAAGTCGCAGCCTATTGGGGGCAATGGCACTGTTCCAATAGGTGCGACACCGATTTTGTGGCGCCGCACCGATTTGCAAAAGTAGTTCCTGCACTACTTTTGATGATTTCAGGTGCGATTTCTATAGACATCTGTGTATGAAGCCACACAAATGGCTATCAAGTAGCACCTGAAATCGCGCTGACCTTGCTACTTTGAAATCGCGCTACTTCAAGTAAAGTAGCACGATTTCAAAGTAGCATCAGTGTGAACCAGGGCTGATACAGCATATTTTCTCCACATTTACACACATGCCAAGCTGTCCATTAAAAATGTCAGTTATGGGACAAACGTTATAACTTCGCAAAGGTTGCCTACAACAGTAAATTATTCCAAAAAAAATGTTGCTACAAGTCCTGCAAAAGTGTTAGTTAGAGGTCAACTATCATTTGCATGTCCCTTACTTAAAGGGAAAAATGTATAATCTCCAAAAAATGCACTTCTATAATTTGCTTCACCTTGCTTTGTTTAATATACTATTAAAGGGGTTGTAAAGCTTTGTTTTTCATTTTCTAAATAGGTTCCTTTAAGCTAGTGCATTGTTGGTTCACTTACCCTTTTCCTTCGATTTCCCTTCTAAATGTTTTTTTTAAATAGTGTAGCGCCTGTGTACTTTCAGGTACAGGTGCTATTCTAACTTTAAGGGGGATGAGAGAGTTAGTTTGCTCTTATCCAGTTAATTGATCTAAATTGGGTCTCTGCTTCTGCTGGACTTTGTTCAGGTTGGGGTGTCTCTTGCCAGCAGCCAATCAGGAGAGGGTTTCTCTCGCAAGGCATGCTGGGGGAGGGTACTTCAGGGGCAGACGCCATTAAGGTGGCGTCTTGTTCCTGGTGTGGCGCCCACATTCGGGGTGTCCACACATCACGGCCCCCCGGCGATATGGCCTTCCAGGCCGGGGTGCACGTGCCACGCTGTGTGTTTGGTTCTGGGACCATGATGGCCCGGAACATCTAATGCTGTGGCGGGGCCCCAGTGATCGACTGGGTCCCCAAGTTCTGAGTGAAGATCCCAAGCAAGATAGCTGTTCGGTGGGGAGTCAGCCTGAGGAGAGCCAAAAGAGGCAGGCAATCCAACAGGGCCTCGACAATCCATCAGGTATCAAGGTGATCGGACACTGAGAGGTTGGATGTCAGCAACCTGTCAGTCGGTGACCTAATAGAGAACTACCTGAGGGAGATTCAGGCACCAATATTGTTGAGGAAGATTTTTACTTGACCTACTTTCTGGGGAAGTATCTGTGGCAGAGACACGTTTCCTAGGGTTGCTACCTTTTCCTCAAGCCAAACCCGAACACGCCACTACATATGGTGGGTGTAGCCATATTGAGGGAGGGGCCTCACGAGGCATGATTAAATTAAACAAAATAATTATTTTACCTATAAAATATGCTTACTTTCCTGTGCCACAAGTAAGAGTCTCACTGACATGAATAAACCTCAGCACAATCATTTAAAAAAAATAAAACTCTTCCATTACTACAGAGGTAAGTGCAGTGGAGATCAGGGGCATTAGTTCACCTTTTAATTTTCATTAAGTAACAGAGGGTATTACAGTATGTGCAGGGAGGGAGTGCAGAATTTACAACAGTATATACAAGAGTGTGGCGCGTATGTTGGTATGTGTAGGAAAGGAGTGCAAAGTGTAAGACATTATGTACAGGGAAATGAGTGCAGAGGGTAGGTATTACTTGCAGGAAAGGAGTGAAGAGGGTGTAACAGTGACCAGTATATGCAGTAGAGGAGTGTGGAGGGTATGATGGGAGCACTATGTACAGGAGAGGAGTGCGAGGGTATGATGGGGGCAGTATGAACAGGAGAGGAGTGTGGAGGGTATGACAGTGGGCAGTATGTACAGGAGAGGAGTGTGGAGGGTATGATAGTGGGCAGTATGTACAGGAGAGGAGTGTGGGAGTATGACAGAGGGTAGTATGTACCAGAGAGAAGTGTGGAGGGTATGATGGGGCAGTATGTACAGGAGAGGAGTGCGAGGGTATGATGGGGGCAGTATGAACAGGAGAGGAGTGTGGAGGGTATGACAGTGGGCACTATGTACAGGAGAGGAGTGTGGAGGGTATGACAGTGGGCGGTATGTACAGGAGAGAAGTGTGGAGGGTATGACAGTGGGCAGTATGTACAAGAGAGGAATGGGGACGGTATGATAGTGGGCACTATGTATAGGAGAGGAGTGTGGAGGGTGCGACAGTGGGCAGTATGTACAAAGGAGGAGTCTATGACAGCAGGCACTATGTACAGGAGAGGAGTGTGGAGGGTATGACAGTGGGCACTATGTACAGGAGAGGAGTGTGGAGAGTATGACAGTGGTCACTATGTACAGTTGAGGAGTGTGGAGAGTATGACAGTGGGCACTATATATAGGAGAGGAGTGTGGAGGGTATGACAGTGGGCACTATGTACAGGAGAGGAGTGTGGAGGGTATGACAGTGGGCACAATGTATAGGAGTGGAAGGATGTTTAGGGACTGCATAGTGGTTAAGCGGGTCATACATGAATTGAAATTACACCAATTATGCAGAGACCAGCCATAGTCGATCTATGTTTGGGCTAGCTGGTTTTAACACAAGTCAATCAATTGACTTGAGTACAACCAGCCTGTTTTTCCAAAAACAATCAGTGCTGCCAGCTATAGATAGCAACACTGATCATTGTACTCACTGGCAGAACACAATAACACTACAGGAGTGATTCCCCCATCCACAGGTCAGCAGGTGAGAGGTGTGTGGGGACAGGCTAGGGAGAGATACCATCAGTGGCTGGGTAGGCACTGGCTAGTATCAGAGCCAGATACACACAGGTTAATCACACAGGTTACATACGTCACGATCGTTAGAGCGAGAGCAATAATTCTAGCACTAGATCTCCTCTGTAGCTCTAAACATTAACCTAAAAAAATTTAAAGCATCGCTTAGGATACCAAAAAAAAACGTGCTAACTTTAGTGTTTTTTTTTAATGAATGAAACAGTTTATTTCCAAAAAAAAAACACGTTTGAAAAATTGCTGCGCAAATACAGTATCGTGCTAGAGCTGCACAATTAATCGTTAAAAATTGTAATCTCGATTCTCCTCCCCCCCTGACATCTCCAATGCAGAGTTTGCTGATTCTTTTCATATAACAAGTGGAGAGACTTTCAGCTGTCAAAAGAAAATATCTGGACAGTCTGCCAAGTTCTTAGCAGGAAACATTGTAAACTAACGTTTTCTTCTTATATCAAAGGATACACTTCTGTGTGTAAAGAAAATATCCGACTGTCTGCCAAGTTTGTAAACAACATGAAACATTGTAACCAACTTCCTTTTTGTATCAAACTTCTGTGTGTAAATGCAAGAAATGTAACCACTTAAAGTCCAACACTTGTTAAAAAAGCAATATTTTTTGCTAGAAAATTACTTGGAACCACCAAACATTATATATATATATTAGCAGAGACAAAAATGGGAATTGCTGCAATATTTTATGTCACGCTGCATTTGCCCACTTCATTGAATAATAAAAACCATAAAAACAAAACAGTAAAGTTAGTCCATTTTTTTTTTTTTCATTTTAATGTGAAAGATGATGTTATGCCGCACGAATCGTGAGAGAATTGTCATCTATCTTCTAAGCAAAAAAATTGCAGTTGTCGTTTTTAGCCAGAATCGTGCCGCTCTATGCCGTGCAACATAAAAAGTTGCAAAGACCACCATAGAGTAATTTTCTAGCAAAAAATTAATGATGATTTTTTTTTTTTCTCAGTCAGCTGCAGTGTGTCAGCTTGTATTTATACTGGCTGCTCTGTATGTAGCTTCTGACAGGCTGTGCAAGCAGCCCCGTATCTCCAGAACCATAAATGATAGCCATCCCATATTTTGACCAGTTGTGGGGTAGGTCTTCAACTGACTACCCCCCAAATGTGGGGTTTCTGTGACCTCTGGTCATCGAGCTACAACCCCCGCTCCATCAGCCCCTCTGTTAATCCGGCCCTGTATGGAGGGGGGGCAGGACTGTATGTATGGCTGTGGATGGTATATGGAGGGGGGCAGGACTGTATGTATGGCTGTGGATGGTATATGCAGGAGGGGCAGGACTGTATGTATGGCTGTGGATGGTATGGAGGGGGGGCAGACTGTATATACGGCTGTGGATGGTAATGGTATATGCAGGGGGGGGGCAGAACTGTATGTTTAGTGTATGGTGGGGGGGTAGTGTATGGTCCGCCCATCGACCCACCTCCATGTGTATTCTGTAGCCAGTCAGAGAAGAGCTGAGCACTCTGTGTCCCATGTGTCCTCTTCCACTCTGCAGCACACAATGCAGACGGAGGCGTGCCGGAGGGAGGGAGGGGGAGGGGCTAGCACAGTGAGAAGTTGCACACATGTTTACAGCCCGGCCGGGGGGCTAACAGAGAGCACTGCTGCGGGCGGCACACCTTCTACTAACACTCAGGCAAGCTGGTGGAGCCGGGGATGTGCAGCTCTGTTGTGGCCGGGCCAGGATGGACAGCTAAAAAAAAAAAAAAAAAAAAATTAAAAAGATTTTTTTTTTTTTTTTTTTTTTTTAAATGTGCCCGGGTCTCAGGAGGCTTCAAAACCGGGCACATGTGTCCAAACCCGGACTGTCCGGGTCAAAACCGGACAGGTGGCAACCCTAACGTTTCCCCTTGAGGTTCTGAGTGATACCCTGGCTGCCAGGTCGGTGTGAGAGGCCTGTCCAGGTACACTATACCCACTCTGGCTGGAGTGGCGACGAAAGTAAAGTGTTGTTAGAAGCAGGACTGCTTCTGTGTGACTAGGCCTGAATCTGCTGTTTCTCCTCCTCATATATCTCTCCTACCTATCTCAAGTTATCGTTTACCAAGTTGGTAAAATAAAAGCACAAGAAAGACACCTGCCGTCTGGACATTCCATCATTGCTGCTTTCTTCAACTACCCTAGACATCGGAGCTATAGAGGTAACAGGCCGACCCAAATCTATTCAGCAGGTCCTGCCGGGGTGAGCACTACAATAGTATATTAAACAAATCAAGGTGATATATGTCCTTGATATGTGCAAAAAAATTATAATTTTGCGAGCCAATAATTCCCTGCGCACTCCACTTGTGGTGGACACTTATAAATAACAGTATTCCGACTACAAAACACCCACTATGTTATTAGAAAAGAGGAGAGGAGAAGGTGTTGTTCCGCCCTAAGTTGACAATGTTCCTCCATAGATACAGAATGGTAAGGTAAGTCACATACCCACTTACTCCACTTTTAGTAACAATACATTTTACTGGCCTCTATAATAAAGCCCTAACTGAAAATAAAATGCATTAGGGAGAATCAGCATTTGGTGGGAGTTCTATGTTGTAAGGACAATAACTTTTATTGATAAGAAAACCAGCAGTGTGCAGAAAATGGTATGTACCTTGATGTTTGGGGAGGAGATGGATCCTGTGATCTATTCCAGAACCCATAGTTCAGGGGTAGGCAACCTCGGCCCTCCTGCTGTTTGGAAACTACAAGTCCCTTGAGACATTGAAAGACTCTAACAATCACATACATGACTCCTATGCTCCGCACACAGGATCGGAATTTCCGATGGAAAAAGTAAGACAGACTTTTTCCATCGGAAATTCCGACCTTGTGTATGCCCATCAGTGTTTTTTTATTGGTTATTCCGAGGAATTCCGTTGGAGATTACATAGAGAACATGTTCTCTCTTGGTTGGAATTCCGATGAGAGTTTGTACGGGGCATTAGAGTCAGAGGCATCATGGAATTGGTAGTTTCACCACAGCTGGAGGGCCGAGGTTGCCTACCCCTGCCATAGTTGATCTATTGATTGACCTGTGTACAACCAGCCTGCTGGAAATTTTTCTCTTGATCATTGCTGCCAGTTATAGCTGCCATGCTAATCTGTGTATTCTAATGGCGAGGAAGTATCCCCGCTATCAGAATACAAAGGCAAAGTGGGAGGGATTCCGTTACCCACATCAAGTGTAAGGATTGGAGAATCAAGTAATTTTCTTTCGCTCAACCTGCTGGTTGAATGATAAAAAATGCTTTCTGCTAACAAACAGAAACCACGTGGTTTTTCTGCTCTTTAGCGTCACCCATTTGGGCAACTTCGGCTAATGTTGTGCTACGGTTAGCATTGCTTCTGAGCATGCGTGTTTGTACTTTGGATTTTTTTTTCCGAAGGACTTGTGTACACACGATCGGATAATCCAACATCACACATTTGTTGTCGGACAATTTTAAAGCATGCTATCCAACATTTGGTGTTGGAAAATCCGACAACAATTGTCCGACGGAGGATACAAACGGTCGGATTTTCCGAAAACACCCTACCATCACACATTTGTTGAAGGAAAATCCGATCGTGTGTACGAGGCTTTATTTATAATATAATTTTTGAAACAAGAAAAAAAATGTCAAGACAGCATGAAAATTCGGTAAAAACTAAAAGCCTATGGATCCTGGCAAAACACCATCCTTGGAATTGAAATCAGTGACAGCTGGTTATGGAATGGTAGGTATGCCGGATCAGAATACATCCCTGTCCTGCATTTAGTGTATTTATCAAAGCGCCTTATTTTAACCCTGACAGCTCACGATCACCGTCAATGGTGATGGTTAAATGTGAGTAAACTCATCATAAGGGGTGTCACTTGAAGGCATTATCCAGACTGGCCATTGTGTACATGTTTACAAATGTGCTAAAATACCCATTCCCGATACCCTAATGCAGAGTTTCAGGAATTGGTTGTTACTATTTTATTGGTTTTCAAAAGGGTGTCTTCACCTCTAATTACAGTAATAGGGAATACAGAAATAGGGAGATAGATGAATGTCATTGTGAAGATGTTGCGTCATGGAGGCGTTTGTATGTTATCGCAGAGTTTCAGCTATTGTAGACTGGAGGGAGTGTTTGCACAGTGTGGCTGAGACCTGCAGATACATACAGTGTATGTGTAGAGTCAAACCCAATGGCACAAAGTAAAGGTTTACCTAGACAGACAGTTATCATTTTGTATGAACAATTGCATCGCACAGTTATTTGGCTATTTTTATAATACATTTGCATAATATTAGCACTCTTGTCTGATGAAGTGCAACTTTAGTATGATAGATATACAGAAAAAGGGCAAAAATACGATTTATCTTTTATAAGGGACCAAAAAAGAAAACTAACATGTTACCAATACATTTGGAAATATGGTCATAAAAGTATATCTACCACTAGGTAGATTCATCGTATATTTGTCCCCAGGACTGAAATTAGGGGAAAAATCTAAAAAACTTGAATTGACACTAGAACAAAAATCTTCAAATTAGATCAATGTCCCAGTGACAACTGTATTTAACAAAGGATTAACATCACTTTGGAAAGATTTCATCTTACTTCTACTTCTTATTTGCTTGATGACACCATTTCCTGACAAAACACATAGGGCGTGGCAACAATGTGACGTCATCATGCACATCTTTTGCAGGAGTCATTTGAGGAACTACCTGTCTTGATGGACTGCGGGATTCCATAGAAATTAGCTTATGGTGACATGATATGTACGTGCATAGTACATTTTAACCACAAATAGAGTTTTCTTTTAGTGGTATTTGATTACCTCTGTGGTTTTAATTTGTTGCGCTATAAACAAAAAAGACCGCCAATTTTGAAATAATAAAATATATTTTTTACTTTTCTGCTATAATACATATCCACAAATATATATATACAAATGTATTCATCAGTTTAGGCCAATATGTATTCTTCTACATATTTTTAGCAAAAAAAATTGCAATAATTGTATATTGATTGATTTGCACAAAAGTTATAGCGTATACAAAATAGGGGAAAGATTTATGGCATTTTTATTATTATTATTTTTTTTTACTAGTAAGGCTGCATTTACACCTGAGCGTAGCGTTTTGCTGTGATTTTGCACGTTTTTTTACCACGTTTTGCCGCAATATTTGCGGTGTTTTTTTACTGCGATTTGCCGCGATTTTGTACAGGTCTAGGGTCACCAATGTTAAAAGTAGAAAAACGCCCAAATATCAGTACTGCACTATTGCAGTGGACAAATGGGACACTTTTGGCACATTTTTGGGACCAGTGAAATGTATACAGCGATCAGTGCTATAAAAATGCACTGATTACTGTATAAATGTCACTGGCAGGGAAGGGGTTAACACTAGGGGTTAACACTAACACAACATGCCAGGGGCATCCATGGTCATAGCTATACTACTGGCTTCACAGGCGCGTAGGAGGAGGGCACGGGAGCGGATGTACCGAACGCGCATTGATGTCTTTGCATGGGTGATTTGGAGGTGTATCGCATCTTCAGATTCAGCCCTGCTGCCATCCTGGAAATAGCCACAGCCCTGAAAGATGACCTCACCAGCCACACAGATCGCTCACATGCTTTGGAGCCACTGGTCAAAGTACTGGCAACACTCCATTTCATTGCCAGTGGCTCGTTCCAGCGTACAAGTGGAGTTGTGGCTGGGATGGCACAATCCTCCATGAGCAGATGTGTGCACCAGGTTGTCCCCACAATCCTCAGACGCATGTGCCACCACATCATCAGACCCACCACTGAGGACCTGCGACTGAAGGCAATGCAGGATTTCTACAGAATTGCAGGAATCCCACGCACCATCGGGGCCATTGATTGCACTACAGCCCCCCTGTGCCACAGAGCACATGTACCGCAATCGGAAACATTGGCATTCCATCAATGTACAGGTGATAGCCGATGCCCAATGCCTCATATGGCACGTCCGTGCCAAACACCCAGGGGCCAGCCACGACAGCTACATATACCGTCAAAGCAACATGGCAACAGAATTCGAACAGAACGTGTACAGGGACAGGTGGGGGGGGGGGGGTATCAGGAGAAGGAGGAGAATCCCCTGGTCTCTCCCTGGCTGGCTGCCTGCCCTCCAACGCCAGGGCTATGCGGGTGAGAATCGCATTGGTCTCGGCCTGCAGCAGCCTTGACTGCCTCCCCTCCGCCTGGATGGCAGCAGTATTGTCCTGTACGGCCTTTGCCAGGGTCTGGACCTCTGCCACGAGGCCTGCTGTGGTGGCCTGCAGATCCTCCAGGCAGGTGACCACAGCAGCACAGTTGCCACTGACATCCTGGAGACTGTCATTGATGTTGGCAGAGGGGGCCATACTGTCTGCCACTCGCCGCATCTGGGATGCGCTACGCCGGCCTATATATGCGCCGATGTACGTGTATCTGGCCCTTGCTCTTTAACCTTCACTAATATTATCCCTACACAAGAATCACTGGTAACCTAACATGCCGGTCCCAAACTAATCAGCGGCTCCTTCAGGGGTGAGCGCTACATATGGGAATTACAGAACTTCTACTGTTTTTAATGAGACAGATCTTGTCTGGTAGCATTGTAGTGACAAGGGGGATTAGTGCAATACAGAGCAACACTACTAAGCACGAAGTACAGCCTGCACGTAATGAGAAAATTTGGTCCACCCATAAGTACCGTAATTTTAGTTACAGGTGGACTGTTTTTGGAAACAAGTGTACCTGCATATTTTTTTTTTTTTAAATTTAATTATTTTATCATATTTAAAAAAATATCTGAATTGTATTGATAAAAAAAATAAAGTTTTGTTTGTTTGTTTGTTTGTTTATTTTCTAACTTTTCTGTACATTTTTTTTTGTATAGGTATGATGCAGCATTTTGGCGGTGGGGGGGGGGGGGTGGTTGGTAATGACGTAAGTGGCTCTTTTCCTGCAAGGATGCTTTAATAGTGTTAATGACGCTTGCACATTCCTGCACATGAAGCACATTTAACTTGTATAGTGTACATTACATTGCTGAAACAGCTCAACATAGGGAGGCGTTTGTTAAGCTTTGTTTTGCTATGTCCCCTGTGAATTGTAATTCTTAGATTTGTTCACAAATGAAGAGCAAGTCACAAGCTTGGGGTAATTGGTGAGCCTTGCTCTGCAAGCACAGCTATTGACACTCCAGACAGGGTTCATAATGACAGCATCCTGGCTCTGCAGGCTACCTGCTTTAACTCGAACCAGGAGCACCTTGCTTCTTTCATTTCCAAAACAGAAATCATTTGTTGCTGGGTATATATAATCAAGAAGGAATCCTATTGTTTTTTTATTGTGCCGATAATTAAAGTGTATCAAACACAAGAAAAATATTTAATATGTTGCAGCTAGTGTTGGGCGAACAGTTCGCTGTTCATCCTGTCCTGGGAACACCAGAATTTGCAGGGTGTTTGGCCGGTATACGCCCTGCAGACTGCCCTGCCGGAAAGCCAGCTGCAGTATCCTTAACAACAGATGAGTCACCAGCTATCAATGGGTTAACCCGCTGATAGCTAAAAAACAAAACAAACCAACCCATACCAGACCCTTATTTGAGCATGCAGCCTGGAAGAGCCCCCCCTTCTACATCATACCAGGCCATATGGTCTCAAAATCAGGGGGTGGGGTAGCGTACACTGGTCCGTAATGTCACAGGGGGGGCGGTGCCACCAGGTGACATCACCAGGTGCCTCCGTCCTTACCTATATAAGAACTGTCAAACAGCGAAGCCTGCATTAGGCAGTCAGTCTTCATGGACAGCAGGAGCTTTCTTTTTTTCTTTGGCGGGTTCGGCAGGTGGCGTGATTGACAATGGATTTACATCAGGGGACATTGTTTTTTTATTTTTTAATAATTGTGAGCCAATGAGGAGACAGAGGGGATGGGGCCAAGCCACGGCTCCATGTCTGAATGGACACAGAGCAGCGGCTTGGCTTAGGTGCCCTCATAGCATGCTGCGTGCTCTGGGGGCACTCGGCTGGAGGGAGGGGCCAGGAGTGCCAGCGAGGGACCTGAAAAGAGGAGGATCTGGGCTGCTCTGTGTAAAACTACTACACAGAACAGGTAAGTATATCTTTTTTTTATTTTTATTAACCCCCCCCAAAAAAACAGAGGCTTTAGTATCACTTTATTACCATTTCATATACAGTGCCTTGAAAAAGTATTCATACCCCTTAAATTTTCCATATTTTGTCATGTTACATCCACAAAAGTAAATGTAATTTATTTGGGATTTTATGTAAAATACAAATACTTTTTTGGTTGTAACATGACAAAATGTGGAAAATGTCAAGAGGTATAAATACTTTTTCAAAGCACTGTATATACTGCCGATGAGAGGTATTTAGCAGTATATATATTTCTGAAAGCTGCATTTCCATGTTCTGTGTATTGTGGGAGATCAGATAGGTGAATGCAGGGTTTTGGTTTAAGTAACACTTTAAAGCGGAGGTCCGTCCAAACAAAAAAAAATCAAAAGCCAGCAGCTACACATACTGCAGCTGCTGGCTTTTAATAATAGGACACTTACCTGTCCTGGAGTCCAGCGATGTCCGCACCGCAGCTGATGTTTCCATCAGCTGTTGTGTCCTGCCACCACCATTGCGGGTAAGGGTACCCAGCAGTGTAGCCTTTTGGCTTCACGCTGGGAACCCTACTGCGCATGTGCAAGGCTCCGCTCCTCTCTCCTACTGGACCGGCGACAGGGAAATTAAATGAAAGTTCCTGCGTAAATGATTAGTAAACAGGTAATTTTTTGAATGCGTAATAATTGTCATGTTCTTTTTCTCAGGGGTGTATGTGTATACGAATGTCCTCACGTGCAGAATTTTGATTACGGATCTGAACGCAGTGAATGTTTATGCGCCTTTGTGAATGTTTCCATTGAAAACAATGCAGCTGTGTTCAGGTTCATAAACAAAATGTTTTTTTTTTTTTTTTTTTTTATGGCCGTGTAAATGAGTCCTAACTTATAGATGAGATGCACTGAGCATCTGTTTTATGAACAGTAGGTTCAGTTTTTAGGAGCTCCTTGCGTTTTACATAAGGTCAGTTAAGCGTTAATCTTTGTGCCCTGCAGGATCGAGAGCGAGAAAGGAGAAATAGTCGGTAATCCTGAGCAAATATCAGAGATGCGGGAGCTCTGGACACACAAATGTCAGCGTGATATTCCCACTCTCATCTCCTCTCTACTGCTTATTATCCCTCGCTGCGCTACGCTATCCGGAGGTATCTCTCCCTGTATCACACTTTATCCTCTGTTGTCAGTGTTTCATGCTTTACCGCCACTTCATTCTAATGCCACCCAGGATGTAATCTATGCCTGATTCCCTAGACTGCCTGCACACACTTTGGTTTGTCCATCTGAACTTCTATTTATGAAACTCACAAAAGGAATATACAAACCAAACGTTTCATTCCAATACATCCTTAAAGGCGCTGTTCATGCCATAGTTTGCAAATAACAGTAGTTTTCTAATGGTTAGCATTGTGTGTGCTTTAGGTATTGGAACCCATTTCTCACTATTTACACAGCTTTCCATACCAGTCAGTCACCAAGCTCACATCCTGCAAGGTTTGCTGCAAGTAAAAATACAATGTAACAGATTTATAGGACAATTTACAATTCAGAAGGCTACAGTAATATTATATTAAAGTGATATTAAAACCTCAATTATGTAAGCATTAGGTGGAAGGTTTCCAAGGTAAGAAGGCAACTCAGGGGCACGGGAGGTGGACCATCTACCACTGTGAAGTTGACAGCTGAGGAGGAGGTGATAGCCAGCTGTCTGGAGCAGGAGCAGGTGGAGGGCCTGGAGGGTTTTGACTCCAGTGAACAGGACTTGAGGAGAGGTAAGTGTGTTTGATTCCCCATCCGGTGTGTAGCATGTGAGGGGGTGCAAGGGAACATGTGACAAGTGTCTGGGACCACCAACATGTGAATGCTTTGTGTCATCCACAGATGTGCTGGAGGGAGCTGGGCCATCCTCTGCTGCTGGACGACCCACGCCATCCAGGGAACATCCTCTTCTAGAGTCTGACCCCCTGCCAAGCCAAGTGACATCTGCTGGTCTTGAGGTTGTTGAAGAGGAGCAGTTGGATATCCATGAGGAGGATTGTGTATATTTACAAGAGGATTCCACCTTGGCCGGTCCCTCCGACACAGTGGCCCCCCTGACCCCCTCAAGGGCTACCCCGTCCAGATGGACTCAACCGGCTACTTCTCCTAGGAAGGCTCTGGCCAAGACTAGGGGTGTAGCCGGATCCCTCCAAGAAGGGCTTGAGAGGAAGCAGGCACGGCAGACGCGCCACATGGTCGATATTGCCTGCGACCTGCACAGAGTGGCTGACAGCCTGGGCTCGTTTTTTGGGTCCTCGGCTATGCAGCAGTGCCTCACACAACAGGCTGATCATACCCAGGCCGTATCGGACTGCCTGCAGAACGTGAATGCGAACTGAGCAGCCATGGCCACAAGCCTCTGCGAACAAAGCCAGACCCTCGATGCCATGCATCACCAGATGGAGGGTCGGCAGAACAGGCGCCTACAGCACCAGACCAACGCCTGCCAGCTGCGGATGCAGGCTGATACCAACAGCATTGCAGGCAACATCTGCCATCAGATCCAGGAGCGACAGATCAGGGGATGACCCTCCTCATGGTGCCCCACCCCCCCACCCCAGTCGTTGCCCAGACAATTGAGGAGCCGAAGCCTTGGCACGAGGCCTGGCCCACGAGAGGGCAAATGACTGTCCTCTGAACGTTTGTAGCTCAGAGTATGAGCTTTATATATTATTTTTTTACACATGCACAGATGTATGTGCCGTCCTCCAGTAAGGGCATGCCATGTCGGACATTGGCATGATCCCTATGTTTTTTTTTTGTCACTGCACACAGTCAGGAGTGCAGGCTACAGTGTGACTGAACACCAGGGGCAGGGTTTGCCCGGTGTTGCTACAGTGTGACTGGTGTGTGAGTGTGGGTAACATTCCTACCAGCAAGGCGTGTCACCTTGGCTCGTCAGGGAGAGGTTATCCCCACGACCGTGTGAATGTGGTATGAATGGTCAGCAACATCATTGGGGCCTTGGCGTGGCGTTGCTGCTCCCAAGTCCCGCGCAGTGGACTTGGGCTAAACCAATGTGAGGTAGGTGTGGTGTGTGTGAGCTAGGGACCACAGTGGTGTGCATGCGTGCATTGTCCATGTGCCATGATGAATGTGTGTGTGTTTAACGTGCAATGTTGACATACAGATGTGTTGTCCTGCAAGTGTGGTTGCTCAGCTCGTCCGTAACGGTGCTGATGCAGCTGCTCTCCAGCTGAACTGTGGACGTCTGTTGCTGAGTTACATCTCCTTTATGGGGAATAACTTTGCGCCTGACGGACAACTTACGTGCGCTCAGCGTAGCATGCACCGGGCGCACGCACTTCGTGAATCGCCGTATTTCCCTCATTTGCATATTTGAATGCCTAATCAATGGGAGAAGCACCATGCGTCCAGCCCATATTTGCGGCCACGCTATGCCGGCGTATGCAAGATACGTCGGCGTAGGGTGGCCAGTTTTTAGCCGTATATTGGTTGTGACTCTGGCACACACATACGCACATTTGGACTTCGTTGGCGTAACATGATTTACGTCGGCGGAAGTGCTTTGTAAATCGGAGCCTTTATCTTTTATTCCTTGATTATTTTCCAGTTTCAGTTGGTGCCATGACATCTGCCCCAGGTTTCCTGTTACAGAGTTACAGAGTGGCTCCTTTCTTTTACAAGAGCCACCCTTGCATGCAGGGACTAGAGTTGTGTATCATTAAAAACACCCAACCGAGTAGCCTAGTATGGCAAGGCACTACCTGCTCCTCCTTCCTCCTCTCTTGCCCTTCTCCAGGTTAATATACTGGCTTAGAAAATGCACTGTCCAGTTTTCATAAAGGAGAAAAAAATGGAGTTACTTACCGGTAACGTCCTTTTCCAGGAGTCTTTCAGGACAGCACCTTAGAGAGATCCCGGCTCCTCCCCTTCTAGGAAACACCGCCTTCTTCAGATCTTTAAAGCCTCATCCTCCCACTGGCCCTTCAGTTCTTACAGAGTACCTCCGGCCAACTGGGGAGACACAAATCAACGTTATACAAGAATACTTATCTTACCTGACGTCCTCATGTGATGAGTCTTCCAATCTTCAAACCCTGGGTGGGTAGCGGTGCTGTCCTGAAAGACTCCTGGAAAAGGACGTTACCGGTAAGTAACTCCATTTTTCCCTAGTTCGTCTTTCAGGACAGCACCTTAGAGAGGATAAGCGAGTACCTTACCTTAGGGTGGGACTACTGCCTGTAGCACCTTACGACCAAAGGCTTAGTCCTGTGCTGACAGCAGGTCTAGTCTGTAGTGCTTTACGAAGGTAGCAAAACTCGACCATGTCGCTGCTCTGCAGATCTGCTCCGGAGAAGCACCAGCCCATTCCGCTTGTGAAGTCGCCACTGCTCTAGTAGAATGTGCCCTGATTCCCACTGGAGGCTCCATCCCCTTTAACACATAAGCTTGACTAATAGCTGCTCTAATCCAGCCCGCTATAGAACGCCTGGAGGCTCTAGAACCTTTTCTAGCCCCTGAAAATAAAACAAAAAGGGAATCTGATTTTCTAAACTGTTTGGTGCACTCCAAATATTGAAGGACGCACCTCCTTACATCTAGGTTGTGAAAAATAAATTATTTTTCCCTCACCGGGTTTGAACAAAATGTTGGCAGAATAATTTCCTGGCCTCTGTGAAACCTCGAGGCCACCTTTGGCAAAAAGGCCGGATCGGTCTTAAAAACAATACTATCCGGAAAAACTTGAAAAAAAGGAGTTTTAATTGAGAGGGCCTCGAGTTCACTTACTCGACGTGCCGTCGTAATCGCTACCAAAAATGCAGTTTTGAGAGTGATTAACCTCAAAGAGCATGACCCCAATGGTTCAAAAGGATCTCCCGTAAGGGCCTGCAAAACTAAGGAAAGATCCCACATGGGAAAAGGGGTCACACCAACTGGCCTCTGCCTACTCAAAGATTTAAAAAATCTTACTATCCAGGGATCCCCTGCTAGATTTTTCTCTAAAAATACACTCAGGGCTGACACCTGTCCCTTCAAGGTGCTGAGAGCCAATCCCTTATTAACTCTAGTACTGCTACGGAACTGTGTACAGTAAAGGAGCTTTCAGAGCACCATGAATTGAATCGTCTCCACACTTTGTGGTAGATGGTTTGCGTTTCCCTTTTCCTACAATTTAGGAGGGTCGCAACCAAGTGATCTGAAAACCCTTTTCCCCTCAGCAACTCCTCTTCAGAAACCAGGCTGCAAGGTTCCACCTGTCCACGTGAGGGCAGCAGACTGGACCTTGAGTGAGAAGGTTGTCCCGAGCTGGTAGAAGCCAGGGGGGCTCTACAGCCAAGTTCTTTAGGATTGAAAACCACAGCCACGTGGGCCAATATGGGGCAATTAGAATTAAGGTTGTGTTCTCTTGTTGAAATTTCCTCAACACCGCAGGGATTAGAACCGGAGGGGGGAAGGCATAACACCTGAAAAATTCCCATTTCTGAGCTAGTGCATCTATCCCTAAAGCTCCATCGTACCTGCTTAGAGAAAATAACCTGTCTGTCTTTGCCTCCAGGCAGAACGCCAAGGCAGACAGGTCCACGCATGGCGGCTCCCATCTCTGGGCTATCATCCTGAAAACCTCCTGACTCAGTGACCAATCGCCCTCCCTCAGCGTTGTTCTGCTGAGGAAGTCTGCTAAGCAGTTCTGATCCCCCTTCAGATGTAAGGCCGACAGGGACAGGACATTGATCTCGGCCCATTTGAGAATGGCCTCTGTCAACAGCCAGAGGGAGCTGCACCTTGTGCCCCCCTGCCTGTTGATGTAAGCCACTGCCGACGAGTTGTCTGTTCGAACTCAAACGTGGTGACCCCGCAGATCCTTTTGGAATGAGACAAGAGCCAGTGACACTGCCCTCAATTCCCTCCAATTGGAGGACTTTGCTGTATCCACTGATGCCCAGGTGCCCTGTACCCAGCGGGAACCCAAATGTGCTCCCCAACCTGTGTTGCTGGCGTCGGTTGTGACCGTCCTGGATATGGGTAGGACCCACTCTAGGCCTTGAGACAAGTTTGCCCCCCTTCTCCACCACCAGAGGGACCGTTTGACTTGACTTGGGACAGAGACTAGGGAATCCAATGACCCCGGGCTGTGGTCCCACACCTTCAAGATGAAGAGTTGAAGGGGACGGAAATGAAGGCCCGCCCACTGTACTGCTGGAAGGGTGGAGGTCAGCAACCCCAGGGCGGACATGGCCTTTCTTATAGAGACCTGGCCGCTGCCCTGCAGAAACAGCATGGCCTTGTCCACTTTTTGAACCTTCTCTGGAGGAAGGAAAGCCTTTTGATCTGTCGAGTCCAACACAAATCCTAGGAAGGACACCCTCTGTGACGGGATTAGGTTGGATTTTTCTGGATTTATGAGCCAACCCAAGTTTCCCGAATGTCTCTGGCTGACTGTAAGTCCCGATTCAATTGTTCCGGGGAGGGAGCGAACAATAGAAGGTCGTCCAGATATGCGACTATCAGGATTCCCCTGAGTCGCAGGAAAGCCAAGACCTCTGCCATTACCTTTGTGAATATGCGGGGGGAAGATGACAACCCGAAAGGAAGGGCTCTGAATTGTAGGTGCAGTACCTGATCCTCGGTGTTTATTGCTAGCCTCAGGAACTTCTGATGTTCCTCCGCTATGGGGATATGTAGGTAAGCGTCCTTTAGGTCTATCGAAGCCATAAAGCAGTTTGGCGGGAGAAGGGCTTTTACAGAATGGATCGAATAGGATAAGCCTGAACCTTCCCGACGGCTTGCGGACCACAAAGATGTGGGAGTAAAAACCCCCACCTATCTCCCTGGTCGGGACTTGGACAACCACCTGCTGCTCCTCCAATTCCTGAAGTGAGGAGAGGAGGGCACAAGACTTTTCCACGCACTTCGGAAGGTTGGTAATTAACAGTCTGAGGGGGGGAGGGGTTGAGAATTCTAGTCTGTAACCCCTTCGGATGATCTCCAAGATGTACTGGTTGGAGGTAATCATCTCCCACTGTGGGAGGAAGACGCCCAATCTTCCTCCCACTGTTTGGGAGTCAATTGGTCTTTTTGGGGGGTTCAGGAGCTCTCACACCGATTTATATAGGTCTCTTATGACGTCACAGTCCCAAAATGCTCCGGACTCGGAGCATTCTGGGACTGTGATGTCATAAGATCCGCCTCCGTATGCTACGTTTGCTCAGCGGGGATTGCTCTGTTGATCCCCTCTGAGCTGGCAGATGTGCAGGGACCGCCCTGTCCTTTCTCTGCTCTCCCCTATTGGGGGATCGGATGAACACAGACCGAATGTCCGTGTTCATTCGATCCTTAGACGGAAGGAAAAATAGGGTTTCCTTCCGTCTGCAAAATCGGATCTTTTGTTCATCCGCTGACATCCGCGATCTCATAGGGACCAATGTATGTCCCTTTTTCATCCGCAAATGGATGGATGAAAAAGCGGACATACAGTCCGCACGTGTGAAAGGGGTCTAACACAGATTAAGCCCAGGTTCACACTGGGCTGCGGTAGTGAAGCCGTGCGAGTTCAGCTGAACTTACATGATTTCACTCCCGCTGGCAGTCCCGATTTTGGCCGCGATTTTATTTCAGAGACATATGTAGCGTCACCCCCAAAAGGGCCGCTGGATTGATATGGGATCGGCAGATTAAGTTACTCTTGCTTGGTCTAGGGGTGCACCAGAAGCCACTGTGCAGCAAAGGCAGCCCCTTGAAAGATACAATTTTGCACGCGTCGCCACTTTAAATGCTGGTTGGGAGGAACAGGTCCTTCCAGCAGTTATCCCAGCACAGATCACCGTGTGACATCAGAGCTTACCTGTCTATGGCCCGGGCGCCGGATCCTCTCTACGGCATCGGGAACCCAGTAATTCACTGGGGTCCCTTTGGTTTCATCCCAGACCGAGACTCTACAAGGCCTGGAAGCCTGGCCAGGTGGGCCGTGCCGGCAGGGTCCATGGATGCGCACACCCTGAAGGTGGGTGCTGCACCCCGACTCTGGGACCCCGCGCAGGAGAACGAAAAGAACCCCAAACACATGACCTACATCACAGATATTCCCCTCCCCAGCAAGCCCAGGGAGGAAAACCCCCTCCAATTGGCTGCTGGGGAAGATTCGATCCTCCAGAAACCTCTCTGGCTCCCACTGTCCATATTGCTGTCCAAAGACCAGAGCACTTTTTGTGATTCGGCACTGCGTCGCTTTAACTGACAATTGCGCGGTCGTGCGACGTGGCTCCCAAACAAAATTGGCGTCCTTTTTTTCCCACAAATAGAGCTTTCTTTTGGTGGTATTTGATCATCTCTGCGGTTTTTATTTTTTGCGCTATAAGCAAAAATAGAGCGAATCTTTTGGAAAAAATGCAATATTTTTTACATTTTGCTATAATAAATATCCCCAAAAAAGATATAAAAAAACATTTTTTTTCCTCAGTTTAGGCCGATACGTATTCTTCTACATATTTTTCGTTAAAAAAAATCACAATTACCGTTTATTGATTGGTTTGCGCAAAATTTATAGCATTTACAAAAAAGGGGGTCGTTTTATGTCATTTTTATTATTATTTTTTTTTTACTAGTAATGGCAGCGATCAGCGTTTTTTTTCGGTACTGCGATATTATGGCGGACACATCGGACATTTTTGATACATTTTCGGGACCATTGGCATTTTTATAGCGATCAATGCTATAAAAATGCATTGGATTACTATAAAAATGCCATTGGCAGTGAAGGGGTTAACACTAGGGGGCAGGGAAGGGGTTAAGTGTGTTGCTGGGTGTGTTCTAACTGTATGGGGGGGTGGCCTCACTAGGGGAAATCACTGATCTTCTGTTCATACATTGTTTGAACAGAAAATCAGCGTTTCCACCGCTGACAGGAACGAGAGCTGTGTGTTTACACACACAGCTCCCGTTCCCTGCTCTGTAACGAGCAATCGCGGGTGCCCGGCGGCGATCGTACCCGCCGGGCACGCGCGCGGGACTCGGGGGGCGCGCGGGGGCGCCCTACAAGTCTCTAAAGGGAGGACGAAGAGCTACGTGCTCCCGCGAGACAAAGCCACCGCTCCGCAGTAATATGACGGCGGGCGGTCGGCATGTAGTTAAGGAAGGGTTTCATTAGACCTTCCACTTCCCCAGCAAGCGCTGCGATGTTTTTCGTAAAGAATAAGGATGAATCACTCTGGCCAATCATTGATTACAGGTCCCTCAATAACATCACAATAAAAAATCTGTATCCTTTACCTCTCATTCCAGAGCTTATAGAACGTCTCCAGACCTCCAAAATATTTACAAAGCTAGATCTCAGGGGCGCTTATAACTTAATTAGAATCCGTCCTGGGGACGAATGGAAAACCGCTTTCAAGACTCGCTATGGCCTATTCGAGTATACAGTTATGCCATTTGGGTTGTGTAATGCCCCCGCAACCTTCCAAAGGTTCATTAATGATATTTTCCGTGATTTGTTGGACATTTGCGTGGTAATTTATCTTGATGACATCTTGATCTTCTCAGACAACCTTGAAGAACATACCAAACATGTAGGATGGGTACTATCAAGACTTAGAACACGCTTATACGTTAAGCTCGAGAAGTGTGTCTTCAGCCAATCCAGTATCTAATTTCTTGGCTACCAAATTACTCCCGAGGGAATCCAGATGGATCGTTCCAAGGTAGAATGTATTCTCTCTTGGCCTATTCCCCAGTCCAGGAAGGCTCAACAGCGATTCCTCTGGTTTTCAAATTATTACCGTAAATTTATTAAGAATTTCTCAGAAATTGTAAAACCTCTGAATTCCTTAACTAGTAAAAAAACACCTTTCACCTGGACAAATGAAGCGCAGAAGTCTTTCGATTCACTCAAACTCTCTTACACTTGCACTCCTATTCTCCAACTATCTGATCCACAATGTCACTTCACTCTAGAAGTGGATGCATCCATGGGCGTCCGCTCATAGGGTTAAGGGGGGGCAAGTGACCCCCCCTGGAATCAGCAAGGGGCTGTGAGTACAAGTGAAGGGAGGAGGCTGCTTGTGTACAGAGGGGGGCTGACAAATATATAGATGAGGGGGAAAGCTGAGTGCATACATATATGATTAGTGAAGGGGGAGTGCCAGATATAGGAAATATCATATCATCTGTCCTGTCCTGTATACAGCTATATACACCCATCTTCCTTCCTGTGTTCCTCCATCATCACTGACTGCAGATATACATCATCTGTCCTTTATATGGAGCTGTATATACCCACCTTCCTTCCTCTATATACCAATAACATCCACCCCTTCTATATACATATACTGTACACCCTCTGTATTGTACATTTGATCAGCACAGTGAGGCTTCATATCATGGGCACATTCCTGCGCTTTATGGGATAATGACTAAGCCCCTTCCCTTCAAGACATTGTCAAAGAAGCAGAGCATAGGTGACCGTAAAATTATGCCCCCCCCTGGAAAAAGTTCAGCGGACGCCCATGGATGCATCCCACTTCGCTTTGGGTGCCATACTTTCACAACAAGCTACTCTATCCGAACCTCTACACCCAGTCGTATTCTATTCCAGAACTCTAACTTCTGCAGAAAGGAATTACCCCATTGGCGAGAAGGAACTCCTAGCAATAAGAGATGCTTTAGCAAACTGGAGACATCTCCTGGAAGGATCTACGTACCCCGTAATTATCCTCACTGATCATCGTAACTTACAACACTTAAAGGCCTGCAAGACACTCTCTGCCCGTCAAGTAAGGTGGAGCTTGTTCTTTGACAGATTCGACTTCCTTATATCTTATAGACCAGGAACCCAGAATTTAAAGGCCGATTCCTTATCCCGGATCAATGAAGAAGAGATCACTGAAATTCCTCCTTCATCCATCATCCTTTCTAACCGCTTTATTGGAGTAGCCTCTTCTTTCCAAGAACTAATTTCTCAGAATACATCCAAAGATGTGTCCTGTTTACCCAAAGGAATCTCAAGGCAATCAGATGGTGCATATACTTTTAAGAACAAGTTATACGTTCCTCCCAGCCTACAATTGGCACTTCTCAAACAATTACATGACTCCCCACTAGCTGGCCACCCTGGAATCAGTAAAACGATACACCTTCTTAAAAGAGATTATTGGTGGCCCCATTTGGCTAAGATGGTCCATGACTACGTCAACTCCTGTGTGACCTGTGCTAGTAATAAACTCTCAAGAAAACCTCCATTTGGTCTTTTATCCTCCATTCCAATACCAAACCGACCCTGGGAGGTCGTCTCTATGGACTTTATAGTTGATCTCCCACGGTCAAATAGCTCAAATACTATCATGGTCACAGTCGATCTACTGACAAAGATGGCACACTTCATTCCTTTAAAAGATTTGCCAACCTCATCTGAAACAGCAACAGCTTTCATTAGTAATGTCCTCAAACTACATGGCCTTCCATCTCAAATCATTTCAGATCGAGGATCTCAGTTAATCTCCAAGTTCTGGAAAGCCTTATGTGAAGTATTAGGAATCGACCACCGCATGTCCAGTGCTTATCACCCCCAAACAAATGGGCACACAGAACGGGTCAACCAGACCCTAGAACAATACTTACGTTGTTACTGTACACATTTACAGGATGATTGGTTCCATTTGCTTCCCCATGCTGAATTTTCTTACAATAATGCCACCAGCTCCTCTTCCAAATTCTCACCATTCTATGCAAATTATGGTTATCACCCACAAACTTTACCATCCAACTTGCACTCAAACAAAGTTCCTGCCGTAAGACAATACCTTTCAAACCTAAAGGAGACTCTGCGAATTCTTCATAATAACTTAGAAGCTGCTCAGAAACGACAAAAACTGAATTATGATGTTCACAGATCAAAACCACCTGTTTACAAGGTGGGAGATCTAGTTTGATTATCCACCAAAAATCTACGTCTCAAAATACCCTCCAAGAAACTTGGCCGACAATTCACTGGCCCTTTTCCGATCTCACATGTGATAAATCCTAACGCAGTCAAACTAACTCTACCTACTGATTGGAAAATTCATCCCTCTTTTCATGTTTCACTCCTAAAACCATTTATACCAAACCCATTCCCCAACAGAGATTTAGCTCCCCCACCTCCAGTTGACATTATGGGTGAAACTGAATATGAGGTTGAGAAAATTTTGGATTGTAGGAGAAGGGGGTCTACTTTCCAGTACTTGATACGTTGGAAAGGTTACAGTCAACTCGAAGACTCCTGGGAAGACTCTTCACACCTCCATGCTCCTCGCCTCATCAAACTATTCCATCGTAGGTACCCTAACCGACCATGTCCTATAAAGAGCACTGCTGGTGCCCCCTTGAGGAGGGGAGTATGTAACGCCACTGGCGTTCCTCTCTCTGTAACCAGCGCACCCATGTCTTCCCTGCACGTCTGCGCTCTTCCTATCGGCTCACGCGCGTCACTTCCGGTGCGCTCTGTTATGCGTTCCACGCTGGAACACGGAAGTGCGCCCCGGCGTGCTGCGCTTTCTCCCACGCCGCACACCCTATTTAAACCCCCAGGAATGATGGCAGGTTGTTCCACTATTTTGTTGGGCACCTGCCATCACCTGGGACCCCTCTCAGCGCTCCAAAACCCTCAGCATCAGTCCAGAAACTCCACATCCAGGGAGGACCCCTGCTCCCCACCAGTTCTACATCATCTCAGCTCTGCTACCTTGCTGCCTAGGATCACCCCTTTGCTACAGACCGCTTCTGAGGACGGGGAGCTAACATTCTAAGATCAAGGAACATCAGAACCGCAAGTACTTGTATTTAACCTAAGCATAGGCTACTGTGATCTGGAACCAGGCTAACCCTGTGGGACTTTCCATTTCTATTACTGCTAGCACCTATGGTTAACTGATTGCTAATTGATCTCCTAGTTCGCTCTACACACAAGTACCCTGTGTGTGAACTGTCGCTGAGGACACTCATATGACACTCAACTATAAATGACCTGAAGCTACAGGGTCAGTCTAATCTATTGGTAGCTCTGATTCACCAGTTGGTCTTTCTTTGTAATACTTATGTTTGCTTATGATTTGATTGAGTACCTATACTCAAGGTTGGTTTCCAAGATAGAGGTTGTGATGAAATAAACCCTTAACTTTCTGTTCATACAAGAGAGTGCAGTTGTGGTTTATCCTGAGAAACCTCTCTAGCTGGAAATTCCATCAAGTTTCATTCAGTTGAAAACGTGACCGTAACAGCGCATCGCGTGGATCTCAACAACCATCCATGGACGTTCCGCAGCTAACCTGGGGAGTCGGTGAGTCAAGTTCTGTACCTGTTGTTTCGCTCACCACCCCCGTGCCCCTTGTTGCTCCCATTTTGAAAAGGGCACCAGATGCTATCGTGCTTCCGGGACGGGGAGACCCACATACTCAGCCAAATTTGGCCATGCTGCAGTGCCTGGTGATCCAGAGAGTCGCTGCCACTCATGGGTATGAATACCCATACGTGCCTCCTTCCCTGCTGAAACAAATTACCAAGAACGGGAAGCTTGGTGCCAGGAGGCTATTTGGTCTCACTTGAAGATACCCCGCATTTTGGAGGGAGTGGATCCCAGACTGGCGTATCTGAACACCAAGTTTGAAGCCTGCCACCGGGATTGGAATTATGGTCGCCACTTCTACAGCGACTGGGTCGTGTTGAAATCCCCTGGAAAAGAGGACCGGGTGTTTTCGGTCACCACGAACACTGCAGGTGGCACCATTGTTATTTTGCCAGACCCGTGCTTTTACAAGTAGACTGCATGCCGGGTTGGTTTGACAGAAGTTTTGGACAAGGGTTTTCGCTCCCACTCAAGTTGTTTTTATCCCGGTTTCCCCTTTCCCCCTGCTTCTCCAGATCCACATGGATGCACTTGTGAATAACTCTGGGAGGGGTGGGTTCAGTCAGTTAGAATGGGGCCTTGCCAACTTCTTTACAGCATCAGAAGACTCAGCAGAAGATTTGTTGCCTCTCTTTACTTCCCATTTGCTGCTATTTATTTGCACTAAACTAAACTGCCGTAGTACCAGCACATTGACCGCTAGCGGCATCGTTCTGCAACGCTCCCATTGCAGGACTTAATTGTACATACCGTGCATTCCCGAAAATAAGACCTACCCCGAAAATAAGGCCTACCTGGATTTTCAGGAAGGGCTGCAATATAAGCCCTACTCTGAAAATAAGCCCTAGTTTAAAGTGTCAGGGAAATACTAGAGTCCACTCTATTACTGTAATGTATAGTGTAGTTGTGCCAAATACCTTTTGGTAAAGTGCTGACCTCCCTCTGCTCTCAGCTGTACTCACGCTGCTCTCCTCTTCCCCTCTCCTCCCAGCGGAGGATCGCAGTCCCCCCTCCCTCTGTATTCCTTAGAGATGCGGAGAGGCTTTTGGCGGGCCACAGAATCGCAGAGCAGCGCTCAGCTGATGTTACGCTGATCTGCCCCCTCCCTCTGCATTCCTTAGAGCTGGGATAAGGGCTCCGACGGGCAATGAAATTGCCGAGCAGCGATCAGCTGATGTTACGTCGATCTGCTCTTCTGAATGCTGTCGGGGGGAATTTCGGGCCCCCCTCCCTCTGCATTCCTTAGAGGATAAGGGCACCGATGGGCAACAGAATAGCCGAGCAACGATCAGCTGATGTCATCTCTTCTGCAAGCTGTCAGCGAGGGATATCGGGCCCCCCTCCCTCTGCAGTGCTAGAAGAGAGCTTCAAAGGGTTACACATGTTCCCAGCACTAGAAGAAGGTATGTGGCACAATTGAATTGCAGGCATACACATAATGCAATATGCAGTGCTGTAAATTTTAGGAATTTCCACAGGGGATTTCTGACAGGCAGGGGGAGAGAAGACAGCATATAGCATAAGACCTACCCCGATAATAAGCCCTAGTGTGTTTTGGGGTAACAAAATTAATATAAGACCCATGCTTATTTTCGGGGAAACACAGTATTTGTTTTATTGTTTCTTGCAATGGCACAAAACAACTGCTCAGTACTTACATTTAGGCCTCCTTGGGAGGAAGAGAAACTTTACACTCTGACTAGAGGGTGCATTCTCAATTCTGAACTTGGAGACTTGTATATAGAGAGGTTATTAATATATCAGGATGTATATTTTTGTGTGTGTTTTCTTTTGTATTTCCTATGCAGGTTACTGGACCCACCTACTATCAACACTGCAGAGAATGGGCAGCCTAGATAGCTAGGGCTGTGTATGTTTGTATGTCATGTGTTATTTAAATTGCCAATATTGTAATTTCATGTTTTAAATAATGTTTGCCTTCTTTCACACTTTTCTGTAATTTAGCAGGTATCAGGCGTGCATTCAAGCTTGAATGCTTTAGGACACTGGGGACAGTGTCAATTCAAGTGGGGGGGAGTATGTAGCGCCCCCTTACTTTCAGTATGGGCACTACGCTAAAGTTAGTGGGGTAGTGGGAGAGTTAATTTTGTTAAATTTGGGCTGCTGTCATTCCGGAACTGTCCTGTGGGTCAGTCTGCGCTCCGGGGGTGCGATCCCACTCCCGGATGACAGATGGTGTCAGAGGGGTTCTGGCAGAGCCACTTTTCCCTAGCAGCCAATTGGAGGAGTTTTCCCTCGTGGGGCATGCTGGGGAGGGGTATATCTGTGGCAGACGCCATTTTTCTGGGTTCTTTGTGGGTTCCAGGTGCGGCACCCACCTTTAGGGTGTGCGCACCCAACGGACCCCGGCGACATGACCTACCAGGCCGGGGTCGCATGCTACGCGGAGTTCCCTGCTGATGCTGAAAGGGGCCCTAGCGACTTGCTGGGGACTCATTCCTATTGAAGAGATCCCAAGCTGTATGCTGTTCAGTGGGGGATCGGCTTGAGGAGAACCAGGAGGCAGGTGATCCAAAAGGACTTGAACGATCCATCGGGGATCTGGTTGCCAGGAATGGACAGATAACCATAGACTGTCAACTGGTGACCCCTACTAAAAGAGAACTTTCTGGGAGGATCCGCTCTACAGTCCACCATTGGGCCTGTGGCAGAGGTCTTCATCTAGAACGCTAAATTCTACTAGAGCCAAGTCAGGCTTGTGGCAGAAGTCTGTCCGGAGGCACTTTATCCACTTTAGCTAGAGTGACGACGCAATATACAGTTATTGAAAGCAGGCTTGCTCTTCTGTTCATCCAAGCCTGATAGTGCATGGTTATCTTTATTTCATCAACCTGTCTTACCTACTTCCTGTTGATGTTGGTCGTGTTGGACCCAAGGAAATAAAGCATTTGGAAAACCTTAACTACTGATTGGACATTCGCTTACTGTACAACACTTAGAGGTAACTTAATACGCCGATCCCAAATCAATCAGCGGCCCTTGAGGGGGTATCGCTACACATGGCATTGTGTCTCAGGGCTCTTTTGATCACTGAAAACAATCTCAGACACCTGTGATAATTAGATTGCCAGGTGAGCCCTAATAAAAGGGAAAACGACTAAAGGTGGGTGTTCCACATTATTAAGCAGAGCACCATTTTCAAGCAATATGGGGAGAAAAAGGATCTCTCTGCTGCCGAAAAGAGTGAAATAGTTTTAATGCCTTGGACGAGGTATGAAAACATTAGATATTTCACTAAAACGTAATCGCGATCATCGCACTATTAAGAGATTTGTGGCTGATTCAGAGCACAGACGGTTTTCGTGCAGATAAAGGCACATTGAGGAAGATTTCTGCCAGATCCATCCATCAGATCAAGAGAGCAGCTGCTAAAACACCATTACATAGCAGCAAACAGATATTTGAAGCTGCTGGTGCCTCTGGAGTCCCACAGACATCAAGGTGTAGAGTCCTCCAGAGTCTTGCAACTGTGCATAAACCTTCCATTCAGCCACCACTAACCAATGCTCACAAGCAGAAACGGCTGCATTGGGCAGACAAATACATGAAGACTAATTTTTATTTTCATTTAATCAAAAATGGGAATCAGAACTAAAGGAAGTGGGGGAATCATGTTGTGGAGGGGGTGGTGATCAGAGAGGTGGGGGTTGCAATTGCTGGAACTGATCCCCCTGCAGCAGCCGAAAGCTGACAGGAGTAGGTGGAAGAGAAGCTGACTATGCTGCAGAGAGAGTCACAGGGGGATCGGTTTCAGGGATTGTCCCCTTCACCACTCCAATCACTCCCCTCCTGTTGATGGGTCCCAGGCCTCGTATATAGGTGGGCCAGTGTTACCCCTGGGTAAGTTTAACTGCTTGCTGACCGCTGCAAGCACTTATACGTCGACAGAATGGCACTCTGGAAAAAAAGGACGTACCTGTATATCCCCTTTAAGGAAGCGGCATTGTGGATACGCGCATTAAGCTCCGTGAGCCCAGCCGTGGGTCCCGTGGACTCGATTGCCATTGGGGTACCTGCTAGACATGTGCAATTTTGTTTGTTACGAATACGTTTTCCGTCATTATTCGTTATTTTCGTTGATTCGTTAACCTACGAATAAACAAATGGTTTAGTGCAAATAATAACGAATAACGATATTTCCAAAAATAACGAATATGGAAAACTACGAAGATACGAAACTACTAAATGTAAAAGAACAACACAACGAAAGAAAAAAGAAAAGAAAACATAGAAATAACGAAAATACCGAACACAAAAAATAAATCATAATTACAAAAAATAAACGAAAATGCAAACTTACTAATATTCGAAGAACGAAAAGAAAACAACCGAAATGCCGAACAAAGACTAATAAACGAAAAGCAAAACTAACGAAAAATAAATTACGAATCTTCGGAAAACGGAAATGAAATAACGGAAATTCACTTTCATTAGTACTGCCCCAATGAGCTTCTTTCTTATTACCTAGTGGCTCCTTGACCTTGTGTCTTTATCTGTGTAAAGCCCCGTACACACGGTCGGACATCCAACAAAACTTCCCTTGGATTTTTGTCCTAATTGATTTGTCCGATCACACCCATAGCATACACACGCTCGGACTTTTCTGCAAACTTTTCTAAAACTTTCCCATCATCACGTGGTTGTTCTGCTCTTTTCTGCTCTTTACTGCCACCCTTTGGTTAACTTCTGCTATTGTTGGTTGATTTTAACATTGGTTCTGAGCATGCGCATTTGTAATTTGTCCAAAAGTCAGATGGTTTGCTGTACACACGATCGGACTTTGCACCATCGGACTTTTGTTGCCTGAAAGTTGGTCCGTTCGCAGACCCAACTTTTTGTCCGATGAAAGCCAAAAAAGTTGGTCCGATGGAACGTACACACGGTCGGACAAATGCGAAAAGTGTCGGATTTTGATGTTGGTTGGGCAAAAGTCCGACCGTGTGTACGGGGCTTTAGACTGCAGTGCATTCCATCCAGAGTCCAGATAGGGTGTGTTTGGTTAGGTTGCACCGGTTTTGTGGATCTGTCAATTGCACCGCTTTTGTGGATCTGTCAAGTCAATCGCAGAAAATTACGATGTTTTACAAAATTACGACGAGTAGTGTGTCGAATAAACGTAAATTGTATTTTAACAGAATTACGAATGCAAAAAATCTACAAAAGAACGTTGTTACAATCAAATGAAATTAGACACGAAAATACGAATGATCATAAAGCAACGAAGATTTATTTCTTACGAAAATACAAACGCGGCATGAAGGAAAATATAATGTAAATACGAATATCAAAACAACGAAAAATAAACCAACGTAAAAACGAATGAACGAATAAATTCATTGTAAAAATACGAACGAGGCAGAATACAACATTTAATGAAAATACTAATCTCGAATCAACGAAAAATAAACTAACATAAAAAAACGGAAACGGAAAAAAAAAGTGTTACGAAAATACTAAAGAGTATGAATACGATAACTAACGTCTTACGAAATTACGACTCATTACGAATCACGATAAACGAACAGAAACGAAACAGAAATAAACAAAATTTTTTGTTGTGCACATGTCTAGTACCTGCGATCGTCTCACAGTGAGGAAGAACGGGGAAATGCTGAACCAAACAAGCATTTCCCTGCTCTGCCTAGTGACAATGACAGTGATCACAGCTTCCTGTAATCGGAAGCGGTGATCACTGTCTTGTCACACACAGCCCATCCCCCCTACAGTTAGAAGCACTCACTAGGGCACACTTAACCCCTACAATGCCACCTAGTGGTTAATCCCTTCACTGCCAGTGTCATTTTCACAGTAATCAGTGCATTTTTATAGCACTGATCGCTGTAAAAATTACAATGGTCCCAAAAATGTGTCAAAAGTGTCCTATGTGTCCACCATAAAGTCACAGTCACAATAAAAATTGCTGATCGCCGCCATTACTAGTAAAAAAATATTAATAAAAATGCCATAAAACTATCCCCTATTTTGTAGACGCTCTAACTTTTGAACAAAGCGATCAATAAACGCTTATTGCGATTTTTTTACCAAAAATATGCAGAAGAATACGTATCGGCCTAAAATGAGGAAAAAAATGTTTTTCTTTTTTTTATATTTTTTGGGGATATTTATTATAGCAAAAAGTAAAAAAATATAGATTTTTTTTAAATTGTTGCTCTATTTTTGTTTAATAGCGCAAAAAATAAAATCCGCAAAGGTACTCAAAAGAAAGCTCTATTTGTGGGAAAAAAAAGTATGTCAATTTTGTTTGGGAGCCACGTCGCACGACCGTACAATTGTCAGTTAAAGCGACGCAGTTCCGAATCGCAAAAAGTGGCCCAGTCTTTAACCAGACAAATGATCCGGGGCTAAAGTGGTTAAAGGAAATTGTACAATTAGATTGTATAATGCATGGACATCCTTGGAAACTGACTGTAACCAGACTTAAGACCCCTTTCACACTGAAGCGTTTTTACAGCGTTTTAGCGTTAAAAATATCGCTCTTAAAACGCTCATAAAACGCTCTCCATGCATCGCAATGGACCTTTTCACACCGAGTTCTGCAAGCAGCATATTTGGAGCAGCTTTTGAGCGCTGAAAAAAACGCTCAAAAGCGCTCCTCTCCATTAAAATGAATTGAAAGCGCTGTAAAAACGCCTTACCCTTTCACACTGAGGCGGCGTACACACGAGGGAATATGTCCGCTGAAAACGGTCCGATGGACCGTTTCAGCAGACATCTCCGCTCGTGTGTATGGGCTAGCGGACAGATTTCTCCACCCGACAGATTTCAAAGCAAGCTTTGAAATCTATCCGGTGGGAATCTGTCCGCCCGACATGTCTGCTGGTTAGTACACTTACCAGCAGACATGTCGGCCCCCACCGCCGCCGCGCCGCTGCCGAATGGATTCGGCGCATGCGCGGAAGTGTTTTACTTCCTGGTGCGGTGACGTGGCGGTGACGCGGCGGCGTCAACGTCACCGCCGCGTCACCGCCACGTCACCGCGCCGTCCGGCGGCGGGGAATTTGATCCGATGGTGTGTACACGCCATCGGATCAAACTCCCGATCGGACATATCCGATGGAAATGGTCCGCGGACCGTTTTCATCGGATATGTCCGATCGTGTGTACGCCGCCTGAGGCTTTGAACTGGCGGGGCTTTGAGAAAAGTCCTGCAAGCAGCATCTTTGGAGCAGCTTTTGAGCGCTGAAAAAAACGCTCCAAAAAGTCCTCTCTCCATTGAAATGAATTGAAAAGCGCTGTAAAAACGCCTTACCCTTTTACACCGAGGCACTGCAAAAACGCCCTAAAACTTTAGGGTCTTATCGGTGCTTTACCAACACATTGGGATTGCAGATAAGGCTTTGCTCAAATAACGATGTAATAACGTATGAATAACGCTGTAATAACGCTCAAATAACGCTGTAATAACGCTCGAAAAACGCTTGAATAACGCTCGAAAAACACCTCAGTGTGAAAAGGGCCTTAGAATATTTAGATCTTTGAGTATTCCTAAAAAATTATTATTTTACAGTACATTCATCTAGAGAGTTCTAGAGAGTTTTTTTTAAACCTCTTCATGATGGAGGGTAAAACAAATCTTAGAGGAGAGGTTTACCCAAAAATCAACTTTGGGTGAACCTCCGCTTTAATGCCTGAACACTACTTTACAGGTTTGACATGTGTTTGTAAAACTACATATTATCGCAATATGTAGGTAGGTGAATTATACCTTTGTTTTTGGGCAAGAATACTGTCTCATTCTTGCCTGATATAGGATTCCAACTGCTGAACAGTACTGGGTCTTTTGTTGTATTTTTTGTTTTGAGATGCATCTAATATTTTCAAATAGTGAAAGGTCTGGACTTCAGGCAGGCCAGTAAAGCACCTAGACTCTTCTACTATGAAGCCATGTTGTTGTCAGAGATACAGTATTCAGTTTAGCATTGTCCAGTATAAAATATTCAAAGCCTTCCATAAAAAAATGTCATCTGGGTGGCAGAAAGTACTGCTCTAAAACCTGAGTATATCTTTCAGCATTGATGGTGCCTTTTCAGGTGACTAAGCTGGCCATATTATACACAGTAATGCACCCCTTACAATCAGAGATTCAGGCTTTGGAACTGAGCTCTAATAACAAGCCAGAGGGTCCCTCTTCTCTTTAGTCTGAATGATGTGTTGTCCATGGCTGCCAAAAAGAATGTAACATTTTGATTCTTCTGACCACAGAACAGTTTTCCACTTTGCAACAGACCATATTAAATGAGCTTTTGCCCAGAGAAGACAGCAGCTTTTCTGGATTATGTTCAGGTACAGCTTCTTCTTTGCATGATAGAACTTTACCTTGCATTTTAGATGGCACAGTGAAGTTAGTAAACTGCGTCCACAGGCAGTGATTTTGGAAGTATTCCTGAGCCCATGCGGTGATGGTATCACAGAATCATGCCTGTTTTTATTGTAGTGCGGTCTGAAGACCCAAAGATCAAGTTTTTGTGTTTTGGGCCTTGAGTACAGATATTTCTCCAAATTCTTTATTTGATATTATGTACTTTAGATAATGATATATTGAAAGACTTTGCAATTTTTACGTTGAGGAATGTTATTCTGAAATTGTTCGACAATTTTTAATCTCAGCTTTTTACAGATTGGTGAACCTCAGTCCATCTTCCTGAGAGACTCTATAAGATACTTACTTTGCCAGCAATTTTTTGTTGCCCTGTTCTAACTTGTTGGCGTTGCTGCCATCAATTGCAAAACAACCTTATTTTCTTCTTAACCACTTGCTTACTGGGAACATATACCCCCTTCCTGCCCAGGCGAAATTTCAGCTTTTGGCACTGTCACGCTTTGAATGACAATTGCGCGGTCGTGCGACGTTGCTCCCAAACAAAATTGACGTCCTTTTTTCCCCACAAATAGAGCTTTCTTTTGGTGGTATTTGATCACCTGTGCGGTTTTTATTTTTTGTGCTATAAACAAAAATAGAGCGAAAATTTTGAAAAAATTTTTTTTTAGTTTTTGCTATAATAAATATATATATATATATATAAAAAAAAAAATCACATAAGCATATAGTGATTGGTTTGCGCAAACGTTATAACACCTACAAAATAGGTAGAATTAGTACATTTTTTTAATTTATTTTTATTTTTTTACTAGTAATGGCTGTGATCTGCAATTTTTGTCACGACTGCGATATTACGGCAGGCACAACGGACACTTTTGACACATTTTTGGGACCATTCACATTCATACAGCGAACAGTGCTATAAAAATGCACTGCTTACTGTATAAATGTGACTGGCAGGGAAGGGGTTTACACTAGGGGGCATCAAGGGGCTAAATATGTACCCTGGGAGTGATTCTTACTGTGGAGGGAGGGGGACTGACTGGGGGAGGTGACCGATGGTTGACCCTATGTACAAGGGACACACCATTGGTCTCCTCTCCCTGACAGGACGTGGAGCTCTGTGTTTACGTATATAGACGGTCTCCGGGCAGATGAGAGCCACCTTGCAGTCGTATATAGTCGGCCGCAGGGTGGGAAGTAGTTAAAATGGTACATTTTCTAAGTTTAAAGCGGAGTTCCACCCAAAAATGGAACTTCCGCTTATCCCACTCCTCAGCCCCTTACATGCCACATTTGGCATGTAATTTTTTTTGGGGGGGGGGGTGGGGGCTTCAGGAGGAGTGGGACTTCCTGTCCCACTTCCTTCTACCGCCGAGGGGCTGGTTAGGCGATTAAGCTTAATCGCCTACAGCAGCCCCTCCCTGTAGGCTATCGCCTAGGACACGTGACAGGTCCTAGACGATAGCCTGTCCAATCGAATAGCGCAGCGCCGAGCCGCGCCGCGCGCATGCGCAGTGGGTGCCCGGCCGTGAAAGCTGTCACGACCGGGTGTCCACAGTTAGAATGAAGATGCCGGCCGGGGAAAGGGGGATAGGAGCGGCTCCCCGGCCGGCGCGTCGCAGGAACGCTGGAGCAGGTAAGTGTATGATTATTAAAAGACAGCAGCTACACTTTTTGTAGCTGCTGACTTTTAATAAACATACATTTTGGCTTGAACACCCCTTTAAACATTTGATGTGTTCTCTTCTACTTAATCTATGTGTGTTCTACTTCATCTATGAGAATACCAACAAATGAACGTATATTGAAATGAATACGTTTACAACTGAGTCTGATTTGAGGTGACTTCATAGATCCTTAAAGCTACAGCAATATATTACCAGAACAGGTCTCATGTGTATATGTACAAAGAAAATGACAAGTAGTTCTGTTAATTTGTGCCTTTAAAGTGATAGCTACTGTGTTCTTTGCCTATAGAAGCACCCTTTCCCATAAGCCAAGTAGACCTTCTGGTACTTGGTTGCCCCCAATACTATAGTGCCTGGCCATCATGCCAAAAAAAGTAGGGCATGTCGTGTTCCGCATATCCGGCAATTATGAAGGGGGAATTTAATGTGAAATCTTTCTTTGAACAGCCATTCAGAGTGTGCATATTGCCTTATTTTTTTACCTCTAGCAAAATGTTGGCATCTTAGCTAGATACAGTGAAGTCTATAGGGAATGTGAAATTGTGGTGGTTTTTGTTGGGTTTTAAGGGTGCAATACAATTTCAATGGCCCCAGACCATTATGGAGCACTTTAACTATCCTGATTCTGTTTTTGCACCAAAAATAAGACAGAAGAAGAAGAAGAATTGGAAAATAAAAATGTAAAGCAGATAAAAATCCCCAAAATAAAGGAAAAACACACAATAAAATAACACTAAATAAACTGAATATAACTCTCAAAGAACAAACACTTTTAATAAACATAACTATCTGAACGTAACCAAAAAATGTATATTGTACACTTTTCAGTTTAAAGAGTGAAATTATTCTGATCATCCCTTATCACCAGTAAGTAATCTGTTTTGTAAGTCCTTTTGTAAGTAAAATGTCTGACCGACCTTTTAAACAGAAAATTTAGTGTAATATTCTGGAACAGATTTCATTTTACTTTCTACATTATATATTTATCATTCTCTGCAAATGTAAACTATGTTTTGTAATTGAAATTGCTGGCCCTGGTATATTTAGCCTCATACACAGTTTAATAAAAGAATGTTCTGCATATTGAAAGTCCAAAAGATTATTGCTTGGCTGCAGAGCTGACCCTCTGCAGTAAAGAAAAGCTGTGCTTTCCAGCAGTTGTGCCCTATCATTATGGGCTATTAAAAGTATTTTTGTGAATGAAAGGAGTCATGACGGCAAAAAAGCCACCAAGGCAAAGCGGTGTTAATTACTGTGTTTGACAAAGTCTAATTACTGAAAGAGACAGCAGAGGGGGAGAAGGAGGAGGCACGGATGGGGAACAGAGATTAGGAAAAGAGAAAGAGCACCAAGCTGAAGTAGGAAACATTAAAAATCTATGTTTACTAGGGAATAAAATTATAAAATAAAACATAAGAAATACAATACCAGCAAATTACAGTGTGATTATATCATTTGGCGGCACACAAATCAAGGTTGATGTCAGTTGTAGCAATTATCAGATTTTAGGTCCAAAAGACAACACTTCTAATATTGAGGACCAATGATAATGTAATATTGTTGGCACTTGTAGGAATGTAATTAGTAACTGTGTATATAGTTATCATGAAGTACAATATTTAGGATTAGAAGGTCGTCTGCATTTGTCATATGTAAACCAGCATTCCTAAGGGACCAAAAGAGGGGAAGAAAATAATAAGAACTAATTAGGGTTAAGTAAAGTTTAATAAGAGGTTAAATTGGAACATCATTTACAGTTTTTGTTTGCAATGGCAGGCTTTTCCCAATAAAAGAGCTGCTGTCAGAGTTCCAGATTAAGGATGGCCAAACTGCACTGGGTTTGGTTCAAGCAGAAATGAGCAAACTTCAAAGACGTTCTTCCAATGTATTGGTTGTCACAAGTACAGACCATATATAGTCAATGATGTCATCCGGGAGACTCTGTATCCTTAACAACCATTGACAGCATGAAGCTGTCATGGGTAATAGCGAAAGTAATACCATTAATTTGCATGAAGTTCAACTGGCTGCTGAATAAGAAACTGTTTGGGAGATCGTCTGAATGTCCAAACAGCCAAAGTTTGGCCTTAACCACTTGCCTACTGTGCACCTACACCCCCTTCCTGCCCAGACACAATTTTAGCTTCCGGCACTGCGTCGCTTTAACTGACAATTGCGCAGTCGTGCCACGTGGCTCCCAAACATCAGTTTAGGCCGATACGTATTCTTCTACATATTTTTGGTAAAAAAATCGCAATAACCGTATAGTGACTGGTTTGCGCAAAAGTTATATTGCCTACAAAAGGGGACATAATTATGTTTTATTTTTTTTACTAGGAATGGCGGCGATCTGCGATTTTTTTCGGGACTTCGACATTATAGCAGACACATCGGACACTTTTGACACATTTTTGGGACCATTCACATTTATACAGTGAACAATGCTATAAATGTGCATTGATAACTGTATAATTGTAACTGGCAGAGAAGGGGTTAACCACTAGGGGGCAGGGAAGGGGTTAAATGTGTAGCCTAGTTTGTGTTCTAACTGTAGGGGGAGGGGGGTGACTGGGGGAGGTGACCGATTGTGTTCCTATGTACAAGGGACACAGATCTGTCTCCTCTCTCCCTGAGAGGGACGTGGAGCTCTGTGGCTAGCGGCTTTAAATGACAGGACGTCATATGACGTCCTGTCAGAACAATAGAGAATCTCAAATGACGGCGGGCGGGTATTAAGTGGTTAAAGGATAAGTCCACCGTTACACTAAAATCTCTACATCTACAGACATCCATGATCTAACACTAACCTATCTAGCCTTGTGAAGAAGAAATCAGTATACATACCTTTTTTTAAGCCGATCCGACCCAATCCCACGCTGAGCTGTCAGTGGCGGCTTAACCTCCCTGGCGGTATGATTCTTTCAGATTTTAGGTGCTAAAAGCGGTACCATTATTTGCAAGGGAATTTGGCGTTTTATACTGTAGGCTTGTAATTCTTAGGAATAACTCACTGAAATCTATCCAAACAAGAGTCTAATAGGCATCCTGGGTATGATTTTTTTTTTTTTTTCTTATTAAAAATTATAATATAATAAATAATTATAAAAAATTATAACAAATAATAATATAATTATAGTAAAAATTATTCAATAATGTAATCAAATCAAAATCACTGAAATTTGCTCAGTTGCAGAATTTTTGCTGTCATTATTTTTTTTTTTTATGACGAATTTCCCCATAAATCGCTATCGCTAAATTCTGCAAGTGATTCTGATTTATTATCGCTGTTTTTTAGCTGCTCTAAAACAATTTTTGCCATGTATGTAGAGTGATTGTTTACTTTTTTAAATTTGGCGCCGTTCCCCCCCCTACGTCGCGACGCTCGCAGGGAAGGGAATCGGCGGAACACACAGCATCAGGCGGACATCCGCCCGCCGTGTACTGCGGGGATTCATCGCTGGATCGCAGAGAAAAGGTAAGTAAACTTTTTTCTGCATCCAGCGAGGCAAGTCCGTGTGTGGCACGGGGTTACCGATCGTAGCTTTAAAATCTCACCCCGTGCCACACACGGGAAGACCGCCAGGGAGGTTAACTGTGAAGGTGAGTGCAGAGGACACAGCTGACAACAAAAGCCACATTCTATTGCCTTGTACACACGATCGTGTTTCCCGGCGGGCTTTTTACCCCGGGGAAACCCGAGGGGAAAGCTGAGAACCGGCTCAGTTTTTCCCCCCTACACACGGCCGGTTTTCCTGGCAGGAAAACTGCCATGAGATCTTTGGCCGGGAAACTCAGCTGTGTGTATGCTCTACCGCAGTGTTTACCATAGGAAAACTGCCAGGAAAAAGACTGCTGAAAATCCTGATCATATTTTTCCCTGTTCCCTGTTGGGAAAACTGCCATGGAGCATACACACGGACAGTTTTACTGCCCAAAAGCTGTCACGGCAGTTTTACCGATGGGAAAACTGGTTATGTGTACGAGGCATTAGAGTAAAATCACTCCCAATTCATTTCACATCCTTTGTCAGCTGTCTCCTTTGCAGATCTTCTGTCGCTGGAGACCAGACCTTCAAAAAAGGTATTATACTGATTTCTTCTTTATAGGACTAGATATGTAAGGCTTTGATTGTGGATGTCTGTAGATGTAGAGATTTTAGTGTCAGGGTGGACTTATCCTTCAACCTTGAGCTCATCCCCACTCCAGATACACACAGCAGGACTCAACTGTCAAAATGACAGCCCAACTCTGCAGATTATAATCTGACAGCTCCATGTATGAGGAGTGATTGTCAACCTAACCACCCATGTGTAATCAGATTTAAATCTGATTGGTGGTCCTGAGGCAATATAGGTTTTTGTAGTTGCAAGATGTTCTTAATGCTGAATGTTTTTGTGTAGCATACTAATACCACGTACACACGATCCGAAAATCGGACGACAGATCGTCTGACTTTTTTCGTTTACTAGTCGCAAGTAGAAATTTAAGAGGTTACTAAAGTCACAAAAATTCTCGTACGACAGAAAAAAAAATCGGAAGTGATGTCATGTGTTGTAATGTATTTGTGTTGTATTTTCGGATGACAACTGTACTGACCAAACGAAAATCGTACGATCTGGTATTGTACGAGGAAAAATATCGGATGAACTAAAATGATCGGCTCATCCAGCCCTGTACTAACGATCCGATTATCGGACGATTCTTCCTCGGACGATATTTTTCGTACAATATTCGGATCGTGTGTACGTGGCATTAGTATATGGCTGGTTATTTTGTTATGGGCTGTATGCATTTTCTTTAATAAAATGTTTTCTTTGGACAAAAAAACAACAACAACTTCCTTGGAAAGCTCACATCACAGACTTGTGCACAGAGCCAATATGAGCAGCCAAATGCCTTGTGATCGCTGTGATCACAAATGAAAACAGTAAACTGTTGGGGAGCCCACTTCTGAAGGAACCATTCATTCAAAGATTCTTTCTTTAGTTCCAGATCAGTGGCAGATATTGGAGTTTGTGGGATTGTTTTTAACCCTTTGACCCCCTTCCTGTTTTGTATATCTCTGCTACATTCTCTCTGCAGTGACCTGTATATTTATTTTATTTATTACAGATAAATAGCACTGAAAATATATTCTGTGCTTTACATTTGATACATTAACATCAGTCCCTGCCCTAAAAGGAGCAAACAAAATCTAAGTTCCCAATCTCACATGGACATATACAAGGGCCAATTTAGGAGTTAATTCACCCAGCGGCATGTCTTTGGAGAATGGGAGGAAACCGAAGGACCTGGAGGAAACCCACACAATCATTAGAAGAACATGCAAACTCCAAACGTGTGCCTCTAACCATAACTCCTTCACCTTCCTTTACCTGTACCCCTGTGTATGTTTAAAAAGTGGAACTTCACTCTCTGAATCAACATTGATTGTCTTTTAACCTTACGCCGCTAGCTTTAGTAAATAGATATCAGAAAAGTATATCATATTTACTTGTTTAAACTTTTTTTTTAACATTTCTTAAATTACTTTCGTTTTTTTTTTAGTCTAGGTAAATTATGTTATTCTCAGGAGTCTTCAGGAGGGGAGGAGGGGTTATCTCAGCTAAGCACACCCTCCTGCATGCATGCTCGAGCTAAGGGCAGATGGATTTCAGGAAGTAAATGCTGCATGAATAATCTGCCCTTACTTAAGATGGCCACGGACAGACATGCTAGGGGGTGTTTTTCAAAGTGATTTCTTAACAAAATAAAACATTGAGACATGGATGGGTTGGGGAATTGGGTTTGAATATTAAAAATAAATTAAATAGTGTTTTTAGTTTGTAAAGCTCAGATGCAGTGAAGAGCTGCTTTTATGTATCTGGTGTACCATTACCAAGCTCTATGTTACACCACTCTCAATATGTTTCTTAATTAACAAAAAAAAGACCCATGCCTTCTCCTAGTACAAGCACCCCTTCCCCTTTACAGTAGTAAAGCACTGGTCAAGCACACATTTAACCCTTTAATATTTTTTAGCACTGATCACGGTATTAGTTTAACTGGTCCCCAAAAAGTGTCATAAGACGCTGGTCGCCAACGTTACTGGTGAAAAAAATAAAGAAAGAAATAAAAATATCCCATAGTTTGTAGACGCTATAACTTTTGTGCAAACCAATCAATAAATGCTTATTGGGATTTTTTTTTATTACAAAAAATATGCGGCAGAATTGGACTAAATTAATAAAGAATTTTTATTTTATTTTTTATCTTTATTTGATTTGTTTTATAGCAAAAAGTAAAAAATATTTTTTTTTTTTCAAAATTGTCGGTCTTTTTTTGTTTATAGCGCAAAAAATAAAAAACGCAAAGGTGATCAAATACCACCAAAAGGACATACATTTAGATATACAATTGCATGACCACACAATCTTAGATTAAATTAATTCAGTGCAATATCGCAAAAAAATGCCTGGTCATAAAGAAGGGTAAACCTTCTGGAGTTGAAGTGGGTAAATACCACCAAAAGAATGCTCTACCTGTCTAAAGAAATTAACCTATTAAAGGACGTGGGTGCAAAGTTACGGGTACCATATCCTTATGTTATGCAGAAATGACTAAAGGAGCAAAATAATCTGACATTTAATGTACCCAAGGATTACAACCAAATTCATATAAAAATAAAAGGTTCCTTATTCTGCATATTTAAGAAACAAGAAACACATAGAAGAGTGTAAATCCCCCTGTCCACTTTATCATCAATTCATTAATATAAGATTAATTAATATTAATATTAATTAATTATTAATACTAATATTAATATATAGATGCAAAACTTGATGCTGTTAATTGAATATGAGAATCACCTACTAAATGCTAAAAGCTAATGCACATTAGACTGGGATATCTGTCTGGGGGAGGCACACTGATGACTTTTTATTCTCATTTATTTATATTAATAAAATAATTCTGCACTTTGATATGAATTTAGTTGTAATCGTTGGGTACTTTAGGAGCCCATTTATTTATTTATTTTTAATTTAATTATTTTAATTACAGAGAAATAAATAATTTCATTAATCCATCATTTATTTTTCTCTTTTAGTCTTTTCTAAATAAATATATATATATATATATATATATATATATATATATATATATATATATATATATATATATATATATGTATAAAAAGATCATTTGAGTACAGAAAAGAAGGTGAGCAGAGATCAGCACAAAATTTAATTACAAATTATGACACCACCAACATCTCCCATAGAGATAAATATTGTAGGGGATAAAGGTGCATTATCATATAAAAAATCACACAAAAATCTATAAATAAAAAAATCTATATCTAAAATCATTTATATAATTTGAGTACAGTGTTGCTTGTCACTGTTCACTTTAATGAAGGGGTATTACAGGTTAGTACTAAAATTGTAAGTCGCTGATCCAGAACAAGCATGCAGAAATTACTGAAGCTGTAGGTTTAACATAAGAACCAGGCAACAAGCATTATCATGCCAGGTTTTCATTAAAGCTACATTTACAGATTTACACATCTGGTAGGTGTTTTTCTTTGCTAGATGAAATATGCCATGGGATAGCGGTGCAATTGTACAGATACTTGTAATTCAATGCGTTTTTGTCCATATTCTGAGTTGCAGTGTATTACAAATAAGGATTTATCTAAGCTTACATGGGGCAAGTGCATATCTACCCTTCTATAAAGTTGGAAGGAGGAATGATCTGCACAGCTCTGTTTAAGGGATGATCTGCAGAGCTCAGACAGAAATGTTAGGCAAAGCGAGATACTCTGCAGGTTGCACTAGGTATGGATGAGATGTGCTAGATAGAGGACCAGTGTCCAGCCTCCTCCCTCAGGCTTGTGGTGGGGGGAAGCTGTGACGTCAGACTGGCTCTATATAGCTGGGGCTGGGAGCAGGTGCATACAAGTCACTTCTAAAAGAGTAGTGATGCCGACACCAAATATCTCCGGATCTGCTGGGAGAAGCTTCAGAAGGGCTGTTTCTGAACTCGACCCTAAACAAGCCGAGGCCATTCTGGTAAGGGGTCTTATTAGCTCTAAACTCTGCGGCTTTCTTTTCTATGCAGTAGATAGTTGTATCTCACACCTGCACTGGTGGATACTTTGTAGACCAGACCTGATGTGCATGCTTGCTGATTTTCTGTGATATTCATCTTTATGTTGTTTGAGTAGTTCATTCATCTAGTTACCTTATTCAAAAATATAATTAAAGTACATCATAAAAAAAAAAAGGACATAATAATTTTACATTGAAAACTAAAAAGTTTAATGGCTCGGTGAAAATGTCATATTACTTTCTGACCATGAAAATGTTTTGCTATAGTAAATCTAATCTTATGTGCAATAAGGTACTCATTATGGAGGAATAAAAAGAAAAAGACTGCTTAAAAAAAAAAAAAAGAGAAAACTAAAAAGTAAAAGTGGAGTAGGGTCCAGAACTACCAATCAGGTTTTATTTTTTATCATTTTTTTTTTAATGTTGTACTCTTGCTTAAGTTATTTTTCACATTTTCCACTGCTAAGACATTTACATTATTTAGCATTTTTTTTTTTCAATCTGTTGAATTTATTTTCTTTGCTTTGCATTTCATTTTACATTTTTTCCAATACCCCCTTTTATTTTTTTAAAGTTTAATAAAAAAAAATAAAAAAGTTAGAAATTGTTTATAATTAATATGGACTAATTTTAAATTACTCAATTTATTAGTAAAGAGACCTCTATAGATTATTCAGAAGTATATAAAGCATTGACAATGTGTAAACTGTTGTAACAATTTTCAAATTTTGCACTGCAAAGACATTTACATTATTTAGCATTTTTTTTTCAGTCTGTTGAATTTATTTTCTTTGCTTTGCATTTTATTTTACAGCATTTTTTTCAATACCCTCTTTTATTTATTTGTTAATGTTTAGGAAAAAAAAACGTTAGCAATTGTTTATAATTAATATAGACTCATTTTAAATTACTTAATTTATTAGTAATGATACCTCTATAGTTTTTTCAGAAGTATATAAAGCATTGGCAATGTGTAAATTGTTGTAACCCTTTCAGTTTATGTTGAAGCATTCAGCTTTATGTTAATTGTCGCTAGATCCATGAATAGTAATTTCTGATTGGTTACTATGGGTTATTGCACTTTGGATATCCTTTTTGCTCTTTTCCCTGATATTTGAAATGAGCCCACTTATGTTTTAGTTTTAGAGAATGATTATTGTGGTATAGTAGGAGAATGTGGATATAAAGTGTGCATGATTATAATGGGAAAACAATGTTATAGGGATAAAAAATATTGGAAGTTAAATGGGTTGTAAAGGTTCATGTTTTTTCACCTTAATGCATCCTATGCATTAAAGGGGTTGTAAAGGTACAGTTTCCCCTAAATAGCTTCCTTTACCTTAGTGCAGTCTGCCTTCACTTACCTCATCCTTCCATTTTGCTTTAAAATGTCCTTATTTCTTCTGAGAAATCCTCACTTCCTGTTCTTCTGTCTGTAACTACACACAGTGATGCAAGGCTTTCTCCCTGGTGTGGAGTGTTGTGCTCGCCCCCTCCCTTGAGGGGGGAGGTGGCAAGCAGGAGAGTCAGGACTAACACACAGCTCCTTTCTCTATCTGCAACGTAGAGAGTGTCCTGACTCTCCTGCACGCCCCCTCCCCCCTCAAGGGAGGGGATGAGCACGACACTCCACACCAAGGAAAAAGCCTTGCATTACTGTGTCTAGTTACAGACAGAAAAACAGGAAGTGAGGATTTCTCAGAAGAAATAAGGACCTTTAAAAGCAAAATGGAAGGATGAGGTAAGTGAAGGAGGACTGCACTAAGGTAAAGGAAGCTATTTAGGGGAAAAAAAGGTTACCTTTACAACCCCTTTAAGGTGAAAAAGCATCTGACAGTTACAACCCCCCCAGCCCCCCACGTTTTACTTACCTGAGCCCATTCACCTGCTGCGCTCGCCCCCGACGTCCTCTTCTCCGCTCAGTCTGGCCCTTGACTGGCTAGAGTGGATGGATCGATAGCAGCGCAGCCATTGGCGCGTGCTGCTGTCAATCACATCCAATGACGTGGCGCGCCGGGGGTGGGGACAAGTGATACAGTGAACGACTATAGCCGCCAGCTGTATCACAGGAGCGCGCCCACAAGAACTAACCCCCATGGGAGAAAGCTCCCATGAAGGGGGTTAGCTTTTGCAGGTAGGAGCCGATATAGCCGCCGAGGGACTCCAGAAGACCAAGTTCGGGGCCACTCTGTGCAAAACGAGCTGCACAGTGGAGGTAAGTATAACATGTTTGTTATTTAAAAAAAAAAAATTGATCACTATAAATAGCTAAGTCACAGTCAAATAAATATGCAATAACTTCCTGTAAGTGCTCCATCGGTTATGAAAGAATCACCACACCAGTCATTTTCTACGGTGACTGATTAAAGTCACTCCAAACATTTCACAATCGCACAGCATGACTTAAGCTGGCTATACACAAACATATATTTTTTTTTGTTAGAACGCAGTTCGATTTTCTAATAGTAAGTGTGCTTAAACCATAGTGCCAAAAAATAAAATTTGAAAAAAATTTGAAGGAGCGGGATGGAAATTTTTTCTCAAACTAATAAAAGTGTGAATGTGTTATTTGTTCAGGAAAAATAATATATATTGTAATGAAATCTTTTTACTACACCTGGGATTCCATTCAAGTAGCAGGTCTGGATGGAATTTTAAGGTCTTTTGAACAATGTTAGTTTAATGATTGCGGGAAAAGATGTTCTGATGAACAATCTTTCTGAATTTCCGTACGAATGTTTGAATGAAAATCTGTTGCAAGCAGGATAAATGAGGAACAAACAAAAGTAACATACAGTAATCATTCTGAGATGATCAGCCAACAGCAGGCAGAGTAATAGCAGATCCTTGATGAATGGTTGCTATGAGTATTGTACTTTGTTCTTATCACATTTTCCCCTAATTTTTATATACCGTATTTATCGCGGTATAACGCGCTCCCGCGTATACCGCGCACCCCTAAAGTGACCCCCAATCCTGTGGAAAAAAAGTTATTTTTGTACTTACAGTTTTGGTGTCTTGCGCGGCGTCCATCGGCGGCCTCGTCGGGTCTGGCCTCCTTCTGCGGCTCTGGGTGTCCTCTTCGGCGGGTCCGGCGTCCTTCTGCGGCATCGGGTGTCCTTCTGCGGCTTCAGGTGTCCTTCTGCGGCGGGTCCGGTGTCCTCTTCGGCGGGTCCGGTGTCCTCTTCGGCGGGTCCGGTGTCCTCTTCGACGGGTCCGGCGTCCTCGCCACCTCCCCGCTCATTTCCCGCGCCGAGTTTTGAATACTGCGCCAGCATATACCCAGCGCAGTACACTCGGGCAGGCTCGGCAACTGTCGCGCTCACGTCCTGTACGTCCAGGACGTGACCGCGGAAGAAGCCGAGACTGGCCGAATATACCCGAGTGTACTGCGCTGGGTATATGTCGGCTCAGTATTCAAAACTCAGCGCGGGAAAGCGGGTATCGGCGTATATCGTGCACCCACGATTTTGCAAAAAAGTGCGCGATATACGCTGATAAATACGGTAATCACTGCGGGGGTTATTTACTAACATGGCATGGTGCAAAATCTGGTGCAGCTATGCATGAAACCAATTAGCTTTCAGGTTTTATTGGCAAAGTGGAACTATAGGCAAAAAATGTTTTGTTTTGGATAGAGTAAGGGAGGGTTATAACCAGTCAGATTTTTTTTTTCACTATCTGTGTCCTATTGTGGAGATTTCCCTTCACTTCCTATCCCATAGCCAACCAGGAAATGGGAGGAAATCCCTGCAAATAAGGTAATCTCTTGGGGACCCCCAGGTCACCAGAACTAGTGTCCCCATTGGAAGATTTCCACTCTATTACTTTTCTGGGGACACCCCAAAATGTGGGATTTTCTTTTACTTTCATTTTCAATGATAATGGTAAACAGGACAAATAAAGAGGGTAAATCCTCTCTATTCTGTGCAAAATCGAAAAACATGTTTTGCCTTAAAGGGGTTGTGAAGGTACAATTTGTTTTCCTTAAATAGCTTCCTTTACCTTAGTGCAGTCCTCCTTCACTTACCTCATCCTTTGTTTTTGCTTTTAAATGTCCTTATTTCTTCTGAGAAATTCTTACTTCCTGTTCTTCTGTCTGTAACTACACACAGTAATGCAAGGCTTTCTTCCTGGTGTGGAGAAAGCCTCTTGAGGGGGGAGGGGCGAGCAGGAGGGTCAGGACACTCTCTACTCTGCAGATAGAGAAAGGAGTTGTGTGTTAGTGGGCGTCCTGACCCTCCTGCTTGCCCCCTCAAGAGGCTTTCTCCACACCAGAGAGAAAGCCTTGCATTACTGTGTGAAGTTACAGACAGAAGAACAGGAAGTGAGAATTTCTCAGAAGAAATAAGGACATTTAAAAGCAAATTGGAAGGATGAGGTAAGTAAAGGAGGACTGCACTAAGGTAAAGGAAGCTATTTAGGAAAACAATTCCTTTACAACCCCTTTAAAGCAGAGTTCCACCCAAAAATGGAACTTCCTCTTTTCGGAACCCTTCACCCCCTCCGGTGTCACATTTGGCACCTTTCAGGGGGGAGGATGGAGCAGATAGCTGTGTAATACAGGTATTTGCTCCCACTTCCGGGGATAGATCACCGCCGTGACCTATGCCATGTCTGACGCCTACTCTGTCCCCCCTGCTGTCTTTTGGGAAATGCACATGTCCCAGAAAACAGCAAGGACCAGTTGAGTGGTGAGTTCCATCACTCGATTTGTCCCAGTGACCATTGTCACTGAGACAGAAAGTGATGGAAAATCCAAAGTTGTAACCAATACAAGATGTGGGGGGGGGGGGGGGGGGGGGCTGAGAGGGAATAATCTTCTGACAGGGAAAAACATTCCACCTGTGTGGGTTTGAAGTCATGCTACTTCAGCGCAACGTCAAAGCTGACTATCAGTGCAATTTTATGTGTGGCTTGCTGACATCGGTGCGCTTGGATTTAACAGATGTCAATGACACACTGAAATTGCACAGAAATAGTGCAAGAAACTTGTTTCAAAGTCAGTGGGACTTGAGGCGCATCGATTTCAACGGCTCCATTGCCACAAATGGGGTGCGACTTGTCATGCAACTTTGAACTGTTAGGACGCATGACAAGGTGTGTCATTTTGGGGAGATTTTCTCTAATTTTACATTGGGGGTTATTTACGAAAGGCAAATCCACTTTTCACTACAAGTGCAAAGTGCACTTGAAATTGCACTGAAAGTGCACTTGGAAGTGCAGTCGCTGTAGATCCGAGGGGGACATGCAAGGAAAATAAAAAACAAAATATTAGCTGGTAAATTATTGGATAATAAAATCAGCAGAGCTTCCCCTCATTTCAGATCTACCCCTCATATTTACAGCGACTGCACTTCCAAGTGCACTTTCAGTGCAATTTCATGTGCACTTTGCACTTGTAGTTTGCACTTGTAGTGCAAAGTGGATTTGCCTTTCGTAAATAACCCCCATTGTGTCTCTAGAACAGGAAGTGATGGGAAATCTCCCCAGAGGGACACAGAGAAAGTAACTCAATAAGAGTGTTAACGCTTTCCTATTCTACCAAACATTAAAAAAATATCTATACATTCCTTCAATGAACCTAATCCTTTCATTAAAATTCAAGCTTCACATAGAGCAATAGGGCATATGTCAATAATACAATGTAACGTTATTTAACCACTTGCCCACCGCGCCATAGGCATTTTACTGCTACAGCGCGGTGGAGCTATTTTGGGACGCGCTCGCGGAAGTGTCCGTGCTCGCCGGGTCTAGAAGACCCGGCGCATCACGGATCACGGTAAATTGCCGCTGATATCGGCGCGATCACTTGTAAACAAACCGGCGTCATTTGATGACGCCGGTTCCTCCCTCTCCTGAGTCTCCTCTCTGTACCGTTCGGTATAGTGTGCGAGGAGAGGGGGGGGCGGGGTGTCAGCACCTGCGCTGTAGCTGGATCTGTGACAAATGCAGTCACAGATCCAGCCATCCCTCCATCCATTCCAGCTCTGCAATACCCCAGTACCCTGCAGTACCCCAGTACTCTGCAATACCCCAGTACTCTGCAGTACTCCAATACTCTGCAATACCCCAATACTCTGCAATACCCTGCAATACCCCGATACCCTGCGCGATACTCTGCAATACCCCAATACTCTGCAATACCCTGCGCGATACTCTGCAATACCCCAATACTCTGCAATACCCTGCGCAATACTCTGCAATACCTCAATACCCTGCAGTACCCCAATACCCTGCAGTACCCCAATACTCTGCAGTACCCCAATACTCTGCAATACCCTGCAATACCCCAATACCCTGCGCGATACTCTGCAATACCTTGCGCGATACTCTGCAATACCCCAATACCCTGCGCGATACTCTGCCTTACCCCAAAACTTTGCAATACCCTGAGCAATACTCTGCAATACCCCAATACTCTGCAATACCCTGCGCGATACTCTGCAATACCCCAATACTCTGCAATACCCATTTTTTTTAAAGCACTCCTGTCCCCGTGTGTTCGCATGCAGAAGTGGTACGCATACGTAAGTCCCGCCCACATATGAAAACTGTGTTCAAGCTACACATGTGAGGTATCTCTGCGAACGTTAGAGCGAGAGCAATCATTTTGGCCCTAGACCTCTTCTGTAACTAAAAACATGTAACCAATAAAAGTAATTAAAGCGTCGCCTATGGGGATTTTAAAGTAGCGAAGTTTGGCGCCATTCCATGAGTGTGCGCAATTTTGAAGGGTGACATGTTGGGTATCTATTTACTCGGCGTAACGTCATCTTTCACATTATGAAAAAAAATTAGGCTAACTTTACTGTTTTTTTTTTTTTTTTAAGTACAATACCATGCGAGATAAAAAGTTGTAAGCGCCGCCATTGTATTCTCTAGGGTCTTTGCTAAAAAAGCATATATAATGTTTTGGGGTTCTATGTAATTTTCTAGCAAATAAATGATGATTTTTCAATGTAGCAGAGAAATATCAGAATTGGTCTGGGTGTTCCAGAACGCCTGATGGCGTTCCCTGCATGTTGGGCCTCTGTATGTAGCCACGCTGTGTAAAAGTCTCACACATGGGGTATCGCCATACTCGGGAGGAATAGCAGAATGTGTTTTAGGGTGTAATTTGTGGTATGCATATGCTGTGTGTGGGAAATAACCCGCTAATATGACAGAAACAAGATTTTTTCTTTTATAGCGCAAAAAATAAAAAAACCAGAAGTGATCAAATACCACCAAAAGAAAGCTATATTTGTGTGAAAAAAAAGGACAAAAAATTCAAATGAGTACAATGTTGTATGACTGAGTAATTGTCATTCAAATTGTGAGAGCACCGAAAGCTGAAAATTGGTCTGGTTAGGAAGGGGGTTTAAGTGCCCAGTGGTCAAGTTGTTAAAGCAAAATTCACTTTTTTTTTGTCATTAACTTAACCTCCCTGGCGGTATGATTCTTTCTGGTTTTAGGTGCTGAAAGCAGTACAATTATTTTGCATGAAAATTTGGAGTTTTACATTGTAGGCTTGTAATTCAATTTCTTAGGAATAACTCACTTAAATCTGTCCAAACAAGAGTCTAGTAGACATCTCGGGTATGATAAAGTTTGAAAAACAAAATCATAAATTATAATATAATAAATAACTATAAATAATGATAACAAATAATAATGTAATTATAATAAAAATTATTCAATAATGTAATCAAATCAAAATCACTGAAATTTGCTCAGTTACAGAATTGTCGCTGTCATTACTTTTATTTTTTTATGATGAGTTTCCCCACAAATCGCTATCTATTCTGTCTGACTATTATAATCACTCTCAATTCTGCTAGTGATTATAATTTATTAACGCTGTTTTCTAGCTGCTCTAAAACCACTTTTGACATAAAGGGACACTTTTGGTTGCTATGGACAATCTACAGTTTGCAGGCAGAAAGAACAGTTTTTATTTTATAAAAGTGCATGCAGGACACTGGACAGACCACTAGGGACAAAGGGGGTGTGTATTTTTTACATACAGTACTGTAATCTATAAGATTACAGTATACTATATGTATTGTGCTTATTTACATTTTTGAATTTGGCGTCGTTCTCCGCCCCCTGTGCGTCGTAACGGCGCAGGGAACGGAGATCGGTGGCACACGGACACCGTGAATCGAGCGAGGGGGACACCGCTCGCTCACACAGCGCGACAGCATTGCAGGACCCAGGGACAAGGTAAGTAAACACTGCCTGTGGATGCTGCGAGGCGAGCCCGAGTCCGGCTCGGGGTTACTGCTTTTGGTGAAGAAATCTTACCCCGAGCCTGACTCGGGAATACCGCCAGGGGGGTTAAAGGGGTTGTAACACCTTAATGCATCCTATGCATTAAAGTGAAAAAACACCTTGCACTCGGGCCCCCCAGCTCCTCCCAGCCCCCCGTTTTACTTACTTAAAGCGGTATTTCACCCTAAACATAAGATCTCCCATGCGATCCAGCATACTGGCGTCAGCGCCAGTATGCTGTTTTTTTTTTTTTTTAATAGCACACTTACTGTATTATTGTGGAATTCCTTTTCTGTCCCCCGTGGTGGACGGCGCCAGTATAGCGCGTCACATCTTCCTAAAATACCCGATATGGACTCGGGTAATCTCGGCGAAAATGCGGCGCCTGCGCACAGACCTAGGAGCTGACTGCGCAGGCGCCGTATTTCTCCGAGTCCTACGGCTATGGCGCGTCACGCCCTCCGAAATAGGACTCGGAGAAATACGGCGCCTGCGCAGTCAGCTCCTAGGTCTGTGCGCAGGCGCCGCATTTTCGCCGAGATTACCCGAGTCCATATCGGGTATTTTAGGAAGATGTGACGCGCTATACTACAGCCGTCCACCGCGGGGGACAAAAAAGGAATTCCACAATAATACAGTAAGTGTGCTATTAAAAAAAAAATAAAACCAGCATACTGGCGCTGACGCCAGTATGCTGGATCGCATGGGAGATCTTATATTTAGGGTGAACCTCCGCTTTAAGCCACGAAACTCTGTGGGCGTGATCCCACAATGGTTTCCCCCAGCTTGAGGGGGCTCTCCATTGGAGATTGATAGCAGCGCAGCCATTGGCTCCCATTGCTGTCAAATCAATGACGCAGTGTGACGGGGGTGGGGCCGAGTGATACAGTCGGCGGCTATGGCCGCCGACTGTTTTACCAAAGCGCACCCACAAGCTAATCCCCTTGGGAGAGCGCATCCCAGAATGGGGTTTAGCTGTTGTGGAGAGGAGCCAAGACAGCCGCTGAGGGACCCCAAAAGACGTGGATCGGGGCCACTCTGTGCAAAAGGAACTGCACAGTGGAGGTAAGTATGACATTTTTTTTATTTAAAGAAATATATATATATATATATTTATATATACCTTTACAACCTCTTTAAGCACTGCCATGCTCCAAAATGACAGCACGTTTGGATTAAATTTAAAATAGTAGACTGAAGCTGTGTTTCTGTTAAATAATAATAATTAGGGTTGTCCCGATATCACTTTTTTAGGACCGAGTACAAGTACCGATCCTTTTTTTCAAGTAGTCGCCGATACCGAATACCGATACTTTTTTTAAATGTGTCCCCAAATGCAGCCATGTCCCCCCACATATTGCAGCCATGTCCCCCACATATGCAGCCATGTCCCCCACATATTGCAGCCATGTCCCCCCCACATATGTAGCCATGTCCCCCCCACATATGTAGCCATGTCCCCCACATATTGCAGACATGTCCCCCACATATTGCAGACATGTCCCCCCCACATATTGCAGCCATGTCCCCCCACATATTGCAGACATGTCCCCCACATATTGCAGCCATGTCCCCCACATATTGCAGCCATGTCCCCCCCACATATGTAGCCATGTCCCCCCCACATATGTAGCCATGTCCCCCCCACATATGTAGCCATGTCCCCCCCACATATTGCAGACATGTCCCCCACATATTGCAGACATGCCCCCCCCCACATATGTAGCCATGTCCTGTCCCCACATATGTAGCCATGTCCTGTCCCCACATATGTAGCCATGTCCTGTCCCCACATATGTAGCCATGTCCTGTCCCAACATATGTAGCCATGTCCTGTCGCCACATATGTAGCCATGTCCTGTCCCCCATACCTGATGTGCCGCAAAGCCGCCGCTGCTGCCGTTAATCCCTGTGCATGACAATGGCAAACATTACAAGCTTTCGCTTGTATACTTGTAAAGCCTGCGCTGCCGTTTATAGACACTCCCCCTCTCGTGATTGGACGGATCCGTCCAATTACGAGAGGGGGAGTGTCTTTACATGGTGGCACCGGCTTTACAAGTATACAAGCGAAAGCTTGTAATGCTCGCCGCTGTCATGCACCGGGATTAACGGCGGTATGCGGCGGCTTTGCAGCGGCGGTAGCGGCGGCGGTAGTGGCGGCGGGGGGGGGGGGAGTATTCTATTTCGGTATCGGGGGTATTTGCGGGAGTACAAGTACTCCCGCAAATACTCGGTATCGGTCCGGATACCGAGTATAGTATCGGTATCGGGACAACCCTAATAATAATAATGAATATCACATGCAAAGGAAAAAAAATTGCTTTTTGCATACCCATACAGTAATTGAATGATTGAACTTAAAACAGCTTCACCTCTACCACTAAGCTAAATGACTATTTTCCATGGAAAATCATTAGAGGCTAAAAAGATTTAATACTTGTGATAATTTAAAAGAATGAGCATGGCACAACCATTATGACTGACCACATGGAAAATATATTTGCATATTATGCATATAAATAAGGGGCCAGATTCACAGAGCGATTACGCCGGCGTTACAGGAGATGCGCGGCGTAAGTCTAATTGTGCGCGTGCGTTTCGATGCACGGCATTCCCAAAACAAGATACGCAAGAAATCTATTTTTTTGGCCAGCGTAATTTCGTTAGACAGGCGCATCCGTCCGCGCAAAACTGCGCTAGACACACCATTGATTTGCTATTCAAATATGCTAATGAGGGACTTACGGGGATCCACAAAAGAACGTTGGTGCAGCGCAGGCTACACGCTGTGCGCAACAGCTAAATGTCCTGTCTAAAATTAGACCATATAAAAGCTGCTCTAAAATTAGACAATTCGTCTACATGTCAGATAAAGCAACACTGTTAGTGAGGAGCTGAGCAGTCACACATGTTGCCCAACAAACTGTATGCCAACATGCCAGTGGCATCCATGCTCATAGCTATACTACTGACTTTAGATGAGCAAAGAAGGAGGAGGGCACTGAGGGGGGCACAGGATTTTTTTTTTTTTTTTTTAACTTTTTTTTTGCTTACATAAACTTTACAATTTAATCTAATCTAATACAATATTCTTATCTGATACAAGCCCCTCACTCTTCACTCTTCACTCTTCACGGGAGAGGATATATCACACACGAATAGACATCTATGGCATGAGTGATTCTGAGGTGTCTCGCATCTTCAGATTCACCCCTCATATGCCATCCTGGAATTAACCACAACCCTGCAGGAGGACATCACCAGCCCAACACATGACACTACCCATGACACCCATGACAGCTACATATACAATCAGAGCCCCATCCCCACAGATTTCGAACAGAACATGTATGGGGACAGCTGGCTGGTTGGTGAGTGACATGGGTGGCAGGCATGACTGTCCCCCCCCCATGATGCACACATCACAAGGGGCACATGCACTACTAACATCCTCCTGTCTTTTCCCTTCAAGGTGACTCTGCATATGCACTGGGACCCCATCTCATGACCCCATCTCATGCCAAATCACATTATGCATCTTTGCACGTTAAACACACACATTAATCAAGGCACAATGAGAATGCATGCATGCACACCACTGTGGTCCCTAGCACAGACACATCACATCCTCATCACATTGGATTGGCACAAGCCCACCATGCAGGACTTGTGAGCTGCAACGCCACGCCAAGGCTCCAATTATGTCACTGTACATTCATACACCATTCACACGGACCTGGGGATCACTTCTCCACCACAAATGAGGGTGACACCCCTTTTCCGGCAGTAATGTCACCCCCACATTCCCAAATCATACACAAACAGAACCAAAAGAAAAAAAAATTGACCAGCAAAAATAAAAAATGCCCAGCAAAAATATAATTTAAACAAAATAACAACAAAGAAAACACATAAAAGACAAAAATCACTCTGCAAAACAGTCCCCAAATATCTCAAAGACACGTCACAAACAAACAAACAAACGCTAATAAACAACAGAACAAAAGCACCTTTCTGTATAGGGAGGGATACAAAGGGATGTACTTTTGCAAAGGAAGTGCGTTTGTGTCTGTCTATTTATGCTGTCTGCGTAGTTCACTAATTTGCCCTAGTCCACTTCCAATTTCACTGATTGCGCCGTTCCCAAGTTGTGAGCATGCGCACAGAGGTGCTGACCATGGTCTGCTTCAAGCGCACATGCGCGAGCCGGCCGGCCCTTCATTTGCATTGGGTCACGGCTCATTTCAATGTAACACGCCCACGTCCTTCCCAATTTGTATTACTCCGCCTTGCGCCTCTGAAATAACGTTGCGCAGGCGCAAATTTCTGCGTAAAACCGACGAGAATAGGGTGATTGCGCCGCTACATTGCGCCAGTCTAACGTAAAGGCGGTGCGCTACGCCGGTCCAATAATGCGCAGATGTACCTGAATCTGGCCCCAGGTTTTTAAAACATAAATGCACAATAATATTAATATACAGTAATCAGTGGCTATTTTTCGATCTGATCACTGTATAAATGTCAGTGGTCCCCAAAAAGGTGTCAGAAGTGTCCAATGTGTCCATCGCAATGTTTCAGTCCCGATAAACATTGCATAGTAAAAACAAAAAATAATAATAATAAAAATGCCATAAATCTATCCCCTATTTTGTAGACATTATATAACTTTTGCACAGACCAATCTTTTTGCCAAAAATATGTAGAATACATCGGCCCAAACTGATGAAGAGATAATAATAATAAAAAAAAAAGTTTGGGATATTTATTATAGCAAAAAGTACAAAATGTATATATTTTTTTTCTTAAATTGTCGCTCTTTTTTTGTTTATAGTGCAAAAAATTGAGCAGAGGTGATCGAATATCACCATAACAAAGCTCTATTTGTGGGAAAAAAAGGACATTTTGTTTGGGTACAACATCACACGGCGATTGTTAAAATGATGTAAATGTTGGAAGTATGCAGAATGTAATGTTATATACATGTTTTTAGGCTGAACCTCCGCTTTAAGACCCAGTGGATTAGATGCATAGTAAGCGAGGCACATCACCTCTCTGCATCTATTTATTTTTGTCAAATTCCCATAGTAAGGTCAAGGTAATTAATTTTGAAATAATTTAGGTGATTTCCTTTTGTCCTTTTGAGCAAATGACCGCCCCTTTAAAGATTGGTGGGGGAATATTTAAGAAGCAGCAGGGGAAGTGGTGTAGTGCCCATTCCTCTCCAGCAAGCAGCAGTGTATATAGACACATTGGGCCAGATTCAGGTAGATGGGCGAATCTTTATTTTGGAGTAACGTTTGTCATTTACGTTACTCCGCCGAAACTTTATGAGCAAGTACTGTTATTCACATAGCACTTGCTCCTAAAGTTGCGGCGGCGTAGCGAAAATGAGCCGGCGGAATTCAAATTGGGCGGGTAGGGGGCGTGTATTATTTAAACTAGGCGCGATCCCGCGGCGAACGTACTGCGCATGCGTCGACTGTCAGTGCGCATGCTCCAAATTCACGGACGTTTTACGCAAACGACGCTAAACTTTTTAAATTCGACGTGATCACGACGGCCATACTTAACATAGGATACTCCACCTAGGGGGCATGTTTTTCTTTACGCCGTGTATCGCTTACGGAAACGTCAGAAAGTCACCGCGTCGGGCCCGCGTACGATCGTGAATTTCTATCTCTCGCTGATTTACATATTCTTGGCGTAAATCAGCGGGAACGCCCCGAGCGCCCATTTTCAAATTGCAGTTCCGATAAGACGGTGAAATACAATTACGCCGCTCGTATCTGAACTCAATCCCGGCGTATCTTGTTTTCTGACTACAAAAAACAGATAAGCCGGCTCAAAGTGAGAGTTATGCTGGCGTATCACTGATACTCCAGCGTAACTCTACCTGAATCTGGACCCAATTTGGTAACAAATTTAATTTGGCAAAGCCTTACTTTAATAAATCTAATAGAATGAATGGCAACAGCAGATTATAGTGTTTGTAATTGTGGCAAATTGTTTACTATACATATTGCCTTAGGTGTTTCAAAGGGAAACTTGTTTACGATTATAGAAAGGGTTTAAAATTTGATTTGCCTAACTAATATGGTAAATAGACATTGGAAGGACCTTAGGCATTTCTTGTTTAGGATGGTAAACAATTTGATTTGCCTTAACCACTTCAATCCAGGGCACTTTCACCCTCTTCCTGCCCAGGCCAATTTTCAGCTTTCAGCGCTGTCGCACTTTAAATGACAAGTTGAGCTTTGTTTGATGGTATTAATCCCCACTGTTTTTTTATTTGTTGCTACACAAACGAAAAAAGACCCACATTTTTGAAAAAAAATAAACGTTTTTTTAGTTTCTGTAATAAAATTTAAGAAAAGCGGCACCGCACACAGCTATTGAATTGAAAGCTGTAATGTTCCCCGGCCAACGCTATTAACAAACAGGCGGCGGCGGTGGTGGCTCGGCTCCTCTCCTACACAGGTAGGCTGTAATGTGGGCGGACACTCTTGGCTGCAATGTGGGGGGGATACTCCTGGCTGCAATGTGGGGGGACACTCCTGGCTGCAATGTGGGGGGACACTTCTGGCTGCAATGTGGGGGGACACTCCTGGCTGCAATGTGGGGGGGACACCCGGCTACAATGAGGGGGGACACCTGGCTGCAATGTGGGGGGACACTCCTGGCTGCAATGTGGGGGGACACTCCTGGCTGCAGTGTGGGGGGACTCTACGTGCTGCAGTGTGGGTGGACACTCCTGGCTGCAGTGTGGGGGGACACTCCTGGGTGCAATTGTGGGGGGGAATCCTGGGTGCAATTGTGGGGGAACTTTTGGCTGTAATGTGGGGGGGGACTCCTGGCTGCAATTGTGAGGGAACTCTGGCTGCAAAATGGGGAAATTTTGTTGCACTGGGGACACAAGCTGCATTTTTGGGCATGGATAAAGTTGTTGTTAATATTTATTTGTATAACTTAATTCTGCATAAAACATTTAAGTGCCATTTCATGAGATTTATGAGGGCGTGTCTGAGGGCAGGATTGGGGGCGGGACATGGTAGGGGTTGGGTGTGGCAACTGGTGGCGAGTACGCCTTGAGGCCTGGCTAGTAGCTCAGAACTTGAAATTTTGAGCCCTGGCCTAGGGTATAGAGTATACATGGACAAAAGAAACATAGGTGCATCATAGGTACATATATAGATTGGACATATATGCTGGATGTGTGGATGCTTGCTAAGGCCTCATACACATGACCGAGAATCTCGCCAGGAAAAACCTGTCGTTTTCCCTGACGAGATTCTTGGCAAGAAACTCTTGCCGCCCGAGTGTACAGACTTTTGTTTCAAAAGAACCGCAGTTCTCTTGAAAGGAAAGAATGCGGTGACGTTATCATGTATGACGAGGATGCCCTCGTCACATTCGATGCCGTTGCCGCCACCTTGCTTCACCCTACCTATGCCGTGGAAGCTACCGTACATGCGTTAAAGTTATTTCGAGCATGCGCGGGTTTCCACGGCGACAGGTAAGTATACACACTCTCGGGTTTCTCGTCGGGAAACAGGCCGAAAAGAATCTCGACGAGAAAAAAGAGAGCAGGTTGTCTTTTTTTCTCGCCGAGATTCTGGCCAGATTTCCTGACGAGAAACCTAAATGCCTCGTACACACGAACGGGAATCTCGACATGAAGCAGTTTTCTTGCTGGTTTTTGCCGAGAAAACCGGTGGTGTGTACGAGGCTTAAGATATGAACAGTATAACTTAGTATTGAAGGGACCTCATAGGGCTTCTTTTTATTGTACCATTTTGTATATACTGTTGCTGGGATCCAATAAACACTACACTCTATATACAAAAGTTGCCAGAAATGTGATTGAAGAGGTGCGCTTTCTTTTCCCATGTTACTTTTTTTTAGCAGAAATGCCAGTGTAAATAGGGGGATTTCTGTAAGATGTAAAACACTTTGGTGCATTTAAAGGTGCAAATTGCTACTTAACGTTAAACAGGATATAAAGCCACTCTCATCCTTTCTAAACTACTGCCATAGTGCTGATCTATAAGGATATAGATGCCTCCTGCATGTATCATAACCTGTCAAATGCCCCCCCTCTGTCTGTTATAAGAACTGAAATACTGCAGATTTTGTGGGTGGGTCTGTTGTCTGAAGCTCGGTGGGTGGAGTCGTGATGTCAGTAGACACCCTGCCCACCTCTACACTACCCTTGTCAACATGCATTTTCTCCTGAGTATTCCTTATGCCACGCACACACGACTGTTTTTTGGTTGTAAAAAATTATGTTTTTTTTAAAAGAATTTTTCGGGTTCTGAAAAACGACCCAAAAAAATTCAAACATGCTCTAATTTTTAACAACGTTCCGTAGTTTTTTGGGTTGTAAAAATGGTCGTGTGTGGGCTTTAACGACGTGAAAAATCTGCGCATGCTCAGAAGCAAGTTATGAGACGGGAGCGCTCGTTCTGGTAAAACTAGCATTCATAATGGAGTAAGCACATTCATTACGCTGTAACAGACAGAAAAGCACAAATCGTCTTTTACTAACACAAAATCAGCTAAAGCAGCCCAAAGGGTGGCGCCATCCGAATGGAACTTCCCCTTTATAGTGCCGTTGTACGTGTTGTACGTCACCGCGCTTTGCTAACATCCAGTCAAAATCCAGAAAAGTAACCACATGAATTCAGAAAAGGAGTGGGGGTGGGAATTAAAAAAGGCTAGTGCATGAGATATGTAAATAATCTGTCATTCACAGCAAGGGGGAAGAACGGACAAAAGTTTTCTCCTGTTTGTCCGTTTATCTCACTGAAAAAAGAAAAGAGGATTGTTCAGAGCTGGATTAACTCTTTGTGGCAAGACTGTGCACAGATGATAGGAAAGCTTATACTTTACATTGTGACAGCAAAAAAATAAAAAATAAAACATTTGGGTTTACATTCACTTTAAGGAAACTCCTTTCAACCTTCTTGGGTCAATCTTTGTGCCAATGATGTCCCTCATATTATTTTAATTTTTACACTGACAAAAAATCCAGACAAAGTAAAAATTGAAATTGAAAAATGAAATTAGTATAAAAGAAAAACACATGTAAAAAGAACATTAAATTATATAATCCAAACTACCCTAGATTTGCCATTTACAGTAAATAAAAAAAAAAACAGTTATGTGTAATGAAACCACTTGTAGTCCAAGAAGCTTTTGTGGCAGATTGACAATGCAGGAGCACAATTGGAAAATGGGGACAGAGCACTGTCACACTATAACAGGAAGGATATTTTAACAAAGACTACAGATTGGAAATCACTTTTGAAATATTAATATGATAATGCTTATATGATATTTAAGTGTATACATTTACATGATGGGAAACTGAGCAGATAGTCTACACTGTTTCAAGTTAATCTTGATATAAGTCGCAGTGTACTAATTAAAGAGGAAGTAAACCTTGATGGGTTTTACTTCCTCTTTGTTTCCCTGCAAAGGTAAAGCATAATGGGCTATTCTGCGTCGCAGAGTAGCCCATTATGTGTCACTTACCTAAAACTGATGCCTGCGATGTCCCCAATTTCATCACTGGCTGGATGCGTCCATTCTTCACCCCTCGCATGACGTTGCTCCCAAGAATGCGTGCAGGAGCCACCAGTCACGGCATGACCACATCTAGACACGGCACAGCACGCCCTTTCTAAAGTGCGCATGCGCTGAATACATTGGCGCATGCGCAGTACAAATGATCGTATGGGGAATTGTAAATATTTCCTAAACCATGTAGGTTTAGGAGATATTTCAAGCACCTACAGGTAAGCCTTATGCCTTGTACACACGATAGGAATTTCTGATGAAAACAGTCTGATAGTATTAATTCCTATCGTGTGTGGGCCCATAGGATTTTTTTCCATTAGAGTAAAAAAAAAATGAAAATATATAAAAAAATTCTGATGGAATCAAATCATATGGGAAATTCCAATCGTCTGTGTGGAACTCCGTCGAAGAAAATTCCTACGCATGCTCAGAATCAAGTTGACGCATGCATGGAAGCATTGAACTTAATTTTTCTCCGCTCGTTGTAGTGTTTTACGTCACCGCGTTTTGTATAGTCGGAATTTTGTCTGACAGTGTGTATGCAAGACTGATGGAAGACAGCTTGATTGGAATTCTGATTAAAAATCAGTACATCATTAGTACATCAGGAATTCCTATTGTTGTACAAGACATTAATCTAGGCTTATCTATAGGTGAAAGTGATCTTTTAGGCCCCTTTTGCACTGGGGCGGGAGCCGCGGTGGCGGTATAGCGTCGCTAAAAATAGCGGCACTATACCGTCTGATTTGCTGCAGGATTTTGGCCGCTAGCGGTGTGGTATTAACCCCCGCTAGGGGCCGATAAAGGGTTAATACTCTGCATAGGTGCATTGTGGGTGGTATTACCTTGGTTTCCCATTGTTTTAAATGGGAAGGAGCGGTAAAGGAGTGGTATACATACCGCTTCTCTCACCGCTCCAAAGATGCTGCTTGCAGGAGATTTTTTTTCTCTCCTGCCAGCGCATCGCCTCAGTGTGAAAGCCCTCTGGCTTTCACATTGAGGTTACTGGGCAGGAGTTTTTCAAGCGCTATAGCAGCGCTATTTTTAGCGCTGTACCGCCTGAAAAACTCCTCAGTGTGAAAGGGGTCTAAGGCTTTACAACCACTTTAATTAAACCTCTTTTCTGTATTTTGTTCCCATGATTTACACAGATTAACCATTACATGCATATTTCTGTATATTAATGAATCCTAATTTTCTAAAAGATAATATTAATACATTTTTTGCTTACTGCTTTTTTTTAATTATTCCCTGTGATTTTTTTTTTTTGCCTTTCCAGTCTCCCCGATTCTTGGGCAGGAGGCAGAGTTTGATAGAAGATGCTCGGAAAGAACGGGAAGCAGCAGCAGCGGCAGCGGCAGCAGAGGCAGCAGAATGCTCTGAGTCTCTGGTATTCGAGGAGAAAGATGGCAAAGCCATTGTCAACCTACTCTTCTCCCTCAAAGGAAACAAACCTTCTTCACTATCCCGCACTCTGAAAGTGTTTGAGGTAAGATGGAGACAGAAGTCAAAGTCAGACATTATGACTAGGATAGAGAACAGAAAAACAATCAATGGATCAGTTCTCCTAAACGCTTCTTAAAGCGGAGTTCCAACCACAATTAGCATTTTTTAAATGTCCTTTCATCCTGAGTTTTTATAATATAAATCCAGTCACTTACTATTTTACAATAGGCCGCTGCTCTGCATAGTTATTCAAAAAAGATAGTTTATAAAACTATGTCCACACCGTTGTCATTTTGCTTGTGGGCATTGTGAAGGCTACAAGCACTTACTTCCTGGAAGTCTTGGATGGGGAGTGATAATTGGACAGCGCACTGCATCCTGGGAAGTGATGACACACATTTCCCAGGAGCATGAGAGGGAGATGATGTCAGAATCCTAGGTGATTCCAAAGGCAGATTTCATGGGACCACATAGCAACAGGCATTTCCAGATGAGTAAAAAAAATAAATAAATTTTTGTTTCCTTTTTAGGTCTAATGAGCACAATAATGAAAAAAAAAATTGGGATGGAAACTCCACTTTAAAATTTCAAAGATCTAATAAGTAAGATCTTCTTATCAAAATAAAGATCTGCTTCTTAATACCTAGCTGAAGTCTCTTTATAGTCCTGTACACCCATATAATATACGGTAAATTGTGATTATTTTTTTTTTTTAGGAAATGCCTTTATTAGCTTTTGCTCTTAGTGAAATTGTATTTCCTGTCCCCGCACTCAGGGTTGTCAACATCCCACAACTTTTTTACTGTCAAAATATGACAAATTTTATGACAAAGCACATTTTTAATTACAACTTAAAGTATGACAAAAAATCCTATTAGAAACTAATGCCGCGTACACAAGATCATTTTTCGGGTTGTAAAAAACAAAGTTTTTTTAAAAATGTAATTTAAAATGATTGTGTGTGGGCTTCAGAGCATTTTTCGGGTTCTGAAAAACGGGCAATTTTTTTTTCGAACATGCTCTATTTCTTTCACAACGTTTTAAACAATGTCGTTTTTCAGGTTGTAAAAAATGGTCGTGTGTGGGCTTTTACGACGTGAAAAACCTGCGCATTCTCAGAAGCAAGTTATGAGACGGGAGCGCTCGTTCTGGTAAAACTACCTTTCGTAATGGAGTAAGCACGCTGTAACAGACATAAAAGCATGAATCATCTTTTACTAACACAAAATCAGCTAAAGCATCCCAAAGGGTGGCGCCATCCGAATGGAATTTCCCCTTTATAGTGCCGTCGTACGTGTTGTACGTCACCGCGCTTTGCTAGAGCTTTTTTTTTTAATGATCATGTGTAGGCAAGGCCGTTTTAATGATGAAGTTGAAAAAAACGTTGTTTTTTCTAGAGCCTGAAAAACTACGTTTTTTACAACCCGAAAAATGATCGCGGCATAAGATGTAATTTATACAATATGTAATGGTGGACAATACCCATAACAAGTAATATGCCTGGCTTTACAATGACAAAGTCAAAACAGTGTGACAAAATGTGAGCATATCTAGGAATAGAACATTGGAACCCCAGAATAGAACATTGGAAGGAGTCCCGTGGCTTGTGTAGTACATTGTGCAAAATGATGGTCATGGCCAGGTTGCGCCTAACAGTGGGATTGGCTTGAAGGGGCATGATTAAACAGAACCTGCACCTTGTCACTGTATACACTGCATGCCAATGCCACAGTCCTTGTTTCCACAAAATACTCCTAATGTCTGTGCTACAAATGACAGTCTCACAGACACACATAAACTTTAGGACAAAAGATCATTTATTAAAAGAAAAAATAAATGTTTTATTTCATATGCTTTTCTGTACACAAAAAGATACCACTTTGTGGGACTGAGTCTACCTTACAGAAGAACCTCATGAAAAACCAGCAACTGTTGAGACAACGAACACTTTGGTCAGGACTAGGTAATGTATAACATAGTATATAGAGTTCAGGGGTCAGGAGTAAGTAAAATACAACACCGCATGAGGAGGGTGAGAGATGTAGAGAGAGGAGGAAGGGAGAGATAGGAGGAAAGAAGATAGAGAGGGGGGAGTGAAAGAGTGGGGATAGTGGAAGGCATAGGGATGTGGAAAGAGAGAGGGGGATTGGAAAAGGGGAAAGATCAAGAGAGGGGGCGGAGGGGGAGGGAGTAAGTGGTCTAAAGAAAAGTCCCGCTGACCAATTATGCCCCCCTCCAGGGAAAAGGCTACTACTATATGCCTCCTCCTATCTATAACAGCTCTCAGGTAGGTATACCTACAAGTCCAGCCTCTTTTTACCTATGTGCTCCCCCCACCACTAGATAGTATAAAACAATTGACTTTCCACTTGTTATGGCACTATAGGTTACAGTGTACCCATTTCAAACCATGCTTCATTTTGCAGTGCACAGCTGTAGAACTCCTGGATCTAATAGACCATGCCACCACCAGTGTCAGCCAGTGTGCCCTCCTGCAGGCATAACGCCAGGCAGAGACATTTACCAGCATCTTCTAAGGGGACAGCCCCTCCTTTGGAGTTTATGGTGCACTTCTAATGAAGCAGTGCCCACTCCTTACACTTCAGACATCTTGCGCTGGTGATTGGAGAACTCCAGGCTTTCTCTACTACCTCTGAGCTCTACACAGACTGGTCTCCACTTGCGGCTGGCTGGCAGTGTTGGCATGCATTGCACACCGGGGGGTTAAAATGTGGGGTGGACACAGGCGATAGGACGAGAGATGGAGCTAATCCAGCCACCATCATCTATATGTTCATTAGAGGAAATACATTCAGTAGAACAGAGAAAGCATACCTCATATATTACCGAGATGTCTGTATAATAGCCGTTTTTTATTATGTTTACATTCATGTCTTTCCTTACTTTTTGTAAAATACTATTTTAACATGTTGGAATAAACGTTTAGATTTTAATTACATGCTGTGAGTGTTCTGTCTGCCTTAAAAGTTCATCATTAGCAGAGGATCACATACAGTCTGAACTGACAGCCACAGCAAGTCATTATATTTGCAAAGTTTGTCCTGTCCACAGACTTTTAGGCCACGTACACACGAGGAGACATGTCCGATGAAATGGTCCGACGGACCGTTTACATCGGACATGTCTCCAGGGATATTTTGGTCTGATGTATGTACACACCATCAGACCAAAATCCCTGCGGACGTAGAAGACACCGACGTTTTCAAACCAGGAAGTTCAACGCTTCCACGCATGCGTCAAATCAATTCGATGCATGCGTGGGATTTCGGTCCGATGGTTAGGCATACTAACCATCGGACATGTCCGACGGACAGGTTTCCAGCGGACAAGTTTCTAAGCATGCTTAGAAACTTTTGTCTGCTGGAAACCTGTCCGCTAGGCCGTACACACGATCGGACATGCCACCTGCACTGGCAGAGCTGAGTAACAGCAGCAGCCCCCATTTCAAGTGTCTTCAGAGAGACCTACAGTGAGGGAAAAAGGTATTTGATCCCCTGCTGATTTTGTATGTTTGCCCACTGACAGATAAATAATCAGTCTATAATTTTAAAGCGGATGGTTCACAAATAAAAAAATATTAAAAGCCAGCAGCAACAAATACTGCAGCTGCTGACTTTTAATATTAGGACACTTACCTGTCCTGGAGTCCAGCGGCGTCCGCAGCAGAGGATGAGCGATCGCTCGTCTCCCTGCTGCTCCCCCCTCCATCCACGGTGAGGGAACCAGGAAGTGAAGCGCTGCGGCTTCACTGCCCGGTTCCCTACGGCGCATGCGCGAGTCGCGCTGCGCCCGCGAATTGGCTCCAGCTGTGTGCTGGGAGCTGAGTGTTCCCAGCACACAACGGGCGGGAGACGGGATGTGATGCAATGCCCGTCTTTTGCCCGTGAATGCTGGGCCGGAAGTGGGTGCAGATACATGTCTATCTGCACCCCCCTCCTCCCTGAAAGGTGTCAATTGTGACACCGGAGGGGGGGAGTTTTCGGATCAGCGGATCTTCACTTTAGGGTGGAGATCCGCTTTAATGGTAGGTTTATTATAAAGTGAGAGACAGAATAACAACAAAAATATCCAGAAAAATCCGATAAAAATGCCACGAGTTATAAATTGATTTGCATTTTAATGGGTGAAATAAATATTTCCCAGGTGGCTTCTATACGGGAAACGAGCTGAGATTAAGAGCACGCTCTTAACCCTCCTAGCGGTATCCCCGAGCGTGACTCGGGGTGGATTTTCAATGTAAAAATCGGTAACCCCGAGTCATGCTCGGGGTGTATGTGCAGAGCCTGCAGCGCGCGCTGGCTTACCTTTTATCCAGGCAGGGTAGAGTTGCCACCTCATCCCTTTAAAACCGAACACATATTAATTACACAGGTTCTGTGGCTAATTAAGGTGGTAATTAAACTCACTTGGTGCTTTACCTGTATTAAATTAGCCTCAGAACCTGTGTAATTCATATGTGTTCGGGTTTAAAGGGATGAGGTGGCAACCCTAAGGCAGGGTACTGTACTTACCTTGTCCCTGGATCCAGCGATGCATCCACGCTGTGTGAGTGAGCGACGTCCTTGCTCGACTCACACAGTGCCTCCGTGTGCTGCCGATCTCCGTTCCCTGCGACGCAATGGCGCACGGGGGCGGAGACCGGCGCCAAATTCAAAAAAGTAAACAAATACATTACATACAGTACACTGTAATCTTATAGATTACAGTACTGTATGTAAAAAATACACCCCCCCCCCCCTTGTCCCTAGTGGTCTGCCCAGTGTCCTACATGTACTTTTTTATAATAAAAACATTTTTTTTGTGCCTGCAAACTGTAGATTGTCCATAGCAACCAAAAGTGTCCCTTTATGTCAAAAGTGATTTTAGAGCAGCTAGAAAACAGCGATAATAAATTATAATCACTTGCAGAATTGAGCGATAGCGATTTGTGGGGAAATTTGTCATAAAAAAATAAAAGTAATGACAGCGACAATTCTGCAACTGAGCAAATTTCAGTGTTTTTGATTTAATTACATTATTGAATAATTTTTATTATAATTACATTATTATTTGTTATAATTATTTATAGTTATTTATTATATTATAATTTTATGATTTTGTGTTTCAAACTTTATCACACCCGGGATGTCTACTAGACTCTGGTTTGGACAGATTTAAGTGAGTCATTCCTAAGAATTGCAGGCCTACAGTATAAAACGCAGAATTTCCATGCAAAAAATTGTACCGCTTTTGGTACGTAATTCCAGACAGAATCATACCGCCAGGGAGGTTAAAGGGAGTGCTCCTTATCTCAGCTTGTTACCCGAATAAAAGACACCTGTCCACAGAAGCAATCGATGCGACTCCAATTTCTCCACCATGGCCAAAACCAAAGATCTGTCCAAGGATGTCAGGGACAAAAGTGTAGACCTACACATGGCTGGAATGGTCTACAAGACCAGCCTCAAAATAACAAAAGGTAGGAATCTGCAACAAAGTTTGGTAAAATCCTTGCAATGTACATAGATCACCCAGAGGGGAAGGTTTTTTTTACTCTTTAAGTACGGTAATTACAAAGTTAATATAAGGGCAAATAGCAGAAATTTTTAAATTATTTTGGTTCACAGAGGTGTACAGGTGTGAGAGCTACTGTTTTGTTTCACCGACATTATTTGCATAAAAAAAACAAAAAAAACAGGGATCACAGGACCAGCTATTGTAATTTTGGTCATAGGCAATGTGTGTCAGAGCTTGTAACTAGTAAAATTTTGAATCTGATAGATGTCAATGGAGAAGTAACATCTCTTCTTTTTTTATAATCACTGTTTATTGAGGTTTTGTACATTTTTTTTTTTTTTAAAAACACACACAAAAGGCAAAAAAAAGGCACAAGAAGGCACAAATAAACAACATTGCAATATCAGTCCTGACATTTTATGGTATGGCATTAAGGCAGGATAGGTTACAGTACAGCAGATCGTGACCACAGACCACATAAAGTACTGTATATCAAATAATTCACAGAACAAGGTCTAACCAGCATATATGAGAAGTATCATAAAAAGTCTAGTTTTCATCAACCCATACAGAACGTACTATACAGGGCCATATCTATTAAAGGGTTAGTAAAGGAATTTTTATTTATTTGTTGCTTTAAAATAACAAACATGTTATACTTACCTCCACTGTGCAGTTTGTTTTGCACAGAGTGGCCCTGATCCACGTCTTCTGGGGTCCTTCAGCGGGTGTCTCTGTCCTTCCCGCAATTACTGACCACAGTCATGTGAGAGCTCGCATGGTGGTGAGTAATTGCAGGCGCGCTCCCGTGATACAGCGAGCGGCCATTACCGCTCACTGTATCACTCGGCCCCGCCCCTCGGCGCGCCACTGGATGTAATTGACAGCAGCGCCAGCCAATGGCTGCGCTGCTCTCAATCCGTCCGCTCTAACCAATCAGCGGCCAGGCTGAGCGGCGAAAAGGATCTCGGGACCGCACGGGACTTTCTAGGGGTCAGGTAAGTATAACGGGGGCTCGGGGGGGCGCCATCATCCGATGTTTTCTCACCTTAACCACTCCAGGCCCGCGCTACCGTCGGATGACGGCAACAGCGCGGGCCTGAATATCCAACATGCCGTCATTTGACGGCATGTCATTCCGGCGTTCCCAGCGCGCGCTGTAGAGCGCGCTGCGGAGAAGCCCTGTGTTGTCCGTGTCCTTTGGACACGGCCAATCACAGATCGCGGCGAACGGCCAATCAGAGTGGCCGTTTGCGATGCGATCTGTGGGCGAATGAGAGATGATCTCTCATAGATCATCTCTCATTGCCGTGTTACACAGAGACAGCGTCCTGTTTCTGGAGAGGAGGAGCCCGATCTGTGTTCCTTCCTACATAGGGACACAGATCGGTCACCCCCCCAGTCACCCCCCCTTCCCCCACAGTTTGAACACACCTAGCATACACATTTAACCCCTTCCTCACCCCCTAGTGTTAACCCCTTCAATGCCAGTCACATTTATACTGTAATTAGTGCATATTTATAGCACTGATCGCAGTATAAATGTGAATGGCGCCAAAAATGTGTCAAAAGTGTCCGATGTGTCCGCCATAATGTCGCAGTACCAATAAAAATCGCAGATCGCCGCCATTTCTAGTAAAAAAAAAATAATAAAAAATAATAATTCTCTCCCCTATTTTGTAAGCGCTATAACTTTTGCGCAAACCAGTCGCTTATTGCGATTTTTTTTAATTTATTTTTTACCAAAAATATGTGGGAGAATACGTATCGCCCTAAACTGAGAAAAAAAATGTTTTTTTTTTTTTTTTTAATTGGGATATTTATTATAGCAACAAGTAAAAAATATTGTATTTTTCTTCAAAATTGTCGCTCTTTTTTGTTTATAGCGCAAAAAATAAAAATCGCACAGGCGATCAAATACCACCTAAAGAAAGCTCTACTTGTGGGGAAAAAAGGACGTAAATTTTGTTTGGGAGCTACGTCGCACGACCGCGCAATTGTCAGTTAAAGCGACGCAGTGCCGCAAGCTGAAATTTTACCTGGGCAGGAGGGGGGTGTAAGTGCCCAGTATGCAAGTGGTTAATGCATAGATTGCTTCGGGGTGAATTTTTTTTTTTTTACAACTCCTTTAAGAGGAAAAACAGAAGGTAGATAAATATAACAAGAAGGTTACAACAGACTAAGATCATAATGTGCTATAGGGCCAGATTCAGAAAGAATCTACGCCGGCGTATCTCCTGATACGCCGCCGTAAATTCAAATGTGCGCTGTCGCATCTTTACGCCGATTCTGAAAGCAAGATACGCTGAAAATCATGGCTTCAGTCGTCTGGCGTAACTTGTCTACGCCGGCGTATCGTGGGCGCATAGTTACGCTGGACGCATTAGATGTTTCCATAAAAAATATGCAAATTAGCTAGAGACGCCGATTCACGAACGTACGTGCGCCCGGCGCATTGATTACGTCGTTTGCGTAAGGTGTATGACCAGTGTAAAGTTACCCCTGCTATATGAGGCGCAGGCAATGTTAAGTATGGACGTCGGAACAGCGTCGAATTGTACGTCGTTTACGTAAGTCGTACGTGAATAGGGCTGTGCGTAAGTGATGTTCACGTCGAAAGCATTGAGTATTTGCGTCGTGATTTTGGAGCATGCGCACTGGGATACGTCCACGGACGGTGCATGCGTCATTCGTTCGGCACCTTATTTACATGGGGTCACAGTTCATTAACATGTATCACGCCCACCTTCCACCTACTTTGAATTATGCAGACTTACGCCGGCCCATCTACGCTACGCCGCCGTAACTTAGGGAGCAAGTGCTTTGTGAATACAGCACTTGCCTCTCTAAGTTGCGGCTGCGTAGCGTAAAGAAGATACGCTACGCCGCCGTAAAGATACGAAAATGTATCTGAATCTGTCCCATAGAGTCCAGAAGGAAAATGGTTAAGCATCTGGGATCTCATAAGAGTGATACATCCACCCTGACCAGATATCATGAAAGCAGTCAAATTGGTACTTAATGGTATCTACTCAGTGTTCCTCTTCTATAATATCATATCCATTTCTTGTTTCCAATAACATCTGTTCTTAATAAGACTTCAGTGTCACATTAAAGTAATTTAAAAGCTAAAACGTTTCCTAACTTAATGCATTCTCTACAATAAAGTAAAATCCAGCTGTACTTGTCTGCAGTTCTTCTCCCGTTTTTCTCACAGGATGTTTGTGCAGCAGCGGGAGCTATTGGCTCCTGCTGCTGTCAATCAAACCCTGTTAGCAGGAATAGGGCCGAGACATATTGGAGCCGAGCCAGGCTGTGTGTGTCTATAGACACACACAGCCTGGCCCAGGAGCGAATCTGCACATCAGCCACAAACCTCTTGTTATGGGGGTAAACACAGAAGGAGGAGCCAAGAGTACTGTCTATAGATACAAACAGCCCAGTTTGGGAGCAAATCGGCACATCTGCCACAGAAGACACAGAAGAGGAGGAGCCAAGAACGCTGTCTATAGACACACACAGCCCTGTTTGGGATCGAAACCGCACATTTGGCACAAATCTCTAGCTATGGGGGTAGACACAGAAGTGGAGGAGCCAAGAGTACTGTCTATAGAAACACACAGCACGCCTCGGGAGCAAATCTGCACATCAGCCACAAACCTCTATCTATGGGGGCAGACACAGAAAAGGAGGAGCCACGAGTACTGTCCATAGATACACACAGCGCGGTTTGGGAGCAAATCTGCACATCAGCCACAAATCTCTAGCTATGGGGGAAGACACAGAAGAAGAGGAGCCAAGAGTACTACCTATAGATACACACAGCCTGGTTTGGGAGCGAATCGGCGCATCTGCCACAGAAGACACAGAAGAGGAGGAGCTAAGAGTGCTGTCTATAGACACACACAGCCTGCCTAGGGAGCAAATGTGCACATCAGCCACAAACCTCTAGCTATGGCGGCAGACACAGAAGTGGAGGAGCCAAGAGTACTGTCTATAGACACACACAGCCTGGTTTGGGAGCGAATCAGCACATCTGCCACAGAAGACACAGAAGAGGAGGAGCCAAGAGTACTGTCTATAGACACTCACAGCCCGGTTTGGGAGCAAATCCGCACATCAGCCTCAAACCTCTAGCTATGGGGGCAGACAAAGAAAACGGGCCCAAGAGTGCTGTCTATAGACACACACAACCTGGCTTGGGAACAAATCTGCATATCTGCCACAAACCTCTTACTATGGGGGCAGACACAGAAGAGGAGGAGCCAAGAGTGCTGTCTATAGATACACACAGCCCGGTTTGGGAGCAAATCAGCACATCTGCCACAGAAGACACAGAAGCGGAGGAGCCAAGAACACTGTCAATAGAAAGAGGGCCAAAGAGTGCTGTCTATGGACACACACAGCCCATTTTGGGAGCGAATTCACACATTTGCCACAAATCTTTAGCTACGGGGGTAGACACAGAAGAGGAGGAGCCAAGAGTGCTGTCTATAGACACACAAAGCCTGCCTAGGGAGAAAATCTGCACTTCAGCCACAAACCTCTAGCTATGACGGCAGACACAGAAGAGGATGAGCTAAGAGTGCTGTCTATAGACACACAGAGCTCAGCTCGGATGCAAATCTGCACATCAGCCACAAACCTCTTGCTATGGGGCAGACACAGAAGAGGAGGAGCCAAGAGTGTCAGCGGGGACCCCAGAAGAGGAGATTCAGGGCCGCTCTGTGGAATATCATTGCACAGAGTAGGTGAGTGCATCATGTTTGTTTTATTTAATTCTCTGAATGGTGCCTGTGCCAAGAGTATGACCTACTGTGTTCAGAATGCAGCAGGCCAGCCGCTCAGCACAGGACACAGAAGTTAGTGGAGATCACAGGAGTATCTACTCCAGTGATTTCCAGCTTCCAAGTGCATTAACCAGGTATGGTATACACATAGTTACTAGACATGTGTACAACAAAAATTTTCGTATTTTTTTGTTCCATTTCGTCTCGTTCCGTAGATTCATAAAGATTCGTAAGATTCCGTAAGTTTTCCTATTCGGACCCGTTCGTATTTCGTAAGACGCAAGTTTTCCTATTCGGATCCGTTCGTATTTTCGTAAAAGTTTTTTTTCCGTTTTTTTTCCGTTTATACTGAATGATTCGTAATTCTGTCTAATATCTAATAGTTACAATGGTTCAAGCTGAATTATGTGTAAAATATCAATACAGTTTTGCCAACCGTCCATATTTTTACGGACAATTCATAAAAACGGGCACTTTTTCCCCATTAGTAAATGTCTGCGGTTGCGGGAATGTGCCAGTAAAAATAGCCGAGATCGGTTCGGCTTGGAACTGCGCATAGAGATTGGAGGCAGGGGGTGATTGGAGGCAGGGGTGATGGTGACTGTGGAGGCACCGCAGAGGGGGGATGGAGGCAGGGGGCAATGAAGGCAGGGGGAAATTAGAGGCAGGGGGTGTTAGTGACACGGCAGAGGGGGATGGTGGCACCGCAGAGGTTGGGGGATGGAGACAGGGGTTGCTGGCAGCACCGCAGAGGGGAATGGAGGCAGGGGACGATGGGGGAAAGGGGTGATTGGAGGCAGGGGGAGATTGTGGCACCGCAGAGGGGGGTGAAGGCAGGGGGTGTTGGTGGCAGAGGGGGGTGAAGGCAGGGGGTGTTGGTGGCAAAGGGGGGTGAAGGCAGGGGGTGTTGGTGGCAGAGGGGGGTGGAGGCAGGGGGGGATGTGACTAAATAATTTGCCCTTATTATATCAAAAATTGTTTTTTTTACCCTAATAACTACCTTAAATCACATTGCTATTTGCCTAGAGCAGGGGTGTCAAACACAAGGCCCGCGGGCCGAATGCGGCCCTCCTGGCAATTTCATGTGGCCCTTGCACCTCTCCTGCAGTTGTAGGATAGCTCCAGCCCTGGTCCTCCTCTAGACCCCTACCTTCTGCTTTTAAGATTCTTCCCAGCAGGAGCATAAGAAAAGGGGGTGCACTGTGATGTAAGTGAGGGTGGGGGACTCAACTTCTGATAGTGGGGGGGCTCTTGATATCTAATGTAAGGGGAGGGGATGCTCTGGACATCTAATCTTACAGATACAACCGCCCCTTTTGAGGGCAATCGTAATGCTGATGCGGCCCACAATGTTTGACACCCCTGGCCTAGAGTACTTGTTTGTAGCCTAAATACTGAAATTTGCACCTAAAAATGTAATTTAGTAACTTTTGTGAAACGCCAGTAAACACGTGAAACGCCAGTAAAAACGTGGCTGCGCCAGTAAATTACGGGTGTCGTGCCAGTAAATTTCAATCTGGTACGTTGGCAACACTGTATCCATACCTGAGATTCTTCTTTTAAGAGAGCCTGTGAAGATAAAAATATTGATCATTAATTTTCTAACTAGCGAGTCTTCCAGAATGATTCTCATTTCTGAGATCAGTATGTTTGATGAAAGTTTTTAGATTTTACTGGCTCTATGCTTGTTCCAGATATGTGAATCATTAGGTAATAAAGACGGGATCTAAAGGATGCTACCAGCACCTGCACCTTTAGAAACAATGGCCCAGATTCACAGAGCGATTACGCCTGCGCAACAGGAGATGCGCGTGCGTAAGTCTAAATGTGAGCGTGCATTTCGATGCACGGCATCCCCAAAGCGAGATACGCAAGAAATCTACTTTTTTTGGTCCGGCATAATTTCCTTAGACAGGCGCATTCGTCTGCGCAAAACTGCGCTAGACAGACCATTGATTTGCTAGTCAAATATGCTAATGAGGGACTTACGGGGATCCACAAAAGAACGTTGGGGCAGCGCAAGCTACGCAGTGTGTGCAACAGCAAAATGTCCTGTCTAAAATTAGAGCTGATAAAAGCTGGTCTAAAAAGAAAAAAAAAGTCTACTTGTTAGATAAAGCAACGCTGTTAGTGAGGAGCTCAGCAGTCACACATGTTGCACAACAATCTGTATGCCAACATGCCAGGGGCATCGTCGCGCATAGCTATACTACTGACTTTAGATGAACAAAGAAGGATGAGGGCACGGAGGATGGCACGGAGGGTGGCACGGGAGAGGATATACCGCACCCGCATAGACCTGTTTGGCATGAGTGATTCTGAGGTGTATCGCATCTTCAGATTCACCCCTCATGTCATCCTGGAATTAACCACAACCCTGCAGGAGGACATCACCATCCGAACACAACGCTCACATGCAGTGCAGCCACTGGTCAAGGTCATGGCAACACTCCATTTCCTTGCCAGTGGCTCTTTTCAGCGTACAAGTGGAGTGGTGGCTGGGATGTCACAATCCTCCATGAGCAGATGTGTGGACCAGGTTGTCCCTGCAATCCTCAGATGCATGGCCAACCAAATCATCAAACCCACCACTGAGGACCTGCGGTTGAAGGCAATGACAGATCTCTACAGAATTGCCAGATTCCCACGCACCGTGGGGGCCATTGATTGCACACATGTGGCACTCCAGCCCCCCCAGGAGACAGAGCACATGTACCGCAATCGGAAGCATTGGCATTCCATCAACGTACAGGTGATAGTCGATGCCCAAGGCCTCATATGGCACGTCCGTGCCAAACACCCAGGGTACAGCCATGACAGCTACATATACAATCAATGCCACATCCGAATGGAATTTGATCAGAACGTGTATGGGGACACCTGGCTGGTTGGTGAGTGACATGGGTGGCAGGCATGACTATCCCCTCCCATGATGCACACATCACAAGGGGCACATGCATGACTAACATCCTCCTGTCTTTTCCCTTACAGGTGACTCTGCATATCCACTGGGACCCCATCTCATGACTCCTATCCGGAACCCCCAAACCCCAGGAGAGGAAAGATACAATCAAGCACATGCCCAAACACGAGCAGTGGTTGAGCGCACCTTTGGCCTCCTGAAGTCACGTTTCCGATGCCTGGATAAGTCTGGGGGTACCCTCTTGTATTCCCCAAACGTTGTGTGCCAGATCATCGGTGCATGTTGCATGCTGCACAACTGCAGTAAGAAAGGGCCTGCAGATTGACCTACGTGATGACCTGACCCCGGAACCAGACAATCTCCCCCTAACCGAGGCTACCCCGTCTTCTGAGGGAAGAGCAGCCAGGAGACAACTCACATTGGGCATCTTTGCACGTTAAACACACACATTAATCATGGCACAATGAGAATGCATGCATGCACACCACTGTGGTCCCTAGCACACACACCCCACATCCACATCAAATTGGATTGGCACCAGTCCACCATGCAGGACTTGTGAGCAGCAACGCCACGCCAAGGCTCCAATTATGTCACTGTACATTCATACACCATTCACACGGACCTGGGGATCACTTCTCCCTGGTCCTGGGGAACCCTTCTCCACCAAAATTGAGGGTGACACCCCTTTTCCGGCAGGAATGTCACCCCCACATTCAAACAGCATTCACAACCCAAAAAAATAAATAAAAATGACCAGCAAAAGAAAAAAATTTCCAGCAAAAGAAAAAAAAAATTCAAAAAAGGGGAAAAAAAATGTATTGCCCTTTACGTGAGCCACGCCTGGGGCGCCCACGGCCACGGCCCCGGCTCCTCAGGGGAGACTCATGGGGAGGGGGAAAACCGGGGAAGGAGGAGCAACCCCTGATCTCTGCTTACCTGGCGGCCTGCCCTCCAAGGCCACGGCTATTCTGTCCAGGGCAGCACCAAGTGTTGCCGTGTTGGCCTGGATAGCCTGGGTAAGGGCCCTCACATCCTGCCCAACGCCTGCTGATGTCGTCTGCAGTTCGTTTAGGCAGGTTGTGAAAGCCCGGGAGTGGGAGTCCAGGTTCCCCAGCGTATCCCTGATGGAGGACAGGCTCTCCTCCATCCGCACCAATGTCTGGCTGACCTGTCCCAGATGGCGGGTCTGGAGGAACTGGTCCCTTCTCAGAGTGGCGGGCAGGAGATCGGCCACCCCCCTGGTGTTCTGGGACGACTTCCTGCCTCCAGCTGATGCTTGTGGCTGGGGAGAAGGGGAGGCCCTTGGGAGGGGAGCCATGTTGGGGGAGGAGGGGGGGCTCCCCCTTAGGGAGGGCTGCCTGCTGCCAGCCAAAGGGGAAGAGTCCTTTAAAAACCAAAAGTCCAGTGCCTGACATGGACTCCTCCTCATGATTCTCCTCCTCCTCAACCTCCTCCTCCTCCTCTTGAACCTCCTCCGCGGACTCCGGCCTTGTTGGAGGGGCCTCATTAGGCTGCTGTCCTGGGGATGGTGCGGTCAGGCCAGATGGCCCTGCACCCTCCTGCACATCTGTGGATGACACAAAACATTCACAGGTTGGAGGATCCACACACTTGCCACATATTCCCTTTCACCCCCTCCCCCACACATGCTACACACCTGATATTAAAAAAAAATACTTACCTGGCACCACGGGCTCCGGACTTGAGTCAAAGCCGGGCAGGCCCTCCACTTCATGCCGATGAAAGGCCAGGGCCACTGCACGCTCCTCCGCTGTCAGCCTAATACGGCATGGTGGGCCCCCTCCTGTGCCCCTGGCATGGGCATGCATTTTGGACAGCTTCTGTTTGACCAGACGCCGGAGGTCATTAATTTTTTTGTCAATCCCAGACCGGGTCCGTGTCTCCCTCTCCCCCGCTGAATTGACCTGCTCAGTGATGAGGTCCAAAATCTCCCTCCTCCTGGCCGGGGTGGTGTTGGCACTGTCTGGGCCGTGGAGGAAACGCCCATAATCACTAATGGCCCGGGCAAGAATTTTTTTTTCCCCCACAGTAAAATTGAGTTTTCGCTTTCTCTCTGTCATACTTCCAAAAAAACTCACTCCCAGTCAACAAAAATCAGTCACAAAAACAAGCACAACCAATCAAGCAAGAACACACACAAAGAGAAAACTAACACCCAAAAAATTACACTAGCACTCAGCAAGAAACAGTCACAAAAACAAACAGCAAAAAATCAGCAAGAAAAAAAACGAACAGAAATATATCAAACAAACAGTCTCTCAAACACTTATCAAAAAACACTTTCAAAGATCTACTAACAAACACTTGATCACACAGAACACTAATCCGACAACTACAAAACACAACGCAACGAACAACAGGACAAAAGCACTTGGTTAAATGGGAAGGGACAAAGGGATGTACTTTTGCAATGCAAGTGCGTTTGTGTTTGTCTATTTATGCTGTTTGCGTAGTTCACTAAGTTGCCCTAGTCCATTTCCAATTTCACTGATTGCGCCGCTCCCGAGTTGTGAGCATGCGCACAGCGGAGCTGACCATGGTCTCCTTCAAGCGCGCATGTGCGAGCCGGCCGGCCCTTCATTTGCATGGGGTCACGGCTCATTTCAATGTAACACGCCCACGTCCTTCCCAATTTGTATTACTCCGCCTTACGCCTCTGAAATAACGTTACGCATGCGCAATTTTCTGCGCAAAAGCTACGAGAATAGGGTGATTACGCTGCAAAATTGCGCAAGTCTAACGTAAAGGCGGTGCGCTACGCCGGTCCAATAATGCGCAGATGTACGTGAATCTGGGCCAATATTTCTATTCTTTCTATTTTTGACAATATATTGGAACCTCACAGTGTAAGTATTTATGTCAGGGATAGTAGTTTTTTTGAATGTATTATAATTTTATTGACTGCAGAGTTCAGTATAACACTAGCAGTACTTCCCGCAATTCAAAATTATTTAAATGGCTTTGGCAATATGTTTAAAAAATAAAATCACATTCCCCAGTGCAGACTTCAGACTCCTAAAATAAAAGTTATACTTTATTCCTCAGGCAGAAGGATGTGACTCATGTCTGCATTATGTCATGGTGCGGACATCCTGCCTTGTCTATAGGGTTATGTCACGAAGTCACGGTGACCTTGGTAAAATGACATTTTCAGAGAGGCCGTAAGTCTGAAGGTTTTAATTACAAAGACACAGCCAAGCATGAATTACATGTGTCTGGCACACCCTTACATGAAAGAAAAAAACAATATGACTGTATATATTTTTTTTAACCAAAATTCAGATTCTACTAGTATGTATAAAGGCTTATTAGCAATATTGCTGTCTTAAACAGATACCCACACATTAAATCCACCCACTAACTTTATATGTCTTCGGGGGACTCAATAGAAAAAGACGCAAAGCGTAACTAAACCATTTAAAGCAGTATTAAACTTAAAAACAAACATTTATTATATTGTAGCTTACCAATTCTTGTGATGTTTGCAGGATTTTTTTTTTTAAAGGCTTTCTTTCCTCTATAGTTATCTGGTGTCGTTTTTTAAAAGACCAAGCTCTCCAGCAGAATGTATCTGTTTACACTTTACAGGGATTGGATAAACCATTTAACACTGCTTCTTACAACCTCTATCCAAAAAAGGAAAAAACTGTTTGCTGTAACTGATTGTAGTCACTTGATGACTGCCCCATAGCAGATTTACTGCTACAGGGCGGTCATGCTGCCGCAAAATCACATATATATACTTAATCACCTACTGCCACCACCAGCATTACATAATCACCTACTGCCACCACCAGCTTCTTTATAACATTAAGGCTCAGCGCTGTGCTGGGCTCAGGGCTGGGCTCAGGGCTATGCTGGGCTGGGCTTAGGGCTGTGCTGGGCTGGGCTGGGCTGTCACTGCTCCATCCTCTGCCTCTGCCTCTGCCTATGGCGAGTGCACTGCATGAGCCAACGAGTGTCACTGCCAAACTGTCCCTCCTGAGTCCTCCTGACTCGATAGGCTATTCAAAAATGGCGCTGAATGGTACCATTACGTAATTGCACATTCGCAGCCCGGCCGAGCGGATACGAGCTTTCCCGAGCCCGAAGCCGGCCAGGCTCAGGAAAGCTTGTATCCGCTCGGCAGGGCGGCGCATGCGCAGATACTTAATGGCGCCACCCCGCGCCAATTTTGAATAGCTGATCGAGTCAGGAGGACTCAGGGGAGACAGTTTGGCAGTGACACTCGTTGGCTCATGCAGTGCACTCGCCATAGGCAGAGGCAGAGGACGGAGCCGTGACAGCCCAGCGGACATCTTTTTTACGGGCACCTGATGCCCATATCGGCAATTTTTAAGCTGTTTCGGCATGACGCCAAAACAGCTGTTTTTGGCCGATATGTATCGGCCACTGATATATCGGTGCATCCCTAACCAGTGCTATAAAAATGCATTGATCAATGTAAGAATACCCCCTGCCAGAGCGGTATCCACCTTGTTTACACCTCCAGATCCCTGTTCTGCCTCTCTACCAGGTGATCGCGAGTCGCCGCCTGGACATTGTGTCCCGCCCACCCGCCGCCATACAGGTACAGCGATTTGCGCAGGAAAGACAATCTATTGCAGTATATCGGCCAGTGGTTAAACAAACCTGTGCCAAGAGCGCATGCCCTTGCATGCTTTCATAACAGGTACCGACATCTAGCGGAAAGCTCTGCCCAGCACTGTTGCAGAAGTTCACACAAATATGTTGCACTTGTAGGTTGCTTTGCTTTCAGACCTTTGTCCAGTCCTTTCACCTACTGGATGGCGTACAAAAACCCTGTGTGATGAACCAAAGATCTCAACTTCTAAATCATCTGTCCATGAGACCTTCTTCCAGTCTTCAGCAATTAACATTATCACCTGTAAACTCCAATACATAGGCAAAACTACCAGATGTCTCAGTGACAGAATTACAGATCACCTGTTGGATATTAGAACCAACTAAAATACGGATGTAGCACCCCCTTACTTTCAGAAAGGGCGCTACGCTAAAGTTAGTAGGGTGAAAGACTTACTTGTTCTCATCTAGGTTGATTTGTTTAAACTCGGCAGCTGTCAGCCCTGAATTATCCTGTGGGTCATTCTGCACTCCAGAGATGTGGTCCCATCTCTGGGTGGCAGGTGGCGCCAGAGGGATTCAGGCAGAACCGCTTTTCCCCAGCAGCCAATTGGAGGAGTATTTCTCTCGCGGGGCATCCTGGGGGAGGGTATATCTGTGGCAGATGCCATTTTTCGGGGTTCTTCGTGGGTTTCTGGTTCCAGGTGTGGCACCCACCTTCAAGGTGTGCGCACATCACGGGCCCCACCACTATGGCCTACTCTGGCAACGGAGATTGTGAGTAATGATTTATTAAGAGCAAAAATGTTGTGTTTGAACTGTCCGGTAACGAGGGAGTTCACCTCAAACAGCTAAGCTTGGGCGTACGTGCAGCAGGCATGCGACTGCAACGTGCCTGGACAAGTCCTTCAAGTGGGAGGAGTCACCCACCCCGCGTGAGATGCAAGGTAAAGTTTCTCGCCAAACGAGTAAAGGGAACCGTCCAATTTTGCGCCAAACCTCCAGTTGCTGTGCGCCAGAGAAGGAAGACCACGTGTGATACGATGTCTGCTTTCTTGCCACCTGCTACTGCTCAACGGCTGAGACCCCCTACCACTTCACCGGGAGTCTCCAACATGTTTGCTCCACCTGGAGTGCCCATGACTGATACGGGTATCCGGATGTCCATCAAGGGACAATTTGTGTTACTATCGAGCGGAGGATCGGAGTTGCTGGGACTGTCCTGCCCTCATTGCGAGGAACTGTCTGTGCAGATCCAGCCATTCCCCCGGTGTCTGAAATGCTGGGCCTATCTGTTTGTTACACAGTCATCCACCCAAGCTTCTAAAGAGTACCGGGCAAACTACATTACCAAAGCTGTCACCGCGGAGGAGGAAGCCACATGGCCAGAACCATCCCCGTTGGTGAAAATCGTGGAACAGGAGCCTCCCAACAGTGAGGTCATCTCGGTCTCATCTACTTTGATTCTCTGAACGGCTACCTCACCATCTTCTTTACAGGAGGTAAGCCCTATGACTGTACAAGACCGAGAAGATGACCCAACCAGTGTGACCTATGCAACCGACGTGACCAGCACACAGGCAAAAGTCATACCGGAGACCACCACTTCTTCAATGGTCTCCGTGTGGCGTGCCTCTATAGGAGCAGGGCCTGCTCCAGCCTCCTGCAGCCGCGGTCGAGGCCTACCTGTTAAAAGCTGCTTGCCAGACTGACCAAGAGACCCTTCGAAAGTGTGTGCCTATTTGCCTGCGGAGGAGTACAACTCCTCCGAACTTGATTCTGTGTCGGATGACGGAGAGACCCTGGAAAGTTTATTTGAGCCTATGTTTCCCGTAGCAACAGGGGTTCGGAGGATTCCGTGCCTCCTACACTACCAGAAGGAAGAAACGCTCCGGCCGGAGAATAATCGCGTGGGTCCCAACAGTCGTCCATGGACGTCTCGCAACTGACCTGGGGAGTCGTGAGTCTGTTCAGTTGTCTTCACTCACTACCCCCAGCCCCTTGCCGTGGCTGCTTTGAAAAGGGCACCGGACGCTATAGTGCTGCCGGGATGCGGAGACCCACGTACATTGCCCAATTTGGCCAGGCTGCAGCGCCAGGTGATCCAGAAAGTTGCCACCCACTATGAGTATGAGTACCCCGATGTGCCATCCTCCCTTTTGTATCAGGTGGATCAAGAGCAGGAGGCAAAGTGCCAGGAAGTCATTTGGACACATCTGAAGGTGCCCCATATCCTAAAAGATGCAGATTTGGGCTTATCTTATTTGATCCCCAAGTTTGAACGTTGCCACCGAGAGTGGAGCTGGGGCCGGCACATTTTCAGTTAACGGGTTGTACTGAAGTCTCCTGGGAGAGAAGACCAGGTATTTTCAGTTAAGGAAGAGGGTGACATTCTTATTTTGTTAGACCCGCGCTTCTACAAATGAACTGCATGTCTGCTTTATCTGCCATACATACTTTAAAAAAGTTTTGGACAAGGGTTCTCGCCCCCACTCAAGTCATTTTCTTGTTTCCCCTTTCCCCCCTGCCTCTTCAGATCCACATTGCGGCTTAAGTGAAGAACTCTGGGAGGGGTGGGTTCAGTCAGTTAGAGTGGGACCTTGCCAACTTCTCTGCAGCATCGGAAGAAGACTCAGTGAAATAAATGTTTTTTTTTCTTCTTTCCCTTTTTGCTGCCATATTTTGCTATTGAGACTTGGACTGCCGTAGTACCAGCGCACTGACCGCTAGGGGGCAGTGTTCTGCAATGTTCTTACTGCACAATTGAAATGTACATATTGTATTTTATTTCTTGCAGCGGAGTAAAAGTATGTTCTAGCACTTATAGCTCCCTGGGAGGAAGGGAGACTTTACACTCGGGCCCGAGGGTGCAGTCTGAATTCCAATCTCGGAGATGTGTAAATAGTTAAATTGTTAATATATGAGGCTGTATGTTATGGATATGTGTGTTGTTTTTCTTTTGTATTTCCTATGCAGGTTATTGGACCTACCTACTATCAACACTGCGGAGCATGGGCAGCATAGATAGATAGGGTTGTGTATGTATTGTAATGTCATGTGATGTCTTAGTTTTTGTCTATTATGTTCCAATAAGGTAATATGTATCCAGCGCTACCCCCTCAGGAGCCGCTGGTTGTTTTGTGATCTACTCCCTTTTGATTTTAAACACCCCTATTAACTTGCTAGAACCCTCCCTTGACACACCAGAAGTTTGGGGGATGTATTGAGACCCCTGTTGGGCTGAGGCACAATGACAGGCATACAACATTCAATGACAATGTAATGATGGTATTTCCTGAATAATGAATGGCCCCTCCAGACTAGAAGAATAAGCTCCACACAGTAGTATATTTAAATCAAAAAGAGTGAGTAAGTACACAAAGGAATACACATACATTTACATCATCAAATGAATAGTCGTTAGGCAATAACAAATTACATTTATGAATGAAACAAATCTATCCTAAAGAATGGTACCATTCCGCTAAGCTAGTGAATAGTCTGTGCTCGCGAGCTCCCTCTATCGGGCGATCCTGCAAACAGCCTAAAGTCCACGTTGCGGCCGGATGGTGCACGTTAAATTTGTAATCCACAAGTAATAAAAGATAAGGGGAAGTTAATCCAACAAAGTATAGTCTACATCAAACGTTGGTGAGCTGATCGCTAGCCAGCGTCAGTCACTTCTGCATAACCACTATAAACAGTGAAAAGGGTATCAGTTCGGGCTGAAGGCCAAACAGGGACGAGAGGCCTGTGAGATGGCACTAAAGTGTCTGTCTAAAGGGAGAACAAAGAGCTGAGCATGTGCCCTCTCACCCGACAGGCCAATCCGCCCGAATTCCTCTCAGAAAACACGCTGGTGAATCACTGCTCCACGGCACAAAGATCCCGGACGAGGCTGTTCCACTGTTTCAGTTGTCAGCTAGGCTTCCTCTCCGGTCTCCGGGCACACAGGCTGGATACAGGAGTCTTGCTTCCTTCTGAATGGCTGGTCTCTCCGGGAATTTAGGCCCAGAAGCTTCTGGGCCTAGCAGCACGGCTGTCTCTGTCAGCAGCTCTGCAGAGGAGAAAAGGCCGGTCCCGAGAGAACGAAAAGGCGCCACTGCCTCTGTTAAAGTAACCTCCCCCACAAGTCTGTGCGAAAAACAAGAACAGAAAGCGCCGCTGAGTGAACTGCATTTAATGATAACAACAATAAATATCCAACACTTACATCTAGAAAGCACATTGATGTAATCTGGGGCACTGTTGTAAGCTCTTTAGTGGAGTCCAGGAACCAGGATAGAGACTGGAGGAGCCATCAGTAGATGTAATTCAGGTGCTTGTAGCTGGGGGGGGTGGGGGGAAAAAACGCTGACTTCCACCTCAGTGCACAAGCGCCGCCGGGCTGTCAGCTTGTCCACTAGTTCCTGGACTTCACTAAAGAGCTTACACCAGCTCCCCAGATTACATCAATGTGCTTTCTAGATGTAAGTGTTGGATATTTATTGTTGGTACCATTAAATGCAGTTCACTCAGCGGCGCGTTTCTGTTCTTGTTTTTTTCTTTGTTTATGGTTTGAGCTGACTTCGCTCTTGGAGAGAGCAGCCCTGAGCCTCTGCAACCATCTTCACACCTGACATCCTGATGGTCCTGATGGTCAAGTTCCTTGGACTTATTTCTGATGGACTTTTTTAAAGACTTTTTTCCCATGTCATTTTTTCTGTACCTATCTAATTTTCAGTTGATGTTATAATATTATTGTTATATTTATTTATCCTTACTTTGATCGATTTAAATAGACACCAGAGCGCTGTAATCCTATACTATTTCACAAGTCTGTGCAGAGGCGTCACATGCTCCAACAGGGCAGGGCACTGTTGGAAATGTAGTCTGTTTCTCGTAAGAGTCAATGGAGTCCATATCTCCTGCTACTTGCAATCCCACAATGCATAGCTCCTTAAAGGTAATGTACATATTTACAGATGTGAATATAGTCCTAGCGGGGATGGCCTGTCATTAGACTCTGACAGGAAGACCCGCTACATGTATAAGTGAAAGTTTACCATTGTGTTCTCTTTTTCCTACTTTTCTATCCTGTTAGCAGACATCAGGCTGGCATTCAGGCTTGAATGCCTTGGGACACTGGGGACAGTGTCCATTTAAGTGGGGGGAGTATGTAGCGCCCCCTTACTTTCAGAAAGGGCGCTACGCTAAAGTTAGTAGGGTGAGAGACTTACTTGCTCTCATCTAGGTTGATTTGTTCAAACTCGGCAGCTGTCAGCCCTGAATTATCCCGTGGGTCATTCTGCACTCCAGAGATGTGGTCCCATCTCTGGGCGGCAGGTGGCGCCAGAGGGATTCAGGCAGAACCGCTTTTCCCCAGCAGCCAATTGGAGGAGTGTTTCTCTCGCGGGGCATACTGGGGGAGGGTATATCTGTGGCAGACGCCATTTTTCGGGGTTCTTCGCGGGTTCCTGGTTCCAGGTGCGGCACCCACCTTCAGGGTGTGTGCACATCACGGGCCCCACCACTATGGCCTACCTGGCCGGGGCCCGTGCTACGCAAAGTTTTCGACTCTGGGCCCTCATGGCTCAGAGACACTGAAATGACTGAGGGACCTCAGTGACTTACTGGGGGTTCTACATCTCAAGAGAACGGGACTGAGGGGATTTGCTCTATTGCTCTTAAGTACCGGACCTGTGGCAGAGGACTCTACTAATCTTCTAGAGCCAAGTCGGTGGCAGCGACTTGTTCCCTCTCAGCTTTCTCAGTGACACTCTGGCTGCCAGACCTGTGTGAGAGGTCTGTCCAGGTGCACTGCACCCACTCCGGCTGGAGTGGCAACGTGTTTGACTTAATTACAGAAGGCAGAACTGCTTTCTTCAACCAAGCCTGACTCTGCGAAGTTACTCTACTTTCATCAACCTTTTCCTGTCTACTTCAAGTTGATGTGTTGGTCGTGTTGGACCAGGAAAATAAAGCATTCAGAAAACTTCAGCTACGGGTTGGACATTCGTTATTGCTCTGCTTACTGCATCCACCCCTAGACACCACACAGAGGTAACTTAATCCGCCGATCCCAACCTAATCAGCGGCTCCTGAATGGGGTAGCGCTACACGAACATAGCAAAACACTTCAACAGATTTCATTAACAAAATATACACAACTTGAAAGTCCAAATTATCGAAAAAGTCAACTGTCCAATCTGTGGCGGAGACCGCTTCTCCCTTCTTTGCAAAAGAGAGGCCTTTTGGATCTTTAGGATGGATACAAGAATTCCTATAGGTCTCAACTATGAGTGGACCACTATTATGAATGCATACTAGACATGTGCGCTCCCGTTCATAACAAATGGATTTTCGTACAAATTTGTTAGTATTCGTACATTCCGATCAATTCGAACATCTGAAAAGCTAAAAGAACCCTAAATACGAAAATGACAGAATTACGAATAAGCCAAATAACGAACAAGCGAAAATACGAACGTACAATTGGACAATCTTACTAAAATACGAAACACCGAAACAGCAAAAGAACGAAAATGACATCTATAATGAACAATTTGCATTCCGTATTTTAAATCCTTTGTCTGTTCGTATTTTCATTCGTATGTTCGTATTTTCATTTTTGTGTTTTGTAAATCCAATTCCTTGTCTGTTTGTAAATTTGTGTATCGTTCTTTCGAATGGGCACTGGGCAGGGTAGTTAATGAGTAATGTATCTTACTTAATATCTTAGCCAATCAGCTTATCTCTTTTGTGCTGAGTCACATTGGACAGTGTAAAGCCTCGTACACACGATCGGACTTCAAACAAACTTTTCCGTGGATTTTTGTCCGAAGGGAGTTGGCTGGACTTTTGAAACCAAAAAAGTTTGTCCGATGGAGTGTACACACGGTCGGATTTTTTGGAAAACGCAAATTTTGAAGTTTGTTGGCAAAAAGTCAGACCGTGTGTACGGGGCTTAGGAGAAAGTCTATCTTAATATGGATTAGCCGCGTGTTAAAAATTAAACTAAAATACGAGATTGTGAATGACCGCGCCGCAATGTATTTACAAAAGTACAAAGTTACGAATCCATTAAACGAAAATTATTATCTAACAAAATTACGAATTTCGAATCAATGAAAATAAATTAGACAGAATTACGAATCATTCAGTTTTAAACTAAAATAAAACTGTTACGAAAATACGAATGGGTCCGAATAGGAAAACTTGCGTCTTACGAAATATGAACGGGTCCGAATATGAAATTACGAATCTTTACGAACCTACGGAACGAGACGAAACAAAACAAAAAAAATAATTTGTTTTTGTTCTGCAAATGTCTAATGCATACCTCCCAACATTTTGAGATAGTAATAAGGGATACCTACTAGCAAATGTATATAGGCATAGGGCACGCCCCTGCCACACCCCTTTAAAGAAGAATTAACCCCAAAAAAGGTTAATTAAATCCACAAGGGCTTTTTTTCCCCCACTACTATTCCTTTATATTGGCTTTTAAAATGTAGAATTTTGATGAAAGGTTTAGTACTGGAAAACACTTTTTGAAAGATATAAATTACATTTTATATACAACTATATAGATCAGACCAAAATGAGGGATAAAGAGGGACATTGCTCCAAATCAGGGACAGTCCCTCGAAATCAGGGATAGTTGGGAGCTATGTGAATGAGTGTCTCATCAACAGGGCCTGAATGTACTGATATACTGACTTGCTTCTGCTGCACAAATAGTTGTGAACGCATACTCATATATTTACATATTCAACACATTGTTATGTATAAGATCTTTATATGATACAGTTTAAGTTTATTCATCACTTGCATTTTACACCAGCTCGTCTTGCCCGGATGGGCTTAGGAAGAGATGTTGCCTGTTGCAGATGTGGTACAGTGGCCGCTGATTGGCTTCATATGTTTTGGAGGTGTCCTGGACTCTCGTCTTTTTGGAAGGCCATTTTTGCTTTTTTTTTGCCAACAAGCTGCATCTCCAGGTACCTCACACCCCTGAGGTTGGACTTTTGGGAGTATTGAACGACCACGTTCACTGGACTCACTCGAGGATTCTTCTGCGTATTTTGTTATTTTATGCCAGGAAAACTATCTTACTTCACTGGAAAGCTGTGGGCCCCCTCTCGATTTTAAGCTGGTGTATGTAAGTAGGGCTTGTCCTAAGAAGTTTTATAAGGTATGGCAGCCGTGGTTGGATATTTCAAAGACATTTTGGGGGGAGGTTTTATCTTCACAGCCCTCTCAGTAGATAGCTGATCTCACTGCCATGTACAGCTGTAAGGTGTGCTGGTCGCCATCGCCACGGTTTGGTTTGGTCTTTTGTGTGTGTGTGCGTGGATGTGTGTGTATGTGTTTATGCCTGGTTGTTTGAATGGACTTGGGGTTCTCTTTCACATGTGTAGATAGAGGATATGTATCTGTCTAGACCAGGGGTGGGCAAACTTTTTGACTCAAGGGCCGCAATGGATTCATATATTGGACCCGGGGGCCGGACCAAGAGTAGATGGACCGCGCGCCTGGCTATGTAAATGCGGGGGGCGGCCGCGAAAGCCGTAAAGTCGCCGCATGAGTGGCGCCGGTCGTGCCGCCCCTGCACCACTGCCGCCCCGAGGCCTGGCCTCGGCAGTGGCGTAACCAGAGTTATGGGAGCCCGGGGCAGAATTTTTTTTGCCCCCCCCCCTTATATAAACATCCACGTTTATATGTGCGTAAACGTGAGGGTGGGGAACTTAAACATTTTGAAGCTTTTTTTTAAAACTTTGTTTATATTTATTTACTTTTTTTTTTTTTTACTCTTTATGCTTTTTTACACTTGATGTCATTGCCATTACATAGGAGGATACAAATCCCCCTATATAATAGCAAGGGTACACTGAAAGGTCCTCTTTATGGAGACATTAGGGGTCTCTAGGACCCCTAATGTCACCTGGGGACCCGAAAAGAAGCTGATGACAGATCTGCTTCTTCTCTATGGCTATAGCAGCCAGATGACTGACTGACAGGTAAATGCAGATGTAATACACATCACTTCTGCATTCACAGCCTGCAGGGAGATCAGCAAGGAGGAAGATGCTGGTCTCCCTCCCATGTTACCTCCTGACACCCTCCCGAGCCGGTCCCAGGCCGCAGATGGGGCAGCGGATCCCGGGATTTAAGGTGAGGGGTCATAAGGGGGGCGGCGGCAGTACTGGAGGGGGGTAACTCCCTCCATGCTCCCATCTCCACACAGCGCCGTACCAGAGCGGAGGGGAAGACAGCGGCCACGGCGGCTCACACTTCCAGTGCCTGTCTCCCGCCGCTGTGATTGAGTGTATGGCAGTCATGTATGGCGTATGGCACGCTGTGATTGAGCGTATGGCGGTCATGTGCGGAGGCCGGACTTCCAGCCCCACGCCTCACATGACCCCCATATGCCCAAACACTAACCATGGCGGCCAGACATCGGTGACACGGGAAATTAAAACTAGGAGGAGGCACGGAATGTCGCCCCCTGGCTCCGCGGGCCGGATTAAAAGGTCCGCCGGGCCGTATACGGCCCGCGGGCCGTAGTTTGCCCATTCCTGGTCTAGAGTTTGATAACTACCTGTTTTTGCAACAGCTTATTGTGCTGATGTGTGATTACTTGTGTTTTTTCTTTTTGGTTTGTTAATAAAAACACAAAATCTAAATAAACAGCTTTAAAAAAAGATCCTTATATGATTTACTCCTACACAATATTGGGGTTAATTTACTAAAATTGAAGAGTGTGAAATATGGTGCAGATCTTCATAGAAACCAGCTTCCTTTTTTTTTTTTGTCAAAGCTTAATTAACCAAGCTGCTATTAGAAGCTGATTGGCTACCATGCACAGCTGCACTGGATTTTGCACTCTCCAGTTTTTAGTAAATCAAACCCATTGAGTGTCTTTTGGAACTATTAGGGAATCAATTTCTCCTCTCTTTCTACATGAGGTTGTAGACAATAACAAAAAATATTATTTTATAAACATAGTTTTAACTATGAACATGAATCAGAAACATTTTATTATTTATTTTTTATGTTAGTTTTTTTGCTTATTGGCCCAATTGGGAGTATAAATGCTTACCGTATATACTCGAGTATAAGCCGAGTTTTTCAGGTTATTCTTTGTGCTGAAAATGCCCCCCTCGGCTTATACTCGAGTCACCTTTTTGCGCCTAATCTCCTGGATTTTGGGGACCCGGTACCGGCCGGCCGTAGGTCCCCTGGACCCCAATCTTTGCACACATGTAGCCCCACTCTTCCTCTACAAGTGTGAAAAGTTTGTTGTCCGGGGAGCACCGATTTTTCAAAGCCGGGCAGCCCTTCCATAGACTCCCATGTTAAACAGTCACTACTCCGGTGACTTTGGGGATCCGGTATCGGCCGGTCGTAACTTGGGACACATGTAGCCCCATTTCTCCTCTAAAAGTGTGCAAAGTTTGATGTCTGGAAGACCTACGGCTGGGGAGCAAAGCCGGGCACCCCTTCCATAGACTCCCATGTTAAAAGTCAGTCTAGTCATGGACACAGTGAGGCATGGACACAGTGAGGCATGGTCACAGTGAGGCATGGGCACAGTGAGGCATGGGCACAGTGAGGCATGGGCACAATGAGGCATGGACACAGTGAGGTATGCACATGGACACAGTGAGGCACAGTGAGGCACAGTGAGGCATGCAGATGGACACCCTAGGCTTATACTCAAGTCAATACTTTTTTTGTGGTAAAATTAAGTGCCTCGGCTTATATTCGGGTCGGCTTATACTCGAGTATGTACGGTATATGTTTTTTTACTTGCACTCGCAATAGTTTACATTGCACAGAGGGTAGCACTCTAGTCTAAATTGAACTGTTCAACCTGCAGCTCAAAGTCCTCTGTTTACTGTTGAGGCTGAGACTTGCTTAGTGCTAAGCTGTGCTTGAAGCAGTTGTTCTTTGAGCTGCCTGTCATGCAAGCTGTTGAGTCTCAGAAACTTGTCTTCTGATACTGTTGTGGATTCGTCAGAGTTTCCTCTAGTTTCCAAGTGCCTTTTGACGGTATTGTAAACTATACACATTGACACCTTAGATTTCTTTGCATGATATCTAAAGCAAAGATCTACTCGTTTAAAGTGGATGTAAACCTTCACATATACCCAGTGAAGTGAACAGCCTCCCTACATAAGTTTTACATGTATATTTGCTGTCTTAAGCTTTATATATTCAAAAGTTCAGATTGTGTTAGTAGATTTTCTCTTCCTGTTCAGCACTGCAGTAAAGCCTGGACATACAGCCAAGACAGCTGATTGAAGGAAAGGCACAACCCCACCTCTCCTCATAGTTAGAGACTTTCAGAACTGTTTGTTGAATCTTTCACCTCTCTGCTAATCTAGCATCCTCCCCAACACAAATTGCAGGCTGCTTTATTCTCAGTTGATGGAGAACTTGTCAGAAGTTATCAAGCTGATAACAGAAGAACGGAGCAGCAGACAGCTATGGGACATAGTGCTTTGAAGAGAGACAAGAAAACAGATATACCGTATGTGCCCAGCTCAAATTTCATGATTTGGGTTTACATCCACTTTAAGGGTTACAATGGCCTGTCTGTCCTTCTTTCTCATCATTTTGAGAACAATGTACTACTTCCTGTAGTACAATACTGTCCAAATATTGCTTAAGAGGGTGTAGCAACACTCTTTTTTAACACAGCTTTTTAGAGAGCTTGTAAGTAATCAACAAGCATTAGGACACCTGTAGGAATTGTTGGCATAGACTCTCAGGGCTTAAAGCAAAAAAAAATAAAAAATTCCCATGCTGTTTACATGGGTTAACTGCTCCTTTTGTCTAGGGGTGAAAACAGAGCTTATACTCACGTGATCTTTCGATCTTCCGGAAAACAGCGCTCCTCTACGTCCAGTGGTGGACTGTTGCTGCCGTCCTTACATCCAACGTCGGTCTATGGGCGTGATGACGTCAAGAACAGTCCACCGCACAAGACAACTAGACCACGTGGGGATGCAGGAGTGACAGGAACCGGTCTTGCATTTGAAGTATAGGTGGATTAGGTGAGTATATCTCGGCTCTCCTCTTCCCTAGGCAAACATTTTTTTTTACAGAGTTTCGCTTTAATTTACTTACACTTTTACAGAACAACTGTACGTTTTTAATCTATTACTTGTTCCCTGAAAAGGCCTTTTTGTATAAATCTATTATTTTTAAGTTTTTGTTAACCTAAACTTCTTTTTTCAGCTCTGACAGTTTACCGCTCACCTTTGTACTATTTCAGGTTTTATCACTGAACTGTTTAAATTTCAATTAAAACTGCAAAAATGGGGGTGCTCCAAAACTTCTGACCTGTAGTTTATATAAAGTATATATATATACCTGTATTTTTAATTGTAGTTGAATATAAGGTAGTTAGCTGGGTAGCTTGATACTGTGCTGGGGATATTGTACTGTGACTTTATATATAATAATATAATATATATTATACAGTATCATGGTGATTCGTCTTTTGTGCTCTGCAAGAGCAGAAAAGTGATACTTGTAGTGTGAGATGTCCTGCATTGTCTTTGAGATAGTCAGTGATGTGCCCTCTGGCTGGGATTGGGAGGCAGACAGCAGTAATGTAATTTCCCTGTGTATGTGCCAGATATCCTTTGCTGTCCTCGCTCTGGTAATGCGATCAGTGCTGTCACATTAGTGGTAATGCATTGATGTGCAGATAAGTGCCACACAAATAAGGCAGGAGGAGCAACATTGCAGTGCCTCCAGCATACACTGTGTACCTAGCTGTATTAACCCTTCGTTGTGTAGCACCTCATCTCTGCATGTTGTTAAAGCGGAGGTCCGCCCACCCCTGCAAAAATTAAAAGCCATCTGTTACACATAGTTTAGCTGCTGACTTTTAATAATAGGACACGTACCTGTCCTGGAGTCCAGCGATGTCGGCACTGCAGCTGATTTTTCCATCAGCTGTTGGGTGCTGCCGCAGCCATTGCTGGTAAGGGAACCAGGTAGTGAAGGATTACGCTTGACGCCTGGTCCCTACTGCGCATGCACGAGGCAGCGATGCACTCTTCTACTGGCCCACACTGGAGGAGGGAGCCAAGCTGCTGATGTAATTTGCAGCGGCATGGTCTCCTGAAAGTGGGGACTGGATACCTTTCAAAGACAAGTATCTGCTCCCCCCCCCCCGCCTGAAAGGTGCCAAATGTTGCACCGGAGGGGGGAGGAGACAAATGAGCGGAAGTTACACTTTTGGGTGGAACTCCACTTTAAAGTGTATGTTACCCTAAATATTTTTTTTCTATGTGTGTCTGTTCACATATGTGTATGTGTATTCAGGGGCGGACTGACAAATCATGGGGCCCCTGGCAATAGGAGATTATGGGGCCCCCGGGCAATAGGAGATTATGGGGCCACACAGTCCCCGGGCAATAGGAGATTATGGGGCCACACAGTATACACACACACATACAGTATACATACACAGTATACACACACAATATACACACACAGTATACATACACACACTGAAAAGGTTCTGGAGAGGTGGGGCAGCTATAAACTTGTGATTTTTTTTTAAAACACAGATTTTCACATACTGTCCCTAGTTTTACTGAGGCTGGCAACCCTGATGGGGCCTCCTAGTGGCATGGGGCCCTCGGGTGATGGGCGGGCAGCAAGTGGTTAAGTAGCAATGACAGAATTTCCCCGTTGCAGAACTGATGGTCTTCACCGGCAGTCGGAGCTCATTAATTGTATCCAATAGGGTGTAGTAACAGAGTGGTAGTATATCTTGTGATGACTGTAGCTAAAGAGACTTATGTACAGTGTTCAAATAAAGGTGCAGTGAAATGTTAAAAGTTAAAGCTGTCTGTGCACATTGTCCCAATGAAACAAAGGAAAGTGTTGCAAAAATGTGCAATGGCCCTCTCACCAACGACCAGGCTGATTCAACGCCTTCCAGCTAGCGACTCCCGAAAGGATGTTCTAGCTGCAGAACCGCTTGTGACAATCCCACATTACGGAGCACGAATAGCTGAACTGTCGAGATGGTGCTGATCAGATATCTGATAAACAGAAGGCAGTGTGGATACCTTCCCAATCTGGTAGGAATGCTGTGGACCACATGGTAGGTTGCGATCTCACTCTCCCCACGTGGAGAGGTTCTTCACACACGAGGCCCCGGAGGAAGAGAGCGCGAGGCGGGTCTCTGGTTTCTTTTAAAGTTCTTCCTAGCAATCTCCCTGGGGGTAACAAAGATCCCTGGGATATGTAGTCCAGATGCATAGTCATGCAGGTGAACAGCCATCTGTTGGAACTAACAATCCCACAATCCCTTTGGTTGGGCTCATAAATATGATGTCAGTTTGATAACGATGGGCACTAGAGGGATACTATGGTACACACATAGAGCAGGGAATAGCTGTCAGTTGCAATTATAGTCCATATCGTTACATATCTTTTATTTCCACATTTCTAGAAACTGATTAGAATCCGAATACTATGTCAACTGTCAAAATCTGAATATGGTGCTCTACGCTGGTTAAGTTTGCCAAGACATTGTCATATGACCCATCCACCTTAATATTTATTAGAAGCCTTTCAGTTTGTCAGGAAGTTTGAACAATTAATTAAGTCAGCATTATTGATTGTTTAATAGATTGATATTTAACAGTACCTCCAATATGAAATAAATGATTAACTATAATTATGCTGACCAATTAATTAATCCATGAATTTGTGCTCTATGCAGATATTTTAAGCACAATGAAATTATGGCAGAAAAATCGGAAAAACCCTGCGGTAAATATTCTTGTATTTCAGACATTTGAAGCCAAAATACAGCACCTGGAGACTCGACATGGAAAGAAAACATCATCATCATCAGCGCCAGATATAGAATACTTTGTTCGGTGTGAGGTTCATCGCTCCGATCTCAACACACTAATGAGCTCTATTAAAAGAGTGTCAGAAGATGTTAGGACTACTAAAGAGATGAAAGGTATGTTCAAGTCCAGACTGGGCTAAACAGAATTAACAATGAGCCCCATCTGTACCTATGAAAAGTGTAAAAAGAAAGTCAATATTTTCTTGGGGTGTACCAAACGCTGTTTTGGTCATTAATAAAATCTGGTTGGATGAATTGCCCTCACTGGTGGTGATAATGAGCTTTTTCTTAGGAGTATCTACCAGTATTGTAGCAGGGACGTGTGGCACATTTGTCAATTGTAATAGAGCAGTGGGGGACCAGTGAATTTTAGCTGTAAGAAGGTATGAACAGCGAAAAAAAATAAAAAACGCATACTGTCATTGTTAAAAGTGAGCACAATGTAATGTTACAAAAATGTTTTGGGGTGAACCCCCGCTTTAAGGACTTTCCCCTTTTTTGCGATTCGGCAGTGCTTCGCTTTAAATGACAATTGCGCGGTTGTGCTACGTGGCTCCCAAACAAAATTGTCGTCCTTTTTTTCCCACAATAAGAGCTCTATTTTGGTGGTATTTTATCACCTCTGTGGTTTTTATTTTGTGCGCTATAAACAAAAATAGAGCGACAATTTTGAAAAAATTGCAATATTTTTTACTTTTTGCTATAATAAATATCCCCAAAAAAGATATAAAAAAACATTGTTTTTCCTCAATTTAGGCCGATACATATTATTCTACCTATTTTTGGTAAAAAAAAAATCGCAATAAGCGATTACCTATTGGTTTGCCAAAATGTATATTGTTTTTTGTAATTAAAAAAAAAATGTTTACTACTAATGGCGGCAAACAGCGTTTTTTTGTTGTGACTGCGATATTATGGCGGACACATCGGACAATTTTGACACATTTTTGGGACCATTGTCATTTTCACAGCAAAAAATGCTACAAAAATGCATTGTTTACTGTGAAAATGCCAATTGCAGTTTAGGAGTCAACCACTACGGGGCGCTGAAGGGGTTAAGTGTGACTTCATATGTGTTTCTAACTGAAGGGGGACGGGGCTGGACGTGTGACGTCAGTGATCGTCTTTCCCTATCTCAGGGAACAGACAATCACTGACACTGCCACAATGAAGAACAGGGAAGATGTGTTTACACACACCTCTCCCCGTTATTCAGCTCCGGTGACCGATCGCAGACACCGGTGGTGATCGGGTCCGTGAGTCCTGCGGGTGTGGTCACAGAGCTTCGGACCGGGTCGCAACCCCACGGCTGGGTCTTAAAGAGACACCTACAGGTATGTGCTTGTGCCCAGTCGTGCCCATTCTGCCGACGTATATTGACGTGAAGGGGTCCTTAAGTGGTTAAATAGCTGATTCAATTATTTACTGAGTATAAAGCTTCTGTATCTACACTTTGCCACCTTTGCATGCAGGGACTAGAGTTGTGTATCTGTGTGTATCAACAGAAGCACAAATCCCTGTAGCTTAGGATGACAGGGCACTACCCTGGTTCTCCATCCTCCTCTCCCATCCCTTCTTCAAGCTAACAGACATACTCAAGACTGCACTGTCCACTGTGAATGATTTCCTGTGCAAACCAGAAGTTCAACTGAAGCTGAACTAAGAGAGCAAGAGTGAGGTATACATTTTTAACAAATGGATTACTAGGGAATGCTTTATTTTATTGTGCTTAATGTGTTAAAATACTCCCAGGGTTAAATGCTGTGTATGCATATGATAATCTCATCCCCAGTCTTCCTGAAAGTCAGATCCAGGTCTTTCTGTTGCCAGACCTGATAAAAACAACGCCTCTTTTTTCTTTACAGTTCATTGGTTTCCCACTAAAATTGCAGAACTGGACAAGTGTCACCATTTGGTTACCAAGTTTGACCCAGACTTAGATTTAGATCATCCGGTAAGTTGTATGCCTTTGTATATGGTAAAAAAACATCAAATTAGTTGTATTAGGTAAGGAATGACATTAACCCTCTGGCAGTCCTGTGCTCTTTTTTACTCCACTATCCCATACATCTATATTATTGTGACGGCTTTCCCAGTCAATAATGTTCCCTCTTTGTCATTCTAATCAATTTACATCCAAATTTAAATAGGAGAGATATATGTACTGTTAACTATGTGCATTACTATGGTACAGATAAATGCCAAAGTACAATTCAATATGTGCAGCTTCATTAATCTGTCCAAAATGCATTTTTTTTTTTTAGATACTCCAAAATGTTTGGATATTGTTAGCAATGGACACTTATCTCTTGGTAATAGTAACACAAGTTCAGGTAGGCTGGAGCAGTCTGAGGCCTCGTACACACGATCGGTTAAACAGAGGACATCGGTCAAAACCGATCGTGTGTGGGCCCCATAGGTTATTTAACCATCGGTTAAAAAAAATCCAACTTGATTTAAATTTAACCGATGGATTCCTAACCGATAGGTCAAAACCGATCGTTAGTAGGCACGACCATCGGTTAAAAATCCATGCATGCTCAGAATCAAGTCGAAGGATGCTTGGAAGCATTAAACTTCATTTTTTTCAGCACATCGTTGTGTTTTACGTCACCGCATTTGACACGATCAGTTATTTAACCGATGGTGTGTGGGCGCGACGGACCATCAGTCAGCTTATCGGTTAACCAATGAGAACGGTCCTTCAGACCGTTCTCATCGGATGGACTGATCGTGTGTACGTAGCTTGAGACTTCACGGCTGGGAACCATGAAGTAGGTTTGAGAACAGGAAAAGGCAGACTGGAACAGTCCACAGGTTCATGGCTGGGGACCATGAAGTATGTTTAAGAACAGGTAAAGGCAGGCTGCAACAGTTTATTGGTGCACTGCTGGGAACCATGAAGTAGGTTTAGCACAGGCAACGAAAGCTCTACTCACAGAATCCTGGAATAGGGTCAGTCCATAGGAGCAGCCGCTTGTAGAGTAGTCCAACATCCAGTCCAAAGGGCTCCAGGGGCAAACAGCCCACCTTCATTCAGCCATTTAGCTTACAGATCCATTCCTTCAGCAGGAAATAAACTCCAGTCTTTTTAACAGCATGCCAACCACTATTTGGGCACACCTCCCCTGAGATTGGCTAGGCCCTGCTCAATATTCAGGCTGTTTTTTTAAATTCTCCTCCCTAAGCTCCAGAAACATCTTCTAGAGGCAGGGTGAAGCGCAGTCTTTAACTAAAACAGAAACAGCTGTGTAGAAGGCCTAAAACTGGGTGAGGAACAGCCAGACCTTGCTACCGAGTTGAGGTTGTGGAAGCCAGTTTCATGTCACACCATGGCAAGGCTAAGGAAAGCAACAAGACACAAGGTAGTTATACTGCATTGGCAAGGTATTTCCAAGATTTAAAAGCAAACTACATGTGCTGTTCAATATCTTTTGAAGAAGCACAAAGAAATGGGCAATGTTGAGAAATGTAGATGCAGTGGTCGGCCAAGAAAACATTAGATATAAGACACATCGGACCGGAGTCAGATACATTTGATGTATCTGTTCAGGGGCGTAGCGTATGCTGTTTAAGCTACCCCGCCGCAAATATCATGGGCAAGTGCCTTATTCAGAAAGAACTTGCTCCATAATATGCGGCGGCGTAGCGTAAAGTGCCCGGCGTAAGGCTGCGCAATTCAAATTTGTGATGTGGGGGCGTGATTCATGTAAATGAATCATGACCCCACATAATTAACGTTTTTTTTGGACGCGCATACACCGTCCGTTTAAGTTTCCGCGTGCGCATGCGCGAAATCACGTCACTATTTGTCAATGTAAACGACGTGAACGTAACTAACGTCGAGCCCCATTCCCGAAACGATTTACGCAAACGACGTAACCGACGTACAATTCGACGCTGTCCCGACGTCCATACTTAACATTGGCTACGCCTCCTATAGCAGGGGTAACCTTACGCCGCAATAACGCTTACGCAAACAACGTAAACTACGACGGCCGGCCACAAGTACGTTCGGGAATCGCTGTAAATCCCTCATTTACATATTCAACGCGTAAAACGACGGAAGCGCCACCTAGCGGCCAGCGTAAAACTGCAACTAATATATGACGGTGTAACAGACTTACGCCGCTCAATATATTAACAGAATACCGGCGTATTTTCTTTTCTGAATAGCAAAAAAAGATACGCCGGCTGTACTTAGTATTTAGGCGGCGTATCTATTGATACACTTCCGTAAATACTATCTGAATCTGGCCCATCATGCTTACTTCACTTTGACATCAGAAGATTTCCAGCAGAGCCATCAGCACACAACTGGTGGAAACCAAAATATGTCTGGCCTGAAAGTGGTCTTTATGGAAAAATTGCAGCCAACAAGTCTTCCCTCCAATGTCCAAGGTTAGCTATGCATGAAAATATAGGAACTGGGATGCAAAAAAATGGTAGCAAGTGTTCTTTACTACTGAGCCAAATTTGAAATATTTGGCTGTAGCAGGAGGCAGTTTATTCACCGAAGGGCTGGAGAGCGGTACAATAATGTCTGCAGGCAACAGCGAAGCATTATGCAAGTTTGGGGCTGCATTTCTGCAAATGGAGTTGGATATTTGGTCAGGATTAATGGTATGCTCAATGCTGAGAAATAAAGACAGGTAATTACCCATCATGCCATACCATCAAGGAGGCATGCAATTGACCCGAAATGTATTCTGCATCAGGACAACAAACCCAAACATACAGCCGATATTATTAAGAACTATCTTCAGCATAAAAAAAATAACAAGGAATTCTGAAAGTGAAGGTTTGGCCCCCACAGAGTCCTGATCTCAAAATCATCAAGTCGGTTTTGGATTACATGTAGAGATGGAAGTATTTGAGGCAGTCTAGATCCACAGAAGATATGTGGTTAGTTTTCCAAGATGTTTGAAACAACCTACCTGCTGAGTTCCTTCAAAAAAACGATGTGCAAATGTACCTATAAGATAGGTACCTAAATGTGTAATTAACCTAGCATAACAACCTCCAAAATATTGATAAAATTTGTATTTCTCTTCTGTTCATTTACTTTCCATTTTGTTAACTGATAAAAAACAAACTATTAACACTTTTAATTCTTAACCTCTTCAGGTCCACGCTATTGACAGAATACGTCAACAGCGTGGACCTGAGGCGCCGGGTCACGTCTTTGGACGTGATTTACTTGTAATTCCCCGCGGGGAAAAACAGTCCAGACGCATCACCGAGGATCCGATGCGTGTACCCGGCGGCTGCGATGTCCGTCAGGTACACGCGATCGTCGGTGATAGAGCAGGGACGTGGAGCTCTGAGTGTAAACACAGAGCTTCACGTCCTGTCAGTGAAAGGCGACTGATGCTGTTTCTCTTGTACATAGGGAGACAGCATCGGTCACCTCCCCCAGTCACCCCCCTCCCCCCACACAGTTAGAACACACCCAGGCAATACATTTAACCCCTTCCTCACCCCCTAGTGTTAACCCCTTCAATGCCAGTCACATTTATACAGTAATTAGTGCATTTTTATAGCACTGGTCGCTGTATAAATGTGAATGGCGCCAAAAATGTGTAAAAAGTGTCCGATGTGTCCGTCGCAATATCGCAGTCCCAATAAAAATCGCAGATCGCCGCCATTACTAGTAAAAAAAAAATATAAAAAAAAAAAAACATAATTATGTCCCCTATTTTGTAGGTGCTATAACTTTTGCGCAAAGCAGTCACTTATTGTGATTTTTTTTTTTTTTTTTTTACAAAAATACGTAGAAGAATACGTATCGGCCTTAACTGAGAAAAAAAGATATTTAAAAAAAAAATGGGATATTTATTATAGCAACAAGTAAAAAATATATATATATTTTTAAATTGTCGCTCTTTTTTTCATTATAACGCAAAAAATAAAAACCGCACGGCGATCAAATACCACCAAAAGAAAGCTCTATTTGTGGGGAAAAAAAGGACGCCAATTTTGTTTGGGTGCCACGTCGCACGACCGCGCAATTGTCAGTTAAAGCGACGCAGTGCCGGAAGCTGAAATTTCGCCTGGGCACGAAGGGGGTTTATGTGCCCAGTAAGCAAGTGGTTAAAACATTCTTAATTTACAGCATTTTTTCACAGCTGCCTAAAACTGTTGCACAGTAGTGTACAGTATATTTAACTAAACTTAAGCTTTAAAAAGAACAAATATATATATATATATATGTGCTGTGCCTGCACCTTCAAAAACAAGGCATCTTTCATTATTCTATTATAAAAAGTCCTCTTTAAGTAAATATATACAGTAAGTACTAGCACTATAACCTATCATGCAAGACTTTTCCCTTAAGATCACAGGACAATGTGGGGAATTCAGTAAAGCTGTTGCACCTCTTTTCTGGGGTTAATGCCTCTTGTTAAAGTATTGCCCCAAATTCATGAAGCATTTGCAACACTTTTGGTTGTGACAGTGATTTGTGCATCAAATTCTGGTAGTTGTAAAATGCACCAAAATGTAAAGGTGGCGCTAAATAAGACCAACTCTTTTTTGGCATAAAGATAACTGTCTCTGATTTTGCAAAAGTTTATTTCTTGTACTCTAAAAGTGGCGCAGCATGAGGCAAATTCAAGTGCAAGTTCTAGACAGGTATATACATTTGGCTCATTCTTCACCACTTTTAGAATGGATAAGAGACACTTTTGCAAAATCTGTCTATGCCCGTCTTTTTAAATTCCAGGGAATGTTTTTGTTGATCAGTCCCATTACTCTTCACAGGGTTTCTCCGACCAGGAATATCGGAAGAGGAGAAAGATGATTGCTGATATAGCCTTCAATTACAAACAGTAAGACAATGATAACATTGTATGAAAAAGAAAATATACTGTATATATTATCATATTATATTACTAAAGCATATCGTTATTAAAGGAAAATTATTTTTAAAATCTATTCCACAATAGTTTGCCCCATTGGTTGCAGAAACTGATTTTCCTGGTTTGCTCCCGCCAATCCGCTGTGCTTTTTGTTAAACATTTGTTTTATGTTGAATCTGTTTCATTAAGTTTTAAACAGTACGTACATAGCATAAACATGAGAGTGCTAGTACATTTCCAGTGGATGTATACATTAATACCTTAGTAATAAGAGGCCAAACATCTCAGGGTTATGATAAGATAAGGTCGTGGTTCTCAATAGACATGTGCAGACTGAAATATTTTGTTTCGTAATTTTGTTTTCGTCAGGAAAATACATTTATTTTGTTACTCTTGAAAATCGTTTTGATTTATTTTGTTTTCGTTGGGAAAGTTTTCGTCCGAAAACAAAGATTTTCGATGCTTTGTCGAATTTTCGTCGTTCAATTCGACAAAGCATCGAAAATCGTTGTTCTGAATACAGTGAATAGGTAGAAATTGAACGACGAAAAATTCACAGATTTTCTATGCTTTGTCTAATTTTCGTCGTTCAATTCCTACCTATATTCACTGAATACAGTGAATAGGTAGGAATTGAACAACGAAAATTCGACAAAGCATCGAAAATCATCGCATTTTCGTCGTTCAATTTCTACCTATTCAGAACAACAATTTTCGATGCTTTTGTCGAATTGAACGACGAAAATTCGACAAAGCGTCGAAAATCGTCGGATCTGAACGAAAGCGAAAATAAAGCATTTTTTATGTCGGATCTTTCGGTTTTCGTTTCTTGCGCTTTCGTTTTCGTTCGTTAAAACGATAACAAAAATACCAGATTTTCGGACGAAAATGCATTCTAACGAAAACGAATGCACATGTCTAGTTCTCAACTCTTTTGCTCAGAACCCTCTAACAGGCCAGGTTTTTAGTATTACCTTGGAGAGATGCAGACTAGAATACTGCAACCACTGAGCGGAAAATTATATCACCTGTGAGGTATTTCAGTTAACTTGCAAACCTGGCCTGTTAGTGGGTCCTGAGGACAGGAGTTGAGAACCACTGCCCTGCGGCATGGTAAAGTGGGCATATACTGATTCTGGACTCATTCACACACTTTTGGTCTAGCGCTTCTTTCTATTACCAAGGTTTTTTGTTGCTGTCTGTGTTATTATTAATGAGAGTGAATGTGAAAAAGTATCCTACATTTTGAGTTGTCACCAGAGCAGCAATTGAGGGTAAATTTTCCAATTAGGACTATTTCTGGTGACCCTGCTAGCCATCATGGATTTCCCTCACTTTGCCCTGGTTCACATTGATGCTACTTTAAAATTGATACTACTTTTTCAATGTAGCAAGGCCAGCGCAATTTCAGCTGCTACTTGATAGACATCTGTGTGGCATCATGCACCTGAAATCGGCAAATGTATTGCAAGAACTACTTTTGCAAATCGGTGCGACGCCACAAAATTGGAGCAGTGTTGGTGTTCCAATTGGTATTCTTGGGGTCATAGGTAGCATTCCCCCTTCTACAAACATGATGAGTTGAGTTGAAGCCAAAGCGCTTGATTTTGGCCTCATCTGACCACAAAATTTTCACCCAGTTCTCCTCTGAATCCTTCAGATGTTCATTAGTAAACTTCAGATGGTCCTGTACATGTGTTTTCTTGAGCAAGGGGACCTTGCAAGCGCTGCAGGATTTCAGTCCTTCACAGCGAAGTGTGTTTGTAGTGTGTTTGTTTGTAATTGTTTTGTAGTTCTGTACTGATTCCTTACCGTTCTCATGATCATTGAAACTCCACAAGGTAAAATGTGAGATCTTGCATGGATTCCCAGACCAAGGGAGATTGACAGTTATTTTGTGTTTCTTCCGTTTGCAAAAAATTCCACCAACTGTTGTCACCCTCTCACTAAGCTGATTGGCGATGATCTTGTAGCCCATTCCAGCCTTGTGTAGGCCTACGATCTTGTCCCTGACATCCTTAGACAGCGCTTTGGCCTTGGCCATGGTGGAAAGATTGGAATCTGATTGATTGCTTCTGTGGTCCTTATACAGGTAACAAGCTGAGATTAGGAGCCCTCCCTTTAAGAGAGTGCTCTTAATCTGAGCTTGTTACCTGTATAGAAGACACCTGGGAGCCAGAAATCTTGCTGATTGATAGGTGATCAAATACTTATTTTCCCTATTAAAATGCAAACCAATTTATTTAACTTTTTTTAAATGCATTTTTCTGGATATTTTTGTTATTATTCTGTCTCTCACTGTTAAAATAAACCTACCATTAAAATTATAAACTGATTGTCAGTGGGCAAACCTACAAAATCAGCAGGGGATCAAATACTTTTTTCCCTCACTGTATATACTGTATAAGGAGCTATATTTGCTCCTTATATACTTGGTCTGTTTCCTGCTTTTCAAGCTACATAAATTCTTTGCGGTAAACACTGAAATTAAACATCATCCTTTGCCTAAAAATACAGTAAACAATCCCATCAAACATATGTTTTATATTTTATTTAATCTATACAAATGCATATTATGAAGAAACATTTTATATAAAGGGCATCCATGACACTCAGTTCATGCTTCCTTTCTAGTAATACAGCACAGCACTGCTTTGAGCTGTAAGCCGATTAAAGCTGCCATTAACAATCTGGTCCCAGCCCTCATTGAATGACCAAATGTATTCTTGGGGTAAAGGATTGCACCATCTTGGTCTACTCTAGTGGGCAATAGTGAGTGTTTTCAGTGTCAGAAATGATTGTTATCATTTACAAATGCTTTTCCACTTCATGGTAAGAAAATTGTGGCAATGCGCCTATGACATATAGACCAGGGCTCAAAATTTCAAGTCCTGAGCTACTAGCCAGGCCTTAAGGGTTACTTGCCACCAGTTGACCCAACCAATCCCTACCCTGCACCACCCCTAATTCCGCCCCTAAACACGCCCTCATAAATTATCTCATGAAATTACACTTACATGTTTTATGCAGAATTAAGTTACAAACTTTATTAGTGCAGCCACTCCTGTGCCCATCATTGTAGCCTCTGATCACTGTGCCCACCATTGTGGCCTCTGCTCACTGTGCCCACCATTGCGGCCTCTGCTCACTGTGCCCACCATTGCAGCCTCTGCTAACTGTGCCCACCATTGCACTGTGCCCACCATTGCAGCCTTTGCTCACTGTGCCCACCATTGCAGCCTTTGCTCACTGTGCCCACCATTGCAGCCTTTGCTCACTGTGCCCACCATTGCAGCCTTTGCTCACTGTGCCCACAATTGCAGCCTTTGCTCACTGTGCTCACCATTGCAGCCTTTACTCACTGTGCCCACCATTGCAGCCTTTACTCACTGTTCCCACCATTGCAGCCTTTACTCACTGTGCCCACCATTGTAGCCTCTGCTTACCTGTGCAGAGGATTGCCCCAGGGGAAGAGAAGCTGGTAGTGGGGGGGCGGGCGTGGGTTCACCCCGGGGAAGAGAAAAGCCACGGGATTACAGAGCCGTTAGCCCGCTGTTACAGCTGAGTTTACATTGCAATTGGCACCGGTCCGCTCGTGGTTACACACACCCCCGCCTCCTGACCCTGTGCCTGTATCAGATTGACAGAATGGCAGTCCAATGCTGGGACGTGTTCTGTCTATATGATACAGGCGCGGGGTCAGGAGGCAGGGCTGTTTGTAACCACGAGCGGAGTGGAGGCAGTTGCAATGTAAAGTCAGCTGTAACAGCAGGTTATCAGCTCTGTAAGCCCGCGGCTTTTCTCTTCCCCGGGGTGATCGATGGGAGAACAGCTAAATATCATTATACATTTCCTTAAGAAAAAACCTACACAAATGACTTCCTATATACAAACTCTAGCAGAATGTATCAAATATTTGGAAGGAAATAAAAACAGGTGGTCAGGTGGTTACTCTCCATCATTCACCAAATTCCAAAATATCATCAAATACCGAACTGAACCTCCAAATGAAGTCTGTCCTGTGATGTGATAAGAATTCCATCGAAACAGGAATAGCTGTCATAATTTCCGTGTGAGTGATCAGTGGATGCACAGAAGCAATTAGACATTGTTGGGCCTGGCTTCTGTTGAATGTTGAGGCGTGCATAATACAAGCATGTGCACCAAAAACATAACAAAATCTGAAATTATATTTCTCTTTTACAGTGGTGATATAATACCCAGAGTAGAATACTTGCCAGAGGAAATAGCGACTTGGTAAGATAAACAACCATTGTTTGACATTGTGATTTTCTATGTGCAGAATAAGTATTAGCTCAATTCATGTGATGTGCAAAACTTCTAGTGTGTGCTTTTCTAAAGCCATGTGTATTTCCTCATACAGAGAATAAATCATGGGAGATGATAATCGGAGGTTAGCTATCACCTGGGTTTCAGAAAAGTCATCCAAAATAGTATGTGAACGGAATACACGTTTATAAATCTGAACAACATTCTAACATGTTCTTCTTCGCCTCTGGATAATTTTAAGTTCAAATAGAGCACGGTTCTATCTTGCCCAACACTACTAAAAACTTCACTACACTACACTATAAAAATCGCCAAAAGCTTCCTCTAACAACAAAATATCGCCTGGGAAATGTCATAACGCCACCCTGAGGGAGGTGTTAATTTAACGATTGCTTAACGATTGATAACTGTCAAAAAAATCTTTGTGAATTGCACTTCTGTACATATTTAACGATTTGACTCTTTAAAATAACGATTTGACTCTTTAAAATAACGATTTGACTCTTTAATAAGGATCCACACCTTAAAATATCAGTTCTGTGTAGTGAAACGTTATTTGATGATTTTTCAAAGCGTTAAATCGTTTAGTGAATTGAACTAGCTTCAATAACGTGCAAAATCGTTAAAATAACACCCGCAATCTGAAAATAAAGCTTTGTGAATTGACCCCAAATTCTATCTGACATTTTCCATCGGAATTTCCGATCGCGTGTATGAGGCATAAGTGTGTTAAGGCACTGTACATTCTTATTTTCCTATATAATGTTGCCTTGTCTTCCTGGAAGAACAAATACAGTATAGAGCTGTTCACTTTATTTTGACCAGTACATTTTGTGTTTTATTTTCAATAATTAAGTGAATTTCACTGAAATCTGAAAGCTTTTAAATGTAAACGTTCTGCCTAAAATCAGTAACAAAAGGTCACCTTTTATTACATATTTAACATTAGCCTATTCTGTGTACGAAAAAAGGGGGATGGGAGAGGCCAGTAGTAGCCCACAGGTCGTACTTTAGAGGCACAATAACCAGTGGAAAGTATACAAAATTATAATATTTATTTCGAGTAAATTTATTTAGAGTAATACATGGTACACAAAGAACATTAAAGATAGGGAGTGAGCCTCTATGCTGTCTAGCTTCGTCAGGACACATTCAGGGATCGTTGAAAAAAGAAACCAGGTCTCACTATCTAGGATAAAACATGTACATTACAATTTTGTAACATAATAACACACGTCTTATAAATAGGGCATTATCATGTCAAAGTGAAGATTGGCACACAAACAAAAAACACACAATAGATACCTTGTGGGAAGAAGGAGGTAATCCTTTGAAATCCCATGGGTAAGACTATCTTACATGGACTCCTTCTTCATACAAGGTATCTATTGTGTGTTTTTTGTTTGTGTGCCATACTTGTCACTCTGACATGATGATGCTCTATTTTTAAGATGTGTGTTATTATGTTACAAAATTGTAATATATATGTTTTATCCTAGCTAGTGAGACCTGTTTTTTCAACGATCCCTGAATGTGTCCTGACGAAGCTAGACAGCGAAACGCGTTGACGCACATGTGCTCACTTCCTATCATGTATGTGCTCTTTAAATTCTCTTTAATGTGTTACTCTAAATTAAATATTATAATTTTGTATACTTTCCACTGTTCATTGTGCCTTTAAAGTCCGACCTGTGGGCTACTACTGGGCCCTCCCCTTCCCCTTTTCTACTATATTCAACTTTCATACAGATGTGGCTAAGTGAGTGCTTTCCTTAAAAAAAAAAACATATATTCTGTGTACCTCTTTGATCTCTGGATACATTGTAACTAAAACCTCCACTTTGCCATCCCACTATCATTTGGATAATGGGATGATGGGTTGGCACAAATTAGCTCTGAGGTTTAGCCCTTTGACCTAAAAAAATAACTAGATTATCAAGTATATTCCAACAATCTCAAGATGTCTTTTGGACAAATGTTGGCCAAAAACAGGAATTCTCAGGTTATGCAGGAACTCTCTAATTGGCTGTTATGAAATAATGATAGATATGGCTTGGCCTTTATCAGAAGGTTTATAACAGTGAAACAATATCAGTTGTCAGACTAGGAAGCTATCACATATGGGTTTATTTAGTAACAGTATGGTTTTAGGATCAGAGAGGCACACAAAAAATGGTTTTCTGGCTAAAAAGTAATAACAGGCACCTTGTTTATTTAGTTTAACATTTTTATAAAGGGTAACAGGTTTCTAATAAGGCTTTGTTTTTAAAGCGGGGTTCAACCCACATTTTTTTTTAAAGTCAGCAGCTCCAAACACTGTAGCTTGGATGTCGGCCCCCCAAGGCCGATCGCTCGATCCTGGCAGCTCCTGGAAACCTTTCGGCTTCACTGTCTGTTTCCTACTGTGCATGTGTGTTGATGGGGACAAGGGCCTCATCCCCACAACCCTTGCCCGGTGGTTGTGGGGGTCTGCGGGCGGGGGGTTTATCGGAATCTGGAAGCCCCCTTTAACAAAGGGGACCCCCAGATCCCGGCCCCCCCATGTGAATTGGTAACGGGCTACCATTTCACAAAAAAAGTGTCAAAAATTAAAAAAAACACAGAAGACAGCTTGGGACAAGTCCTTTATTAAAAAAGAAAAAAAAAAGAAAAAATTCCCAAGATGTACATCTATTCTCGAGTGGAGGATACAGAGAAAAAAAAAAACGCCGACATGATCCGCCTCCATTAGAGACTCCTTTCGAATGACCCTGCCCCCTCTAACACAACTGGGAAAACGCAGCGGGGTTACCCAGTGACATGTACGGGTGAACCCGCCCCCTCTGATGCAACGGGAAACCCTTAATATTCATCCAAGACCCAAAGGGCCTGATAATGAACTGGGGGGGGGGGGGGGGAGACCCATGCCGTTGTTTTCAATTACTTTTATCTGTATTGCCGGGACCCGACAATCCATTATAGCCACAAGAAGTTTTAAATTACTTTTTTGACTTTAGAAATTTCATTTTGCGCAGGGACTGTTCTAAACACGGGAAAAAGGCGCCACTTTACAGGCATACTACAGACACCCCCCAGGTACAAAATGTAAAGGAATAATTCACTTTTATTTTTTCACTTTAAGCATTATTAAAATCACTGCTCCCAAAAAAAGTCAGTTTTTAAAACTTTTTTTTGCATTGATACTTGTCCCTTGGGGCAGGACCCGGGTTCCCAAATACTTTTTATGACAACTATTGACCTTTAAAATTAGCACTTTTGATTTTTCACGTTTGTGCCCCATACACTTTAACGGTGTTCTCGTGTTCAAACAAATTTTTTGCCTGTTCACATGTTCTGCTGTGAACCGAACCGGTTGTGTTCGGCTCTGTCCATACACTGGTATATATAAAGGGTTTATTACATACATTGAAAGGATTTTAGCATACTACTTCCTAAAGCAGACCTTGCCATAACATTTCCTAGCACTCACCCATCATGCAATATTCATATGTTGAACCTATAAAAAAAAAAAACACATGCAGAGAAAAAGGTAAAGGCTACCCACCTTAGACTATGGCTATTGGTCCTCTTTCCCAAGTGCCAATTAAGTTACATCCAGTATTCTCATTGTGAACATTTTTCCAGGCTTGCCATTTTTTATGGTGAGTTGGAAGCTTAGGAAATAATGGGACATTTTATGCAAGATCAGCTTAATTTGTAAGTGCTCAGTGGGAGAATCTTCCTACTACAGTCATATGATCAGTTCCATTGTTACAACAAGAGGCTGGGAACAGAAAATTACTTCTGCATAATTATTTCTGCATGAGCTCTGTACACCAACAGTGTACAGTATGCCCCTAATATAAGGAACCAATGTTTGAATTGGACAGTTCAGCTTATCATATCTTACAGGAAGGAGGTCTACTCTACTCTCAAGAGTCTATATCCAACACATGCTTGTAAGGAGCACCTAGATGCCTTCCATCTCCTGGAGACCCACTGCGGGTACAGTGAGGACAACATACCACAACTGCAGGATGTCTCCTGCTTTCTAAGAGGTACAAACTGTGAGAAACTAAAAAAAAAAAAACATTTGGGCAGATTACAGATAATAATTTTTATATTTCTATAGGTTGTGCACCTCTACTGTAGATAAGCAGCAGTACCATAACCAAGATAACAAGATATTTTAAGTGTACTTGAACGCAGCCTAAAATTTTTGTATTTTTAATTTGCAGTGCAGTTGTGATTTATGGATTACTATTTAACAGAAAAGAGTTAAACAAGAAAACATGACCACTGTAGGTGCCGGTTCACACTAACGCGACCTGGGATCCGACTTGTGTCGCGCAACATGAGAAATTCGATTGAAGTGAATAAGAGCCATCTTAATGTACACTACTGAAGTCGCTCCGACTTCAGAAAAGGTTCCTGTACTTCTTCAAGGCGACTTCTAGGCAACTTGTGCCCATTGATTTCAATGGAAGTTGCCTCCAAGTCGGATCTCTCTCTTAACTGAAGCAACTTTACAGGAAGAGAAAAGAGTTTACTCAGGCAAACCCCTCCCTCCCACAGAGCTGATTATTTTGTGATTGGCCATAGCCAAAGTCACCTGTCCTGGAGGCAACTTTAAGTCACGTTGTAAGTTGCTCCAAGTCACGCTGAAGTCGTGCTGAAGTTGCGCTGAAGTTGCCTTGCAAAGTTGCACTGTAAGTCGGGTTGCCCCTGTGTAAACCGGCACTTAAGAAATGTTCTTATGTTAGTAGACTGCTTTTGTTTGCATGAGTCTTTGACAGACAATTTGCATATAGTTTTTCTGATTTCAAAGCAATGGTCAGAACTTTTTTTTGAAGTCATGGTGTAGAGTGCTTCAATGCTGCTGATTTACTAAAATCAAATATATATTCCTGAGGGTTGTGCTTAGCCACTATGTTGCAAGAGTGAATAAAAATACTGCGCTAATGTCCCAATAAAAAGCGGCCAGCACAACAAGGGACAATTTGTGTATACAGATAAATGAAAACAGTGCAGGGAAATTTATATAAATACAACAAATGTGACTATAAGGCTGCATTCACACCTGAGCGTAGGCGGCAGCCGGCGTATTGCCACGACACGACATTGGCGTATTGTTCCGCGATTTGCGGCGACAAGTCGCTCCTTGTTTTCGCTGGGAGGGGTGATTTTAACATTGTCGGCTATTGCCAAACGCCTGATACGCCTGAAAAAAAGGGTCCGGGACTTGTTTCAGGCTTCAGGCGTACGGCGTTTCGGCGTTCGGCGTAGAGATGTGAACCATCTCCATAGCCGACAATGTTAATTCGCCCCTCCAGCGTATCTCAGGCTGCTACAGCATCGGGCGTAGGGCGACAAAACGCCTAGGTGTGAATGCAGCCTAAAGTGCCAACAAATATTGAAAATCAGTGTAGTAACACACATAAAACATGAAAAGTAGTGACATTCATATAAATTGTATAGCAAAATTTTGTGAATATCTAAAATTATAAACAAGAGACTATCACACATGTCCACAAAATTTATGGGTTGAAAAAGTGCAGTCAAAAATTTAAAAAATATATAGTAAACAAGTCCAATTAAGCATGTAGGGTAGATGGTCTAGATCAGTGGTGGGCAAACTACGGCCCGCGGGCCGTATACGGCCCAGCGGACATTTTAATCCGGCCCCCAGGCGGGCGCTGGCTATGGCATTGTAGTGGCTGGCCGCTTGGCGAATTACATCGCGCAACGTCTCCTCCTGGATAGTCAGTGGCTATCTGGAGAGAGGAGACGTTACGCGATGTAATTCGCTAGCAGCTAGGGGGGGCTAGCTGGAGAGAGGAGCTGGCGAGGGGAGACGTTGTGCGATGTTATTCGCTAGCAGTTAGGGGGGCGTGGCTGTGGGCAAAGTACGGCTTGAGCCGTACGTGCAGGCGCAGGCAGGGAGTTGACGTCACGTCAGATGGCGTCAACTCCTATCCGCGCGCCTGTGAGGAGTGATCCATGAGCCATGGATATGAGCAGTGACTGGCGGCTGGCCTTCCTAGGTGCAGAAAAGAGATTTCATAGTCATCTATCACATCGGGACTTTCATCTGTACTGATGGTGAGTGATTTTTGCTATGCTCACAGACTGATGAATAACATCCATTACTACACTTCTCCTATATATTTTCTGTTTTCTGTGGTGTCTGTCGCTTGTCATGCTTTGTGCCCATTTTATCTTCTCTTTTTTTAGTTTCTGATATCATCAGCTGGTTTATGTAATTTTAGCAGAAAATGCACCAATTTATTGCAAACCACCAAATGGGCACAAAGCATGACAAGCGACAGACACCACAGAAAACAGAAAATAGATAGAAGTATAGAATAATGGATGTTATACATCAGTCTGTGAGCAATTCATGTGCAAGCTTGCAACATTAATCATACAATGATTTGCATTTGTATAGCTCTCACATAAAATAGATGTATCTGATGACAGGTCCTCTTTGTGTACAATGCGTAGAATGATTGTGTTATAAGGATCAGGGGACATACCTTATTGGTCTTCCCAGCCCCAAAGTCACCCCTAAAAAAATTGAAAACGGGGAGGGTCATATGGCAATCATTGGTCACCCAGCCCCCACCCTTCTCATATTCTAGGTGCCCCCCCCCCCATAAGTGACAGGTCCTTTTCTCCGAAGCCTATGGGCCTTCTCCTTCCTGTGAGTGGAAGGAGGTCGGGCCGCTGCGAGCGAGGATTTCATCTTCGCCCCTCATTAGGAGATTATATCTTTACATCTGGTGAGTCCATGCCATGTATATTACAACCCTAAGGGTTAGGATTGTAATATACATGGCATGGACATGGACTCACCTGTGTATTACACCAGGAGGACCGTACCGTATATATATATATATATTTTTTACTTTTTAATACTGTACTGTATTAAACACTGTACTTGAATATACACATATATTTTTTTTTTATACTGTATTGCTATGTGGTACATAATGTTATAGACAGGTACACATGGAATAGTAGAGAGGTACATAGTGTTATAGACAGGTACACATGGCGCTGTAGAAAGGTATGTAGTGTCATAAACAGTTTTGTAAAATAACTATTTTTATGCTTTTCTACCTTAAAGTGGAGGTTCCGTTTAAAAAAAAAATAAATAAAGTCAGCAGCTGCTAACACTGTAGCTGCTGACTTTTAATAAGGACACTTACCTGTCCTAGCCGCCAGCGATGTTCCCCCCCCCCCCGCCGAGGCCGATCCTCGATCCTGGCAGCTCCAGGCACCGCCATCCACAGTAAGGGAAACAGGCAGTGAAGCCATGCGACTTCACTGCCCGTTTCCTACTGTGCATGTGCGAGCGGCCCGGCGCTTTGTGAATGAGCTGGCTGCTTTCTGGGACACACACAGTTCCCAGAATGTTCCCATTCACAACAAGACAGGAGGAAGAGAATCCACCGCGGAGAATGAAGAGGCAGATTCGCCACTTCCGCATAGCAACAGCTATTTCGGGTAAGTAAAACATTTTTTTTTACATTCTATTTTTTTTTTGGTGCAAATTTTTTTTTCAGGGTGGAACTCCACTTTAAATTAATCTAAACATTCAATGTTACAAATTTAAATTTAATCTATATTAATTCACACATACACACCGTCCATCTACTCTTGGTCCAGCCCCCGGGTCCAATGTATGAACCCATTGCGGCCCTCGAGTCAAAAAGTTTGCCCACCCCTGGTCTAGATGGTAATCCGTGAAATAATGACTAGGTCCCAAAGATACCACAATGGGTCACCACAGTGGGAGTGTCTACCACCAATAAGACATAAGTGGGCTTACCAGAGCATAGAGCATGTGGACCCAATTGGCTTATACCAAATGGGTCCATACAGGCACTGGTGTAGAAACGCCACTCCACTCATCACCGGAAAAAACTTTGAACCACTTCGGGGGCATAATCGACTTCCACGGTAATTATTGCAGCAAAGTTGCACACAGCTGTGCGGGACCATCGAAGTCAATTACAGAGGTAGAATCCTCTCACCATCACTTCATTAACACATAAAGACACACCAAGGAGGAAAGACAGAAGACTCAACATAGTGTAAAACCATATGGCAGGAGTTTAATTAAAATATTAATACAATTTTAATTAAAAATGTAAATAATGTAGAACACTCACATTTTAGCAGATATAAAAGCATAAATTGGAATATTCCTTGTAGACAAGGATGCAATGGCATAAACAAGACTAGGACTTAATGCATTTCGTCTTAAACAGACATCATCTGGGGTGTCAAACTGTCTCTGCCATTGCGTTTAAATAGTAAATATGACTCCAAAGTGGATAACCAGCCTGTGACGTGACATACGTGTATTCCTCATTTACTACCTGGATGCTGGCAAAATTGCGCGGATGCATGCGGGTCAAGCCTATGATACCGAAGCAGGACAACACCCTACCGCTATGTCATGTGTGTGGGTCAAGCCTTACCATGATATCGAGGCAACAACATGCTACTACTACGTCATGCATGCGGGCCAAGCCTTGCTATGATATCGGGGTGGAAAACATGCTGCCGCTACGTCATTGTTGCACTTTCCAAGCGTTAGCAAATGAAGCAGGTACATGCCTTAAAAATGATGTTGGTCACATGACTCCGCTACAACATAATTGAGATGTACAGTCTCAATGTATAAGGTTATTTCAAAAAGAGAAGGAAAAAAAGTTAATCATAAAAAGGATGTTAATTGCACAGGACTTGAATGAAATAAATTTGAATCTCAGTAGGTTATCCACAGCAGGTATACGTCCACAAATATAAAAAAAAAAATGTATAATAGAAAATAATAAATATAAATTAAGTCTTCAAAGTGAAGCATGCATCACCACCATGCACAAGTTTATGAAATGGCAGCTTACCAGACCTAAAACGTCAATGAGCATAATGCTGATCACAGCTGGTCTGGATTAATTCCTCTCTAGGACTTCAAATCCACATAGACTAAAGGCTCACCAGACGAGGGAAAGAAAGAAGGACTGATAGTGCATTACCATTCAAAACCAAAGATTTATTAAAAAAGGATGCATTTACAAACTATTTCATTAGCAATAGCACAGAGTATTGTGGTGACACAGCCATCTGCAGTGTGGTTCGTGCATGATGACGTCACGGCTGAAAAAGTCAGAGCTGACTCGGACCGACGCGTTTCAACTTACGAGGCGCCAACTGGGATTGGAGGGACTGTGCGCTCACTTGTTCACTGTTGTTATCTCATAAATGTATGGCATGGATGTGAATCCCAATTTATTTGTTATTTTTATTTTTTAGCTAAATAGGTTGTTGTTCACATTGGTATTTTTGAATATTCTACTTGTGTTATGTCATATTGCATGGACATTAGTCCCGCTAATTGCTGCTTGTTATCACTAATAGTATGTTAGTGTGATACATTGGGACAGCGCACCTTAATCACCTTCACATCTATCTTTTTATGTCTACTTGTAATCAAGATTTGAACTTTTATTTAAAATGGATATCTGGTCAATGTAATAATTGCTTTTGCTTATTAAAGAAAGGACTGGCTTCCAGTTGCGCCCTGTGGCTGGGTTGTTATCTGCTCGAGATTTTCTCTCCAGTTTGGCTTTCCGTGTTTTCCAGTGTACCCAGTATATTCGACACGCATCATCACCAATGCATTCACCAGAACCGTAAGTATCAAATAAAATATCCTTCCATATTAATCCATCCAACATTGTCATATTTGATAGATTCTGGAGAGTTAAAGCTGAACTAAACCACCTGCAAAAAAGCCCCCCCTAGAGATTTATGCTCTACTGTACGTAAACACTGACAGGTTAGCTTCTGTTCCAAAAATCTTACCTGTCAGGTGATTTTTTTAGGTTTAATTCCACTTTAAATTACCCAGCGGATCTTTCTGTGCTTTAAGGGCTCCAGTGGTAAAAGCAATCATATATGCATGCATAAAAAATAAAATGGGCTCAATTCACAAAACTAACCCACCAGGATAAGTATACTTATTAAAAAAAAAAAAAAAAGTGACAGCCATATTCAGTTCAATGAAATCCGAAAATTACAGTCACTTCACTTAGATAAATTGAAGAACCTTACCTTATGGTGCAACATGTATGGTTATGATGAATGGGTATTCAGTTATTGTTAAGAAAAATAGTGCACACTGGAGTGCATACAACTTACTCAACGCTCCTTGAGTAGAAAGAGGCCCATAATGTATAAAAGATGGGATCACAGGGGAGGTGGAGGATGGAGGTAAAAAAAGTTCAGACAACTCCTGAAGCTGCTCAGCTAAGATCTGGGAAAGATCTCCAAAGGCACTATGCAAAAGACAGAACAATGGCACTGTAGTTAGTAAACCCATATGCACAAGTTTATTAAAAGAGCACACTTACATGTTTAAAACTTGATGTTCAGCAAGTAGGAACCAGCACTGGCACCGCAAACAAGATGGAGTATAACAGCCGGCAAGGACGCTGACCACCGAACACTGCTCTGGGTGACTGGCGGGTAAAGCAGCAAAATTGGAAATGGGAGAAATCGCAGCTGTCAAGATCCATCAGTGATGTCGGTAGTTCACAGACAGGACACACCTGTCAACTGGGGCCAGTGATGTCGGCAGGGGCCACTGCACGTTTCCAGTGCCCCATTCCTTTTATTAAGCAGCCTGCGATCAGTATGAAAAAGTACTCAAAAAGATACATTAGGAGAGAATGAATAGGAACAGTGAGAAATAAACTACAGTAAGAGGAGATTATGCAGAGATTCATTTGAGAGGGAAGCATAAGAACGAGTAAAATTCAAAACTGAGAAAATAGCTACTATAACTATAAAGAAAAAGTTTTGAAAAAGGAATTTTGGAGACAGTTCAAGTCAAACAGGGATAGAAGTTGCTGTGATCTCTCTCTTTCAATCTGTCTCATAAAGTTCCTCTTTTCCTTCCTTACAAGTGGTGGGAGTGCTCTTTGGTGCAGCTCTTTGATCTCACCAGGCATCCAAACCACATCAGAGCACATGGGGAAAATGTAAAGCACATGGGACTCTGGGGAAATTCACTGCACCGCAGGTGCAATAGGCGGCCACTGAGCCATCGCCCCACCAGGAAAGTCCCGGTAGTCCTGATGTCCAGTACATGCCTGGTCAAAATCCAGACTTAGATCGAATTAAGAAACTGTGGCAAGACTTGAAAAATGCTGTTTAGACACTATCCCCAAAAAGACTTGCAGCTGTAATTGCAGAGAAAGGTGGTTCTACAAAGTATTGACTAAGGTGGGCTGAATACAAATGCACACCACAATTTTCACATATTTTTTTGTAGAAAAATGTTGAAAGCCATTTATCATTTTCCTTCCACTTCACAATTATATGCCACTGTGTGTTGGTCTATCACATAAAATCCCACTGTAATAAAGTGAATTAGGAGGCTATTCAGAATCACAATTAATGGAATATGCTCTGGAAAAGCAAAGCATGTTGCGGCACATGCTTTACTCCAGATGCAGCCTGGTGTGAACAGACCCTTGCTGTCAAAATAACAGTTGCTTACTGACACTGCTACGTCTGGACAGCTAGGCAATAATGGCCTCTGGTCACAAAGCAGTTAAGTCCTTTCATACCCGGTTCTCTAAAATTTGAAAAAACGAAAACAAACATAAAACTATTTCAGCTTGTTGTGCACTTAAATAAAAGGGAGGATATAAAAACACATAAAAAAAAATTGTTTACATATGATTCTCTTACTGGAAATGTATCCAAGCATGTCAGGACTTGTTCCACTTTAGCTGGATAACCACAGACACTTTTTGCCTGGATAAAATAAAATGGAACATTCTATTTGATGGTGGTCAGATGTGCAGTGTCTAAGTAGAAGACAATAAAACACAGCTGTATATGAAGAAGCTTTATGTAAGCCTCTGTATGTCAGTGAGCAGTGCTGAACAAACAGAATCTCAGAACAACAACAGAACTTCCTAACCACTACAATAAATAGAAGTTCCATACAATAAAATAATTGTCCAGTTACAGTGGCGGCTGGTGCTCCAAATTTTTGGGGGGGTGCAAACAAACTGAAAAAAAAAACCTAATCAATTTCAGCCACTGTGCCCATCAAACACAGCCACTGTGCCCATCAAATGCAGCCACTGTGCCCATCAAATGCAGCCACTGTGCCATCAAACGCAGCCACTGTGCCCATCAAACACAGCCACTGTGCCCATCAAGCGCAGCCACTGTTCCCATCAAGCGCAGCCACTGTTCCCATAAAACGCAGCCACTGTGCCCATCAGACACAGCCACTGTGCCATCAAATGCAGCCACTGTGCCCAGTAAACGCCGCCACTGTGACCGTCAAGTGCAGCCACTGTGCCATCAAACACAGCCACTGTGCCATCAAACGCAGCCACTGTGCCCATCAAACACCGTCAGTGTGCCCATCAAGCGCAGCCACTGTTCCTATCAAGCGCAGCCACTTGTGCCCATCAAACGCAGCCACTGTGCCCATCAAACGCAGCCACTGTGCCATCAAATGCAGTGACTGTACCCATGAATTGCCGCCACTGTGCCATCAAACGCAGATACTGTACCCGTCAATTGCTGCCAGTTTGTCCATCAATTGCTGCCACTGTGCCCCATCAATTGCTGCCAGTGTTCCCATCAATTGTTTCTATTGTGCCCCATCAATTGTTTCTATTGTGCCCCATCAATTGCCGCTACTGTGCCCCATCAAATGCTGCCAGTGTGCATTCCCCACCCAGCACTTACCTGTCTCGGATCACAGCGCTGTCCTCCACGCTCTGAGACCTTGATGTCTTCTCCTGTCTTCTTCCCATCTTCTGCTATGATTGGACGCCTGATAGGCGTGTGGCTTTCCTCCAATCAGCTCTGACACTGTGTATGCCCAGACTGCACATCCAGTGCTGAACAGAAAGAAAACATTTCTAACACAATGTGCACGTTCTGAAGAATATAGCAAATTGAAGACAGCAGATATACATGTAAAACTCATCTCTGTGTATCATCTAAGGCTGTTCACTTCACTTGGTTTAGTAGAGGGTTTACATCCACTTAAGTTTTTCTTTAACTCATCTATGTAAGTTAGGAAAAAGCTAGAAATCATGAGCTTTTTGAGTTGACTAATGTATAGCAAAATGCAAAAATGTATGCATGAGTGCTCTTTACAATTATGTTTATAATACAAATTCTTTATTTTTCATTGTTCCACAGGGATTGCTGCCATGAGCTGCTGGGACACGTTCCTATGTTGGCTGATAGAACATTTGCTCAGTTTTCCCAGGTTTGTCTTCTATCATCTCTTTGATTTAGGATTGTAATATATGCACAGATCGCAAAAAAAATATCTGGAAAATAAATATAAGAGACTTAAAGGATGAGTGCATTTATAAAGCCCAAGTCCAGAAATGTTTTACTCCACCCATACTGTCCAGAGCTAGAACAGTGTTTGCGGCCCCATGCATGCTAAATGGTCCTTTGCAGTCACTGCAGACATTATTCTCTAATGTGTTTTTGAGGTGTCTTGTCACCAGCTGTTGCAGTAGTGCCAATGTTTTGTTTACTGTTCCTTGATTTCAAAGAAAATTTATAATAACACTATAACCTACCTTAGGCCGCGTACACACGATCGGCTTGGTCCGATGAAACTGGCCTTAAGGCCAGTTTCATCGGACCAAGCCGATCGTGTGTACGGCCCATCGGACCGTTGTCCATCGGACCAAAGTTTTAAAACTTGCTTTAAAATCGGTCCGATGGACGCCTGACCATCGGACCAAAACGATGGTTAGTACGCAAAAGCATCGGACCAAAAACCCGCGCATGCTCTGAATCAAGTCGACGCATGCTTGGAAGCATTGAACTTCGTTTTTTCAGCACGTCGTTGTGTTCTACGTCACCGCGTTTTGACCCGATGGGATTTTGGACTGTGTACGCACATCAGACCATCAGGCCACTTTAGCGGTGACCTGATGAAAACGGTCCGTCTGACCATTCTCATCGGGTTGGTCCGATCGTGTGTACACGTCCTAAGTGTTCTGCAAAGGATTAGTTTTGGTTTATTACTTACAACCACTTTTGTAACTAAATATCCTTGATGGCAGTGCATTAATCAAGCAGGTACCTAACTATTTTGATGCCTTAGTTTACAGGTGTCAAACACAGGGCCCGCAGGCCGAATCCGGCCTTCCAGGCCATTTCATGTGGCCCTCGCACCTCTCCTACAGCTGCAGGAGAGCTCCAGCCCTCCTCTGGTCCTCCTCCAGACCCCTACTTTCTGCTTTCAAGCAATGCATCCAGCTTCTTCCCAGCAGCAGCATAATGAAAGGGGAGGCACTGTGATGTAAGGGAGAGTAGGGGACTCAACTTCTGATGGTGGCCACCCACAGGCAACAAGGCAAAATACTACCAGGCAGTACCACAGCCAGAACAGAGGCAAATTTGCACATAATTGAACAAGTCTGGGTCCACTTATTGGCCCAGCCATCTCCTAAATTTAAAATAGCGCCCCTATCTTTGGAAACAGGGCGATACATAAGGGGTCTTACTCTGTTTTACTTCGAATTTTTTTTTTTTTTATACATTATGAAAAATAAAAAGGAATAGAACCACCTAAATGTAGACAGGAACACCCAAAAGCTCCAAGGTGGGCAGGAACCATGTCAAATTTAAGAACCCTGCTAATGACACAGCTTACCAATCCCCTCCTCCTGTTTCTGGGAAGACTAACCCTTTTAGTGTAATTTTTATTACCTAATAGTAGGTTTTCAGATTTTGTAATATCGATATTGAGGTCACACTGTCTGCATCTATCTTCATACCTTGGCATGTTTTTTTTTTTTAATAATGTTTTATGCAGGACATTGGACTAGCATCACTGGGAGCCACGGATGAAGAAATAGAGAAACTGGCTACGGTAAGAGCTGATAAATGTTTGTATGTGTGCACATAAGAAAAATACATTGTTTTTGTTGTAAAATGCACATCAAAAGCACATAAAAAGCAGCGCTAATTCCGATGTAATACTCAACTAGTGATAAATGATAAACACCAACTAAGTGAAATTGCTTCCAAAAACACACAAAACAAGAAAATATAAATAAATGTGAAAAGTGGTCAATAGAAGGAGAACATCCACAGGAAACAATTTAACAATCCTCCTTTAAGGATCTCTATTTAGAAAAGTCCAACCCTTATGCCACGTACACACGATCGGACATTCCGACATTAAAACCGTGGATTTTTTGCTCAAACTTGTCTTGCATACACACGGTCACATAAATGTTGTCGGGAAATTCCGAATGACAAGAACGCGGTCACGTACAACACTACAACGAGTCGAGAAAAATTAAGTTTAATGATTCTGAGCATGCGTCAAATTGATTCCGAGCATGCGTAGGATTTTTGTGCGTCTGAATTGGCTACAAACCATCGGAATTTCCGACCAGAACTTTTGTTGTCAGAAAAATCGAGACCCAGCTCTCAAACATTTGTTGTTGGAAATTCTGATCGTGTGTGCTGATCTCCGCTGAGCAGGCGGAGAACAGGTAAACTATGGGGTTGATTTACTAAAACTGAAAAGTGCAAAAGTTTGTGCAGCTGTTCAAAGAAACCAATCAGCTTCCAGGTTTTATTGACAAAGCTAAATTGAATAAGCTTAAATTTGAAGCTGACTACCGTGCAAAGTCACATCAGATTTTTCATGTACCAGTTTTAGCAAATCAACCACAATGTTTACTATGTTTCAGTTTATAAATGGACAGGAAGCTCTATAAAAAAATAATAACTGTCCATTCATTCTGTGTAGCTGAGGCTGCAGAGAAGGAGATTGAGAGTCTATTTAGACCCCTAATATCTCACCAAAGTCCCCCAATGGGGCTCTTAAAAATTGCAAAAAAAAATTGTTAAAAAAAAAAAAAAGATTACTGATATCAGTGGTGGAACTACAGGCCTCACAAAGGTCATACTTGCAACCCGAGCCAGCACCGAGCTTGGAGGGAAGGGCCCTTCATAGTTTCTTGCACCGAGGCCCTTGAAGGTTGTAGTCACGCCACATCTATGCATATTTCACACATATAAAGATTTTTACTCCATGCTTTATATGTTCAAAGATCCATGGCAAACAGATCTGTACAATATAAAAATTGGAAGAGGGGATTATAGTGGTGCCCAACAAAAGAAAACAATGATGTTTAAAACAGTTATACATTTGTTTATTACATGAAGTAAATACACATACAAAATTTTAACAAAAAAATAATAAAAAAAATAGAAAGAAACAAATACTGGCCAGAGTATTAACGGCCTACTGGAGTTTACAGGTCAAACAATCCCTACATGTTTCGCCAAAACATTGGCTTCTTCAGGGGAAATGATTGTGATCAGTACAGTATAAAAAAGCTCTAGAAAGAATGAGAAATACAACAATATTAGCTAATAATAACAATCATATTTATAAAACAATAACAAGAAATAATGGAATTGGACATCTGTACAATGGGAAGGGTTGGTTGAGAGAATTCTACTTCATATTTCATATAGATCAAAATCCCCACATATTGTGATCTGGAGTAATGATTGCACCCATGTCTTCTTTTCAAACACTGAATAAAACAATAGGACCATTGTCAGATATCCTTTTTCAAATGATGTATGGGTATGTGTTCATTGGCATCAGACTCTGAAGCTAGTCATATGCTGTGGGGTTTCACGTTCCTGAGTGGATTTGGTTGTTGAGTTGATCTTATTTTGAGCGGCTTTGGAAGAAAAGTCGCTCAGGAGCATACACAAGTGTGTGTACATGAGTCCTAATGGGCGGCCATCAGGGGGGTACAGGCATTACACCTGTAAGGGGCCCGATGGTCCCCAGGGGCCCGGGTGGCCCCCCTCCCATTTTTATTTATTTGTTTGCATTACACTTGTAAGGGGCCCAATGGTCCCCAGGGCCCTTTACAGGCCCGGCTGGCCCCCTCTGTTATTTTTTTATTTTTTTTGCATTACACCTGTAAGAGGCCCAATGGTCCCCAGGGCCCCTTACAGGCCCGACTGGCCCCCCTCCTGTTTTTTAGTTAATTTTTAATTTTTTTGAATTACACTTGAAAGGTTTTTTTTTAAATGTTTTTTTTTTTTACATTACACCTGTAAGGGGCCTAATGCCCCCCCTCCCCACACTTATTATCTCCCAGGTTCTCTGCTCCAGGGGGGACCTAAAGCTGTGTAAGGGGCCCCAAAATTTGTGATGGCTGCCCTGGGTTTGATGTTTATTTTCTAATATAGCCATATACTTTTTTTGTTGTAGTTATACTGGTTCACAGTAGAGTTTGGTCTGTGTAAGCAGGATGGTGAAATTAAAGCATATGGTGCCGGTATGCTGTCATCGTATGGTGAATTATTGGTAAGTATGCTTTGTCATCTGCTATGTGAAATATTTTGACATATTTCTCTTTGTTCTGTAAAACAGGTAAATCATTTGTATTTTAGATATCCTTTGTTTTTTGATGTATCTGGAATGTATTTAGTTGATTTAAACATAATATAAACATTCAGGTGGGCTTAAGGCTCTGTTCACACTATGAATCGTACATGAATCACACAGGAACCGCACTGCATCCCTGTTCAATTTACATGCGATTCAGTGTGGGGCGATTTAAGACTATTTTTTTTGAATGGGCTCAAATCACATTTCATGGGCGATCGCTCCAAAGACCTGCATGCAGCAATTTTAGAACCTCACTGAAACTGGATCACATGGTAATTTTGTACTATGCAATCTGATGCCGGCAAACACATTGCGTTTGCAATCTGTGCTTGTCTTTAAAAATTGCACTGACACCCGCTGTGGAACGCAAGGGCAGTGTGATTTTAATGCGGTGTGGGAAACGTGCACAGATCCTGCACAGCATTAGTGTGAACCTAGCCTTAAAGGGGTGGTTCCCCTAAAAATAAACTTTTAACATTGCCTGTGTCTTCTTAATAATAATTAGAATCGGCTGGTATTTTTTTTTTTAACCACCCGTACATACCATTTTCGGCATGTACGCTCACCGCCGCTTCCGGGTCTGGCAGCCGGGGACAGGCATCCGATCGACGCATACAGCGCGTCACGAGATGCCGAAAGAAGCCGAACGTTGGTGCGGCTCTATACGGCGCATGCGCACCAACGTTCGGCTTCTTTCGGCATCCCGTGACGCGCTGTAAGCGTCGATCGGATGCCTGTCAATGAAGCAGGCCCTCCCATCCCCGGCCGCCAGACCCGGAAGCGGCGGTGAGCGTACATGCCGAAAATGGTATGTACGGGTGGTTAAAAAAAAAAATACCAGCCGATTCTAAATATTATTAAGAAGACACAGGCAATGTTAAAAGTTTATTTTTAGGGGAACCTCCCCTTTAAAGAAGTTCTGTGTTATTGCCATAGGTGTGCACATTCTATTGCATTCAGGTGTGCACCCCAAAGCGCAACCATATTTGCATGTGTTGCATGTGTATATACAGTATACTGATGTGTCAGTAGAGCGGTGGACGGTGTCAGTAGTTTTTATTTTTATTATATTTTTTTATTTTAGGAGTCCCATTAGGGAGCTTTGGTGAAATATCAGGGGTCTATTTCTGTGTGTTAGTGCACGTTTAACGCATGATATATTACAGTGCGTTACTGCACGCTTAATGCAGCATATTATTGTGCATTAGTGCACGTTTAACGCAGTATAATTCTATGCATTAGTGCAAGGATCTCCAAACTACGGCCCTCCAGCTGTTTCGGAACTACATTTCCCATGAGGCATTGTAAAATTCTGACATTCACAGACATGACTAAGCATGATGGGAATTGTAGTTCCTAAACAACTGGAGGGCCGTAGTTTGGAGATCCCTGCGATTAGTGCATGTTTAACACAGTATATTTCTGTGCATTACTGCATGTTTAATGCAGCATATTCCTGTGCATTAGTGAAAGTTTAACCATGTATATTTCTGTGTGTTATGTGCCATTTAATGCTGTATTTTTCTGTGCATTAGTGCACGTTTAACGCAGTATATTTCGGTGCAATCTGCACCACACAGGGTGATTAGGATGTGCCCAGGCACACCTGGCACACCCTGTGTGCACGCCTATGGTTATTGCTATTACAATGCTGATGATCTAAAATGAAAATGCTGCCAAACAATAGTTAATTTTGATACTTCAATATAAACTTTCTTGAAAAATCTTCTTTTATGTTGTAAATGCTGTCTGTCTGCTGGCCATCTCCTTCCACAACTTTCTGGATTCCCTGCATGGCTGATTGATTGCAATGCACAACAGCTCCAGATTCTGTCTGCTTCAGCCTTAGTAAAGCCCACTCCTTGTATTTTAAGTACAGCTCTGCCTTCCTATAGCATAAAGTGTTTAAAATGTATCTATGATCAAAATGGAAAATCATACATTCATTTCCACGTTGTATTTCAATTATTTCTAGACTACTTCTAATAATCGGAATGATCTTTCTTTGTGAAGTTTTGACCTAAACTAGACTATCTTATTTTGCAAGCTCTTGCTGACCTCTGTAGCTGCAGGCATTGTGGAACAATGCATCCAAATGCCAAAGTTTTTTTAAGCAGTAACAATTTTTTGGTAATATGTTTATACTGTCAGTAGCCTACCAAAAAGTAATGTTTAACACTAGTGACACGTGCAGTAAGGTGCAGGACCTAGTTGTGCAGCCTGGCAAGTGTAGCTAGATCACAAAACTGCCATAAGAGAATTTCAAATCTTTTGGCATTTTTTTTTATGTCACAATGTAGAGTATAAGATTTTCTATCATCTGTGTCCAGTCTTGCCACACAGAGTTAATCCAGATCTGAGAAATCCTCTTTTAATGTTCAGTGAAAATTAACATAATTCCAGATAAAAACTTGCCAAATTATAAAGTCCGTTTCTGTCTTCTTGCTTTGAGTGACAGGTTATTTACATATCTAGCTTGGACATGTTTATCATATGTTATGTTATGTTTATCATAACATGAGGTGATTCACAGTATAAAAAGTGAGAAATCCACCCCTCCCCCACATAACACGTCCTGGTAATATACAATGAACTTTGGATCACCTCATATTATGATAAACATAACATATGATAAACATGTCCAAGCTAGATATGTAAATAACCTGTCACTCAAAGCAAAGAACAGAGAACGGACTTTATAATTTGGCAAGTTTTTATCTGGAATTCTGTTCATTTTCACTGAACATTAAAAGAGGATTACTCAGCGCTGGATTAACTATGTGTGGCAAGACTGGGCACAGATGATAGAAAATCTTATACTCTACATTGTTTACATCCACTTTAACCTGTCCAGACCTACCCATTTCAATATTGTATTCCACTTTCTATAGTATATATTAAAAAGACCCAACCTGCCATTTCTTTTTCCCAGCACTCTTTGTCGGATGAGCCAGAAGTTCGACCTTTTGACCCAAATGAAGCAGCCCTGCAGCCTTACCAGGACCAGAATTACCAGCCAGTCTATTTTGTCTCAGAAAGCTTCTTTGATGCCAAAGAGAAGCTAAGGTAAGAAGTTGCGAGTGTCAGAATGTTCTCCTAAATATTTCAGCACAGTCGGTTCCTGCATATCCATATGGAAAGAATGTAATTTTTATTACTGCCTCCCATTCTATAAAGTTGTTTTGCGTGACTATTTAAGTGCTATAAAAATTTGACAGTGTTTTTTTTTTTTTTTTTTTTTATCATCTGACCAGCTGTCCTTATTTTCTTTATTGGATTTGGTATAGACACAGCTATCCTGAGCAAGTGTGGGCTTCTGGAGTGATGTTGCACCCTTAGCTGTACCTAAATAGGAATGAAGCTAGGGTCTAAACTTTGAACTGGTTCTTTGAGGTGGCAGAGTAGCTTTAATCAGGACTTTTTTGGGATGGCCATCTTGAGTGTGTTTATTTCCCATTTAATGTGTACCTTTGCTTTTGCTGGTTATAGACTGGTCTGAGCTGTGATATTTTTGCATTGTTGCCTATGGATGTCTCCAAGAACTCAAAAAACACTGTTCTAGTGGCCCCAGTCCCAGGGATGAACAGATGGCCTCTACTGTAGGTGACATTTTAAAGCTCCATTTTAAGTACAGAGGAGTAGACATGTGCACACTGTAGTATTTTGTTTTGGAATTTCGTTTTCGTCAGAAAAATACATTTATTTAGTTACTCCTGAAATTAGTTTTTATTTATTTTGTTTCGTTATAAAATACATTTGTCCGAAAATCCGAATTAATTAACCACTTCAGGCCCACGCTACCATCGAATGACGGCAACAGCGCGGGTCTGAATATCCAACATGCCGTCTTTTGACGGCATCTCCTTTGGGCGTTCCCAGCGCGCGCTGTAGAGCGTGCTGCGGGGAAGCCCTGTGTTGTCCGTGTCCCTTGGACACGGCCAATCACAGATCACGGCGAACGCCCAATCAGAGTGCCCGTTTGCGATGCGATCTGTGGGCGAATGAGAGATGATCTCATAGATCATCTCTCATTGCCGTTTTACACAGAGACAGCGTCCTGTCTCTGGAGAGGAGGAGTCCGATCTGTGTTCCTTCCTACATAGGGACACAGATCGGTCACCCCCTCAGTCCCCCCCCTCCCCCCACAGTTAGAACACACCTAGGATACACATTTAACCCCTTCCTCACCCCCTAGTGTTAACCCCCTCAATGCCAGTCACATTTATACTGTAATTAGTGCATATTTTTTAGCACTGATCGCAGTATAAATGTGAATGGCGCCAAAATGTGTCAAAAGTGTCCGATGTGTCCGCCATAACGTCGCAGTACAAATAAAAATCGCAGAGCGCCGCCATTTCTAGTAAAAAAATAAAAATAAAAAATAATAATTCTCTCCCCTATTTTGTAAGCGGTATAACTTTTGCGCAAACCAGTCGCTTATTGCGATTTTTTTTTTTTTTTTTTAACCAAAAATATGTAGAAGAATACGTATCACCCTAAACTGAGAAAAAAAATGTATTTTTTTTTTTTAATTGGGATATTTATTATAGCAACAAGTAAAAAATATTGTATTTTTCTTCAAAATTGTCGCACTTTTTTGTTTATAGCGCAAAAAATAAAAACCGCACAGGCGATCAAATACCACCAAAAGAAAGCTCTACTTGTGGGAAAAAAAGGACGTAAATTTTGTTTGGGAGCCACGTCGCACGACCGCGCAATTGTCAGTTAAAGCGACGCAGTGCCGGAAGCTGAAATTTCACCTGGGCAGGAGGGGGGTGTATGTGCCCAGTAAGCAAGTGGTTAAGGTCGAATCTGTCAATTGAAGGCTTATGGTATCTGTCGAATGTTCTAAGAAGATCTGACGGAGCAGCTAAACTGTACGACGCGCAATCATACATTTCCGTTCGAATGTTCCACCTACAAGCTATAGAAGAATTCTAATGTTGTATGACACTAGTAATAATTATATTTATAAATTATTATTACTAGTCAACCGACATTCGAATTCCTCTATAGCCTATGGGCCAAACATTATGCCCGGAAATGTATAATTGCGGCATCGTACAGTTTAACAGCTTGTCGAATCCTCTTAGAACTTTCGACAGACACCATCAGCCTTCAATGGCAGATTCGACATTTGTATGTTTTTCTCTGCTTCGTCGAATCTTCATCGTTCATGTCGAATGGTCTACCCCAACACTGTCTCTATAATATCAAATCTTTTCTCTCTATGTAGAATAATATTGGACTAATAGAGTTAGGTAAGACACATTCGACCACAGGTTCGATAGGCACAGATTGCTATTGTCAGCGTCATGTCGAATCTCCTATCTATATCAAACTGTTGTAGCGACGAAAACTAAAATAAAGCATTTTTTTATGTCGGATCTTTCGTATTTAGGATTCTGCGCGTTGGTTTTTGTTTGTTAAAAAAAACTGAAATTTGGATGAAAATGCATTCGGACGAAAAACGAGAGGAGCTTTGTGTTCAACAATAAAAAAGACATACTGGTGCTTCTGTTAAAGCCAAACGCCATGTTTTAGTGAACCAAGCTTGTCCAAATAAGCTATTTCCTTCTCTAAAACACACAGCGGCTGTAAGTGCTGAATGAACCGTACATAGCCTCAGCTACATACAGTATACAGCAGAGTGTTCCAGCAGCAGGATGGGGACTTCCTGTCCCGTTCCCAGAGAGTCATCCACAGGAAGCTTTGTATTTCCTGAAAAACTTCCTCAATTTGGCTGAGGCGGAAATGCAGATGACGTCACAATCCCCACCTCAACCAATCTCAGGAAGCTTTGTATTCATTCAGGCCATATTTTCAGAGTGAGAGAACAGCCACATTCTAAGCAGAAAATCTAAATTACAGTGTATTATATCACCAAAAAAAGCCAGAAATTGTTTAGACATGACAAAGCAAAGCTCCTGCTCTTCCACCAAGATGGCCACCTCTACTAAGAGACACAGTAAAACAATAATAGGGAAAAGATCAGCTATAAGAAGCCTACAGATGACCAGTGCTTATTTAAAAAAGTTGCAAAGACAGAAGTTTTTTTATCTTAATGCATTCTATGCTTGCAGAGGAAGTATGTAAAATTTCGACTCAGTGGTAGAGTAAAACCTTGGTTTGTGAGCAACTTGGTTTGAGAGCATTTTGCAAGACAAGCTACATTTTTTAATAATTTTTTACTTGGTATACAAGCGATGTCTTGATATACAAGTAGCGTCGTGTCACAACTGAGTATAAAAGAGAAGAGAGGCACCTCTAATGCCCCGTACACACGATCCGAATATCGTACGACTTTTTTCGCTTAATTGTGGCAAGTAATATCAAATAGGTAATTAAAGTCACGAAAATTCTCGTACGACAGAAAAAAATTATCGGAAGTGATGTCATGTGTTGTAATGTATTTGTATTGTATTTTTGGACGTCAACTATACTGACTAAACGAAAATCGGACAATCTGACATCGTACGAGGAAAATTTTCGTGCGATCGAATAATGTCGGATGAACTGTCGTGATCGACTCTCGAAAGTAGTGTACACACGATCCGAAAATCGTACGATTCTTCCTCGGACGATCGTTTTCGTCTGATTTTCGGATCGTGTGTACGGACCATAAGTGTAGCAATATGGTTACATTTAATGAAGGTACAACATTTAGCAACATATTGCTACACTTTCGGCTCACTTCTCTTTTATACTCTGTAGCTCCTGCTGGATTTTGCGTCTAATCTCCTTGTGGAGGCTTCCATTTGTGAATGGACATTTTATGGTAACACAACCTATCACATTGCTATAATCTTTTTATATGGACTAGAAACTGAAGAACCTATGAATAAATGGTTGTGGAATGAATCATTTCAGTTTCCATCATTTATTATGGGGAAATTTGCTTTGATATACAAGTGCTTTGGATTACAAACATGTCTCTGGAACGATTTATGCTGGCAATCCAAGGTTTTACTGTATTCATCTACCTGCAAAAGATTGTTGCCTATGGTGATTGTTTTAAATACAGTATTTATTGCTGCTCTTATTTAACATTTATTATTTCTCTTGCAACAGGAGTTATGCATCCCGCATAAAGAGGCCTTTTGCTGTGCGATATGACCCATATACTTTGAACATCGAGGTTCTGGACACACCTAGCCGGATTCAAAGTTCTCTGGAGGAGCTTAGAGATGAACTGCAGATGCTCACCAATGCACTTACCATACTTTCCTAACACTCCATACCCACCATGACCATCCACTTATGCTTCCTCCTTGCAGTGCATGATTTCCAATCTCCCAATGCTCTCAGTATTGTTTCCTGCTGTCTGTCCACCAGTTTGTACAGATTTCTCCAAGTTTCCATTAGCCATGCTACTAATACATAAAATAAGCCACATTTTTCAAAGAAACTACAAAACATCAAACTGTTTTACCTGATGAATTGATGGGACAACCTTTAATTGTGAAAAATTATCTTCTTGTGACAGCCTTCTCACTGCTTGCATTATACAGGATTATGTATTTACTGTTGATTTCTGAGATTTCTATAAATTAAAAATGATTATATATATATATATGGATACAAAAAGAACTGTGACACTGGATGACTAATATCAATACAGGTAACTTTATCATAATGACATACAGTATACTGTGAATCTGATTACACAGCAGTTCAATTTAGGGACAGTGAGCATCAGTAAAGAGAAAAAAATACTGCAACCAGAATCCCATTTACAGAGGTCGAATGCAGTGTTCATTTCGTCAACTAAAATGACTAAAATATTTTAGTTGACTAAATGAATACTATTTTAGTCGACTAAAAGATGTCTAAAACTAAAACAATTGAGATTACTAAAATACGACTAAAACTAAAATTGCATTTTAGTCAAAAGACTAAAAGGGACTAAAACGCCATTTTAGTCAAAAGACTAATGCCGCGTAAACACGTTCATTTTTCGGCTTGTAAACAACAAAGTTTTTCAGCCTCTAGAAAAAACAACGTTTTTTCCAACTTCATCAGTTAAAAGGACATGGTCCACACACAATCGTTAAAAAAAAAAAAATGCTCTAGCAAAGCGTGGTGATGTACAACACAAAAAAAAACAAGAAGGGTTGCGCTAAATTCACCACATAATAGATGTGTAAATAAAAAAATGCAATAATTAAAGATTGAATATATCAAATATAAGTGACAATGATAGAGAGCAATCCTGGTATACCAGAATATTAACACTCCAGGGGCATGATGTTGTGTATTAGTTCCACATAAAATAAAAGCAGTCCCCAAAGAATAAATTCAGGGATGTGAATTAATCCTCATTTGACAACTAAATAATTAAATAAATAAATATATGAAAAAGTCCAAATCCACACAACAGCTCCCAAGATGGAAAGTAGGGAAGATGAAGAGATTCCACCACTGGTTTGAATAGGGGTAGTTAGGATTAGTGTTGAGCAGAATATGCCATATTCGATTTCGCGATATATCTCGAATATATAGTCGAATATTCAAGATATATTCGCTAAATACGAATATTCGTGATATTTTTTGGAAATGAAAATATTGCGAATTTTCGCTATTGCGAATGCGAATTGCGAATTGCGAATTGCGAAATTTCGAGAAATGCGGAATGGAGCACTCTGATTGGCTCAGAATATTCGTGATATATTACAATATAAAATAATTGCGAATATTCGAGAAATGCGGAAGGAGCACTCTGATTGGCTCAGAATATTCGTGATATATTACAATATAAAATAATTGCGAATATTCGAGAAATGCGGAAGGAGCACTCTGATTGGCTCAGAATATTCGTGATATATTACAATACACGATAATTGCGAATATTCGGCAAATGCGGAAGGAGCACTCTGATTGGCTCAGAATATTCGTGATATATTACAATATAAAATAATTGCGAATATTCGAGAAATGCGGAATGGAGCACTCTGATTGGCTCAGAATATTCGTGATATATTACAATATAAAATAATTGCGAATATTCGAGAAATGCGGAATGGAGCACTCTGATTGGCTCAGAATATTCGTGATATATTACAATATAAAATAATTGCGAATATTCGAGAAATGCGGAATGGAGCACTCTGATTGGCTCAGAATATTCGTGATATATTACAATACAAAATAATTGCGAAATTTCGAGAAATGCGGAATGGAGCACTCTGATTGGCTCAGAATATTCGTGATATATTACAATATAAAATAATCGCGCAATATCGCTATTGCCGAATAATCGCATTGCGATTTTTCGGCAATATAAAATGAGCGCTGCAGCTACTCGGCCCAAGGTCTCTAATCATACCAGCAATGCTTTTAGACGTCGATGGGGATCTCTAGGATGTGATCTGTTCTAAAAAAAAAATTGAAAAAATTTGAATATTCGAAATAGCGAATATTCGCCGCGATATTCGTGTTATTCGCGAATACTCGAATATGCAATATTCGTAGCGAATATTCGCAATGCGAATATTCGTGAGCAACACTAGTTAGGATGAGGAGAATCCTGAAGGCACACGGGGAGAGGGTTAAGTATAAACTCTTACCAGATATCAGCTCAAAAACGGCATATCGGTCCACTCAATCCAGGGATAAAGGACAGCAAACTCCACCGCTTCCAGCAAATCCTCGCCAGGTATGTGCAGGTAACAATCTCCTTACAGGGCACTCAGCTCCGCTCCAGGCTCCAAAACCAATGGGATGACCCAGGGAAGAATGAGGGCTCAAATAGTGAAGTACCATCTAAAAAGATTTTATTTAAAACATGTGTAACAACTACACTCCATAGCAAGTTGCCGGTTCAAAAGTTTAAAAACAAGTTGCGCAAAACAAACACGGGGTCACGTTCAACGTGATGATGTCAGTGCGTGGCTCCGCCCTGACATGTTTCGTCATACATGACGTTATCAAAGGGCACGGGTGACGCACTGAATCGTCACCATTTTATCCACGGAGGAGCAAACCAAGCCTCACTCTCGTATAGTACCGACCAATGGGAGCAACCCCATTGTGTCTTAAAGGGGTGTTCCAGCCGCACATTTTATTTTTTAAAGTCAGCAGCTACTAACAGTGTAGCTGCTGACTTTAAATAAGGACACTTACCTTGTCCTACTTGCCCTCGCTGATGGCCCCCCCGATGCCAATCCCACGATCGCTCCGGGTCCCGCGCCGCCATTCACACTAGGGGAAACAGGCAGTGAAGCCGTACAGCTTCACTGCCCATTTCCTACTGCGCCTGCGTGAGTCTCGCGCTGGCTTGTGAATGGGCGGCTGCTCTCTGAGAACACACACAGTTCCCAGAAAGCAGCGCGCCCCATTCACTAGGAGAAGAAGAAGAAGAAAAGGCACCGCGGTGTGGAAGAGGCAGATTACGGACTTCCGCATAGCAACAGGTATTTCGGGTGAGTATTTTTTTTTTTTTCACTTTTTTTTTATTTAATTTTTTTAAAGAATATGGGCAAATGTTGTTTTCCTGGGTGGAACTCCGCTTTAATGGGCCAATGCGGGACGTATGGGTAATAAGGGGGGTGGGTGTAATGGCGGGCAAATAGACCGACCCAGCACAGATAATAAACCCATGTCGATTGTCAATCACCTCTCCCTTATTAAGCCTCTGCAGCCGGCGGGAATGATCTCCATCCATTCTCCCATCCCACCACGCTCACACATTGGAACTCATCGTATATTAAACTGTCTATCACAATATATGCACACAATACAGTAACACATATAAACAGTTTCTCTTATCAACTCCACATCTCATTAGGGGTGATAATAGGGAACATAAAATAGCTATATAAATTACATCATATAATCCATGAGTATAATAGCAAATTAAACTAACATTCAGTAGAGCCATCTAGTGGAGAAAGAATGGAAAAACAGGAATGATATTCCATCATATAAGTAAGCTTCCACCTAGGTACTCTGCATATCATAGATCTCAAATAAATCCATAACAATCCAAATTAAGATATACCCGAGCACTTAAAAAGATAAATAAAGGGCAAGTACTATATAAATAGTCCCGATCAGGAACAATCGATCTCAGATCAGGGACACTCAATATCAAAGGAGTATTCCTAAAGAAAATAGATGTATAATCAATTTTCGTACTAGTGGATAACCACCACCAGTCTGGACCAAAGCTAGTACCATGTCTACAGTACTTTCATAGGCCCCACAGTACAGATAAGTGGATGCAAAAAGAAGGAGGGGTCAAGAATTCTCAGGAATTATCCAGAAAAGCATTAACCTCAATCTCTACGTTCAGGCCTAAAGGCTTGAGACACCTGACCCAATAGATCCAACTCATCTCAAGTTTAGAGATGGCTCTTCTTTTTGATCCCCCTCTCCAGAGAGGTTTTAAAATGTCAATAGCCATGAAAGAGGTACCACTAGGATCTCTATAGTGTACCTCTCTGTAATGCCGAGACACAGAATGATTTTTATAGCCTCTCCTAATATTTCCAATATGTTCGTTAATCCTTATTTGAAAGGATCTAACTCTACGTCCAACATATTGAAGACCACATGGACAAGTCAAAAGGTACACTATATGAGTAGAGGAGCAGGTGATGAAAGATCTTATATTGAATACTTGAGATGTACTGTTAGAAGTAAAACTCAAAATTTTACGTTCGCAGATTGCATTGATTTTGCACATGGCGCATCTTTTGCATTAATAGTAACCACTCCTAGTTTGAAAGAACATCGGTTTGTTCGATGGAGGATTACGAACTCCAGGTGCCAGAGTATCTCTCAATGAGGGTACTCCTCTAAATACAACTTAAGATTGTTCTGGGAGTGCAGGGCCCAGGACTGAATCTTCTTTGATGAGATGCCAATGTTTACGGGTGAATTTTCTGATCGTGAAATGTTGGCTTGAGTAGCCGGTGATGAAAGGCCACGTATAATTACTCTGATCCGTACGACGGCACTATAAAGGGGAAGTTCCATGCGGATGACGCCACCCTTTGGGCTCCTTTAGCTGATTTTGTGTTAGTAAAAGACAATTTGCGCTTTTCTGTCTGTTACAGAGTGATGAATGTGCTTACTCCATTACGAAAGGTAGTTTTACCAGAACGAGCACTCCCATCTTATAACTTGATTCTGAGCATGCGCAGGTTTTTCACGTTGTTTAAGCCCAGACACAATCATTTTTTACAACCCGAAAAACGACATTGTTTAAAACGTCGTTGAAAAATTCAGCATGTTAGAATTTTTTTTGTTGTTTTTCAGAACCCGAAAAATAATGTGAAGCCCACACACAATGGTTTTAAATAAACAAAAATTAAAACGTTGTTTTTTACCGAAAAATAATCGTGTGTACGCGGCATAATGGCCTGTACACACAAGCGGAATTTCCGTCTGAAAAAAGTTGGATGTTTTTTCCGATGGAATTCCGCTCAAGCTTGGCTTGCATACACATGGTCACACAAAAGTTCTCTGAACTTTCGAGCTTTAAGAACGCGGTGACGTACAACACTATGACGAGGCGAGAAAAATACGTTCAGTGCTTCCATGCATGTGTCAATTTATTTATTTATTTTCGTTCGAATTGCATACAGACAAACACATTTTTCAATAGGAATTTTTTCAGTCAGAAAAATTGAGAACCTGCTTTCAAACTTTTGCTGGCAGAAATTCCAACAGCAAAAGTCTGATGGAGCCCACACACGGTCGGAATTTCTGATGAAAAGCTCACATCAGACTTTTGCTGGCGGAAATTTTGCTTGTGTGTACGGGGCATAAAACTAATATGAAACTTGACTTCAAAATTAACACTAGTCAATAGTGCATGTTCATACCTCAATAACATAAATAACGTATTCGATTTTTTGTTAACTAATGCATTACAATTTAATTACATCCATTAGATTTTTAGTCGACTAAAACGTAGGACATTACGACAGTCGACTAAAATATACTGGAGATTTAGTTGACTAAATAGGACAAAAACTAAAACAATTGCAGAAGAATAAAATGGGACTTAGGCCCTGTACACATGCCCAGGAATCTTGTCAGGAAAAACACGTTGGTTTTCCTGATGGGATTTCTGGCAAGCTTGTCTTGCAAAGCCGTGCATACAGAAGGCCATTCAAAAGAACCACCGTTCTTTTAAATAGTAAGAACGCGGTAACGTTAACACTGGTCAAATGAAAGATAGAGTCTGATGGTTCATATGGATTTCTGTAATTTAAACATTGATGTTTCCTAGAGGTTTTTTTTTTGTCCCTGGACAAGCTGTAACATTTCTTTTAGAGTGTTAGCAATGTCTTTGGCAGTTTGAGTAACATGGATGGAAGGAAACTTCCAGATGAATGTCTATTGTCCCCCAGACCGTAGGGAAATGCTCAGATAAAAGTCGATGCCAATTCAGCCGTCATCCAGAAATCATATGCATCTTCCTCATATTCTCATCTTTTCTTCTGGTCGGCCTCATCTTATCTGACTTGGTCATCTGCTGTGCCTTCTCCACGTTTAGATGTTCATTACCTTAAAAGAGTATGAGACAAATCAGATTATATGGTCCTTCTAACAGTGCCAAAAAACATAGCTCACTGCTCACATTTCCCTAGCTGCCCATTTCTGATGTCACAACTATTGTAGGGTGCTAACTGTTGCATTGTAACATTCTCACAGAAAAGCATTGATTTCCAGCAGACTGATATTACTGTTCCCAGCCTCTTGCTTTCACCTCTCAAGCAAAGCTGGTGCAGAAATCCCATCTATTTCCTCCCTAAATCAGTCCACATTTATTCTGGAGATCATATGCCTTCCCTTCTGTTTGAATCAACTCGGCCATCACTAATTGAGTTGATCAAATTTAGTTTCCCGCTTATGGAAAGTAACAGTGATACATATCCTACCTTCAGGCCTTGTCCTTTGTTAAGGCCTCATTAGATATGTTTATGAGGGCTGCACACTACTCATTCAACTCTTCAAATTTGCCTACAGTGGTTTGAACGCACTTTGAAGCCACTGCAGGTTTGACTTTGAGTGCCATAATTTCTAAATATCTTGCCTTGCATGCAGTGTCTTATAAACACTTGGTAGCTAGTGCAAGCTGCTCTTTCAATAAGGCGCTTTCTAACGCTGCCTTTTTCCTCCTTTCAGATTCAACATGTAGTTCATGTAGAAAGTGCAAACCAAACAATTTAGGGGTAGGGGTAGGGTTATTGGTAGGGTTAGGGTTTCCCATTGAAGAATAAGGCTAGGGCTCTAGAATTAGAACAGGGATCAACCCCAGATGTCAAAGGTCAGAAGGCGGGTTCCTAGAGGTCAAAGGTCACAGGGAGTGGCTGACCCACCCCCACCAAAGTGTACCGCCTACCCCAACTAAGAGTTAGTCGGGGAAAGCGTCACATAGCTCAAAATCTGAGACTCCATCACGCCAAGCTCTGCTCAATGGAGAAGCATACCTGGCAAGCTCCCCTGCAACAGACATCCACTTACTGTCTCTGGCCCAGGTAGGCAGGTTGCACACCTTCTCATTAACACCAGAAACCTTTGTAAACTAGCTTTTCCTAAACAGCATTGTCCATATCACAATCAACAGAAAACAGGTCTGCTTCAGTTGAACTTGTGCTCAAATCCCGGACAAGCCCCTAATTGTTTCTTTTTTTGTCTAATAAGGTCACTTTGAAGTAAAGCAAGAAAGCTTAAAACCCTTTGTAGTGTATTATTGTTTGCTTTACTAAACAGAAAGGGTGCACATACAACTGCAGGAAAAAAAAATCATACTATACAAGGTATAGCAACACAGCATTGTGCATAGAACAGTGCACATGTCCAAAACGAATGTGTGGGCCATGCTACTGAGACAGGGAGTTTGCCCCTAGAGGGCAGGTGGGAAACCCCAAGCCATTAGTAGTTAATCAGACTTCAGTACTGACGCGTTTCACACTTTCAAAAGTGCTTATTCATAGGTATGAATAAGCACTTTTGAAAGTGTGAAACGCATCAGCGCCTATATTCCGTTGTTTGCTGTGGCTTGCATTTTTTTTATCTTTACCTCTTTATAATAAAGGCATTGATTTTGAATACGGCTGTCCAGAATTTTCTCCTCACCCAATTGCCTATGCTTAGCCTGCACCTGCTGTTCCTATTCCGAGGAGAGTTTCCAGTTCCCAGAGTTTCCAGCCACCCTTCCTAGAGCGGCATCCCTTTTGCCTTTGCTCCTGGACTTTGCGCACTTAACCTTTTTGCACCTGCAACCAACGAACACCAGTGTTCCACTCTCACCTTCCCAAGATGATTACCTGTTTTAGGATGGGGGTGCAGAGCATGCGTAATTCCTCAACAAGTCTCCCATGTCCCTTCTTGGACACAACCACTTGACCCATACTGTCATATTTTATTATGAATTCTCTTCACAGTAAAGGCTCACACCACAGAAAGCAACTGTTTTATACTACTGCAAGGTCTTGCTTTTGTGACTACCTAGGCCAAGTCCTTAGGTTTACCCTGTGCCAGAGTGGGTGCTAATATTAGCATACAATTGGTTAAAGAAAATAAAGGCCTCCTGTCCTCCCATGCAACAGGGCCACTGCCTCCTACCTCAATCACCTACTTCATCATCAGACTGGTCACCATCACCTGAGATTGTATGCCAATCTTAAAGGGTAAAGTGTGTAATCTGCAAATTTACTCAACCACGAGGGTTACCTGGTACAGATGTTCTCACAGCAGCCCAAGGCTTCATGCCCAGGAGGTTTAAATGGTTTTAACTGCCAATATACAGATATACAGAGGTGTTATTCATTATTAGGCATTTATGTTAGGCACAGACACTGACAATGTATTTACTTAATTAAAATTCCTTTTACAGGGGCACTTAGAAAATACAGATACCTCTTTCATCAATCCTCATACATGTGCGATCAGTTCACATAATTTGGCTGAGGTAGAATTGGCTGTTACATACTGTAACACTGTTCCTTGTGGTTTCACAAAAGATAAATTCCATAAGGAACATAGTGCAGCCCATATTTAAAATGTTACTAAACCCAGGACCCTGCATTCACTATATCTGGTCTCCCACAGTACACAGAACATGGAAATGCAATTGAAAAATAAATAAATAAAGTCTGTGCTTAGGTGAACAAACGGTTGCAGCCCCCTGAGATACTCCCAAGGGAGAATAAAAACAAGAAATTTGAAAAAGGGGTGATGGCACTACCTAAAAAATATTCCCAAGAATAAGTGACAAATAATAGTTAATTGGGGCGAACACAAGGGGTAAACCCTTGCCCTAAATAGTGAACACAATAAATACACAGTGTAAATCAAAAACAGTATGTGAACACTAGGGTTGTCCCAATACCACTTTTTTAGGACCGAGTACAAGTACCGATACTTTTTTCATGTACTCGCCGATACCGATTACCGATAGTTTTTTTTAATGTCATGTGACAGTTTTCAAATTTAAGAATGTCTCTTACATTGGTGGTCAGTGGGCACAGGGTATGGTGCACATCAGGGTACTGGGCACAGCAGGGCACAGGGTACTGGGCACATCAGGGCACAGCGGGGTACTAGGCACATCAGGGTACTTGGCAGGTCACAGGCTACATCAGGGTACTGGGCACAGGGTATGGTGCACATCAGGGTACTGGGCACAGGGTATGGGGCACATCAGGGTACTGGGCACAACAAGGCACAGGGTACTGGGCACATCAGGGTACTGGGCACGGCAGGGTACTGGGCACATCAGGGTACTGGCCACGGCAGGGCACAGGGTACTGGACACATGAGGGTACTGGGAACGGCAGGGCACAGGGTACTGGGTACATTAGGGTACTAGGCATGGCAGGGCACAGGGTACTGGGCACATCAGAGTACTAGCCATGGCAGGGTACTGGGCACATCAGGGTACTAGGCATTGCAGGGCATAGGGTACTGGGCACATCAGGGTACTGGGCACAGCAGCGCACTGGGCACATCAGGGTACTGGGCAAGGCTGGGCACATCAGGGTACTTGGCATGGCAGGGCACAGGATACTGGGCACATCAGGGTACTAGGCATGGCAGGGCACATGGTACTGGGCACGGCAGGGTACTAGGCACGGCAGGGCACAGGGTACTGGGCACATCAGGGTACTAGGCATGGCAGGGCACAGGGTACTGAGCACATTAGGGTACTGGGCATGGCACAGGGTACTGGACACATCGGGGTACTGGGCATGGCAGGGCACAGGGTACTGGGCACATCAGAGTACTGGGCACGGCAGAGCACAGGGTACAGGGCACATCAGGATACTGGGCACGGGGTACTGGGCACATGAGGTCCCGATACCGATACTAGTATCGGGACAACCCTAGTGAACACACATCAGTGTGTATGTGAGCAAGTTATGAAATTGACCTCTAATATATATGTGATAATGAGCAACCTCACATAGTAATATAGTAAAGTGCATGAGAGTGTGGAAACTGCATGCATAAACTAGGATATCCACCACATATAAATGAATAGCAAATTACAGTCCATCCATATAAGGGTAGATGAACAACTAGGAGTGAGACTTGCGTTTTTTATTTTTTGCGCTATAAACAAAAAAAGAGTGACAATTTTGAAAAAATAAATAATATTTTTTACTTTTTGTTATTTGTCAAACATTTAGGCCAATATTTTTTACTTGTTACTATAATAAATAGCCCATTTAAAAAAAAAATAATAATAATTTTCTCAGTTTAGGCCGATACGTATTATTCTACATATTTTTGGTAAAAAAAATAAAAAATCGCAATAAGCGACTGGTTTGCGCAAAAGTTATAGCGCTTACAACATAGGGCACAGAATTATTATTAATTTTTATTATATTTTTCTTTTACTAGTAATGGCGGACACATCGGACACTTTTGACACATTTTTGGCGCCATTCACATTTATACTGCGATCAGTGCTATAAAAATGCACCGATTACTGTATAAATGTGACTGGCAGTGAAGGGGTTAACACTAGGGGGGCATGGAAGGGGTAAAATGTATTCCCTGGGTGTGTTCTAACTGTGTGGGGAGGGGGGTGACTGGGGGAGGTGACCAATGCTGTGTCCCTATGTACAAGGGACACAGATCGGTCTCCTCTCTCCCCTGACAGGACATGGATCTCTGTGTTTGCACACAGAGATCCATGTCCTTGTCCCTGTAACCGCCGATTGCGAGCGCCTGGAGGACATCGCGGCCGCCAGGCACGCGCATCGGTATCTCAGGAATGCGGCGGGCACGCGCGCCGGCGGCGGCGCTCGTGTGCCCTCTAGTGGCCAGGAAGAGCACAGGACGCATATATGCGTCCAGTCAGAGATTTAGAAACACCCGGCGGCCGCATATATTCATACGGCCGTCGGGAAATGGTTAAACAAAATACACATATCAATATTAATCGTCTGCACAGAATGGTCAACAGAGACATAACAATCACATGGTGCAAAAATCATACCCAATAAAGACTGTAATTTAAAAGAATATGCCTCACATAGTAATATAGTAAAGTGCATGAGAGTGTGGAAACTGCATGCATAAACTAGGATATCCACCACATATAAATGAATAGCAAATTACAGTCCATCCATATAAGGGTAGATGAACAACTAGGAGTGAGACTTGCGTTTTTTATTTTTTGCGCTATAAACAAAAAAAGAGTGACAATTTTGAAAAAATAAATAATATTTTTTACTTTTTGTTATTTGTCAAACATTTAGGCCAATATTTTTTACTTGTTACTATAATAAATAGCCCATTTAAAAAAAAAAATAATAATAATTTTCTCAGTTTAGGCCGATACGTATTATTCTACATATTTTTGGTAAAAAAAATAAAAAATCGCAATAAGCGACTGGTTTGCGCAAAAGTTATAGCGCTTACAACATAGGGCACAGAATTATTATTAATTTTTATTATATTTTTCTTTTACTAGTAATGGCGGACACATCGGACACTTTTGACACATTTTTGGCGCCATTCACATTTATACTGCGATCAGTGCTATAAAAATGCACCGATTACTGTATAAATGTGACTGGCAGTGAAGGGGTTAACTCTAGGGGGGCATGGAAGGGGTAAAATGTATTCCCTGGGTGTGTTCTAACTGTGTGGGGAGGGGGGTGACTGGGGGAGGTGACCAATGCTGTGTCCCTATGTACAAGGGACACAGATCGGTCTCCTCTCTCCCCTGACAGGACATGGATCTCTGTGTTTGCACACAGAGATCCATGTCCTTGTCCCTGTAACCGCCGATTGCGAGCGCCTGGAGGACATCGCGGCCGCCAGGCACGCGCATCGGTATCTCAGGAATGCGGCGGGCACGCGCGCCGGCGGCGGCGCTCGTGCGCCCTCTAGTGGCCAGGAAGAGCACAGGACGCATATATGCGTCCAGTCAGAGATTTAGAAACACCCGGCAGCCGCATATATTCATACGGCCGTCGGGAAATGGTTAAACAAAATACACATATCAATATTAATCGTCTGCACAGAATGGTCAACAGAGACATAACAATCACATGGTGCAAAAATCATACCCAATAAAGACTGTAATTTAAAAGAATATGCCCTCTCAAGTTACTTTCTTATTGGTGTATACATATGCATAGTAATTATTCATGATTAATTTATGAGTTTAGAAGCAGGACTTTATTTAGACATCGTGTTGCCTTAGGTACACATTAATGATGATCATGCCCTTTTGTTAAGCTCCACCCCTGGGGTCATGTGATCATTTTAGTAAAAAATATGGCTAGAATGTCCTATTAGCAGCAGCATGTTTTTTATTTTTTTCATGCAGAACTACATTTCAGGAGTACGGTCACTAAACAAGAAAAAGGATAGATAGTTTTAATGTTTCCTGATCTATACAGAGCGTTTAAAAGTCCTTTTTACTTCCCCATTTCACCCTATAGTTCTCTAGCTAAATGTACCCAAAAGCTGGCCAGAACAGGGGAATAAAAATAGGAAGACGTTATTACAGTTTTATTATTAAAGTGACCTTGTCACCAAATAAATAGTGTGAATTTAGGTATTTGAGTTTTTCTTTGACCCATTATGGGACATTTATGGTAAGTTTATTAATTGTAAGCAACCGATGGTTATACTGCCTGTAGGTGGGATGCAGCATGTGCGGTGCCGGTAACTCAAACAGACAAGTGCAATAGAAAACTTGTATTGAAGTAAAGTAACAACACAAAGGGGCACTTGCCCAACCGGATACACTCACGAATGTAAAACATTTAAAGATGACAGGTATCAGTTGGGTTAACAGCATCTGTTAAGAGAGCGGAATACAGCCTTGTCATCCAATGCGTCCAACAGGAATATGTCCAAGGAGCTGTGAGCATACACTTTCCCTCCTTGTCCGGAACCTTTCCCTATTGCTAGTAATGGTAATAACAGACAAGGAGCCTTTCTCTACTCTACCAACTCACCAAAAGTGCGCCAAGCCTCGGAGCCAAGGCCTTAAGTGGGTTCTGACTGACCCAAGATGACTGCTAGAGTCACATGGGCCATCAGCATCCAATCGGGTGCTTTGCCAGTAACCCAAGAAACCATAGAGGAATTGTGTTCTTATTGACTTCCTCTCCAACTGCTGTCGAAGAGCGCCACCTGCAGTGGATAAAGTAAAACTGCACCTGCCTACATGTCACCTACAGAAGAAATGGACACTAGGCGTGATTAAATCGAACGCCATCCCCTTCTGGGCATTAACTCCTCCCACATCACAGCTGCCTGGTTATGCACTTTGTCCTCAGGAGAATGGATGTCTCGTTCCTTTTTGCTTTATTTTTCACCTAAATTAGAAGATTTTTCTATTATGAACAGGTTCTAATACATTCAGGTTGAATATTTGAAATCCTGGAAGATTAACTTGATAGCCAACATGCGCAGGTTTTCCATCTGATTTAGCATGCTGTTGCTCTCTTTGATGGCCCTTCATTAAGCAGTGACAGTCTGTGTTCCGGTTAGCACAGGGCTCTTCTATTCATGCCAGGTCAGTACTGTATATCAGGGATTGCCTACTGAGTTATTAGGACCAGATCTGCAGCTGTTTTCTGTCCATGTCTCTGAAGACATAGCAGTATGTGTAGCACATAACAGAAGGGCATCTGCTCAGCAGCAGCTGACAATTCTTCTAAGCAAAGAAATGTGTACTCACAATCACAAAAGTCTGTAATGCCCACTCTATTTACACAGTCTGAATTTTTGACAAGAAAAGTTCGATGTGTGCTTTTGGTTGGAAATTCCGACAGTGTGTAGGCTCCATCTGACTCCATTTCCGACAGCAAAAATTTGAGAGCTGGTTCTCAATTTTTCCATCTGGAAAAGTTCTTGTCGGAAATTCTGATCGTCTGTATGCAATTCCAATTCACAAAAAAATATGCATGCTCGGAATCAATTTGACGCATGCTTGGAATCATTGAACTTCATTTTTTGGCTTGTTGTAGTGTTGTACGTCACCACGTTCCTGACGGTCGGAATTTTGTGTGACTGTGTGTTGACACAAGTTTGAGCCAACGTTCCGTCGGAATAAAATCCACGGTTTTCTTGTCGGAATTTCCGATCGTGTGAATGCGGCATCACATTTCCCAGCAGATCCTGATACAGAGATGTCTAATATCTCAGAGTCTGATGTCCGTCTTTACAGAGGTGTCATTGTCAGATGTTGAGTTTCTCCCTTCACTAGAAGAGGAGTAGACCCCACCAGCCGAATTTCAGTCAGCAATTTTTTTTCAACAAACAAAGAAAACAGTTTCTTCTCTTAGGCCCTTTTTACCCCCGGTAGCGGCCGAGAAAGGGTTAAAACCACTGCAAAGCATTTTACTGGCGTTATAGCCGCGGTGCTCATTAATTTCAATGGGCAGGAGAGGCGGAGGAGCTGTAAACACCCCGCTCCTTCACTGCTCCAAAGATGCTGCTAGCGGGACTTTTTTTTACCATCCTGCTCAGGGCTCAAGTCCTGCGGGAACACATAGGAATGGAGTTCCTGCACTTTTTTCACAAAAGGAACGCAGTTCCCTTTGCAGTACTAGAGCAGCCGAGAGCAGCCGAGCCGCTGGAGCCAATCCTTCAAGTGGTGATGCCCAGCTCGAGTCACTGTCAGGGGCAGGAGAACCTTAGTAGTCCTTTATGTTACTGGCCGCTTCCTGTATATGGATTCATGGGTTAGTGTGCGGGTATTCCGTCACTTCCTCGATGCCGCAATGTCTCCTGGGAGTTTTTGTCATTGTTCACAGGAGACATTGCGGAGGTCTGGCGTGAGTTATCGCGGGATTTAGAAAGAACTTGAAGTTCGCAATGTCTCCTGGGAACAAGCTCCCAGGAGACATTGCGGCAATGAGGAAGTGACGGAATACACTACCCGATGAATCCACTAAGGTACAGTGGATCGAAAAAACAAACAAAAAACATGCAGTTTAGTAATTATGGGGGGATCGGATCTTAGGTGGGAGTTCCCACATTTTTTTCCCCAGGACTTGACCCCTGATCCTGCTAGTGCACCGCTCCAGTGTGGAAGCCCTCAGGCTTTCACACTGGAGAGACAGCAGTGGCTGATTCAGGTCGCTTTACAAGCGCTATTTTTAGCATTATAGCGCCTGTAAAGCGACCCAGTGTGTAGAACATGTTTGTTATTTTTTTTCTAAAACAAAGAAAGTCTTTACTATCACTTTAAAGCTTCTCAGGCTTCCAGGTCCACTATTAGTGTTGCTCACGAATATTCGCATTGCGAATATTCGTTACGAATATTGCATATTCGAGTATTCGTGAATAAATCGAATATCGCGGTGAATATTCGCTATCGCGAATATTCGTATTTTTTCAAATTTATTTTTAAAACAGATCACATCCTAGTGATCTCCATCGACGTCTAAAAGCATTGCTGGTATGATTAGAGACCCTGGGCCGAGTAGCTGAGGCGATCCTTTTATGTTGCCGAATATTCGCAATGCGAATATTCGTATTACGAATATTCGCGAATGCGTTCTCTGCCCTTCTGTGTTTTGTGTATAAAAAAAAAAAAAAAAAAATTAGCTTTAGTTTAGTCATATAAGTTTGTGTAAGTAGAGTTAGTGTTTAGTGCATATTAGTTTAGTAATCCAGGAAATGATCTCCGTTTTCGCGTGTTGACGAGAATTTCACAATCAATTTCGCATTCGCACTAGCGAAATTTCGCAAATTTTTTTTTTTTTATAAAATATCACGAATATTTGATATTAACGAATATTCGCAAATATTCTTCTATATATTCGCGAAATATCGCAAAATCGAATATGGCGTATTGCGCTCATCGCTATCCACTATATATAAGTGCCATTCATAAGTTGTTGTGCAGTCTTATGAACTGCAAGAACTTCACAGAAACATTAAACTAGATTCAAAACGAAACTGAAACTGCAGGGAAATTATATGATTGATTTTTATCTATTTTTAATAATTTTTAAAAGGAATCAGTTAACTATTATGTCTCTATACCCTGTAAAAAGTCATTTCAGCAACAAAAATTGTTTTCCTTTACAATTCCTTTAACTGGTTGCCGACCGCCCGCCGTCATTTTACTGCGGGAATTCGGCATGCCTGGGCGAGAGCCCGTAGCTATACGTCCGCTCTTTTTGCGCCCCCCCGCTCGCCCCCGAGTCCCACACGCGTGCCCGGTAAACACAAAGCTCCCGGTCCTGTCAGGGAGAGAAACGCTGATCTTCTGTTCATACAATATATGAACTGAAGATCAGTGATTTCCCCTAGTGATTTCACCCCCCCATACAGTTAGAACACACCCAGGGACATACTTAACCCCTTCCCAGCCCCCTAGTGTTAACCCCTTCACTGCCAATGCATTTTTATAGCACTGATCGCTATAAAAATGCCAATGGTCCCAAAACTTTGTCAAAATTGTCCGATGTGTCCGCCATAATGTCGCAGTACTGAAAAAAAACGCTGATCGCCGCCATTACTAGTAAAAAAAAAATATTAATAAAAATGTCATAAAACGACCCTCTTTTTTGTAAACGCTATAAATTTTGCGCAATCCAATCAATAAACGCTAATTAAGATTTTTTTTAACGAAAAATATGTAGAAGAATACGTATCGGCCTAAACTGAGAAAAAAAAACGTTGTTTTATATATTTTTTGGGCATATTTATTATAGCAAAATATAAAAAATATTGAATTTTTTTCAAAATAGTCGCTCTATTTTTGTTTATAGCGCAAAAAATAAAAACCGCAGAGATGATCAAATACCACCAAAAGAAAGCTCTATTTGTGGAAAAAAAAGGACGCCAATTTTGTTTGGGAACCACATCGCACGACCACGCAATTGTCAGTTAAAGTGACGCAGTGCCGAATCACAAAAAGTGCTCTGGTCATTGGACAGCAATATGGTCCGGGGGTTAAGTGGTTAAAGGAGAAGTCCAGCCTGAGCTCATTTGGTATCTTTTCCCTCAGTTTATACCTGGTGATCTGGCCACTAACACACCTCCTGTATTAGAGTGCTCCCACTCTGGATGAAGGAGCACATGGGCACCTTTGCACAGCACCATTGTCATTCTGCGGGGAGGGGAGTGTTAGATGTACTAGCAGATTTTGATACACTAATAAAATAAAGCCAAACTGTAGCTCACACTACAGTAGCAGTTACAGTAACAGGTTTGTTTTTCTTTTGGGATAAAAGTTTTACATAAATAAACAAAAGCTAACCATTGTTAGCACCCCTGCTAGTGGTAAATGGCGTGACTCAACAGGACAGCTTGTTTTGTTAAACAAAAAAAAAAAAAAAAAATACTTTTACTGTTCGGATCAAGTGAAAAGAGAGGAATGAAAACGTAAAAAAACAAAAAACAAATGCAGCCATCACATCTAAGAATTGGTAAACTGCAATATAATAAATGTTTAACTTTGGTTTAATACTGCTTTAAGCTGTATTTTACCACAAAACACTGCATATGTATGGTTTGAACAGGGTACATAGAAAAACAATCTTTATTTGACATTTATCTTACAAATTGTTTACTTAAAAACTGAATGTATGCACAGGTAATTGCTTTTCACTCTAGATATCCACTACAAAGTTTTACCTGGGATTATTCTGCAGAAAACAAAGCCTGCATTTCTCATGCTTGGCCATTAGAGGGCATATCTCCACAAGGTTAAAGTTTTCAGCCACTTATTTACACAGGCAGATGCATCACATTTTCGGCTAGAAGTTGCCAAATCAGTTTCGTCCAGTGAACATGGACGGATTTCCCATTTGGCAAGAAGCAGGAAATGACAGACGGCTGTTAGCAAAGGACTTAGGTGGGGCGTGGATACTTAAGCTAAGAGATGGACAACACAAACATGTTGGGGTTACCTCAGCGTGGAGGGTTATTATAGAGTCACAGCTGCAAAGTAGAACGATGAATTCACACATTGCACACACATACGACATGAGTACAAATGAGGCCACATTCTTACTTAAACCTAAGACACACCCAGAGTTTTGCTAGCAGACACACAAGCACTTCATATACAGTGCCTTGAAAAAGTATTCACACCCCTTGACATTTTCCACATTTTGTTATGTATTTTATTGGTATTTTATGTGATAGACCAACACAAAATTGCACAAAACTGTGAACGGTAAGGAAAATGATAAATGGTTTTAATTTTTTTTTTTTACAAATAAATGTAGCACTACCCCTGAAGGAGCTGCTGGTTTAAAGTTGGGCCTGCCGTTACCTTACTGCTCCATACACTCGTTTCAGAGGTTGTCCTTGAAGAGTTGTCCATAAAAATGTATATACTAATGTGGTGTCCCAGTACAGGTATTTGCTGTAGGCCCTGTCAGATTCAGACCCTCGGCTTGTGGGGCCTCCTCTGCAGGGACTCAGCTAGTTATGATGTGATTTATACTGTTATAGTGGATAATACATTTATTAGGTGCGTATAGCTTTAAGAGGTTTAGTCCGCCATTTTATGTTTAGTCAGAGTGTATGAGAGTCAGTAGGACTAAGTGCTAGACAAGACCTTATGGTGTTGTATTATACTTTAACTTGTAACAAACTTTAAATGTAAGTTCCAAGGGGAATACAGATAAGTCTCTATGATCCACAGCTCTCAGCCAATGGGCTTCAGTCTCCCTCAGCTCTCAAGCCAATGGGCTTCAGTCTCCCTCAGCTCTCAACCAATGGGCTTCAGTCTCCCTCAGCTCTCAACCAATGGGCTTCAGTCTCCTCACATTGATATAAGGGGTGGGAGTTCCTGTTTAGGGCAGACTAGTGCTACACACAGTTGCTGACAGGTCAGAGCAGAGTTCAGTCAGAGAAGAAGCAGTGCAGGCCAGAGACCTCCCGTTCAGGGGAAAGTACAGCAAATCGCGGAGTACCTTTAAAAAACTATAGAATCAGTACTTCAACGAAATAATCGAATCAATTCGTCATTCGGACGAAAAGCCTCAAGTCTACCAACACTTCAGTAAGTGTATTTATTCTTCAGTCTAGTCAAGCAAAGGCCCAGCAATACTAAGCCGGCCGCAAAAGCCAAGGATATATGAAAAGCCAAGCCCAGGCATTGTCAGATGTGTGGTCCTCTAGAGACTGTTTGTGGAACCTTTGCGACACTCTTTGTGAACGCTGTGAAGATTTTGACACCTGTCTTCATGCCAGTAAAGCCTTCGTTATATTGACCCCTGTTGTGGACTGTGTTATTACCATCCTAGCTAGCGTAGATACGGAGGCCCCCGGAGCTGTAGTTTCCTGGGGTATATCAAGACTACAGTGGCGTCACGTGACAGAGAGGGTTAATACCATCCGACCCTCACTAAGGGTTAACACCACCAGACCCTGGGCCCCTAGCCCAAGAACCAAGCAGCTAACCATCAAGCGCATGTGTGTGGCCGTGGGGTTCACCCTCCCCGGTCATCACATCGTTTTCTGGCGTCACGAACAGGATACGGGTGTACGCCTTAACCATTCAGCCACTAAAAGCAAGTCCTTCCCCCCAGAATCTGAACTGTGTCATTGAAAGTAATTTACTCAGCGAGGCGCAAATACAAGTGGTGGGGAAGTTGAAAGAAAGACTGTTGGCTGTCATTGTTCAGTGTGCAAGCCGGAACTAGAAGAATCCACTCTGTGTTGCACGAAGGAAACATTTGCTGACCGGACCAAAAAGGAAGTTGCCGGGCGCAGCCATAGCAACGTGTCCGGCAATAGAAGATAATACCGGCATACAGCGACAGCGCACTCAAGGACAGCGCACTCAAAGACAGCGCACTCAAAGACAGCGCACTCAAGGACAGTGCACTCAAGGACAGCGCACTCAGAGACAGCGCACTCAAAGACAGCGCACTCAAAGACAGCGCACTCAAAGACAGCGCACTCAAAGACAGCGCTCTCAAAGTTTCCTAAAGTGACAGCGCACTCAAAACAAGGCTACAACATGTCGGCCCCAAGATCTCCAGATGCAGGTGATGTGCCAGATCCTCTTGCGGCTCCTGCACAAGCTATCCCTGTGGCCTCATCTCCAGCAGAGCCATCATCGTCTAGATCATCTCCTGGCTCAGAAGTCCGGAGGCTGCTGCCCTCCTCTCCTCCAGTACGGCATCATGACAGCGGGGCTCCCCCATTTTACCTAGGGAAGCCCGTGTTGCCTTACAACAGAGGGGATCCCTTTTCCCTCAAGGATTTCCAGGAGAGCTTCCAAAGTATTTTCTCTCTCTACTCTCTCCCCCCTAACCAACAGGTGCTGTTGCTCATGGGACAGTTGCAGGGACCTGCACGTGAAGAAGTCCGTACCTGGCCCACTTTTGAGAAGACTACAGTGGATCAGATCTTCGAGGGATTGCATCAGGTATTTGAGTCCCACTCACCCTCAGAGGTTCGCCTCAGGCTGTACGAGAGGCGATAAAAGCCGGGGGAAACGCTAAGGGCATACGCAGTAGCCTTGCAGAATGCCCTGGAAGCAGTCCAGAAACTGGACAATATCACACCTGACCAGGGTAACAAATTATTGTTGGATAGATTCATAGAAGGGGTCCAAAATAAATGGGACAAGGCGCAGTTAAAGATGTTAGCTGTACAGAACCCCGATATGTCTTTTTCTGCCTTTAAGCGTCTAGCCCTTCAAGTTATAGAGCAGGGGGCGGACCCTGAGGAGAATCCTGACCCTAAAGTGGAACCTATGGGTGCGGCGACATGTCCTGCACCACTGTTACCACCAGTCCCCGTGCCCGTGGCTGACACCCCGACCTCCACTACAATTACTGAGATTCAAGATATTGCCCAGCTTACCCAGGTAGTAAAGGAGTTGGCTAATCACACCACTCGGGCACTTAGAGAGCCTCCAGTGACTAAGAGACCTACCCCTGCTCCTCCTCCTCGTTACAGCGGGCCTCGCTCGGGTCCTTCTAGTAGGCCTTAGTGTGATTACTGTAACAAACCCGGTCATTGGAAGATGCAATGCTGGGCTTTAAACGGGCGTCCCCTGAGGTCGAGGACCGGCCCTCAGGAAAGCGAATCACAGGTCCAGCAGAAGAGCCAATGTACTCAGGACAGTCCTTATACATTGTATCCTGCCCCTATGTAAATGTTACCATAGATGGTGTCCAACTGCAAGCCCTGATTGATACAGGATCGCAGGTGTCTACCATCTCTAAGGGCCTATTCTATAAATACTGGAATGTTGATTCGTTGTGTGAACTAGGTGATATGGATTTTAGTGTCATGGCAGGGGACGGGAAACCAATTCCCAGACATGGGTACTGGGAGCCCACTATTCAACTGAGAAGTCACACACTTAGAGGGCAAGGGATAATTGTCACTAATGTCACAGTACCAGGGGCCACAGAGTTTATATTGGGGATGAATATAATGAGACATTGCTTCAGTGATATTTTAGATGCTTTGCATGCCTCTCTCCCCCATATGTCTCCCTCAGGCCAGAGGACTGCGCAACACCATCTCAAAGTTCTGAGAGCAGAACAGAAGTTCGCAAATCGGAGAGGAGAAATCTGTAAAGCTCGGATCCAAGACATGAGGTCCTTGACCCTGCAGCCGAACACAGAGACAATTTTGTGGTGTCGGGCGCGCCCTGGTGTACGGAATCAGGACTATCAGGCTTTACTGGAGCCTATACAATCTGAAGATTTTCCTTTGGTCCGAGCTGCAAGGAGCCTAGTGACGGTGGTGAATGGACGGGTCCCAGTTCGCCTAGTTAATTTGTCCGGCGTAGCCACCACCTTGCCAAAGTACACTCCAGTGGCCCAACTTGTTTTCTTGGACTCCAGTGACATACTCTCTTCATGGAAGACGGTCCAACAGCTGAGTGCCCAAACCCTGTCAGGGGCTACTGAAAACTCTCCAGAACCTTGGTGGTACCAGCTGCAAATAGGAGGATCTCTCACCCCACCAGAACAAGTCGAAGGGGTCATCGAGGTGGCGAAGAGGTACCAGAGTGCCTTCAGCAAACACCCAAACGATTTTGGAAAAACCTCCATGATTAAGCATCGAATCCTGACTGGCGACAAGCCCCCCATCAAGGAAAGGCATCGGCCCGTGGCACCAGGCATGTACCAAACCGTCAAGAAACTGTTAACCGACATGCAGAAGGCGGATGTAATACAAGAGAGCCAGAGTCCCTGGGCAGCACCCATAGTGTTAGTTAAGAAGAAGGATGGAACCATCCGTTTCTGTGTTGATTACAGGAAATTGAACGACATCACCCATAAAGACGCATACCCTCTCCCCCGGATTGAGGAGTCACTCACTGTGCTGGGTTCTGCGGCCTACTTCTCTACATTGGATTTGACCAGCGGATACTGGCAGGTGCCCATGGCCGTCGAAGACAGGGAGAAAACAGCCTTTGTAACCCCCATGGGTCTTTTCGAATTTAAAAGTATGCCCTTTGGGCTGTGCAATGCCCCGGCTACCTTTCAACGGCTGATGGAGAGATGTCTGGGACACCTTAACTTCCAGAGTGTCCTACTCTACCTGGATGACGTGATTGTGTATTCCAAATCCTATCAGGAACATTTGACTCACCTGTCTGAAGTCTTCCAAGTACTGATCCAGCATGGTCTGAAAGTCAAACCCTCCAAGTGCCATCTACTCAAGCCACAAGTACATTACCTGGGCCACGTCGTCAGTACTGAGGGGGTCCAACCTGATTCAGCTAAAATCGAAGTTGTCAAGAATTGGCCTATCCCACGCTCCGTTAAGGATATTCGGAGCTTCTTAGGATTTGCGGGATATTACCGCCGCTTTATTCCTCATTTTGCACAAATTGCCGAGCCATTGACCTCTCTCCTGCGAGGCACGGCAAAGGGGAACTGTAATGGGAAGCTGCCGGTGGAATGGGCCAAAGAGCAAGAGGTGGCCTTCCAGGCTCTAAAACATCTATTGACAGAGCCTCCCATCCTGGCCTATTCGGATTATACTCAGCCCTTCCGACTGTATACAGATGCCAGTTTCGAAGGACTCGGTGCAGTGTTGTCCCAGATGCAGGGAGAACAAGAGAGGGTGATCGCTTACGCCAGTCGGAATCTGCGGGGAGCTGAGAAGAATGATTCTAACTACAGTTCCTTCAAGTTAGAACTCCTGGCCCTCGTGTGGGCAGTCACCGAAAAATGTAAGGACTATTTGTCAGCCACCTCATTCACGGTCTACACCGATAACAACCCCCTGGCTCACCTGAACACCGCAAAACTAGGTGCCCTTGAGCAAAGATGGGCCTCCAGACTGGCCAACTATGACTTCTCTATCAAGTATCGAAGTGGCAAGTCTAACATTAATGCGGATGTACTATCACGCATGGCTCCGGGCGAAGATCCCCCAGTGGAGGACAGGTGGGAAGATGTGGAGATGCCTCCCTTCTATCAAAGATTTGTGAATCAGGATGTGGTCGTCACCTGCGAGGGGAGTGAATCTGGGTCTAAAGCAATTCAGGAAGACCTGTATACCTGGAGGACCCTACAGGAAGAAAGTCAGACTATGGGAGATCTGCAGGAGTATTTATTGACCAGGAGAGTACCTCCCCGGTTACGACGGGGTCAGAAGGACTACGAATTGAAGCGATTGTGGCGTCAGAGGAAAAGACTATTTGTGCACAAAGGAATGGTGTACAGGAACTTTTTGGACCCAGTGTCAGGTGAAAGGCTACATCAGATTCTGATCCCTCGGAGAGATGCCGCCATGGTATTGAATGCCTACCACGACCAGTCAGGACACTTTGGGGTCCATAAAACAGAAGCCACCATCCGACGCCGGTTCTACTGGATTGGAATGAGGAGCGACGTTGAAAAGTGGTGCAGTGAGTGTGCAGTCTGCAATATCACCAAGAATGGTCGCAAGAATGCGCGAGCACCTCTACATTCCATCCAGAGCGAGAGGCCTAACCAATTGGTCGCCTTGGATCATGTCAAGCTGTCGCCTACCCGGTCCGGGTATTCATATGCTCTCACCATGGTGGATCACTATTCCAAGTGGGTAGTGGTTGTGCCAGTCAAAGGCTTAACCACCAAGACAACAGACCAGATGTTCTACACCCATTAGGTACAGATACTTGGATGTCCGGAAACTGTCTTGTCCGACCAAGGTCCGGCCTTTGAAGCCCAACTGTTTCAGGAATTGTGCCAGTTCCATGCTTGTAAGAAACTCAGGACCACTGCTTATCACCCACAAGGGAATGGACTCTGTGAGAGGATCAACCAGGTCTTTATTCACATGCTGAGAGCGGCCTCTGTATCCCGACCTGAAGAGTGGCCTCAACTAATGCCCGAATTGTTGGAAATCTACAACAATACCGTCCACTGTTCCACCGGTTATACTCCATTTTACCTCATCATGGGCCGACACGGTCAACTGCCTAAAGACAGGGTCTTTGGACTTCAAGCACCTTTCAACCACTCACCCCAAGCCTCTTCAGAGTGGGTCTCTGAACATCAGAAAAGGATTCAGGAAGCGAGAGAGATAGTCAGCAAAAAGATGGGCGAGGCACACTATAGGCAGCAACAAGACTACAACCGCCATGCCTCTGCCCAGCCGTTGCAAGTTGGTGATAAAGTCTGGCTGAAGAAGCATCATAGGACCCATAAGTTGGACTCCCTTTGGGAAACTGAACCATACACAGTGATTTCCATCCCTTATCCGGACTCTGATGTCTACTCAGTTCAAAAAGCCGGATATGAACCACAAGTTGTCCACCAAAACCGGATCAAACTGTGTCACAACGGGGACCTGCCTGGGTTGGTGCCTCCTTCTCTACCACCAAGTCTTCCACCTCCAGTTCAGCCAGCACAAGTACAGCCTACCAAGCCAGTTGAGCCTGAGAGGCCACTCCTGATGTTCGAAGATCCTCTCTTCCCTTCTGATCAAAACGTCTTCTTTGGTTATGTGCCAGTCAGTTCCATTCCTGCAACCTCAGTCTTGACACCAGAAGCTCCAGAGTTTACTCCAGCCATCCGCCCGCCTGCTTCAATCCCATCAGAACCTTCTAGTATGGGAGAAAGCTCCATAAGTCAAGAGCCATCACTTGCCCCCATTGCCCAAGATGAAGAAGAAGCAAGTCTTCAAGGAGAAAACAGTGCTCCAGAAAACTCGGAAATGGTGTTGCGTAGATCCACCAGATCTAATTTCGGACATCCCCCAGCAAGATATAGGGATTAATCTATTACTTATACATACAATATATGTAGATAGACTACATACACTTCAGTTAGTATACATATCAAGTATACGTCATTACTAACTCACTGTAGAGGTATCTAATATGTCACTAGTTACCTATTTACCCTATTTAGTGCATAGGAACATACCTGGCCAGTAAGTCTCCTATCCCTCACTTAAGCACTACAAAAAGAAAAGGGTATCCTCTAAAAAAAAAAAAAAAAAAAAAAATTCTAATTGTGTACTTCAGGCATAGAATAACAATGTCTAGCAAATATTAAAGTGTGTTCTGGGGAGAAGAGCTAATAGCCTAAGGGCCCCAGTAGCCAAGGCATTGGGTAGAAAGCCTCCGGCAGCCCAATCCAAAACCTGGTCAGTCATAAAAGTGTGTTCTGGGGAGAAGAGCTAATAGCCTAAGGGCCCCAGTAGCCAAGGCATTGGGTAGAAAGCCTCCGGCAGCCCAATCCAAAACCTGGTCTCTCTTAAAAGTGTGTTTCCTGTACATAACATGTGATACTATAGTATACGGTAAAGCAATATAAGCTTATATAAAGTTGGCTAGATAAATATGAAAAAGGTGTAGAGTGTATCACATGCATAGTCTAATAATAGAGAGTGCGTAGAAAAGCTTTATCAATGTATATATGTGTGTACTGGTTTCATAGTCAAAGTGTAATCTAACAATAAAATCCTGTTATAATATGCCTAGGATAGTACAAATAGGGTCCATAGACGTAAATCCTGTCCAAAACTGAGTGGTAATGTTTAAATAGGTCTATATTCTGTCTGGGACCCAGATAATCACTTACCCTGTACGAAATTATGATCTCACTTTATCTAAAAATCCTGCAAGGGACATTTATGTGTATAATGCCTCAGGACTTATCATATGATCCTGTTCATATATGTTTATTTTTCCCAAAGAACCTGGAATGGACACTGGTGTACAAGTGCCTCAGGATGTCTAGTGGCCCCAAGGTCACCTCGTTCCTCAATCCGTCAGTGCCTTAATCGTCGAGGACGACTTCTGTTTAGTGGTGGGGTTTGTGGTGTCCCAGTACACGTATTTGCTGTAGGCCCTGTCAGATTGAGACCCTCGGCTTGTGGGGCCTCCTCTGCAGGGACTCAGGTAGTTATGATGTGATTTATACTGTTATAGTGGATAATACATTTATTAGGTGCGTATAGCTTTAAGAGGTTTAGTCCGCCATTTTATGTTTAGTCAGAGTGTATGAGAGTCAGTAGGACTAAGTGCTAGACAAGACCTTATGGTGTTGTATTATACTTTAACTTGTAACAAACTTTAAATGTAAGTTCCAAGGGGAATACAGATAAGTCTCTATGATCCACAGCTCTCAGCCAATGGGCTTCAGTCTCCCTCAGCTCTCAAGCCAATGGGCTTCAGTCTCCCTCAGCTCTCAACCAATGGGCTTCAGTCTCCCTCAGCTCTCAACCAATGGGCTTCCGTCTCCTCACATTGATATAAGGGGTGGGAGTTCCTGTTTAGGGCAGACTAGTGCTACACACAGTTGCTGACAGGTCAGAGCAGAGTTCAGTCAGAGAAGAAGCAGTGCAGGCCAGAGACCTCCCGTTCAGGGGAAATAACAGCAAATCACGGAGTACCTTTAAGAAACTAAAGAATCAGTACTTCAACGAAATAATCAAATCAATTCGTCATTCGGACGAAAAGCCTCAAGTCTACCAACACTTCAGTAAGTGTATTTATTCTTCAGTCTAGTCAAGCATAGGCCCAGCATTACTAATCCGGCCGCAAAAGCCAAGGATATATGAAAAGCCAAGCCCAGGCATTGTCAGCTGTGTGGTCCTCTAGAGACTGTTTGTGGAACCTTTGCGACACTCTTTGTGAACGCTGTGAAGATTTTGACACCTGTCTTCATGGCAGTAAAGCCTTCGTTATATTGACCCCTGTTGTGGACTGTGTTATTACCATCCTAGCTAGCGTAGATACGGAGGCCCCCGGAGCTGTAGTTTCCTGGGGTATATCAAGACTACAGTGGCGTCACGTGACAGAGAGGGTTAATACCATCCGACCCTCACTAAGGGTTAACACCACCAGACCCTGGGCCCCAAGCCCAAGAACCAAGCAGCTAACCATCAAGCGCATGTGTGTGGCCATGGGGTTCACCCTCCCCGGTCATCACACTAACACAAAGTCTGTTTCAAGGGTTTTATTAACAAAGTTCTCCAACAGAGGTGTAGAGGGACAGGGGAAGACTCAGGTACTTTCACTTTGCGGATCACAGCACCACTTAGATCCAGAGGATTAACTCAGCTCCACACTGGATTTTAGCAACCACCAGATAGTAGGATGAGCACATTTCCAAACTACAATTCAGGGACACCCCCAATTCCCAAAAAGCAACTTGTGCTGTAACGAAAAACAGCACAGTGATTGGACACAAGAGGCAGGATTTATGATTTCTCCAATCACAAGCAGGGGGCGGGGATTGTGCTCCTCCAGGCATTCCCAGCCAGGACAAGTACTGTCAGTGAGTAAAGCGGTGATGTGGCAGCCTTTTTTGAGGGCATCAGATTTGCCCCAGGGGGTGGCTGTGTCAGTTTCATTCCGGAACACTGTATTGTCCTGGAATGAAGGTACCTGGAAAGACCTGCAAAATGCGGGACTGTCCCAGGCAATCCGGGACACGTTTTCACCCTACCAGATAGGTCTACTCTCACCGGCCTACCAGCTGATGCGAAGCTCACTAAAGTCTCTGCCACAGACTTGAAAAGTGTCACCAGGTTATCCCACGATCTTCTGCCACAAGATCATGTAACCGACTGCACACTCGATATAGTTCCAACAAAAGTTACACGACACACTGACTGACACAGTGCCAAGAATCTTTCAGCCAGACCGGCGGCACAGTGAGGTAAATTCGCCAGAGTACGTCCATCAATTGAATCCCATTGGTTCAGCTCCTTTCCATAGACAAGGTAGCGGAGGACCATCCCTGGATCAGTAAGCCCCAGAACTCCTGGGCCTACTCTCATTTGCTAGGCCTCGGGCTACCAAACCACTCAGCATCCCTGAGGCCAGGAGGGCCCTCAGGCCGGGATTGGAAAACGAACCCCGCTAAACGGCGTCTATTCCTTAAGTGCCCCTCCCCAGAATGCACAGCGGGTTAACCACGACCCCTGAGCCTCTTCTGAGAGAGAGATACCCAATACATTCAGCCTGTTTCCTTTCCAACCGTGACCTGCGGTAACAGCGACACCCACCGTCAGGGGGAAACTTGTGCAACCCAGCTGAACTGAACAGAGCCTACAATTTAGAATAATCATGCTGAGCCAACACTACTGCTCAGGCAACTATATTTTAACACAAAGCACCCACTTAATTGGAGCAGGGCGCTACATAAATATCTCAAAAATGGGGCCTGCATTTGTATTCAGCGCCCTTTATTTTTATACCCCTAACTAAAATCTAGTGCAACCAATTGTCTTCAGAAGTCACCTAAGAGGTAAATAGAGTCTACTTGTATCCCAAGATTTGAACATCTCATGGAGCACTTGTTCAACCCATCATCTGAAAATGGAAAGAGTATGGCACAACTGCAAACCTACCGGCCGTCCATGGCCGTCCACCTAAACTAACAGGCTGGGCAAGGAGAGCTAAGAGGCCCATGGTAACTCTGGAGGAGCTTACAAAACAATTCTCCTTCACTTGAATTGTATGGACTGTCACTGGTCTTGCTGCCTTTCTCAGAACAAAGGGTGTGCTTAGAGCTGAAACAAATAAAAACAAAAGGGAGGGAGCACCGACCTTGTGCATTAACAAAACATTTTTCTTTAAAGGTATAAAGCAATGATTATACTGACACTGACACACAAACGTGGTATACAAGCTTATCAATGCAATAGCAATTACAGTAACCCTCTTCCTCAGAGCCAAAGTGATGAATCATTCATCGCTTTGGCTCTGAGGAAGCGGGTACGCCCTCGAAACACATAAGCCACCCTGCAATACTGTCTAGTCCTCCAAACGTCTTTGGTTCCAGTTGCAGACTCTAGAGTTACTTTTTGATATTGCTATTGCTATATTGATATTAGCTGTGATAAGCTTGTATACCACATTTGTATGTGAGTATAATCATTGCTGTTTACCTTTAGTAAAATCATTTTTGGTAATGCACAAGGTCCATACACCCTCCCCACTTTTTTATTTGTTTAAACTCTGGAGGAGCTGCAGAGATCCACAGCTCAGGTGGGAGAATCTGTTCACAGGACAACTAATAGTTGTGCACTCCACAAATCTGGTCTTAATGGAAGAGTGGCAAAAATAAACCCATTGTGGAAAAGGCCGCATACACACGAACGAACATGTCCGTTGAAACTGGTCCGCAGACCAGTTTCAGCGGACATGTTCGATCGTGTGTACGGCCTATCGGACCGTTTTCCAGCGGACAAAAGTTTCAAAACATGCTTAGAAACCTGTCCGCTGGAAACCTCTCCGTTGGACATGTTCGATGGGACCAAAATCCCGCACATGTTTAGAATCAAGTCGACGCATGCTTGGAAGCATTGAACTTCGTTTTTTCATCACGTCGTTGTGTCCTACGTCACCACGTTCTGGTCCGAGGGGATTTTGGTCCGATGGTGTGTACGCACATCAGATCAACAGACCACTTCAGCCTGGTCCGATGAAAATGGTCCGTCGGACATGTTTCCTCGGACATGTCTGATCGTGTGTACGCGGCCTCAGAAGTCCCATTTGCAGTTTGCAAGAAGCCATGTGGGGGACACGGCAAACATGTAGAAGAAGGTGCTCTGGTCAGATGAGATCAAAATTGAACTTTTTGGCCTAAAAGGAAAACGCTATGTGTGGTGAAAAACTAACATTGCACATCACTCTGAACACACTATCCCCATCGTGAAACATGGTGGTGGCAGCATCATTTTGTGGGGATGCATTTCTTCAGCAGGGACAGGGAAGCTGGTCAGATTTGATGAAAAGATAGATGGAGCCAAATACAGGGAATTCTTAGAAAAAAATATGTTATGCCGCGTACACACGATCACTTTTTGTGATGTAAAAAAAACGTTTTATTTCATGAAACAAAACGACGTTGCCTACACACCATCGTTTTCTGCAAATGGTCTTGTAAAGCGTGGTTACGTACAACATGGTTACGTACAACTCTGTTCCATTCAAGCTGGCATCATAACTTGCTTCTGAGCATGCGCAGGTTTAAAAACGTTGTTTTAAACGTCGTTTTAGCCCACACACGATCATTTTTTATGACACAAAAAACGACATTTTGAAAAACGACATCAAAAATTGAAGCATGTTTAAATTTTCTTTTTTGGTCGTTTTTCAGAAGACATAAAAGGACGTTTTGCCCACACACAATCATTTTAAATTACGTTTTTTAAAACATTGTTTTTTTTTCATCACAAAAAGTGATCATGTGTCGTGGCTTTAGAGTCTGCAAAGGACTTGATACTGAGGCGGAGGTTCACCTTCCAGCAGGACAACGACCCTAAACATACAGCCAGAGCCACAATGGAATAGTTTAGATCAAAACATAGTCACGTGTTAGAATGGTCCATTTAAAGTCCAGTCGTAAATCCAATTGATAATCCATTTGATAATCTGTGGCAAAAATGTCACTCGCTAGATGTGCAAAGCTGGTAGAGACATCCCCAAAAAGATTTGTAGCTGTAATTGCAGTAAAAGGTGATTCTACAAAGTATTTACTCAGGGGGCTGAATACAAATGCACGCCACACTTATCATATAGATATTTGAAAATGATTTGAAAACCATTTATCATTTTCCTTCTACTTCACAATTATGTGTTACTTTGTGCTGGTCTATCACACAAAATCCCAATTGAATATATTTATATTTTTGGTTGGAACATGACAAAATGTGGAACATTTCAAGGGGTATGAATACTTTTTCAAGGCACTGTATACATGTATATACTCAAAATATGTGAAATGTTTATTCATTGAGGGGACCACTGGAAAATGATGATTTACTTATAGGTGGTGCCTTGTGGGCTGAGTCAGACCTTGGCCTATATGTCTTAGAAAAAAAAAATTTGATCTCCCTGTCATAATTCCAGGTTCTACTCATGCCCACCTGGGAGTTTTAGGTGTTCCTGGCCAACTTTGAGGCTTTGCTCTTCTGTATTTGACATCAAACCCAGGTCAGAAGAGTCCTTTGACTCTTAGGCCTCGTACACACGATCAAATCTGTCTGCTGGAAACGGTCTGCTAGACCGTTTCAGCAGACAGATTCGATCGTGTGTATGGGCAAACAGACGGATTTGGCCACCCGACAGATTTCAAAGCATGCTTTGAAATCTGTCGGCTGGGAACCCGTCCGCCCGACATGTCTGCTGGTTAGTATGCTAACCAGCAGACATGTCTTCTCGCACACGCGCCAAATGATTTCGACGCATGCGCGGAAGTGTTTTACTTCCTGGTGCGGTGACGTGGCGGCATCAACGTCACCGCCACGCCACCGACACGTCAGCGCGCTGTCTGCTGGCGGGGATTTTGGTTTGCTCGTGTGTACACGCGAGCAAACCAAAATCCCAGCAGGCAGATTTGTTCAAATCGGTCGGTCCGACCGATTTGAACAAATGGATTTACTCGTGTGTACGAGGCCTAATAGAGTAGTGTAAATTAGAAGTTTACATGAACCAGCCCTCCTTATTGCTTTTTTTATATCATATATGTAGCACTGTCCCCGTATGGCACGCTGAGGGTTGACTTCTTAGGCCTCTCTCTAGTTACCAGCAGGGTTCCTATCATGTTTGTTTTATATATTATGGGCCTTTTGTGATGATATGTTGTTTTAATCATTTTTGCAATAAAGATATCAATTTTTATAGTGTTGATGTAATACAATTTCAGCTACCAGGGGTCACCGCTTAACGCCCTAATTTTTACATTTGTTTGTTTCACAAAAAGTACAGAAAAAAATGGTTATTTTATTTTGTTGTGCATGGAGTTGGACTTTACAAGATAAGTGCGGAATAAAAAAAATAATATTCAAACTCACCTATGTGGCTGCAGCACTGATCTGATGCTACAGTTGCTCCCTGCTGGCTCTAACACAGAGAATCAAGCACTCACATAACTGTTGATTGCTCAATTCTTGGTCTTCAGTGAGCGATGATTGTCAGTCACTGGTTCTCTGCTCTGCCCCTCCAGAAGTCATTGGAGTGCTTGGTTGAGGAGGGGGGCGGTAGCGGCTGACTCAGGCTCTCAGCAATGCACTGAGAGGCTGAGCCAGCTGCTGATCAGGCATCTGGATTGATTCTGACATTATTGTTGGGATCCCTGCAGAGCCTGGACTGGCAGTGTGATATCATCCGACAGCAGACTTTAGAATGCTGTTGGCTAAAACTGGGTCACAGGAGTGCAGAACTAAGTGCACTTGTAATCCACAGGAGAAGTATGTCCAACCGAGCTTTCACCATATTTCTCCTTTAAATAAGTTATTAGAAATTAGGTTTTACATTTATCAACTTACAAACAGTAATGTAAAATCACACTGCAGTGGAACCTTGGATTACGAGAATAATCCGGAGAATTCTCGTAATCCAAAGCACTCGCATATCGAAGCGTGTTTCCCCATAGAAGTCAATGGCATGTGGCCAGAGGTGGGGAAGTTATCGGGAACAGCTCGGCTGACCTTGGAAAGGCTTCGAAATACCCGGGAATGGAGAATTTTTTAGTATTTCTGAACAGCTCAGAACGGCTCCGCTCGGCATTGCCCCCCCGCACCTCAGGCCAAATGTGGTACTGCACACCCCATTAGCTTGAACATTGCTCGTTTTGCAAGACAACTCTTGCAAACTGAGTCAGAATAAAAAAAAAAAAAGGTGCTCGTCTTTCAAAATGCTCGTTATCCGCTTTAAACAAGCTGAATATAAAATGTTCAGTATTAAAAAAAGGAAAACAAGAGAGCATATCTGGACAATGAGAATATTGCAATATACCACAATTTGAAAACAATATGAATCAACTTTAACATTTTGGCCAGTATGCATTATTTTTCCCCAATACTTTACTAAATGTTTTTATGCAGTGACACATTTTTGGATGCTGCACTGACAGAATGATATATTTCATTTTAAATGTGTTATTCTGGCAATTTCTGACAAATATTTTATATGCATACATTAACAAGCAATTAATAGAAAGCGGCTTACACCTTATTTATACTATCCTATTTTACTGTCTGACGTGTTGATTTTAGATTTAGTACTAAGAAAAGTTCTTCAAACACAGGAGGGTGAAGAACCTTAATGCTTGTTCCCTTAATAACATAAAAACTTCTCAGTCTGGATGAAGTTATTGCTTGGGCTCTGCAAGAAACAGATTGTTCCAATCCAGAGCAGATAAAGGGAAAGGACTGTGGAGGTCATCTTTCACTATGCGTTAGGTTATAATGCCCTCGGTCATCTCTTAAATATCTAACTGGTTTAAAATGCTATAGAAAGAAACCTTGTCCTTTTCCCAGGGTGGTAAATCACGCCTACTCGTTGCAGCCTAAATAAATGACAATCTACCTCCCTGCTTATATTATGACAGATTTATCACTTGTTCGGATAAGACCAATGACTCCACATCAAGATGAAATTAATAAAGGAAATTTGCATTGCCTTTTGTTTTATGGGCCGTGTCTTGACTTGACTTGGATAGCTGGCTGGCTCCTTACACTTGTATTCTGCTCCTATACTATAAAATATGGTGTATTTCTTGTGGTCTGTGAGTGTCTTGTCTGGTTGTGCTTGTGGATTTGGTTGGCTTTGATTGTGAGTCAGTGATATCTCTAAAGATCTAGAATAATAAAATACAGTTACAGTTAAAATAGATATAAAACTACTACAATCTCGCATAAGGTTTAACCACTTCCCGACGGCCGTACGACTATGTACGGCCGCAAGGTGGTTGTGAATCTCTGGGACGGAATCTTTTAACAGCCGCCCCTTTCCTCGTTCCCCACGCGCGCTCCTGAGCATGCATCGGGGAACTTCTGTGCTGGCGGTAAATAGCCAATCACAATACTTATGGAACAGACGCCATTGGTTTGGGTCGTTCTTCTTCGAGTGTGGCACTCACCTTTAGGGTGGCCACATCACCACGCCCTTAGCGTTATGGCCTACCTGGCCGGGGCGTGCGTGCCATGCGGTGTTCCTGGTTTTTGGGCCATGTTGGTCCGGAACATTCAAGCAGGACGAGGACTCAGTAATCGACTGGGTTCCCACTTTTGAAGATCCCAAGCGAGTGTAGCTGTTCGGTGGGGAGTCCATCTGAGAAGCGCCAATGAGAGGCTGGCGGTCCAACAGGATTCAGACAAACCACCGGGGAACAAGGTACTGGACACTGAAGTATTGACTCCTCTTTCAGTCGGTACCTGGGCGACGTTAAGAAGAAGATCCAGGCAAAACTTTACTAAGGAGGGCTACCTCCATATCTTTAATCAGAGAAGGCCTGTGGCAGAGGCGTTTCCCTGACGTTCATTCAATGAGGGTCTTTGGCAGAGACATCTCCCTAAGTTTCGAGTGATACTCTGGCTGCCAGGTCGGTGAGAGAGACCTGTCCAGGTACGCTATACCCACTCCGGGTGTTTCCCTATTGTACGCCTGAATCTGCTGTTCTACTTCCAACCTTCATCTGCCCCTTTCATCACCTGTTTGCTGTTTTTACCCGGCTGGGTAATAAAGAGCACATAAAAGACATTCCTTTGCGGACATTCCTTTTTCTACTGTTGCCTTCATCATTCACCCCTAGACGTTCGGAAGAAGCCATGAGGTAATGTGCCATCCCATTCTATTACCAGCAGTACCTTCGGGGGTACCGCTACACTATAATACTACAGCGCCACCTGCTGCATAGGTAGGTATAATGCATACAGTGTACAGTGGGGATCGAAAGTTTGGGCACCCCAGGTAAAAATTTGTATTACAGTGCATAACGAAGCCAAGGAAAGATGGAAAAATCTCCAAAAGGCATCAAATTACAGATTAGACATCCTTTTAACCACTGAAGACCCGGACCAATACGCTGGCAAATGACCCAAGGGGTTTTTGCGATTCGGCACTGCGTCGCTTTAACAGACAATTGCGCGGTCGTGCGACGTGGCTCCCAAACAAAATTTGCGTCCTGTTTTTCCCACAAATAGAGCTTTCTTTTGGTGGTATTTGATCACCTCTGCGGTTTTTATTTTTTGCGCTATAAACAAAAATAGAGCGACAATTTAAAAAAAAATGCAATATTTTTTACTTTTTGCTATAATAAATATCCCCCAAAAATATATAAAAAAACATTTTTTTTCCTCAGTTTAGGCTGATACGTATTCTTCTACATATTTTTGGTAAAAAAAATCGCAATAAGCGTTTATCGGTTGGTTTTCGCAAAATTTATAGCGTTTACAAAATAAGGGATAGTTTTATTGCATTTTTATTAATTATTTTTTTTTTACTACTAATAGCGGCGATCAGCGATTTTTTTCGTGACTGCGACAATATGGCGGACACTTCGGACAATTTTTACACATTTTTGGGACAATTGTCATTTTCACAGCAAAAAATGCATTTAAATTGCATTGTTTACTGTGGAAATGACAGTTGCAGTTTGGGAGTTAACCACAGGTGGCGCTGTAGGGAATGTGTACCTAATGTGTGTGTTTACTATTGTAGGGGGGTGTGGCTGTAGGTGTGACGTCATCGATCGCGTCCCCCTATTACAGGGATGACGCGATCGATGCTCCGGCCACAGAGAAGCACGGGGAAGCCGTGTGTACACACGGCTCTCCCCGTTCTTCCGCTCCAGGGACGGATCGCCGCACTGCAGCGGCGATCGGGTCCGCGAATCCCGCGGTCCCGGTCCTGGAGCTTCGGACCGGGTCGCGGGCGCGCGCCCGCGGGCTCGCGCCCGCGACCCACGGCTGGGTACTAAAACCAACGTATATATACGTTGATGTGCCCAGCCGTGCCATTCTGCCGACGTAAATCTGCAGGAGGCGGTCCTTAAGTGGTTAATATGTCAAAAAAAGATTTTATTTCCATCCTTTACACTTTCAAAATTACAGAAAACAAAAAAATGGCGTCTGCAAAAGTTTGGGCACCCTGCAGAGTTAATATTTTGTACTGCCCCCTTTGGCAAGTATCACAGCTTGTAAACGCTTTTTGTAGCCAGCCAAGAGTCTTTCAATTTTTGTTTGAGATATCTTTGCCCATTCTTCCTTACAAAAGTCTTCCAGTTCTTTGAGATTTCTGGGCTGTCTGTCACGCACTGCTCTTTTAAGGTCTATCCATAGATTTTCAATTGTGTTGAGGTCAGGAGATTGTGAAGGCCATGGCAAAACCTTCAGTTTACGCCTCTTGATGTAATCCCGCATGGATTTTGAGGTGTGTTTAGGATCATTATCCATTTGTAGAAGCCATCCTCTCTTTAACTTTAACAGCCTTTTCACAGATGGCATCAAGTTACTATCCAAAATTTGCTGAAATTTTTTTTAATCCATTTTTCCTTCTACTTGTGAAATGTTCCCTGTGCCACTGGCTGCAATACAACCCCAAAGCATGATTGATCCACCCCCATACTTAACAGTTAGACAGAGGTTCTTTTCATTAAATTCTGTGCCCTTTCTTCTCCAAACGTACCTTTGCTCATTCTGGCCAAAAAGTTCTATTTTAACCTCATTGATCCACAGAACTTATTTAAAAAATGCATCAGGCTTGTCTATATGTTCATTTGCAAAGTTCAATTGCTGATTTATTTGGTGAGGACGTAGAAGAGGTTTTCTTCTGATGGCTCTTCCATGAAGACCATATTTGTACAAGTATCTCTTTATAGTGGAATAGTGTACCACAACTCCAGTGTCTGCCAGATCTTTCTGGAGGGATCACAAACAATTCTGCAAGCTGTTCTGTCTGATATTTTTCTTGGTCTTCCAGATCTTGCTTTAACTTCCACTGTTCCTGATGACTGCCATTTCTTAATTACATTCCGAACAGAGGATATTGACACATGAAAACAAGGGTTGTCCCGATACCACTTTTTTAGGACCAAGTACAAGTACTGATACTTTTTTCATGTACTCGCCGATACTGGCGAGAATGTCCCCTGCATTGGTGGTCAGTTGGGAAGAATGTCCCCTGCATTGGTGGTCAGTTGGCAAGAATGTCCCCTGCATTGGTGTTCAGTTGGCAAGAATGTCCCCTGCATTGGTGGTCAGTTGGCAAGAATGTCCCCTGCATTGGTGGTCAGTGGGAAGAATGTCCCCTGCATTGGTAGTCAGTTGGGAAGAATGTCCCCTGCATTGGTGGTCAGTGAGAAGGATGCTCCTTACAGGTCCTCCTTCCAATTCAACTTACCCGCCTGAGGACTCGCTCTGCTCTCCGCCGCCGAGCCCCCCTCTCTGCCCGCTCACCACTCCTCTGCCCGCTCACCGCTCCTCAGCACATTCTCAGGCCGTTCTCTGCCACTCTCAGCAGTTTCTCATCCCACTCTCCGCCCCTTAGCATGTTCTATGTCCGCTCTCCACCTCCTCTAAGCACGCTCTCCACCCCCTCTCAGCCCCGACTCTCCGCCCGCTCGACGCTGGATCGAAAAAAAAATGGTGAAGCAGCATCCCGCTCTCTCCGCATGTTCTCAGGCCGCTCCCCGCCGCATGTTCTCAGGCCGCTCCCCGCCGCATGTTCTCAGGCCGCTCCCCGCCTCATCCAAGCCTGCTCTCCGCCACCCCCCGCTCTCCGCCCGATTGTCACAAAAGAAATTGGACGAAGCATGAGGTCATTTGCGCGAGTACTCGCGCAAATGCCTAGTATCGGTCCCCATACCAATACTAGTATTGGTATCGGGACAACCCTACTGAAAACGCTTTGCTATCTTCTTATAGCCTTCTCCAGCTTTGTAAGCGTCAACTATTTTCAGTTTCAGTTTTCTAGACCAGTGGTCCCCAACCTTTTTGGCACCGAGGACTGGCATTGTGAAATATAATCGGGCCAAGGCCCGGGGGGGGGGTGTTCGATTATGTAGCTTTTCGCTGGCAATTTTTCGAGGAAATGGCTGGTGTTAGCGCTTCAATCATCACAGAACAATGGCTGATATGGTGTTGGGATGATTGAAGCGCATTATTTGTCATTGCATTGTAATGTAAAATTAAATAGTTCAAACTCACCATAATGCAGAATCTGCCACCAGATGGGGTTTTTCACTTGCCACGTCACCTTCCACCAGGTGTGGATTGTCGCTTGCCACGTCAGCTTACACTAGGTGTGGATTGTCGCTTGCTATGTCACCTGCCACCAGGTGTGGAATGCCATGTCACCTGCCACCAGATGTGGATTGCCACAACACCTGCCACCAGGTGTGGATTGCCACAACACCTGCCACCAGGTGTGGATTGCCACATCACTTGCCACCAGGTAGGGATTGCCACGTCATCTGCCACCAGGTGTGGATTGCCACTTGCCACGTCATCTGCCACCAGGTGCGGATTGCCACTTGCCACATCACCTGCCACCAGGTGCGGATTGCCACTTGCCACGTCACCTGCCACCAGGTGCGGATTGCCACATCATCTGCCACCAGGTGCGGATTGCCACTTGCCACGTCACCTGCCATCAGGTGCGGATTGCCACTTGCCACATCACCTGCTACCAGGTGCGGATTGCCACATCACCTGCCACCAGGTGAGGATTGCCACTTGCCATGTCACCAGGTGTGGATTGCCACATAACCTGATATGGTTTGCCACTAGACTTTTTATTGTCATCTGCAGTGGTGGCAACACAGGCCATTGAGGGAAAACAACGGTAAAGCAACCCCGCTGTGTGGGAGGTAAATCTGTCTTCTTGGCGGGCGGTGAGAGATGATCTCATCTCTCTGCTCCCGCACCTCGCCACAGTACAGCAGCCCCGCTGTGTGGGCGGAAGTGCTGTGTTCCGGGCGGGCGGCGAGAGATGATCTCATCTCTCTGCTCCCGCACATCGCTGGAGTGTGTGGGCGGAAGTGCTGGGACATCTCTCCGCTTGCTTCTGCCGCCGCACCTCACACAGTACAGCTTTCGCCGCGGCCCGGCTACAAACAGGCCACGGCCGGCAGTGAGCCGCGGACCGGGGGTTGGGGAAACCTGTTCTAGACAACTATGCCGAACCCTGTTTGAAATCTTAACACCTTTTTGCTCATTATGAATGCTCAGAGATATCCATTTACTCTTTAATATATAGACTTACTTCATCTATCAACAAAACTGGCCCTCTAAGACGACACTAAAACCCCATCCTAAAGCCATAGGATACAGGAATTATTCACTATACAATAGATCCTCTTTGACTTCCTAGAGATGCCTACAATATTTGGTATCTACCATATATGACTCTCTCAAAAGAATAAAATTCATGTTACATGTGAACCTGTTGAACAACCCTTAAAAAGCCTCACCGTTAAATGTTCTATACCTTATGGCCTCTTGTCATCTTCAACGCTGTATGTAGAGTTTACAACATATGTTTACATGTATGTACTATTGTTACCTGTTCTAAATGATATTAGCTCTCTTTATTCCTAATAAAACTTTTATGAAAAAAAAAATAAAAGCATATTTTATAGGTACAAGGAAGCCCGAGTTTTGTTTAATGACGCCCATTAAGCCCCTCCCACTGTTAGAAGTTTGACGACGCCCATATTCGCAGCCGCACGCTATACATGGTTAGTTGTGTGTCTCTCATTCTGAAGTTCAAAAGCTGGGTCTCACCAAGGATCAGTGCATTCACTAGAGACAGACCCTCAAGATGAAGCTGATTTGCAACAGGTAGAGATATCCAGTAGACCCCAATGCTAGTTGAACCTTAAAGAGAACTATGAAACAAACAAGGCAGAAATTACTGATAATTTATCTGATCTGGGGAGTAGGACTATGCAATGCATAATTGTTGTGGATTAAACATGTACAGTGATGGACAGCAATTAGGCAGTGTGCTTGCAAGACTAAAGAAAAGCTTTAAAAAACTGTCTGAAAAATAACGGGTACCTAGTTGGAGCGATTATTCACAAAGCTGCTAACTAATAAACCAAAACTACCAGATCTGGAAATTTTAAATGGAAATGCTACTGATAACAGAGGGTACATGGACGTGTATACAAATCCCAGCAACTGTCACCTACTTCTTGGAATTCAACTTTAAACTGCACATAGTGTTACAGAACAATACAATTCTCGCAGGCAACATTGGGGACACTGCATTCTGGCATTACTGTACGTGATTTGGATGTTTAACCACTTAAGCCCCGGACCAATATGCTGCTAAATGCCCAAAGGCGTTTTTACAATTCGGCCCTGCGTCGCTTTAACAGACAATTGCGCGGTCGTGCAACGTGGCTCCCAAACGAAATTGACGTCCTTTTTTCCTCACAAAAGAGCTTTCTTTTGGTGGTATTTGATCACCTCTGCGGTTTTTATTTGTTGCGCTATAAACAAAAATAGAGCGACAATTTTGAAAAAAATTCAATATTTTTTACTTTTTGCTATAATAAATATCCCCCAAAAACATATATAATTTTTTTTCCCCTCAGTTTAGGCCGATACGTATTCTTCTACCTTTATTTGGTAAAAAAAATCGCAATAAGCGTTTATCGATTGGTTTGCGCAAAATTTATAGTGTTTACAAGATAGGGGATAGTTTTATTGCATTTTTATTATTATTTTTTTTTTTTACTACTAATGGCGCCGATCAGCAATTTTTTTCATGACTGCGACATTATAGCGGACACTTCGGACAATTTTGACACATTTTTGGGACCATTGTCATTTTCACAGCAAAAAATGCATTTAAATTGCATTGTTTATTGTGAAAATGACAGTTGCAGTTTGGGAGTTAACCACAGGGGGCGCTGTAGGATTTAAGGTTCACCTAGTTTGTGTTTACAACTGTAGGGGGGTGTGGCTGTAGGTCTGACGTCGTCGATCGAGTCTCCCTATAAAGGGGATCACTCGATTGATGCAGCCGCCACAGTGAAGCACGGGAAGCCGTGTTTACATACGGCTCTCCCCGTTCTTCAGCTCCGGGGGGTGATCGTGAGTGGGCGGCTATAAACCGCGCCCTTGTCCTGACTCGCTCCCCGCGGGTCTCCGACCGCCGCATGTAGCGGGGGGGGGGGGTCCCGATCAGACCTCCGACCCGCGCAAAGGCAGGGATGTAAATTTACGTCCATCTGCCTTAACGTGCCCTTCTGTGGACGTATATCTACATGCGGCGGTCGTGAAGTGGTTAATTGATTTTTTTACCTTTACTTTATTGCTTGGACTAAAAACAACAGCACCCCAAACTGATTAATTTACAATTTGAGAAAAACAGAAAGATTTTTTTTTTTCCACCCAGTTGTGTGACATCAGTGAATTGATATTCACCAATGTCTTCCTGTTCTTCTCCCTAGGTCCTAAGACCCCATTGGTCGGGAGTCTGAAGACCGGATTGGCCGGGAGGAGAAGAAGCGACCGCCGGGACATGGAGGAGACGGAGGAGGGTAGTCATGACCTGGATGGGATAAGTGCTGATCGAATGGTGAACGAGCAAGCCGGTGACTGGGGTGGGGTTGGTGTGAGGTAGCGGGCTGATCGGTAAGTTGAGCTGGGAATTAAATTTGGTTTTGTTTCACAAAAATACTTGTTGATGACCCACTGGTGCAGGTTCAACCACTGCAGCATGGTCAACATTGAATTTCAGTGCGGAGGTATTGCTCATATATGGTGCTTGGAAGACAGCTTGTGTTGCCGCTGTATTTCAGTTAACCACCTAAAGTGGCCACACACCCCTATAGTTTGCCAGAGACGGCTCTAGGCTTTGTGAGGCAAAACTTGACATGGGCCCCACTAACACCCATGATGGAAAAAATAATTCAAGGACAAGAGCCTCTTTCCCACAACCCTGGATGGTGGTTGTTGGCGTCTGCGGGCAGGGGGTTTATCAGAATCTGGAAGCCCCCTTTAACAAGGCGGCCCCCAGATCCTGCTCTTTAATATCTATGGGGAGGGGACCATCCGGTAATGTTACCTGGTGAACCCGCCCCCTTGTGACGTCACTGACTGAGGGCATGCTGGGTCATTGACGTCACAAGGGGTGGTGTCACTGATATTTACTGGTTGTCTGGGATGGGGAGTCAGGGCTCTTAACGCTGCCTAAGCACAGCGACGTTAAGGTCCCCTGTCCCTCAAAACTGGGGTAATACATTGGGTAAGTTAGGCGGCCACAAGGCCCCAGGGATTATGAGGCCTTAGGTGACCGCCTAATTAAAGAGTAGCCTCTGTAGCTTGCCACAGTACATCCTGAAGGCCAGGTACCTAGCCAGGTGTATACCAGATAAGCCATGTGCGAGAATTTTCCCTGCCAAAGGTCAGAAGTCTGGTTGATGCCATTGTCACACATGACTTTGCCTTGAATGAGGTGGCATTGGGACAGAACCCTCTTGGCCTGACCTTGCAAAGCTCACAGACTGCCTGTCTCCAGGCATACTTGTTGCAAAACATGGCAACATTTTGCTTGGGCCAGCCATAGAAGTTCGAATCTTGTATGGATAAACAACTCTGGACGCAGACAGTCTGCATTCAGGGGTGTATCGCTTTATGGTGTAAACCAGTGCCAAACCATTCAGTACTATGAGCAGCTGTACACCATGTATCTCGGGTATGGAAATACACCCACAATTTGTGTTATTTGGTCAATAGCACCCGTGTGCATGAGACCTAAAGCATATGTAGAAAAGAAGCACTTCTATTACATCAATTTTTTACTCGACAGTTCTACAACTTTGAGTTAAATGACTCCATGTTATTCCATGTTTTCATGGTTTTCTTTCTTAATAGCCGTGTAAGTAAGCTTCTACACGTGAGCGTCTTCACTGGTAAATATTTACAAAGAAGTAGAAATTCATCCCTTGCTGTGTCATCGCATATTGGAAGGCAGCTGAAGACAAGTAACAAAGGAAACATGTCACACTAGTCTAAGTTTATCTAATCATTACATAACATAACAATGCTGTGTCCTTTTTGAGTTTTCATAGTCATTCTGACAATTGTTGTAGAACATTTTACATAACGTTGGTTGTTCATGTCTAAAGTAAACTTCAGTTACAAAAGGTCTACAGGGGGTCTAGTTATACAACATTTGTTGGACGAATGTGACATATATTTGCTTAGGTTGCACACATTTTCCCTGTATTTTTTCTAATACTGTGGTTTTGTATGATCAACAGTCCCATATATAAAAAGGTGAGGTGCCCACTATCTCATATCAAACAATTGTATAGGTCACATCCCTGAAATAATAGTCAAAAAAGAGAGTATCCCACCCCCCACCCCCAACCAAACTGATAAGAGGCATGGAGGAGCTCAGCTATGAGGAATGATAAGAAGAACTGAATGTATTCACTCTTGAGAAGAGGAGAATAAGGGGGGATATGATCAACATGTACAAATATATAAGAGGTCCATATAGTGAACTTGGTGTTGAGTTATTCACTTTGAGGTCAACACTGAGGACAAGGGGGCACTCTTTACGTCTGGAGGAAAAGAGATTTCACCTCCAAATACGGAAAGGTTTCTTCACAGTAAGAGCTGTGAAAATGTGGAACAGACTCCCTCCAGAGGTGGTTCTGGCCAGCTCAGTAGATTGCTTTAAGAAGGGCCTGGATTCTTTCCTAAATGCACGTAATATAACTGAGTACTAAGATTTGTAGGTAAAGTTGATCCAGGGTAAATCCGATTGCCTCTCGGGGGATCAGGAAGGAATTGTTTCCCCTCCTGTAGCAAATTGGATCATCGCTCTGCTGTTTTTTTTTGCCTTCCTCTGGATCAACTGTGGGTATGGAGTTGGGTGTATGGGATTGTACTGTGTTTTATTTTGTTTGTTTATTTTTTATTTTTTTTTATGGTTGAACTGGATGGACTTGTGTCTTTTTTCAACCTAGCTAACTATGTAACTATGTAACTATTGTGGGACTTTAACCAGTTGACCACTGGGCACTTAAACCCCCTTCCTAACCAGATCAATTTTCAGCTTTCGGTGCTCTCACAATTTGAATGACAATTACTCAGTCATACAACATTGTACCCTTATGACATTTTTGTCCTTTTTTTCACACAAATAGAGATTTCTTTTTCACGGCAGAGAACCTCGACGGGCAGAACACATCGTTCCGCCCGTCGAGGTTCTCGCCCGGCCGTCAGATTCGGCGACCAGCCCGTCGGGAAGGGCGACGAGCCATTCATCCCGACGGGCCGTCGAGCAAATAGAGAACATGCTCTCTATTTCGGCTCGACGGCATTCCCGACGGGATGCTCGCCGAATCCGTACACACGGCCGAGGTTCTCGGCAGAATCAGGATGACAGCGAGGTTCTCGCTGGTTTCTGCCGAGAACCTCGGCCGTGTGTATGGGGCTTTACGTTTGCTCAATGTTTTTGGATAATATGAAAGATGAAGATACGCCGAGTAAATAGATACCTAACATGTCATCCTTTGAAATTGCACACGCTCGTGGAATGGCGCCAAATTTCGCTACTTAAAAATCCCCATAGGCGACGCTTTAAATATTTTTACTGGTTACATGTTTTGAACCGATGCTTTTGCGTACTAACCATCGGTTTGGACTGATTGTCAGGCATCCATCAGTCCGATTTTAAAGCAAGTTTTAAAACTGAAGGACGACGGACCGATGGGCCGTACACACGGTCGGTTTGGACCAATGAAACTGGACTTCAATCCATTTTCATCAGTTTGGACCGATCGTGTGTACACGGCCTAATAGGAATATAGCATGACAGGTCCTCTTTACAGTGAGATGTGGGGGTCAATAGCACCCCACATCTCACCTCTAGGCTGGGAAGCCTGAAATAAAAAAAATATCCTGGCTTCGATTGTAGCGGTGAGTCGGTAGAAGCACTGGAGGGTGGTGGGAAGGGGGGACACATTGCGGAGTATTGCGGAGTATTGTCAGTGTATTGCGGAGTATTGGCAGGGTATTGTGGAGTATTGCAGAGTATTGCGGGGTATTGCGGTGTATTGCGGAGTATTGCAGGGTATTGCGGGGTATTGCAGGGTATTGCGGAGTATTGCAGGGTATTGCAGAGTATTGCAGGGTATTGGCAGAGTATTGGCAGGGTATTGGCAGGGTATTGGCAGAGTATTGGCAGGGTATTGGCAGGGTATTGGCAGTGTATTGGCAGGGTATTAGCAGAGTATTGGCAGGGTATTGGCAGAGTATTGGCAGGGTATTGGCAGATCCAGCCCACATATCCATGAAATGTTTTTGTTTGTGTAAAAAAAGAATCACGATTATACTACTCTTTACCTGTGACCCCTGATGACGGTCTATTACCAGAAACGCGTCGGTCATTTGTGAATTATCAACATAGGAGAGTTCTTTTTTTTGTCACCAGTTGTGGCATATGTGTTGTTTTACTGTTTTGTATTTGTATATTTGTCTTGTACATTATGTGCTTGCTGCGTGTTTTACTACTATGTGCAAATATGTGCACTTATTTCTATCAAAACACATTTTTTACTCGAAACATTGTTTGGCCTTTAAAGTCCCACAGCGTCACTAATGACTCTTGGGTCTAAGGTCACCCTGTGCCCCTTTTGGGCATAGGGTGACTGATAAATGATAATTCATGTTTTGCAGGAGATCTGGACATATTACAAGCTGTAAAGGTCAATGTTTCATTTAGGGTGGGGACACATGCTTTTGAGGTGTTAATTGAGGCTGGCTCCTAAAAGACATTCCATTGTGTGATATTAATAAAACTGTTTAAAGCCTATTGATGGTCAGGTGTGAATGTTTTCTTGTCGGAGACAGAACGCCTGACATAGGAATGTGTATTCTGCAGGTGAATCACTTATTGGCAGAGTCGGGACGTCTGGGGGATAATTAACGCACCTGAATGTCATTATCTAAAATAATGTGATTGAAGCCCCACTGTGTGATGAGAGGGGTGGAGAGTATGTTTGTTTCTTTGATAACTGTAACATGGCTATACTGTATATAAGAGAGCTAACCATTAAAGCATTTGTTCATTCATACATTTTGAAACAAGAGAACAGAGCTGAGTCTCGTTATTCTGGGAAATGGAATGGATCGTGTCTACATGGGTTGTCGGACTGTCGTATAAGCTGTCTTGAGTTGATGGAAGATCGTAAACGGTAGTGACAGTTACAATAATAAATGCACAACTTCTTGCAGTCTGAAAGGCATTGCACCTGTGATCAGCAGATCGTGGGTGCAATTCCTGGATCCTGCAGACACTCAGTAAGCTGTCTGCCTATACCTCATACAGGGAAGACAGTTACTGAATTGCGAAGAGTTACATGGTTAGTCTGATTGAAAAAAGACACAAGTCCATCTAGTTCAACCAATAAGGATGAAAGGAAACTTCTGGACAGCCGCACTCCAACAAATATTTTGCCTTTAATAGTAAAATAGGATCAAAAAATACATGCCACAGCAGAACGGACAAAAGAGCTGACGCGTTTCTCACTGTCAATCAGTGCTTAATCATAGTTCAACCAATAAAAAGGGAAAAAAAAGAAAGCGTCAATTTTTGGCACAGTGGTGACAATTTTATGGCCCCGGGGCTGCGTTTGATGGGCACAGTGGCTTTGTTTGATAAACACAGTGGTGGCAATTGATGGGCACAGTAAAACCGCGTACACACGATAGGTTAACCAGAGGACAACGGTCTGAAGGACCGTTTTCATCGGACAAAACCGATCGTGTGTGGGGCCCATAGGTTATTTAACCATCGGTTAAAAAAAAGCAAACTTGCTTTAAAATTTAAAGCAAAGCAAAATTTAAAGCAACCCAGGAAAACAACAATTGCTCATCTTGCTTAAAAAAATGAAATAAAAAAAACGTGAAAAAAAAAAAAATACTCACCCGAAATACCTGTTGCTATGCGGAAGTCCGTAATCTGCCTCTTCCACACCAAGGTGTCTTTTCTTCTGCTTCTTCTGCTTGTGAATGGGGCGCGCTGCTTTCTGGGAACTGTGTGTGTTCTCAGAGAGCAGCCACCCATTCACAAGCCAGCGTGAGACTCACGCAGGCGCAGTAGGAAATGGGCAGTGAAGCTGTACGGCTTCACTGCCTGTTTCCCATAGTGTGGATGGCGGCGCGGGACCCGGAGCGATCGTGGGACCGGCATCGGGGGGGCCATCAGCGCGGGCAAGTAGGACAAGGTAAGTGTCCCTATTTAAAGTCAGCAGCTACACTGTTAGTAGCTGCTGACTTTAAAAAAAAAAAAATTGCGGCTGGAACACCCCTTTAACCGATTGATTGATAACCGATAGGTCAAAACTTATCGTTAGTATGCAAAACCATTGGTTAAAAATGTACCGCGTGAAAAACGCCCCAGTGTGAAAGGGACCTAAGGCTCACACCTATGCATGTTGCTTTTGAGCGTTTTTGCAGTGCTTTTTGCGGTGCTTGCTGCATTTTTTGACGTGCGTTTTTACCACGGTTTTACCACGATCTGCGTTTTGCGTTTAATTTTTAGCCATCATTTTTTTTTTTTTTACATTTCCTTTAACAACCAGCTATAAACAGGTTAAAAAAGAATCGCAAAATGCAAATCGCTGCAAAATAGTTTATATCGCAAAAAATGAAAACCACAGAGGTGATTAAATACCACCAAAAGAAAGCTCTATTTGTGGGGAAAAAATACCAAAAATATGTAGAAGAATATGTATCAGCCTAAACTGAGGAAAAAACTTTTTTTATATATTTTTGGGGGATATTTATTATAGCAAAAAGTAAAAAATGTTGCATTTTTTTTTAAATTGTCGCTCTATTTTTGTTTATATCGCAAAAAATGAAAACCGCAGAGGTGATTAAATACCACCAAAAAAAAGCTCTATTTGTGGGGAAAAAAGGACGCCAATTTTGTTTAGGAGCCATGTCGCACGAGTTAAGCCCCGTACACACGGCCGAGGTTCTCGGCAGAAACCAGCGAGAACCTCGCTGGGAGCCGCATTCTGCCGAGAACCTCGGCCATGTGTACGCTCTCGGCGAGCCCCGCCCGTCGGGAAACCCGTCGAGCAAATAGAGAACAGGTTCTCTATTTGCTCGACGGCCCGTCGGGATGAATGGCTGGTTGCCTTTCCCAACGGGCGGGTCGCCGAATCTGACGGCCGGCAGAGAACCTCGACGGGCGGAACGATGTGTTCCGCCTGTCGAGTTTCTCTGCCGTGTGTACGCGGCATTAGTTCAAGTTCTAACAAGTGGAATAATCTTAAGGGCCAAGAACTAAACTACTCCTAACCTTGTGTTGGGTTCCAGTATCTACTGACCTTGTTGTAGCCCCTGTCCACTAATGTTTAGCACCTTTAGCCTGTTCTGTTGTTAATATAGACATATTTTTATGTTTTTTTGGGGGGGGTCTGGGAGCTGGAAGGGCCTTAACACCACAAGGGACGTAAAGGATTTAGCTCCACCAAAAATCTTTGAAGTTAGAATACAGGCAGCAAAAGCTTTCATTAATATTAGTTAGAAATACATTGTATAATATACAGCCCAATACTGAGCTATAAATCAAATATCATAATAAAAGCCACATTTTAGGAAGTGTCAGAGAACATTATAGTAACTTTGGGAATTTCTATGCAAGTAGCAAATTAAATTCTGAGCCAAGAACAAATCTTAAAAAATATATGGAGCATCTCCATAGAATATCTACAAAAAGATTATTCAAAGTATCAAATCTCAATAGACTGTAGTAGTCCTTACTGTGCCAAGATTCTAAAAAACATTAGCACAAAACAAAAAAAGAAGCTTCCACTATATAAAACCAAAAGACACGGGCATGTTTAGTAGATTGCTACAACTCAGTGACCATAATATGTAGTTGTTCAAAAACGATATAAGGTACAGTACACATTGAGCTAATATGTAGGCTTGTCAGGCCCATATGGATTGTCAACAAACTTCAGAAGTAGATAAAAAAATGCAGCTTATTTAGTTTATTTTAAGACTTACCTATTACCTATCGCTTCGCATTCCACACATTGTCACTACTAGGGATCAGGTTTGGGTTCACTGCTACCAGGTGAATTCTGCAGGTTTGGTGAATTTTTGTGCAGCAATGCTCAAAAATCTGGGATTTTTTCCTTGTCAATAATATTTTATTGAGTAAAGAAGTAAGATACAAGTTACAGGAAATACATATAATACATCCAAAATAAAGAAGCTCAGATACTTTTATTCCAATACATAGTAAGTGTTAATAGACAGAGTATAGTACTCTATTTTCCGGCGTATAAGATTACTTTTTAACACACAAAATTCTTCTTAAAAGTTGTGGGTCGTCTTATACACCGGTACCTAACATGCAGACTCTCAGTCAGACTGCGGCCGTCCATTTTTCTAAAGCCGTGCCTCCTCCCCATGCTGTTCCGTGATAGGTGGAACACTCAGCTTCCCAGCAGAGCCTCTGTTCAGTGTTCCGCCAATCACGGATGCCCTCTCGTCCTCGGTCTCGGACGAGAGGGCATCCGTGATAGGTGGAACACTGAACAGTGAACAGCTAACAGTGAACAGCTAACAACACAATTATACACAATGGATGGCATGAAAGAATGCCATCCATTGTGTACAACTGTCATGTAAACTGCTGTTATTGGTCATGGCGGTCACACTGGACACATCCATGACATATCGTGCTGCTGCACGGCCCTGCAAACGGCGCCTTTTGAGAGGACACCATATGACGTCCTATGACATCATATGACGTCCAGTCAGGACAGGAAGGCCAACGCCGGCCTGACTATAATTCTGCAATAGGCCAGGCGAGAAGGTGTAAAGCTGATATTCGGCTTAAGTTAACTTAATTTTTTGTCTTCATTTTGTAACACCCCTCTAACACCCCAAAGACATAGCACCTCTAGAGGCCAGGGGCGGGCTAGCATTTCACGCCTGGGCTAAGTCCATGGCAAAAATTGGGGGACCGAGAAAGGGTATTGGGCACCAGTCACTTTTGTCTTTTTGATGTGTTATTGAAGAACAATTAACAAGGTGAGGGTTAGGGGTCCCGGATACCGAAGCAGATCACTTACAGACTCTCCAGATTATTGTCCAGCTTTACAGTGTCAAAACCTTTAAGCCGATCTTGCAACACTGTAAGCACATTCACAAAGTTCAGTGCATCCTCAAAGTGGGTCACCAGGCCCTTCTGAGAGACCAGCCTTCTTCCTGGCTCTCTCCAGCAAGGGGCCTCCCCTGGGTCTCCTACTTGCTACAGCTTCCTCCAGACCAGGCAGAAAGGCTGCAGGACCACTTCAGCACACGTTAGGCTCCAAAACAGGCTATTGGGCCTAACATCAAAGCTCCACCTAGCAGCACCTCCCTAGACCTCAGCTCAGGGGAAGAGAGAAAGCGCATGGCCTGTCCCAAATATTGTATATCCTCCCCCAGCATGCACCAGTGGTATAAACCTCCTAATGGACTGGCTGAAGAAAATATAAATATTAATAACATACTTCTGTTTTTGAAATCCCATACTTTGACTCATAGGTGTGCGCAGCCTATAGCATTAGGGTGTGCACCCAAAAGCTCAAGAGCTTAGATTTTTATTTATTTTTTACATTTTTAACTGGCCTTTTTGGGGTTCTTTGGTGAAATATCAGGGTTTTCTGCAGACCCCTGATGTCCTACATTTAAGAGAAAGAGACTGAGGACAGGATGGAGGCGCAGATGCTAGAACTGAATCCCCTGAAGTGCAGAAGGAGGGAGGGAAAGGAGAAAAAGCCTGAACCGCTGCAGGAGGAGGAAGAAGAGGATGGGTATCTGCAATAAGGCAGTACAGTCCTCCAGCTCGTCAGATGCCCGAGCCCCCCTTTTGAATCAATATGGCCTGGTACAAGAGGTCAGGCTGTACTGCCTAGTCATTGGACCTGGCACACAGGGTGATTAGGGTGTGCCCAGGCACAGCTGGCACACCCCCTGCGCACACCTATGCTTTGACTAGTGATACTAGTGACATCTACTGTTGACAGTGAGAAATCACAAGCCAACTTAAAATAGAACTGTAGGAAAACTTTATTTTTATTTTGGATAGTGTATAACCTCTGTCTGTTTTTTTTAGCCATTTGTGTCCAATTAGGGAGATTTCCCTTCACTTCCTGTCCCATAACCAAACAGAAAGTGAGAGAAAATCTCTGCAAATTAAGGGAATTCCTTGGGGACCCCCAAGTCACCAGAACTAGTGTCCCAATTGAAAGATTTCCCCTCTATTACTTCTCTGGGGACAACCCAAAATGTGGGATTTACTTTCACGTTCACTTTCAATGAAATAAATTACTAACTACAACATACAAGGCCACCCACAACATCACCCCCAGCTACACCACCAACCTCATCTGCAGATATCACCCAAATCGTCCTCTCCACTCCTCCCAAGACCTCCTGCTACCTCCCTTGTTACCTCCTCCCATGCATGCCTCCATGACTTCTCTAGAACCTATACCATCCTCTGGAACTCCCTGCCCTGGTACGCCTGGTCAGCCCCTACCCTGTCCACCTTTAGAAGATTCCTGAAAACTCATTTATTAAAACTCATAGATCTCATAAACTCATTCAGTAAGATACTTAACATATCACGCTTTAAAATTGCACTTACTCGTGAAATGGCGCCAAACTTCGGTACTTAAAAATCTCCATAGGTAACGCTTTAAAATATTTTAGGCCCTGTACACACGATCAGACATGTCCGAGGAAACATGTCCGACGGACTGTTTTCATCGGACAAGGCTGAAGTGGTCTGTTGGTCTGATGTGTGTACACACCATCGGACCAAAATCCCCTCGGACCAGAACGCGGTGACGTAGAACACAACGACGTGATGAAAAAAAATGAAGTTCAATGCTTCCAAGCATGCGTCGACTTGATTCTGAGCATGCGCGTGATTTTGGTCCCATGATTTTGTATACTAACCATCGAACATGTCCGACGGACAGGTTTCTAAGCATGTTTGGAAACTTTTGTCTGCTGGAAAACGGTCTGATAGGCTGTACACACGATCGAACATGTCCGCTGAAACTGGTCTGCGGACCAGTTTCAGCGGACAGTTTCGATCGTGTGTACGCGGCCTTAGAGGTTACCTTTTTAGAGTTACAGAGGAGGTCTTCAAATAGAATTGTTGCTTTCGCTCTAACCTTCTCGTCGATACCTCACATGTGTGGTTTGAACGCTGTTTACATATGTGGGCACGTCGTACATATGCATTCGCATATGTGGGGACGGGGGGTGCTTTAAATTTTTTTTTTATTGTTTATTTTATTTAAAAAAATATATTTTTACACTTTTCCTTTAAAAAAAAATGATCACTTTTATTCCTATTACAAGAAATGTAAACATCCCTAGGAATAGGTCATGCTCCAAGAATCATTCAGATATCCCCACTCAAAGCCCAGGACATCAAATGATGTGCGGTATGGAAGTGGTTAAGCAAGAGCTTTGACAGAAGCATCAGATAATTTAAGTTTTGTTTGTTTTTTGGGGGGGGGGGGCTTGTATTTCTTAAAGGGGTGGTTCCCCTAAAAATAAACTTTTAACACTGCATTTCTCCTCTTAATCACATCTAGAATCGCCTGGTATTTAAAAAAAAATCCGTCCGTACATACCATTTTCGTCATGTAGTCTCACCACCGCTTCCGGGTCTGACGGTCGGGGTGGGGCATGCCTACTTGATTGACAGGCATCCGATCGACGCATACAGTGCGTCACGAGATGCCGAAAGAAGCCGAATGTTGGTGCGCATGCGCCGTATAGAGCCGCACCGACGTTCGGCTTCTTTCGGCATCTCGTGACGCGCTGTATGCGTCGATCGGATGCCTGTCCCCAACCATCATACCGGAAGCGGCGGTGAGACTACATGAAGAAAATGGTATGTACGGACGGATTTTTTTTTAAATACCAGCCGATTCTAGATGTGATTAAGAGGAGAAATGCAATGTTTAAAGTTTATTTTTAGGGGAACCACCCCTTTAAGTGGGTACACTGCTTGAAGATCAGATAAAGCTTTTAGAGAATTTCTCCTTTTCTGCCCAGGATTTCCTTTTTTGGGGGTAGTGGAACATCCCAGGTTAGACTATTGACAGGTTTAGTTTTTGGAAATTCTGTACATTAAACTGTAACATGGACTAAAAATTCTAATGGGTCATATGGGTTATTTATTCTCAACAAGACACATCTGCCAGTGAAAGTAGTTTGATTGCAGACTCATTTGGGGGCAAACAATTTAAACAGTCATTAGATAGATAGATAGATAGATAGATAGATAGATAGATAGATAGATAGATAGATAGATAGATAGATAGATAGATAGATAGATAGATAGATAGAGAGATAGATAGATAGATAGATAGATAGATAGATAGAGAGATAGATAGATAGATAGATAGATAGATAGATAGATAGATAGATAGATAGATAGATAGATAGATAGATAGATAGATAGATAGATAGATAGATAGATAGATAGATAGATAGATAGATATTGTCTATGAATCATCTAGTATCAGATCCATACTTAGTCTCACCCCTTTGAGCAGAAGGTCTGAGTCCGTAGATGAAAGCAAGTTCTATCATATGGTACTAAGATGTCTTTGTAGAAATTAATATCACTGAACCAAAAAAGTCTCAAGAAATGTTGGTATTTCTCTATAACAAGGAAGCAATGGAAAAACTTTTGGAAGTCAACTATGAAAGCAACAATCTCTGAGAAAGCAAAATACTATACCTGGAAATATTATTGAGGTCTGGACCAGTCAAGAGAACATAGTTTAAGGAGACACCCTCAAATTAAATAACTAAGGGGCGGAGTCACTTAATGATGTCAGCAGGTGACACTGCACCCTTGTGACGTCTTGGGCCCAGCATACCCCAGTAGGTCACCCGCTGACGTCATCGTTAACTCTGCCCGTTAACTACTTAAGAAATGTCAGATGAAGGAGCAGGCAGATGATAGGTCCGGTGTTGCTGCAGGTGGCGTTATTAATAATCGATTTACATCGGGGGACATTGTTTTTTTAATTTTTAATAAAGGAATTGTCAAAAACTTGTGTCTTTTCTCACTTTTTACACTTTCATGGTGAATAGGTAGAGGGCTGTGGAAGAGGAAGAGATCCTTGTCCCTATCAACATGGGGACAAGGTGTTGTGGGGGGCAGAGCCCCCCTGCCAAAAACACCCCCTCCATGTTGAGGGCATGTTGCCTGGTATGGTTGAGGAGGGAAGTACTCACTCGCCCCCATACTTTCATGGCCTGCCAGGCTGCATGCTCTGATAAGTGTCTGGTATGAATTTTGGGGGGGACCCAAGAAGGGCCTGGTATGGATTTGGAAATCCCCACGTTGTTTTTTTTTTCTGAATTTTCTGACAATCTATCCAAAACGAAACAAATGTTTCCATTCTGTACATGTCTTTCGTTTAGTAAGTCACTTTATTGCACAATTCCCTATGTTTCTGAAAAGCTATGTGGGGTATTTTGGGAAAGCTATCTAAAGTTAAGTCTTTTAAATAGTGTACTTTTTTATTGTTTCTTCTGAACCATAAAACTCATCACATCTGTCCCAGATCATTTTAAGGTCAGTCTCTGGGTATTTAATGATGATTGTTCAGATTTTGTTTGGCATGTTCAGCAGACTAATTTCCAAGCCTTTTGATTAAGGGGTTACTCCCTGCATGCACTGCATGGCAAATCTAAGCCATTGATCCCATTTTGGAAGAATATCACCAAGCTCTATAACTTTCAGGATGATCATTAAACTTTTCAAGTACTTACAAGAGTTTAGAGGAAGCTAAGACATAATACCTTGTCTAGTATGAAGATTCTTGACATATAGGCTTGTGGAGGTGGTTGATTGTGTAGAGACTGCTGTATTGCTGTGTGCAGATGGCTCTGTTGACAGAGTAGCAAACATCTATGCAATCAGTATTCTGTATCCCACTTGCTGGGTGGCTGTTTTTTCACTCTTCTGTCTTAATTACATGTTACGCTGTGGGCTGTGTATAGCTTGACATTACTTTGAGCCATTATATCTTCCAATAAACCAGACTATGTGAAAAAAATCTTGAAAATCTTGAAACTTTATTGCAAATAACTGGTCCCTTCTCCCCCCTCATACATGTGTTAATGAAGATTTTAGATTATACTTTTCTATTTTCATTCCATACTTGATGTAGCATCTCCTAGGTAGGTTGCTAGGATAATAGGCAAATGTAGTTTTTTGACTTCTCTGTAATCATTGAAGCAGCTATTGAATTCTGTGGGCTGTTCTACATCTCACAGACTGCAGGTTTGATTGATTTCCCCTGCATTCTGGAGGCTTCTAGAAAAGTCAAGCTGGGAAAGTCAAATGGGCAGTTTGAATATGTATTCTGACCAGCAGGTGACTGGGGGGAACATAAAGAACCCTGGGTCTGGACCACCACTGTTCTTATCCCGCTGAAGCTGTTTCACCTAAGGATCTGGTCTACAAAAAACACTGAAGAGTGCCTGGTGGAGGCTGGATGGTGTGTAGCTGCCTTTGGTCATTGTGAGTACTGACCTGAGCTCAGGATCCTAGTGATTGTGTATTGTTCTACGTTTGGGGTGCCAGTGGTAGCATTCTCTGAGACTGCTTATACCTGGTCTTAGTTCTGACCTTCCCCTTTGTGTCCTCCTGTTACAAGTCAGCATTTTTTGAGTATCCAATAACACCCCAGCCTCTCTCCTGTTACCAGTTCTACAAGCAATAAACCTTAAAAAGACATTCCCTGGAGCCACATTTAATGGAGCTTGTAAATAGACTGTTGCCTGTGTAATTCGTAGCCACTGCACTCTTTGGGAAAGGATCAATTTAAATAAGCGACCCCTATTAGGGTTCTGTCACTAGGGCCACATACCTGAGGTGAGACTGAAGTAGTGGGGAGGCCTCCCTTGCACCTCAGGTCCTTGAAGCCTCTGGAGATGGAGACAGAGACTTGGTGGACACCGAGTGGCAAGGGTGCCAGGGTGCGGAGCACCGTGTAAGCCTTAATCCGAGGTTCGAACCAAGGTCAAGTTCAATCTAATAACAAAGTACAAAAAGGTTAATCAGAGGAAGAATGGTCTAGATCCAAGCCGGGGTCGGTTCCAGCCTGGCAGTTGAGTACAAAAGGGGCAAAGAAGTAGAATGGTTAAGGTACAAATCCGAGGTCAAAGGCAAGCAGCAATCAAGAGTAGTCAAATAGGTTTCCAGGTCACAACAAGGGGGGACTGAAGACAATCCAGCAATTTGGCAATTTGTGTCTGGGCTGGGCTTATATAGGGAAGTTTGAGGTCACTTCCTGTGTGCCTTCTGGGTATTTTTCTGCCTTTTTCCATCAAGTTGAGGTCACTTCCTGTGTGCCTCCTGGGTATTTTTCTGCCTTTTTCCATCAAGTTGAGGTCACTTCCTGTGTGCCATCTGGGCATTTTCCTGCCTTTTTCCATCAGGTCCTCTGCGCAGGAGCGGGGGTGGCGCCCTGAGCCTTCTTTGGCGCATGCTCAGTTGGCACAGATTTTCTCCTGTGGCAACGAACCATTGGTGCATGCGTGCAAGGGTCGTGTTAAATTTATTTTAGGCCCAGTAATGCCAGCGCTAGTTCTCTGTGCTTCTCTATGCAATGCAGGTTGATCATAGCTGGTGGAAAGAAATGACAGGGTGCTGTACATAGCTTCCTGAAGCCATAACAGCTTCCTGCCTCAGTACTCCTCTCAAGAGCCCTCCCTCTGTTGGCTCATTAGGATGTTATGCAAATATTAACCCAGATAGCAAGCGACTGTGCTGAAAAATTGAAAATGACTTGCTAAGCTACTGCTAGACTTGCCAGGCTTCACACGTGTGTTGCCCAATTGCAGCAAGTCTGCATTGCATGACTCCAGATTGAATTTCTTTGCAAACATTCTGCAAGTCTGCTGCAAGTTCTGGTTCAGGTATGTTGTGCAATAATGAAAGTTGTGGTGTAGCGCTAAAATAATAATAATAATAATAATAATAAAAAAAAAGTTCATATGTAACATTCCAATAAATGACAATTGAAATGTGGATCCAATTCAAAGTTCATATGTATCACTCCAATAGATGACAATCTGAAATATGGATCCCATCCAAAAGAAATCCGGAAGAGAGGAGGAATCAAGTGCAAGGATAATAGCTGAGCCTCCACCAACATCCAAACACACTGGGCCAGATTCTCAAAAGAGATACGACGGTGTATCTCAGTTTTTTTCAATGGGTATCTATGCGAGTGATTCTGATGCCGCGTACACACGATCACTTTTTGCGATGAAATAAAACGACGTTTTCTCTCATGAAAAAAAACGACGTTTTTCAAACTTCATTTTCCAAAACGACTTTGCGTACACACCATCGTTTTTCACAAAAGCTCGAGCAGTGCGCGGTGACGTCCATCACGTACGACGGGACTATAAAGGGTCATTTCCATGCGGAAGACGGCCTCTTTTGCTGATATCGTGTTGCTGCGTGTTAGTAAAAGTTTGGTGAGAGACGATTCGCGCTTTTCAGTCTTCGTGCTTTAAAAAACGTTTTCTGTCTTACAGTTTGTGCTTTTGGGTTCGTATCTGTGTTACAGTGCTTGTTTTCAGATCGTATCTGTTTTGGCAGTGCGTTCTTGTTTGCACGTTACTGTTTTGCAGGTCGTTCTTCAGAGGCCTTTCTGTTCTTCAGTGCGTTTTTTTTTTAGTCCGATCTGATTTGACGACCGTTTTCTGGCCATGTTGCGGGTACGTTCTCGTCGCCGAGAGCGTGCTTTGCATCTTGTTAGGATGTGTGCTGCATCCCGGCTCCGGTCCTTGAGGAGGGCGAGAAGGACTTTGTGGGCCAAGGACTGGTTTCTTCGCAGGGACCAGTTCTCTCATATGCCTCTGCTGCGGGAGATCCAAGAAAATAACCCTGATGATTTCAGGAATTTTCTTTGGATGTCTGACCCCGTATTCCAGCAGCTTTTGGCTTCGGTGTCGCCTTATATCACCAGGCAGGACACCGTTTTGCGGGAAGCCATCACTGCTGAGCAGCGGCTAGTTGCCACCTTGCGGTACCTGGCAACAGGGAGAAGTCTGCAGGACTTGAAGTTCTCGACGGGCATCTCCCCCCAGGCTCTGGGCCTCATAATCCCGGACACCTGTTGTGCCATAATCCAGGTTTTGCAGGAGGAGTATATTAAGGTAAGTGGTGTCCTTTAAATGCACAAACTCTGTTCTTATTTTTCATATTTTTGAGTAATGTACAAGCCTAGTCCCTATATCCCCCTTGATTTTTGTTCCCTATTGTTGTTCAGTATTTTTAAGTCCCTATATCCCCCTTGATTTTTGTTCCCTATTGTTGTTCAGTATTTTTAAGTCCCTATATCCCCCTTGATTTTTGTTCCCTATTGTTGTTCAGTATTTTTAAGTCCCTATATCCCCCTTGATTTTTGTTCCCTATTGTTGTTCAGTATTTTTAAGTCCCTATATCCCCCTTGATTTTTTTGGGTTTCTCTACAGTTCCCCACCACGCCACAGGAATGGCAGACTGTGGCAGCGGAATTCTCCCAGCGCTGGAATTTTCCGAATTGTGGAGGAGCTATTGACGGCAAGCACGTCCGCATCGTGCCACCACCCCATTCCGGATCCCATTTTTATAACTACAAGGGGTTCCACAGTGTCGTGCTGATGGCGGTGGTTTCAGCAAATTATGAATTTCTATATCTAGACGTTGGGAAGAATGGGCAGATGTCGGACGGCGGGGTCTTTGCCGAGACCGAGTTTGCCCAACGGCTTCAGTCGGAGGAGCTGGGATTGCCACCTGCGGAGGAGAACGAAGAGGGGCTTCCTTTTGTGTTCATTGCAGATGAGGCATTTGGCTTGGGTCCCCACCTCCTGAGGCCATTTCCCCAACGTGCCCTCACCCATGAGAGGAGGGTCTTTAATTATCGGCTGGCCAGAGCCAGAAGAGTGGTTGAGAATGCGTTTGGCATCATGGCCAGCCGGTTCCGCTTGTTTTTAACGGCCATAAACATGGCTGAATATAAATGGGATACCATCATTTTATGTTGCTGTATCCTACATAATTATCTCAGAAGACATTCTGTCAATTATATTGCATTATTGCCTGACGAGGCAGTTAATGTTCCTGATGTGGCCCGTGAGGCAGGCCATCCAGGCTTGGCCCCCCAAAACGCACGTGCTGTGCGCCAGGCCTACGTGGACTACTTTATGGGTAGGGGGGCCATTCCAATGCCAGATCTTGGCTGATTTACATAATAAAAATCTTTAATGAAAGAAACAGTCTACTTATTTTTTGGACAATATTGTGAATGTTTGTGTATTTTCATTGCCTCCTAGGTTATCATAGTGTTTATGTGTTTTGAATGGTCTAAATATCCATCATTGTTTGATGTTACCAGCAGTAACATATTTTTAAGGTCAGCATTCATATAAAATAACAAGCCACACAATTGTGAAAGTGACAATATTTTTATTTTTTACAATTATTTGAACAAGAAAACAGGTACAATCCTTTGGTTTTTTCTAGTGATTCAAACAAAAACAATTATTTTTATTTTTTTTTTTCTGGTGATTTAAATAACTATACAATCATATTTTTTTTTCTGGTGATTTAAATAACTATACAATCATATATATTTTTTTCTGGTGATTTAAATAACTATACAATCATATATTTTTTTTTCTGGTGATTAAAATAACTATAAAAACTTTTTTTTTTTTTTTCTGGTGATTGAAATAACTATAAAATCATTTAATTTTTTTATTTTTTTCTGGTGATTTAAATAACTATACAATCATATTTTTTTTTCTGGTGATTGAAATAACTATAAAAACTTTTTTTTTTTTTTCTGGTGATTGAAATAACTATAAAATCATGTTTTTTTTTTGTTTTGTTTTTTCTGGTGATTTATATAACTATAAAATCATGTTTTTTTTTTTTTTTCTGGTGATTAAAATAACTATAAAATAGTGTTTGTTCCTCTCATTAACAAAACGTACATAAAAAAAAAATTAAAATACTTTAAACCCTCCCCAAAACATCCAGGACATTTTTGAGCTGGAGTCCCACCCTTTTTGTATTTTCCAGGACTTGTCTGGTTGCTAGCTGGATGTCCTCAATTTGTTCTGCGCAGGACCATATTTCTCGAATGAGGAAAGGTGCAGTGTCCTTATCAAGTGCTGACCCAGCACGACTTGCTCCTGAAATGTGCGAGCAAACCATGTATTAATAAAAATTAATCATACACCTACATTACCTGTGTATCTGTGTTATCTGATACATTACCGGATGTGGTGGCAGCTTCCCCTTCATCCAGATCCCTCGGGGGTGTTGCTTGATCAGTACTTGCGTCCTGCCTTGATGCTTCCTTACGCCCTATGAAATTGAAGAAAGGGAAACCAGAAAGGTAAAAGATTAGAGGGATGAAAGATAATTCAAAATACAACTACAGAGTCCACATGTGTAGAATCCACTGCTGAGCACACTCTCCTTTTTCTGCGTATTGTTATTACTATTAATTATTCACATCTACTAGGTACACATCTACATTAAAATAAAACAATTGATGTCACATTAAAAACATAATAAGATGTCACAACTTTAATGTTTGTGAGAACAACAACTGGTCGTAAGAGTCGTCGTAGGTTCAAACTGCAATCATACAAATACGCTCTTTTTAGAGGATACAGTGATTGCATCAAATGACTTTATCCATTATGTCCGCCTTCAACTTATTGGGATGCAGGTAAGGGCCGTGCTTGCCATCATAGTCCTCTTGCAGAAAGATGGTCACCATCTCCACCATCTCCTTGAAAGCCATGTTTGAGGCCTTGTACCTCCGCCTGGAGCTTCTTCTGGTCTGGCTCTGGCCTGCCTCCTGGCTTGAGCTTGCCATATTTTTGCCCGGGCTTGTTCCTCCAGAAATGACACCCACCAAAAAAAGGTAGAGAAAGGGGCGTGTAAAGGACGAGACCGAACGTCAGGGGCGGGGTATGCCTCGCGTCACACGTGTGCGTCGCGTCACACGTGCGCAGTGTTTAAAGGGATCCAACGTCATTGAAAGCGACGTTCACAGTCTGCGGAAGAAGGCGCAAGTCACGATCGAATAATACGACGGTATGTAACTGAATTTTTGACATTAATATTATTGAACAGTGGATGATGTTGTGTGCTAGAGAAGATATGGTGTTAAAGCTTTTAGTAGTAGGAGTGGCTTCACTGACACTAGGTTTTTAATTTCCATTTTACATGCAGACAACATGGAGGCTTTCAAGGAGCAGGAATTTTTTACGGAATTCATCCAAAGATGGAGGGAGCAGCCAGTCCTCTGGCAAACAAAAAACAAACAAAATAAAAACAAAGAGGCCAGGAAGCAAGCACTGGAGACCATTCTGGTATTTGTGAAGACAAGGGTCCCAAATGCAACTACTGCGACTGTGAAGACCAAAATAAATTTGATTAGGGGCACCTACAGGACCCAACGGTCATTAGTCCAGGCCTCAATCCGATCAGGAGCTGCAGCTGAGTCCGTATATAGGCCAAACCTCTGGTATTATAATCAGCTGCAGTTCCTGGATGACCATATAGAATCCCGGCCATCCGTGTCAACCCTTCCCCCAAGGAGACAGGCCCCTCTTCCCTGCAGTCAGTCCTCCAGTCTTCCCTGCAGGCAAGAGCAGGCTACCTCGGAGGAAGAGCCCGAGTTACTGGAGGACCCAGATTGTGACCCATGGAGCCAGGTATTGCATTTTACTAACAAATTATGAACTGCAATGTAGAATAATGTTGACAAATTGATGTTACAAGTGTTGTAAATTATATATGATTGCAGCAAAAATTAGGAACATGTCACTAGGCAATAGCCGCAAAACAGAATGGGGACAAAATCCATAAATGCACAGGTCATAATGATTGTGTGTAAATTTTGGGTACACCTCTAGGGGGGTAAACACAATACACCGGGAAGGGGTCGCAGATGAGAAACAGCCTTTTTGTTAATTCCCATTTTGGCCACCCCCACAAAACAAAACATCCATTTTTAGTTTGGGGAAAGGCCCCCTACTGAGCAATTTCAGCCAACATTAACCCCCCACCTCTAGGGGGCACATATCTGTAGCTGGGTAAGAGGCCACAAAATTAGGGATGTGTGCCCTGTGTGTAAACGATTTTTGCAGACAATTGGCATATGTCAGGATTTTAGAAATGGGTGTGATTAATGAGGACAACAAATTAACTAGGTCCCTTTTTTTCCTACACAGACAGAGCAAAGCCAGGAGGAGGCAGAGCCCACTGGGAGCCAGGAGGAGGCAGGCCCCACTGGGAGCCAGGAGGAGGCAGGCCCCACTGGGAGCCAGGAGGAGGCAGGTCCCACGGGGAGACAGGAGGAGGCAGGCCCCACGGGGGGACAGGAGTTACGCCGGCGAGATTGCATCTCCCAGATCCCTCCTCTACGCACTCCCGCAAAAAGGGCACGGAGACTCATGCAAATGGAGGAGGAGACCCAGGCCATGCTCCGTGAAGCAACAGCGGCCATCAGAGAGCAACCCAGTGAAGAAGAGGGCTTTGGAGCGCTCATCGCGGCCAAGCTCCAAAAGCTGGAGCCGGGCCAGCGTGTGCGCTGCGAGCTATTAATCTTTAAGGCCATAAGCATGGCCACACTGGGCAATCTCAATGACGACATTGACATTGGGCTGATCGGCACTCCTGTCCTCTCTGCTCTTCCTGCTCCGGCTCCTGCTCCTGCTCCTTCTCCTGCTCCTCCTCTTCCTGAGCCTGCTCTGGCTCCTGCCACAACCTTGCCTCCAGGAACCCAGCCCCCGAAGACTCGGGCTGCAGGAAAGGCTGCAGGGAAGACTGCAGGGAAGACTGCAGGGAAGAGTAAAGGGAAGAAGAAATGATGGTGCCCCTAATCGAATTTATTTTGTCTTGACAGACGTCAGTGTTGCTTTGTTGGACCCTTGTCTTTTCAAATACCAGCAGGGTCTCCTTTGCTTTCTTCCTGGCTTTTTTGTTTTTATTTTGATTACATTTTTATTTGCCAGATGTGTGTAATTTTTTGATTTGCTTTATTGCTTTGCGACAGAAATAAATGTCTTTTTTTTTTCGTTGCAAAATTTGTACATGTGTATTTTGAACAATATATAGAGATCATTTACTGAGTAGGCAGACACATTTAAAAAAAAAAAAAGGAACATGGGACAACAACCTCCTTGTTGGTAATTTATTTAAAAAAAAAAAAAAAAATTGTTGGGTCACTTCACACACTCCAAAATCAACCACAATTCACATTTTGATAAACATTTAAACATTTTAAAAAATAAATTAAAAACAAAGGGAGATGATGTGCTTAAACAAAAAAAGAGGAAATAAAGACATAAAGAAAAAAAAAAAAAGGTTAACAGAACTATGTAACAAGATCTGTTAACCTTTTGACTTTCTAATTTCTATTTTTTTTCTTTATTTCTTTATTTCCTCTTTTTTTGTTTAAGCACATCATCTCCCTTTTTTTTTTTTTTAAATAAAAAGTTTTTTTAAATGTCAACTATGTAACAAGATGAGCCACAACAAACTAGGAATTTAGTGTAGCATTTAAATGCATTGGTTCAAATGCAGCGCATTCTTTGCTTCATTATACTTTTAAAAAGAAACGAATGTGCTTAATCCATTCTGAACAGTAGTTTTACCTGAACAAGCGCTCCCGTATGAGAAATTGCTTCTGAGCAGGCGCGGGTTGAAAACGTCGTTTTGCACATCGTTTTGCCCACACACGGTGACTTTTTATGACACAAAAAACGACGTTTTGAAAAACGACACAAAAAATTCAAGCATGTTCGAATTTTTTTTTCATCGTTTTTTTGAAGACATAAAACGACGTTTTGCCCACACACGATGATTTTAAATGACGTTTTTGAAAACGTCGTTTTATTTCATCGCAAAAAGTGATCGTGTGTACGCGGCATCAGAATCACTTACGCATAGATACACTAAAGATCTGACAGGTGTAAAGCAATTACACGGTCGGATCTTAGATGTAATGACAATGCCGGCCGCTAGGTGGCCTTTACATTGTTTTCTTATTTGCCTATGCAAATGAGCCTAATACGCTGATTCCCAAACTTTTTTGCGACGCGGCGACGTAGTTTACGTAGGCTGCGTACGCGTAAGGTTACCCCTGCTATATGAGGGGTATGTTTCCGAAGTGCCGTCATTGCCATGTTAAGTATGGCGTCGGGTCAGCGTCTTTTTTTTTTCCGTCGGTCACGTCGTTTTACTAAGTCGTTCGCGAATAGGGAATTGTGTAAGTGACGATCACGTCGTTTTGACGTCGGTTTCAACTACGCTTTCCGACGTGAGCTGGAGCATGCGCACTGGGCTTTTTTCCCAGCCGGCGCATGCGCACTTCGTTTGACGCGGGGGCGCGCTTAATTTAAATACAGCATGCCCCCTCCTTCAGTATTTGAATTACGCGGCCTTACGACGCCGCATTTACGCTACGCCGCCGAAAATTACGGAGCAAGTGCTTTGAGAATACGGCAATTGCTCCAGTAATTTGCGTAGACGTAGTGTAAATGCGATACGATACGCTACGCCGCCAGATACGCCATTTTTTGAGAATCTGGCCCACTGACTCTTACCGTCAGTACATATAAAATGCACATGTAGGATATTCCAACCTAAGGAACAGATGGAACTCTTGATTCACAGGATAATAGATCATTCAAAGAAAAAAACATCCACCACTCCCCCTTAAAATGGACTTGTAATTTCAAAGTGAGCTTGGAGATCAGCAAGGCATATAACCCAATAGGCTCCAATAACATGAACACATGTGTAGGAAATGAAAACAAAAACACAGCTCATTGCGCAGACATCCCATTAAACAAAGGTTTATTTTAAATGGTGTAAGGATGCACTCACATGTAAAATATAAAAAGCAGGCATGTAGTTATGAAAGCGACCTGCGCTTCCTACCAATAAGATGGCGCTCTTCCGTTCAGCCCTCCAATAGCAAAATAGCGTTAGCCTTCCTCCACTGGCCTGACGTTTCTCCACCAACGTGTGTCCCTGATGACACACATTGGTGGAGAAACGTCGGTGCTCCTTCATTTACGCAGAAACGTCAGTCCTCCTTCACTTACCACATCCTTCAATTTTGCTTTTAAATTTCCTTATTTCTTCTCACTTCCTGTTCTTCTGTCTGTAACTTACCGCTGTAATGCAAGGCTTTCTCCCTGGTGTGGAAAAAGCCTCTTGAGGGGGAAGGGGGCGAGCAGGCAAGTCAGGACACTCTCTACCTTGCAGATAGAGAAAGGAGCTGTGTGTTAGTGGGCGTCCTGACTCTCCTGCTCACGCCCTCCCTCCTCAAGAGGCTTTCTACACACCAGAGAGAAAGCCTTACATTACGGTGTGTAGTTACAGACAGAATAACAGGAAGTGAGCATTTCTCAGAAGAAATAAGGACATTTAGGCCCCTTTCACATTGACTCGTTTTTCAGGCGGTACAGCGCTAAAAATAGCGCTGCTACACCGCCTGAAAAAAACCTGCCCTGTAGTCTTCAATGTGAAAGCCCGAAGGCTTTCACACTGAAGCTGTGCGCTAGAAGGACCGCTCCAAAAGTCCTGCTAGCCGCATCTTTGCAGCGGTATAGGAGCGGTGTGTTTACCGCTCCTATACCGCTCACAATGCGCCTCTACAGAGGCGCATTGCGGGCAGTATTAACCCTTTTTCGGCCGCTAGCGGGGGTTAAAACCGCACCGCTAGCGGCCGAATACCGCGGTAAATACGATGGTATAGCAGCGCTAAAAATCGCACTGCTATACCTCCACTGCCCAATGTGAAAGCAGCCTTAAAGGGGTTGTAAAGGAATTTTTTTTTTCATAATAAGCATCCTTTACCTGCAGACTTCCTCATTTGCTCAGAAGTTGCTCTATTTCTTCTCTGTTCTGTTCATTTCTTGCTTGTCTGATTGTTACTCACCACCGTAAAGGGAGGCTTTACTGCGGTGGTCAGTGACGTGCTCGCCCCCTCCTGGGAACTACATCTGTGTGGCAGGACGCTCTCTACATGTTAGAGACTTCAAGGAGGTGTGAATTACTGGGCGTGCCGCAATGCATACTGGGAAATGTAGTTGTTACATGAATGAGCGCCGCAAACCAGGAAGTGAATGAGTGAACAGAAACTAGAACGCCGAAGGTGATATAGATGAATGAATTTAATAGGTATTTACTAGTTTTTTAACAGAATCATTACACTATTCTGTCTGTCTACCTTGCAGACATTAATTTTAGGCAAAACATTTTTTCCTTTACAACTCCTTTAAAAGCAAAATGGAAGGATGAGGTAAGTGAAGGAGGACTGCACTAAGGTGAAGGAAGCTATTTAGGGAAACATTTTTTTTCCTTTACAACCCCCTTAATAACATTAAAATAAGCCATTAAAAAAAGTTAAAAGAAGATTAACTCATAAATTAATAACAAAAGATTGTATACATTGTAGTAATATTAAATCTACTGTGGTATATAATATATATGTATTCTTTTTTTTATAGTTATACTATGTTTTTACTATCATTTTTTTTTATTTTTTTATAAATGTATTGTACTGTATATTATGTTTTCAAATACTTAAAAATAAATAAAGTATACATTTTTTTCTTCTTCTTTGAATGGACCACTTTATTAACTTTTGTTATGGATAATTTATTATAGTTTAATTCCTATAACAAGGTAGATTATAAAAATTACAGTTACAATTTTTCAACATAATTATGACTCTGCTTATACCCAGTGGTGGTTTGTCCATAGAGGGCGCTGGAGCGCCGCCCTCTCTGGCTCTCACCGCCACTGAGTCTAATAACATAGATTCATGCATTGCACGAATCTATGTTATTATCGCCGCTGCCGCTGTTATTCAGATGGTCGGCGCTCATGTCCAGCCATCTGAATAACGCCAGCTGGTTGGCTGTACGGAAATGTCAATCAGAGCCAACAGCTCTGATAGACTTTCCCAGTACAGCCCTCGGGTCCCGGAAGCTTATTCTCGAAACGCACAGACTGTACGCCCCTTGGATAAGATGACAGGCGTCTCAGCCAATCAGGTTGGCCGGTTCTGGCTTCCGGTAACCTGATTGGCTGAGACGCCTGTCAGTCATCGAGGGCGGGAGATGACATCGTGGGACGTGGATGCCTGACACCAGTAAAGGTAAGTGCCGGGCGGGGGGAGAGAGAGAGAGAGCAATTTACAGGGCACAGTAGGGACAATTGGCACAGCGGCGACCATTAAAGGGCACAGTGGTGACAATTGATGGCACAGTGGCTGTGTTTAATGGCATGGCACCGTGGTGACAATTGATGGCACAGTGGCTGGTTTAATGGCATGGAACAGTGGTGACAATTGATGGCACAGTGGCTGGTTTAATGGCATGGAACAGTGGTGACAATTGATGGCACAGTGGCTGTGTTTAATGGCATGGCACCGTGGTGACAATTGATGGCACAGTGGCTGGTTTAATGGCATGGAACAGTGGTGACAATTGATGGCACAGTGGCTGGTTTAATGGCATGGAACAGTGGTGACAATTGATGGCACAGTGGCTGGTTTAATGGCATGGAACAGTGGTGACAATTGATGGCACAGTGGCTGGTTTAATGGCATGGAACAGTGGTGACAATTGATGGCACAGTGGCTGGTTTAATGGCATGGCACAGTGGTGACAATTGATGGCACAGTGGCTGTTTTAATGGCATGGCACAGTGGTGACAATTGATGGCACAGTGGCTGGTTTAATGGCATGGCACAGTGGTGCGAATTGATAGCACAGTGGCTGCATTTGATGGCATGGCACAGTGGTGCAAATTGATGGCACAGTGGCTGCGTTTGATGGCATTACACAGCGTTTGAGCACAGTGAGACAGAAATTTTTTTTTTCTTTGCGCCCCCCCCAAAAATTTTGAGCACCAGCCGCCATACCTGTCTAACCTATAATAAACTTTTCTGTGGATTTTCATCTGAAGGGAGATCAGTTGGCCAGACTTTTGAACCCAAAAATAGTATTGTTAAGCCCCATACACTTGGTCAGACTATTTTAACAACAAACATAAAAACGATCGTTTTCCGATCGTTCTCAGAAAATGTGTTCGTTTTTAAACTGCATCAGAAAACCATTTTTGGGTTCAGAAGTCTGGCCAACTGATCTCCCTTCAGATGGAAATCCACAGAAAAGTTTATTAGGCTTTACTGTACAAGTGTACTCACTATTCTGCACAAAAGAGAAGCTGCTTTCAGTCACTGAGGCTGGCCATACATGTTCAATTTTCTTGTACAATTTTCTTTTAGATTTACCAAAAACCATATATGAGGTCAAACTAAACAACACTTTCAATTGTATGCAATCAGGCAGGCCCTTGCACTACATAGTTGAAGGTAAATCTAAAGAAAATTGCACAGAAAATTGTATCATGTATGGCCAGCCTAACTCTCTGGCCATTAAAAAAAACATAAACAAAAGATTTGCATTTGAACACGTTTCTTTTGTTATTTTCGTATGTTGATATGACACCTATAACAAAAAATTTGCCTTCAGTATTTTGAATACACAGAAAACAGAAAAAGGAATTCATTCAATATACATAATGAAATTATTTTGTTATAGATGTCATTGAACAATGAACATACAACTGAAAACGAACACAAAACGTATTCAAACAAAATACACAATGCAAACCTCTTGATACAGATTTCATTTTCGTTATTTTGCCATTTTCGTTTTGTCGTTTTTTCCCGTCGGATCGTTCGTTCGTATTTGCGGTCGTTCGTTATGCGGCTCATCCGTTATCCCGTCGTTTTCGTATTTTGGTGCTTTACCGTTTTCGTATGTACACATTATACCACGGATACGAAAATTAAAATTTTCGTACGAAAATAACATTCGTACGAACGGGAATGCACATATCTAATAGTAAGTGACCGGATTTATATTATAAAAATGCAGGATGAAAGGACATACATTTAAAACATGCTAATTGTGGTTGGAACTGCGCTTTAAATTATAACGTTGCTGTATATTGTGATATGTAAGGAATTTATTCATGCAGACTTGCAACTTTAATGAGAGGTCCACTATGAGTACCACCTGAGACCCTTAAAAGATTTCACTTGCTGATTTAACAATCTGACTGATTATTACTAAGGCACATCTAATTTCCTTGATTCAACTTTTACAGAATTCCCTGGACAGATGAAAATGTTCCCAGAAATATGATGAGGCCTTCAAGAATGATTTATCAGTAGCCCCGTCTGCTGGATGTTGTTGACATTGTTTCGGCCTGCATTGTGTTGCTAATACCTTGACTATGGTATTAACTATGGCTTATGCTACTAACCATAAAAACCCCATCCCTTCCCCCAGTAACCACACAAGACTTGAATGGGGTAAATTGGCCAAGACGGCCATTTTATTAACCAAAATATATATAACCCCCAAAAAAAAAAAAAAATATATATATATATATATATATATATATATATACAGCCCTCAAAATGTCCACTCGCCTACTAGCATTTGGCGAGTGGATTTAAGCTGGGGGCGAGTGATGACAGGGCTACATGACCAATCTCCCTCCAATCTGTGCCTACACTTAGAGTCCCGATGAGATTGGCGGCCGAAGAAGAAAGGTGCATGCTCAGGAAAAGTAGTCTGGTGAGCCGCGCACAGGTAGAGCAGTACACAGGCGCTCTCCTTATAATTCTCATTAAGCCATTGGACTTAACAGTATGACCTCTCTGAGCCTGCCCCCCTCCCCCGACCAATGTAGCTGGAGAGCAGAAAGTAATGAGTGAGGTGGAGGATTGCGAAAATTACCACTCCGGTGCAGCACTCACTGAAAGTTGCCCTGACATGAGAGCAGCAGCCTTCCAGTTTGTGCAGTTTTCTTCTCCTTGTGCTCTATGTAAGTGTCCAACAGTTCAGCCTGAGCACTGTGAACAGACTGGTCTCAATGTGTGCTGTGCGGTGTCAGTGTGTGCTGTGCTATGGTGTCAATGGCTGTGCAGTTGTGTGGATCTGAGCGCTGGATTGTACTCCCGCCCACTGTGCTGCAGCTCCTCTCCTCACTGCCAGCCTGAATAAAAGGGGGACGTGGGGACATGCAAGCGTGGAGCCGCACACACAGGCTCCTGATGATGAGATGAATGGGAGAGAGAGAGAGGGGATGAATGGAGGTTGCAGAGGAGACAGCAAGAGAATAGGGAAGAGACCCAGTTCTAGTGCCCTGTCCCTCTGGTCTGACCCCAGTGCCCTGTCCCTCTGGTCTGACCCCAGTGCCCTGTCCCTCTGGTCTGCCCCCAGTGCCCTGTCCCTCTGATCTGCCCCCAGTGCCCTGTCCCATTTTGTTAAAGTTGTTGTTGGTAATATTTAATTTTATAACTTGATTCTGCATAAAACATTTCATTGAGATAATCTATGAGAGTGTGTTTACGGGTGCAATTAGGCGCAGGGCAGTGTATAAATTTGGTGGGGCAACTGGTGGCGAGTAACTCTTGAGGCCTGGCTAGTAGCTCAGGACTTGAAATTTTGAGCCCTGTATATATATATATATATATATATATATATAACTTTCAATAATTAACCATAATTAACAAAATAACACATTATCCTTTATTTATAAAACTTCCAGTAGTTTTTTACCACCCTGGGGCACAAGGTCCAATCAGCATAACTCATCCCTGTATCTGCTAGCCACTTCTAGACAACTAGCAGGTACCCATACACCAACTGGGAGCCGTACCTCAGACGGGTCCCTAACCATGCCTTCTAAGTGCCCATCTGACCTAGCAAGGACCTTGCACCCCGCCAACACCTCCGCCACTCGCAGCCATCGAGAACCCCCTAAACCAGTAAACAACCAACCCTTAAAAACAGGGCGGGTGGGTGGGAAGCTCCTTACCCTGTGCTGCCTCGTGGTGACTGGCTCCTCCCCTTCCTCTTCCTTTTCTCCACTAGGGCTCCTTCTCTCCCTATTGGCTGCACCAAACCTCCACTTCCATCAGGCGTCCCCTGTACACGCCCCGTTAACCCCTGTCGTGCCGGCCCTCCACTAATGCCTGCAGCAATGCTCCGTGCCACTCTATATTAAACAAAGTAGATTAGGAAGATAATGTCAAGGATATACTGTTTCTAACACCAATTGAGGCATAAACAGTTCATTTTACAGGCTGCTATACGGAGATTAGACTTGGCTCATAACAGCTGCAGTCATGCCACCAACATGCTGAGGAAATCAGAAGAGAATGGACAAACGCTAATTTGTATTTTACACTGAATAAAGCTGCAAACAATCTCCCATCCTTCTTTTCCCCCCACCCCAATGTTCAATTCTCTCTGTTGTGCTGACTCATGCAATTTTCTGCCATATCACATCCCAAAAATGTCAGCTCAGATCCCCCAAGTCACTGGCCAGTCAACAAAATGGAAAAATCGTTGCTCACAGATTTATTTACTTTGCATGTCTCCAGCTGTCAGACAATTTTGACTGTAAAGGAAACAAGCTCGTTAACGGTTTAATAGCCCTGTTATCTCCACCTTCATTGAATCCTTTACTGAATCAGCTGTCTCATACTTTCCGAGGTGTTAGCTTAACAAAATAGGCTTGTTAAGTGCTCTGATGCTTCATGTGCAAAATTGTTCTCATTAAAGGGAACCTTTCCTAAGAAAAACATAGAGATACCATTGATGAGTTCTCATTCTGCAAATGCTGGTTGTCATGTTGACTTTTTTGGCTCTTTCACAGAGCCATTGCATTTTAAAGCAGCCTTTAACATGCATTAAAGCACCTATATCGAAAGTGAGAGTTTCAGATGTGTTGCACAGATATTCAAGTCATGTTAGGCAATGCTCCTCAAACACCCTGTGAGAATACAAAAAAAAGGCCAAAATGTGAAATGATCACTTCTTATGCTGCGTACACACGGTCGTTTTTTGCAATTAAAAAAAAACGTTGTTTTTTAAAACGTCATTTAAATTGATCGTGTGTGGGCAAAACGTTGTTTTTTGTCTTAAAAAAAAACGACCAAAAAAAAAATTCCAACATGCTTGAATTTTTTGTGTCGTTTTTCAAAACTTCGTTTTTTGTTTCACAAAAAGTCACCGTGTGTAGCAAAAACGTCGTTTAAAACGACGTTTTTCAACCCGCGCATGCCCAGAAGCTAGTTATGAAGCGAGCTTCAATGGAAAAGAGTGGTGAACGTAACCTCGCTTTTTGTGAAAAAAACGATGGTGTGTATGCAACATCGTCTTTGAAAAGTGACGTTTCAAAAACGTCGTTTTTTACTTCACAGAAAACTTCGTTTTTTTTCATCACAAAAAATGATCGTGTGTACGCGGCATAAAGCTTTGCAACCTCCGGGTGCATTTACAGTACATTTTCAGTGCACTTGTGGCAAGTTTAAGTAAAAGTGAATGGAGGCAGTTGCAAATCAGGAACATCTGACGAACACTGCAGGCAGCGTTATGTTTGCTTTTTCACAACGTGAGGTAAGGACTCTCAGATCATGATAAACAAAATTCTCTGGTCTGATGAAACAAAAATGTAACTCTTTGGCCTGAATGGCAAGCGTCATGTCTGGAGGAAACCAGGTGCTGCTCATTACCTGGCCAATACCATCCCTACAGTGAAGCATGGTGGTGGCAGAATCATGCTGTGGAGATGTTTTTTAGCAGCAGTAACTGGGAGACTAGTCAGGATTGAGGGAAAGATGAATGCAGCAATGTGCAGAGACATCCTTGACAAAAACCTGCTCCTGAGCGCTCTGGACCTCAGACTGGGGCAAAGGATCTTTCTATCTATCTTCCCTTCTTTATTTCTTTCTATCTTTATCTATCTTTTTGTATCTATCTATCTATATTCCTTTCCTTCTTTCTATCTTTATCTATCTTTCTTTATCTTCCTACCTTCCTTCCCTTCTTTCTTGCTATCGTTATCTATCTTTCTTTCTTTATCTATATTCCTTCCTTCCCTTCTTTCTTGCTATCTTTATCTATCTTCCTTCCCTTCTTTCTTTCTATCTTTATCTATCTCTCTATCCACCTTCCTTTCTTTCTATATCTATCTTTCTTTCTATATCTATCTTTCTTTCTCTCTCCCTGTCTGTCTGTCTGTCTATCTATATTTCTTTATCTCACCCCACATCCCATCATTAACCCCCGCAGCGCCCCCCCCCCCGGGCTGCTCAGTCTAAAATGCCCGGGCCTATTTTTTGTCCCAGTCCGGGCCTGTTTGTATTGTAGGGAGGTGGTATCTGTATAGGGAGGGGGGTTCTGTATTGTAGGGAGGTGGTGTCTGTATAGGGGGGGTTCTGTATTGTGGGGGGTTCTGTATATGAGGGGAGGTTCTGTATTCTGAGGGCGTTCTGTATTCTGGAGGGGGGTTCTGTATTGTAGGGGGGGGGGTGTTCTGTATTGTAGGCGGGTCTGAACTGTAGGGGTGGGTCTGTACTGTAGGGGGATTCTGTAGGGGGGGTCTGTATTGTAGGTAAGGGTCTGCACTGTCCAGAGGTGCAGTCTAATGTAAAAGGGTCCAGTGGTGCAGGGTGCTGTGTAATGTAAAGGGGTCCAGAGGTGCAAGGTGCTGTGTAATGTAAAGGGGTCCAGAGGTGCAGGGTGCTGTGTAATGTAAGGGGTCCAGTGATGCAGGGTGCTGTGTAATGTAAAGGGGACCAGTGGTGCAGGGTGCTGTGTATTGTAAAGGGGTCCAGAGGGTAGGGTGCTGTGTAATGTAAAAGGGTCCAGAGGTGCAGGGTGCTGTGTAATGTAAAGGGGTCCAGAAGTGCAGTGTAATGTAAAGGGGTCCAGAGGTGCAAGGTGCTGTGTAATGTAAAGAGGTCCAGAGGTGCAGGGTGCTGTGTAATGTAAGGGGTCCAGTGATGCAGGGTGCTGTGTAATGTAAAGGGGTCCAGAGGTGCAGGGTGCTGTGTAATGTAAAGGGGACCAGTGGTGCAGGGTGCTGTATATTGTAAAGGGGTCCAAAGGTGCTGTGTAATGTAAAGGGGTCCAGAGGTGCTGTGTAATGTAAAGGGGTCCAGAAGTGCAGTGTAATGTAAAGGGGTCCAGAAGTGCAGTGTAATGTAAAGGGGTCCAAAGGTGCAGGGTGCTGTGTAATGTAAAGGGGGTGCAGAGGTGCAGGGTGCTGTGAAATGTAAAGGGGTCCAGTGATGCAGGGTGCTGTATAATGTATAGGGGGCCCAGAGGTGCAGGGTGCTGCGTGATGTAAAGTGGGTGCAGAGGTGCAGGGTGCTGTGAAATGTAAAGGGGCCCAGTGATGCAGGGTGCTGTATAATGTATAGGGGGCCCAGAGGTGCAGGGTGCTGTGTAATGTAAAGGGGGTGCAGAGGTGCAGGGTGCTGGGAAATGCATAGGGGTCCAGAGGTGCAGGGTGCTGTGTAATGAAAAGGGGTCCAGTGGTGTAGGGTGCTGTGTAATGTAAAGGGGTCCAGAGGTGCAGTCTAATGTAAAGGGGTGCAGTGTAATGTAAAGGGGTCCAGAAGTGCAGGGTGCTGTGAAATGTAAACGGGTTCTAGGGGTGCAGGGTGCTGTGTAATGTAAAGGGGTCCAGAGGTGCAGGGTGCTGTGTAATGTAAAGGGGTCCAGAGGTGCAGGGTGCTGTGAAATGTAAAGGGGTCCCGTGGTGCATTTGTGAGAGGTGAGAGATCTGGGTTTTGTTTAACTACCCCACTTAAGACCCTTCATGCATTAAGATTTTGGCAACACCCACAGTTTGCTGTAACGCGCGCCGCAGCTCGCATACTCCCTCATGTGTCAATCATTCTGAGGTTCAAAAGTTGGGAGGTATGGTTACAGCTTCTTCATCAGACCAGAGTTGCGGTGTGTCAGACTGACACACACACGCCGACTCTATTATCCTGATCATGTCATACTACTTCCGGTCAGGGAAACACAACCAACTTTTCCGCCGTCATTCTGCTATATGGCGGGCGTCAAGTGGTTAAGTGCCTTCAGGTGCTGCATAGTAAATGCAAAATAATAATATCAAATGGCAGTCTATTCTGAAGTTAAAATGGAAGTTTAGTCAAACACTAACTATACTTAAATTTACTCCCACCCCTATTCTAAGCCTTTTCTATCTACCCTGTAAATACCTATGCATAGGGAGCTCTGGTCCAGTCACATGATCTCTCCAGCGGCAGGCTTCAGTGTACAGGAGAGATTGTCGACAACGGCTACTGGAGCTGGGCAATGACTTCACCCATATTCTCAGCCTTTGCACGTACCTGGTCTGCGAGCCCAATGGAGCAGAGGAAGTTCTCCCGTACAGATCCAACCAGGGGCGGACTGACAATTGGAGCTCTCGGGCACTGCCCGAGGGCCCCATGCCACTAGGGGCCCCATCAGGGTTGCCAGGTTCAATAAAACCAGGGACAGTATGTAAAAATCTGTGTTTTTTTTACATCTGTCCCTGATATGTCTGAAACCGACATGCTTTTGATGTGAAAATCCTGGGATTTTAGCTGCCCAGCCTCCTGTGGTGGTAGCCATCTGTAAGCCTGGGGGCCCCATAATCTTCTATTGCCCAGGGGCCCTATGAGTTGTCAGTCTGCCTCTGGATCCAACTCCCGGCCCCTGATAGTGGAGACAGGAGGCACGGGTGTGAGGAAGGGTATGAGAGCCTGAAGGCTTGTTGCAGATGAGTGGTCCTAGAACCAGAAGGAGCAGTGGTTGGTAGTCCGCTCAGACAGCAGGCAGGCTGGTAGGGCCACTGGAGAGTGGAGCTGGGCAGAAACAGAGTAGAGTGGTCGGGTCACAAGCAAGGTCAGTAACGGTCGGGCAGCGAGGTACAGAGGAGCAGACAGGTGCAGGGTCAAAACAAGCCGAAGTCAGATGCAGGCAGAAGGCAAGGAGAATCCAGGTAAACGGGCCAAAGGTTCAGAAGGTCACGGTTCAGGCAGGTAGCGGGTATCAGGTAACAGGAAGCTGAAAGATCAGACAGCACCGTATTGAAGTATTCCGGGGGTTTAAATGAACTGTTTGGTGCCAAGTGGCGCGCACGTTGCCTCAATGCGCGGCGCGTGTAGCGGCACGCCATCGAGCACAGACGCACGCTAGCACTCACGCACCCGCAGTCCAAGGCGCGCACGGGCGCACGCACCTGCAGCCTGGGACGGGGACCAGCGCGCAGAGTCATGCACATCAGCGCGCACCGGCGCGTGCATCAAGGCGACCAGTGCCACGTGCAGTAAAGTGACTTCTCTGACACATAGGCTTACTGTGTGGCATCTGTTGTTGGCTGCCCCTCTTGTAAACTGAAGCCGGTGTTGGGACTCGTCATGTGACCAGGCCAAAACCCCACCAGAATAGGTAAGTACAGATCTTATCTGTCATAAGGTAGATTGAATAGGCTTAGAATGGAGGTGGAAGTAGATTTAAGCTTAGTTAGTGTTTGACTGAACTTCCACTTTAAAATAGTAGTAAACCTTCCTTGTTTTCTTTAAAAAAAATAACAATTAGTTTTGCTTAAAATAGCACATTGCAATACATTGTTGGTCATACAGTTTCATGGTGGAATTTGTTACCCTGTAGACCTAGTCTAAAGCATAGAGTACATCTTAACTTTTCTTTGGCAGCAATACGTTATATAAATGTCTGAAAAAACTTCTCGCATTCACTTTCTCAACTATGGTGGAAAAATTAAAAAGGCAGTCTGATCGGCTAGAATGGTCCATGACATCTAGTGCAAACCTCTCCTATTATGTTTGTGCTCTTTGAATATGCAGTTCGATTTTTTTCTGTTAATTTGCATTGAACATTACAAGAGGATTACTCAGCGCTGGATTAACTCTGTGTGGCAAGACTGGCCACAGATAATAGGAAATCTTATACTCTACATTGTGACATAAAAAAAAAAAAAAAAATTTGGGTTTACATCCACTTTAAAGGTTTGTGTTTTTCCACCTTAATGCATCCTAATGCAAACACCTGGCAATCACGGGCCCCCCCATTTTACTTACCTAAACCAGTTCACCTGCTCGGCTTGTCCCCTTTCTTATATACCTTCTACACCTCTTCATTCATCAGATTGTTTTACTCACCTACTGTAAGTCCCTCGCCTTCTCAGCTTCCATGACTGATGACGCATCACTGCAGCCTATGCATTCTAAGCTTATTACATCTTAGGCCCTGTACGGACGATCCGTCCAAACTGATGAAAACGGACTGAAGTTCAGTTTCATCGGTTCACAGACTGATGGTCTGATGTGCGTACACACCATCAGTTCAAAAACCGATCGTGTCAGAACGCGGTGACGTAAAACACAACGACGTGCAGAAAAAAATTAAGTTCAATGCTTCCAAGTATGCGTCGACTTGATTTTGAGCACGCGCGGTTTTGAACCGATGCTTTTGCGTACTAACCATCGGTTTTGACCGATCCGATTTTAAAGCAAGTTCTACATTTTTGGACTGAAGGACAACAGACTGATGGGGCGTACACACGGTCGGTTTGGACCGATGAAACTGAACTTCAGTCTGTTTTCATCGGTTTGGACTGATCGTGTGTACGCGGCCTTAGTGATGTCATTATGCTGAGAAGTTTTTTGGAACCTCAGAGGACTCTGCTAGTGAATATGGTAAGCCATTAGGAAGTGTCTTGGATACCAAGTAGTGATGTGGACCCCAGAAAAAGGACCATAATATGCTTCAGTAGAGAAGATAAAAAACCCGGACCCAGTGTACCATGTGACCACGACTTTAGGTGTAAAAAAAGGACTTTTAGCTTAATATTTTTTTTAGGTAACATAATGATTAGATGTGGAGGGGGATAATGCCCAGAGTTTGCATGCTCCTAGGCTGTTTCTAGAAAAATTGCTTTTAATATTTGCAGTCTTATTTTATATGCAATCAATCAGTGGCGTCACTAGGGTTGGTGTCACCTGGTGCGGTATAACATGGTGTGTGGGCAGCAGCAATCATCACAGCAGGTGCCAGGGAGGGAGGAGGTCACACACGTGCAGCCGTTGTCACTTGTCCGTTGCAACCGCCACGCCGCCCGCCCGGGCGGAGATACTGAAAGCACTGTGCCGTGCGTGATGTGACTGACGTCACATGATCATCACACAGCGCAGACTGTGACAGGCAGACACAGGCTGAGGCCGCTGAGCTCTGCTGAGCTGAGTTCACCTCTCTCTCCTCGTGACTCGCGGCTCGCTGGTGGCTGGACTGGAGCTGGCTCAGCCGCTCAGTCCTAGGGTAGCCCTCAGCCGGGAGGAGCGGACAAAGGAGAAAAAGTCCAGTCAGTCGGACTCGGACATGCGGGTGGCGACACTGGGCAATGGCTGGCCAGGCTGGGCATGTCATCTAAAAAAAAAGAAAAATCAAATTTGGTGTCACCGCTTAGCCGGTGTCACACGGGTGCGGGCCGCACCCCCCGCACCCCCCTAGCAACGCCTCTGCAATCAATACTGCATTTCATTAAAAGAAATAAAAATTATGTGTATTGTACTATATTTCAAGGTTTCACAAAAAAGGTGTCTGTGCCTTCACTGTATTTACGGAAACGTCGTAACATCACTGCATCGCGCCGGAATGCGATCGTGAATTGCCGATTTCCGCTCATTAACATATTTTTTGAGCGGAAATCGGCGCCATTTTTAAGTTGAAGTAACGATGCGATGGCGAAACTCAGTTACGCTGCTCGCATCGGAGCTTCAACCCGGCGTTTCTTGTTTTCTGGTTACAGAAAACAGAAACGCCGGCTCAAAGTCACAGTTAGGCTGGCGGATCACTGGATCCGCCAGCCTAACTGTTCCTGAATCTGGCCCAAAGTGTAATAATTGTGAAGTGGAAGGAAAATGATAAATGCTTTTCAAAATTCTTTACAAATAAATATCTGAAAAATGTGGAGTGTAAAGATTTAGCATGAAGGATAGGCAGACAGTATGAGCTTGAACATGAGCTGGGTCTTTATTCAGTAGCCTCCATCTTAGAACTGACCACAGATCCCCACCCCCAGATCACATGACCAAAACTGTTAACTGTTTCCTAATAAGATAAGGAACTGGGTATAACAATTGAACTTGAAGTATAACAAAGCATACACATCATTACATCTTCCCTCTCAAGTATGAAGCATTTAATATGAGACAAAGTCCCTCCATATCTTTGGTTTAATAGCTCGACCATAGCGAGAGAAAGTAACCGCTGGCTCATCATCCGTAGGATTGGTGTCCAGTTGAGAATAACTCCCAGCATTATCACATGCTGGTACATTTATGCTGTCCTCTGTAGCCTCAGTAGACTCAATATCCATGTTTCGGACTTCTGTGCTGTCATGGGCTTGTTCTTCATCTCCATTGTCACGCGGTTCCTCCAATGATGTATCCGCAGCAGTGTCTGGACGAAGATGACGCCTGTTTCGTCTCAGTTTCTGTTCACATTTGGTCTCAATTATATATGATTTTGGTGCAATGGCTTCTTTGACAATTCGAGCGGGTTCCCATGTATTCCCAGTTACTTTGTGTCGCACAGCTTGCCCAGCAGAGAGTGGACGAAGGGATTTTGTAGATTTATCAAAATACAGTTTTTGCCTTTTCATGTTTATGATCCTCTGATCTCTTACTCGATCCTGTGGAATGGACTGAGGCTGCAATTTCTGTGGTGCAATAGGCACTGTGGTCCTCAGTGTTCTACCCATTAGCAGCTGTGCAGGTGAGCATAAAAATTCCATAGGTGTTGCACGATAGTTTAACAGTCCTAGGTACACATCCTGCCCTGATGATTGCGCTTTCAGTATAATGGACTTGGCTATGCCAACATACTTCTCTGCTAGACCATTGGCCTGTGGGTGATAGGGGCTTGTGGGTTTGTGCCTGATTCCCCATTCACGCAGGAAGCACTGGAACTCAGAACATGAGAATTGTGGCCCATTATCAGACACAAGTTCTTCACACACTCCATGTCTTGAAAGGATTGTTTTTAAAGCCCATATGACTGTTGTTGCTTTTAAGTTTCTCAGCTGCACTAGCTCAAAGTATTTGCTGTAGTAATCTACTACTATCAGGTAATGGTTGTCCTCAAAATTAAAAATATCTGTAGCCAGCCTCTGCCATGCCCGTGAAGGAGCATTCCACGGTGTAAGCGGTTCTTTTGCATTGTGTTTCTGAAATGTCTGGCAGGTTTCACACTTCTTTACAAGTGTCTCAATATCAAAGTCCAAATTAGGCCAGTAGACCAACTCCCGCGCTCTGCGCTTACACAGAGTGATGCCCAAATGCCCCTGATGGATTTGTTTCAGTACTTCTGTCTGTTGTGACTTAGGAATGAGAATACGGTCACCCAGAAATATGATGTCCGAGTTAATGTAGAGCTCATCTTTCATAGGCCAGAATCCCTGTAGTTCAGGACACAGCTTCTTTTGTTTTTCTGGCCAGCCATTGCACATGACACGAGTTAGTTTTTCTAGAACTTTATCCTGTTTGGTGTCTTGTCTTATCTTCTCCAGCCGTACATCTGATATTGCAATGTTCGCTAGTACTGTATGTACCTGTTCTTCCAACTCAGGTTCATCCCGTACTTCATGTCCTTCTAGAAACACCCTAGAGAGGGTATCTGCCATTGGAATTTCCTTTCCAGGTTTATATTTTACTGTGAGATCATACTGCTGTAATTTCATAACCATCCGCTGCAGACGCGGAGGTGTAGAAGCTAGTGATTTCTGTAGGATGTACTCCAACGGCTTGTGGTCTGTTTCCACAACTACCGGGCGACCATATATGTACTGGTGAAATTTCTCACATCCATTCACAATAGCCAGCATCTCTTTCTCAATTTGGGCATAATTGGCTTGCGTTGGGGTCAGTGCTCGTGAAGCATACGCCACAGGACGTCCTTGTTGAGTCAGTACAGCACCTAACCCAAACTGGGATGCATCCACTTGAAGTACAATGTCACAGTTTACGTCAAAATATTTCAGTATTGGCCCTGGATGTTTAGTGATCAGTTTTTTCACTTTGTCAAAAGTCTTTTCCATGTTTGCATCCCAACACCAAACAGCATCCTTCTGTAGCAGCGTACGTAGCAGTGCTATCTGTTGAGCAAGGCCCTGAGAGAATTTGGATAGATAGTTGAAGATACCTAGTGATGTCTCCAGCTCCTTTCTGGAGGTTGGGGCTTTCATGTTAAGAACTGCTGTAATCTTCTTTGGATCAGGCTTCAGACCCTCTCTGGTTAGTAGGTGTCCAAAATATGTAACTTCTTCTACCCCAATTTGCATTTTGTTAGGATTGAGTGTGAGATTCTTCTCACGACACCGATTGAGCAAAGCAGTAAGGTTTTTGTCATGTTCCATTCGATCCTTTCCAAAGACCAGCAAATCATCAACTATGACTTCAACACCCTGTAGACCAGCGATCAATTCGTGTGATTTCTTTTGAAATATTTCCTGTGCAGATGCTATGCCAAAAGGTACCCTTGTGAAGCGCCATAGACCCGAAGGGGAGTTAAAGGTGGTCAAGTAACTGCTGGCTTCATCAAGACGCAGTTGCCAGTAACCAGAATGGGCGTCTAGTACACTGAATACTGTTGCTCTTTACTAGCTTGTGCGATATATCCTCTATGGTGGGGAGTTTGTAGTGTTCTCTCATTATCACTTTGTTCAAATCATGTGGGTCAATGCATATACGAATTGCAACTGTATTCTTCTTCTCCACCACAACCATAGAACTGACCCATTCCGATGGTTTCGTGACCTTTTTTACTACCCCCAGCTTCTCTATCCTAGTGAGTTCTTGTCTGACTTTATCCACAAGAGTTAAAGGTATTCTTCTTGGGGCGTGAATGACAGGCTGTGCCCCCTCTTTTGTACGTATGCGGCTTACACCCGGGAGGCACCCCAGGCCCTTGAATAGATCACAGTACTCACGTTTAATGTCAGCCTCTGTCAGACCTCTGTGCCCACCATCCACAGTCATTATGGTCTTCACAAGTCCAATCTCTTTACTTGTTCTGAGACCTAGCACGGCTGGGGCTTGAGTTTCTATCACAAACAATTGTAAAACCTTTTCAGATCCCTTGTATGAACATTTTGCATGACAGCGACCCATTACTTTCAGCTTTTCACCACCATATCCCATTAGTTTCGGTAGGTCTTGAGTCTCTAAGGGGGATTCATTACTGAGGTGTTCCAGGTATATGTGGCTTGGTACACAATTCACTTGTGCTCCTGTATCTATTTTGAAAGTAATTGGAGTTTTGCTAGCACCTATCTGTAATGTTACAGTTGCTTCATCTGCAGACTGATGTGGTTTTTGTATTGCTGCAAGATATATTGGGGTGCAGTCTGACCCTGCATTGTCATCGTTGTCCTCTATGGCATATACAGAACGTGTTTTTGGCCTTCCAGTTTGTGAAGACAGATTACAAACCTTGGCAAAATGTCCTCTTTTCTTGCATCTATTGCATATCTGCCCCCTTGCTGGACAGACACTATTTTTGTGGTGCATGTTTCCACAATATCCACACACTGCTTGTGTGTTACTTGTCCCAGGGCCATAGGTGCCCTTTACTCCTGTGTGTGTTCTTTCTTGCCCATATCTGCTGCTGTGATTATCTATAGCATTAATCTGGAGCTGTGTTCCTTCCAGTACCTGCATGTCCTTTCTTGACATTTCATATGCTCTGGCAATCCTTATGGCTTTCTCAAGATTTAAGTCTTCTTCCTGCAGCAGCTTTTCCTGAACTTCCTTAAACTTGCTGCCCATCAGAATGCGGTCTTTGATCATATCTCCAGCATCATAGAAAGCACAGTCTTTGGCAAGCAAGCGCAGCTGTGTCACCCATTCATCCAGAGACTCACCTCCACATTGCTTCCTCTCATAAAACAGTTTCCTTTGCACTGTGGAGTTTCTCCTTGGGTTGCAGTATGCCTCAAACTTTGCAAACAGTACCTCTGGTTTCTTTTTGTCCTCTGCAGTGATGTCCCCACATGCTTGCCACGCTCTGCACACATCACGTCCTTTTTGTCCCACACAAATCAGAAAGTGAGCTGCTTTCTGCTGGTCAGACCATCTCTCTGCATCTGGCCCTGCAAACACCAGTTCTATCAGCTCTTTCCACTGTAACCAGTTTTCAGACACATTTCCTGCTTCCAAATCCAGGGATGGAATGTTCTTTGTGTTGCTGTGTGCTGCCATGACTCTCTGTTCCACACTTCTGGTACCATGTAAAGATTTAGCATGAAGGATAGGCAGACAGCATGAGCTTGAACATGAGCTGGGTCTTTATTCAGTAGCCTCCATCTTAGAACTGACCACAGATCCCCACCCCCAGATAACATGACCAAAACTGTTAACTGTTTCCTAACAAGATAAGGAACTGGGTATAACAATTGAACTTAAAGTATAACAAAGCATACACATCATTACATGGAGTACATTTGTATTCAGTCCCCCGGAGTCAATCATTTGTAGAACCACCTTTCTCTACAATTACAGCTGCAAGTCTTTTTAGGGATGTCTTTATCAGCTTTGCACATCTAGAGAGTGAAATCTTTGCCCATTCTTCTTTGCAAATGTAGCGCTACCCCTGAAGGAGCCGCTGGATGATTGTTGGGATCGGCAAATTAAGTTACCCTATCGTTGTCTAGGGGAATGATATAGGAACAAAGTAGTGAGCGAAGGTCCAGACAGTCAATAAAGGTTTTTTCCAATGCTTTATTTCCAGGCCAACATAGCCAACATCAACTTCAGTTAGGAAGGAAGGACAGGTTGATGAAAGAAGAGAAGAACTTGTGTTGTCAGGCCTGGATATAAACGGGCAAGCCTGCCCTTAGTAGTACCAATTTGTAAGTTCGTCGCCACTCCTGCCTGAGTGGGTGAAGTGCCCACGGACAGGTCTTTTTTCTCTACCCTGGCAGCCGAGGTGTCACTTTAGATGTCTGGGAGGAACAGGTCTTTCACACAGACCTGGCTCTAGAGCCTCTGCCACAGGCCAATTACTTTAGATGAGATTAGGTGAATGAACAGAGCGAATCCTCCAAGTAAATTACAGCACAGGTCACAGAGAGACAGTAAAACGTACCTGTCAGCATCCCGGTCACCGGACCCCCGATTGGTTCGTTTAGGCCCTGTGGACAACCTGCCTCCGGTTTCCCCTCGAGCCGATCTCCCAATCGCACAGCACACAGCATGTGATCCATTCAATAGGACAGGGAACCCAGTAGGTCACTGGGGTCCCCTTTCACCTCCGGTTGAGGGTCGGTGAAGCCTGTGAGCTTGGCCAGGTGGGCCACGCCGGCAGAGTCCATGGATGCGCGCACCCTAAAGCTGAATGCCGCACCTGGAACCGGGACCCCGCAAAGAAGAAGAGCCTTGAGCACATGACACCCGTCACAGATATACTCCTCCCCAGCATGCCCAGCGAGGGAAGAACTCCTCCAATTGGCTGCTGGGGAGGACTTGCTCTGCCAGAAACCCCTCTGGCGCCAACTGCCGACCAGAGATGATACCACATCCCTAGAATACAGACTGACCCAGTGGACCTTTCCGGGATGACAGAGGTCATAATTTAGGTAAATATTGACTGGGAGCAATGTAGCTCTCCCAGTCCAACTAACATTAGCATAGTGCCCATGCTGAAAGCAAGGGGGCGCTACACAAAATAGCTCAACCTCTGTCAGATTGGATGAAGAGCGTCTGTGAACAGCAATTTTCAAGTCTTGCCGCAGATTCTCAATTGGATTTAGGTCTGGATTTCAACTGGGGTATTCTAACACATTTATATGCTTTGATCTAAACCATTCCATTGCAGCTCTGGCTGTATGTTTAGGGTCATTGTCCTGCTGAAAGGTGAATCTACGCCCCAGTCTCAAGTCTTTTGCAGACTCTTAGGCCTGGTACACACGAGGCAATAGATTTGTTCAAAACGGTCTGTCCAACCGATTTGAACAAATCTGTCTGTTTGGATTTTGGTTTGCTCGCGTGTACACACGAGCAAACCAAAATCCCCACCAGCAGACGGCGCGCTGACGTGTCGGTGACGTGGCGGTGACCTTGACGCCGCCACGTCACCGCACCAGGAAGTAAAACACCATCCATTTGGCGCCGGTGCGAGACGACATGTCTGCTGGTAAGTGTACTAACCAGCAGACATGTCGGGCGGACGGGTTCCCACCCGATAGATTTCAAAGCATGCTTTGAAATCTGTCGGGTGGCCAAATCCGTCGGCTCGCCCGTACACACGATCGAATCTGTCTGCTGGGACAGTCTAGCAGACCGTTTCCAGCAGACAGATTTGATCGTGTGTACGCGACCTTAAGCCCTGTACACACGATCGGTTTGTCTGATGAAAACAGAGCGATGGACTTTTTTCATCGGACAAACCGATCGTGTGTGGCCCCCATCGGTTTGTTTTCCATTGGTGAAAAAAAAATAGAACATCCTATGGATAAAATACCGATAGAAAAAAACAATCGTCTGTGTGGAAGTCCATCGGTCAAAAACCCACGTATGCTCAGAATCAAGTCGACGCATGCTCAGAAGCATTGAACTTCATTTTTTTCAGCACGTCGTAGTGTTTTACAGCACCATGTTTTGGCACGGTCGTATTTTTGACAGATGCCTCGTACACACGATATCTGATCGTGTTTACGAGGCTTAACAGTTTTTTTTCTAATATTGCCCTGTATTTGTATCTTCCCTGTCCCTGCTGAAGAAAAGCATCTCCACAACATGTTTCACGGTGGGGATAGTGTGTTCAGGGTGATGTGCAGTGTTTGTTTTCCGCCACACATAGCCAGGGCCGGATTCCAGACAAGGCCAACAAGGCCAGGCCTCGGGGCGGCAGTGGGTGCAGGGGCGGCACTGCGGCTGAGAGGAGAGGACACTTTTACTTTCATATTCGGGAGTCCCCCCTGTCATGCGGATGGTGAGAGGAGAAAAAACAGAGGGAAGAGGAGGTGAGATAGTTCTTGGCAGCAGCAACCCCCCTCCGGGTTCTCAATGTCATTTTGTCATTTTCGGCAGCAGCACCCCCCAATGCTCAATGTCATTTTTGGCAGCAAACCCCCCCCCTCGCTTCTCAGTGTCCTGCCGAAAAAGTCCCCCGGCGGATAATGTCCCCCCTGTACTGTGCAGGCGGGGGCAGCATTGAAGGACCTGGCCTTGGGGCGGCAAAGGGAGTAAATTCGGGCCTGCACATAGCGTTTTGCTTTCTGACCAAAAAGTTAAATTTTGGTTGCATCTAACCAGAGCACCTTCTTTCACATGTTTGATGTTTGCTGTGTCCCCCACATGGCTTCTAGCAAACTGTAAACTGGACTTCTTATGGCTTTCTTTTAACAATGGCTTTCTTCTTGCCACTCCTCCATAAAGGCCAGATTTGTGGAGTGCACGACTAATAGTTGTCCTGTTGACAGATTTTCTCACCTGAGCTGTGGATCTCGGGAGTTCCTCCAGAGTTACCATGGGCCTATTGGCTGCTTCTCTGATTAATGCTCTCCTTGCCCGGCCTGTCAGTTTAGGTGGACGGACATGTCTTGGTAGGTTTGCAGTTGTGCCATACTCTTTCTATTTTCGAATAATGGATTGAACGGTGCTCCGTGGGATGTTCAAAGCTTGGGATATTTTTTATAACCTAACCCTGCTTTCAAGCTCTCCACAACTTTATCCCTGACCTGTCTGATGTGTTCCCTGGCCTTCATGATGCTGCTTGTTCACTAAGGTTCTTTAACAAACCTCTGAGGTCTTCACAGAGTAGGGGCAGCTGCTTAATTAATTAAGGGTGTCAAAACCCCACTATCACATTCAGGCATTATTTTTGTTCATAGCGCGGATTCATTCACCCCACTTCACAGAATAGCTGTATTTATACTGATGGCTAGATTCACGTATCTCGGCGCATCTTTATGCGGGCGTAGTGTATCTTCTTCACGCTACGCCGGCGCAACGTTGAAAGGCAAGTATGAAATTCACAAAGAAAATGCGCCCAACGTTGCGTAGCGTATAGTCGTCGGCGTAAGCCAACTTAAGTCAAAGTAGGTGGAAGTGGGCTGGAAGTGGGCGTGATATATTAAAATGAAGCGTGACCCCATGCAAATGATGGGCTGAGCTTCAAAAAATGAACAGCGCATGCGTCGTATCTTGGGCGCATCCCAGTGCACATGCTCACAGTCACGTTGAAATAACTGTCTAATGCCGCGTACACACGTTCGTTTTTTGCGATGAAAAAAAAACGACGTTTTCTGTGAAGTAAAAAACGACGTTTTTGAAACGTCACTTTTTAAAGACATAGGGCCAGATTCAGGAAAGGTTACGCTGGCGGATCGAGTGATCCGCCAGCCTAACTGTGGCTTTGAGCCGGCGTTTCTGTTTTCTGTAACCAGAAAACAAGAAACGCCGGGTTGAAGTTCCGATGCGAGCAGCGTAACTGAGTTTCGCCATCGCATCGTTACTTCAACTTAAAAATGGCGCCGGGGGCGTTCCCGCCGATTTCCGCTCAAAAAATATGTTAATGAGCGGAAATCGGCAATTCACGATCGAAATCCGGCGCGACGCAATGACGATACGACGTTTCCGGACGGGATACGCGGCGCATAGATATACCTACATGGGGTTGGAGTATCCTATGTTAGGTATAGGCGTCGTCATCGCGTCGGAAAAAAAAAAAAAAACGTCGCTTGCGTAAAACGGTCATGAATGGGAATGTGACGTCATTGACGTTCATTCACAGATTTTGGAGCATGCGCACGGGGATGTTTTGACACTCGACGCATGCGCAGTACGTTGGCGGCGGGATCGCGCGTAGTTAGCATACTACACGCCCCGTACCCGCGACATTTGAATTCCGCCGGCTCATTTGTGATGCGCTGCCGCAACTTTAGGAGCAAGTGCTTCGTGAATGACAGCACTTGCTCCTAAAATTTCGGCAGCGCAACGCAAATCAGAAGCGTTACTCCAGAGCAAAGATGCTCTGGAATACGTGAATCTGGCCCAATTTTGCATACACACCATCGTTTTTTCACAAAAAGCGAGGTTACGTTCACCACTCTTTTCCATTGAAGCTCGCTTCATAACTAGCTTCTGTGCATGCGCGGGTTGAAAAACGTCGTTTTGAAAGACGTTTTTGCTACACACGGTGACTTTTTGTGAAACAAAAAACGACGTTTTAAAAAACGACACAAAAAATTCAAGCATGTTGGAATTTTTTTTTGGTCGTTTTTTTTAAGACAAAAAACAACGTTTTGCCCACACACGATCAATTTAAATGACGTTTTAAAAAACTTCGTTTTTTTTCATCGCAAAAAACGACCGTGTGTACGCGGCATAAGATACGTCGAAACACTGCCTACGACAAGAACGTAACCTACGCCCAGCCCTATTCACGTACTACGTAAATGGCGTACACGACGTAAAATTTGACGGCGTCCATTCCCTAGTCCATACCTTTGCATGGGTTGTGCCTCCTATATGAGGAATAACTTTACGCCGGACGTAACCCTTGCAAATTGCAAACTTCCATATGCACCCAGCGTAAATATGTGCCCACGATAAGCCGGCGTAGGAAAGTTCCGTCGGTCGGAAGAAGCCCATTTTTCAACGTAACTTAGTTTGTAGGTCCGGCGCATAGATACGACGGCGCACATTTGTACTTACGCGGCGTATCTGTAGATACGTCGGCGTAAGTGCTACGTGAATCCGGGCCTGAGTTTAAATTACACACAGGTGGACTATTTATTAATTAGGTGACTTCTGAAGGCAATTGATTCAACTAGATTTTAGTTAGGGGTATCAGAGTAAAGGGGGCAGAATACAAATGCACGCTACACTTTTCAGATATTTCTTTGTAAGAAAAAAAAAAATTAAAAGCATTTATCATTTTCCTTCCACTTCACAATTATGTGCCAGTTTGTGTTGGTCTATCATATACAATCCCAATAAAACACATTTATGTTTTTGGTTGTAACATGACAACATTTGGAAAATATCAAGGGGTATGAATACTTTTTTAGGCCACTGTATATAACATGTAATTGTTAGATGCTTCAGTTAAAAATGTTTGCTTGTTAGAGTTTTCACACAAAATCTAATATCCCTTTCTTTAATTATGTTAAATTGTGGAAAGTTAAGTTCTTCTTTGAAGGAAGGGTGTCATTTTAATTTACTTTATTGTGCCTTTGATTTTCCAGGAATAATGTGCACAGGTGTTCAGGCCATCAACAAGCAAGAAGTGATGCTAAGAAGATAAATTGATGATGGGACCTGTACTTTGAGTTGGGAGGAGGAGGAGTAGCTAATGAGCCGGCAGAATTTTGGCAAGGTGCTTAGCTAAGGTGATTTTGAAAAATATAAAATGTGCGAGCAGGCTCATAACGGTCACTCTGACATCTGTCATCTTTCCTGTGAACAGTCCCTCTTCCTTCTTCTCCAGGTGAGTACAGCAGCAATTTTGTAATGGCTACATGACGGCTAGGTAGAAATTCGTTTTTTAATGTGCTGGATTAAATGGGTTTAGAATTTAAAATCTAGTCCTCAGGACTCAGGAGAGGAATTATCTAGTATATATCTTTTTACTTAATTAAATACTTGATTTTTGTATGAGTTAAAACAGCATTTTCTAGTTGGTGACAACACTATTTGGTGGTATAGATGGTGCCACCATATAGGACCTGTGAGTTCATGGGACACACGTGTAAATTCTGTGTATTAACCACCCATGTTCTCAGCCATCATATTTTTAAATGTTAAATTCCTGTTACACAAGTAGAATTGTAAGGCCTATGTAAACTAATGAATACCTTCTTTTTTTTTTACATTCGATCTTTCACTTATATAATGTCAGGAATATTATTTTTCTTATACCATATAAGATTCCTTACTTTATATTCTTTTTGCATATCTACCTTTTCTATCTCTATATAAATATTATTTTTCTTTTGCCGTACTGCCACCTTAACTGTACACATAGTTGGTCCCATGAGTGGAGAAATATGGCTGACTTCACTGTAACTGCTATTCATGCACATTGCATCCTAAAGCTAGCCTCATAATCACCAGCCTGTTGCATTAGGGTGTGCACCTCAAAGCTCTAACACATATGCGTTTGACATATTTACCGGCCTCTTTCCCACTCTCCATCCTGAAACATTAGGAGGAAGGAGGGAGCAAGGAAGCACATTGGGGACCCGGCAACAGAAGGAAGAGGAACAGGGAAAGGAGGGGTGGCATATTTTCATACCGATCCCCTATATTTTCCTCCTGTGACAGCTGAATGCTGACAAAAGGCAGAGGAGGAGAAGCCTACTTTTCAGCTGCTGCAGGAAGAAAATACAGATCGGTTCCACTAAATTCAACCCCCGCCACCTCTCCTGTGCAGGTTTTGAGGGTATGCAAAGAAGGATTGCAGTTTACCTATCACATGTCCACCATTGACAGGTTGCCAACTCCAGGATTAGGGTATGCCCTGGCACACCTGATACACCCCTTGCGCACGCCTATGCTCATAATAGAATTATTCCAAAACAGTCCATGTAGGGTAATCTCTGTCCACATATAACCAAAATCTCTTTGAGTATCCAGGACATACACTATAAGAAACAGACTCAACCCAATAGAAAAGTACCTTGGAAGCATTTATGTTTTCATGAGACAGCTGTAAGTACTGTACTTGCTGCCCATTTTCAGGGACACCCATTGGTTACATTGCCCAAACTCACACCAAGTTCACGTGCAAGGATGCTGGTCTGAGTCCACTCTAATCCTCCTGGTTACAGTTGCTGTTAACCCCTTAACGTCTGGAGCACTCCATCCACAGGCCTGTACTTTGACATGGTCCAGATTAGGGCTCCAGGAGTCTAACTGAGCACACAGGGCCCATGGTATTAGGGGGATTGGGTCACCTGGCATGTGTTACACAAGGTTGTTCTCTCTCACCCCCAGGAGGGTAACTCCTTTTCCATAACCACCACCTGCTCCTGAGCCAACCAGGCTTGCACCAGTAAATAACACATTAACTCTTCTTTACTAGGTACTTAACCCACAGCATCCATTAAATGCTGTTCCCCTGGCCGAGACAAGGATGAGGCAAGGAGTTTGATACTTTTAACGTTACTGAAAAGAGTAACAAATTACAACAACCCACATATTGGTATAATATCCTGTGTACCCAGTACACACAGCTTTTACTGGCAATAGTAAACAATACACAAATCTCTTAAGTTCAGGTATTTCTAATGGCTATGGCCTCCACGTGTCCCATTCCTCTCACGGGCTCCAAGAGGAGCTCTCCTTATCAAAGGACCATCCTAGCAGCTGCTGGCATGCACGCTATAGCTTGATCTCCTCCCCATTCTATTTAAAATAACAGGACAGGGCAGGGCTGGACTGGGACAAAAATTTGGCCCTGGACTTCATCCAGACTGGCCCACTTTGACAGGTTTCTCCCATGGCGGCCGGACAACTCCCGCACCCCCCCGGCCACCCAAGCCTCCTCTCCCCCTTCACTAGCCACTAGCCGTTCTACTTTATTAGAGTAGAATGCCTGGTACTGGTACTTTCATAGGCAGTACCAGTGGGGAAGCTAGACATTATTTCACCCGGGCAAAGAATCAGTTCGGTGCCCCCCTTATGGGACAAGATTAGGCAGAAGTGAGAAACTCCCAGGCCATAGCTGTTGAGTCGGCTGTCTGTCCCCTCTCCCATGTTCTTCTGTCATCCCCCCTGCTTCTCTGTTCCCCCCAGATGAGTGCTGCCGGGAGGGAGAGGAGGTGAGTGCTGAGGGAGAGACAGAGGAGCGGAGGAGGGTGGCGGTCCGCTGTCACTGAAGCCGGCCCACTGAGCCATCGGCCCACCGGGAAAGTCCCTGTAGTCCCAATGGCCAGTCCATCCCTGGGACAGGGACAGGGCCAAGTCAGGCCTCCACCAGTTAAAAGGGAACCCCTGCTTACACAGTGTTGTGTATAAAGTAGGAGTAGCTTATCCTATTAGACATAAGCAACTTTGGTGTTACCAGGTCCCACAAAAGTTTTTGTATAAATAAAAGCTGGGCCATTTTTTCCATCATTTTTATTGAAACACTGCGGCATTTAGCTGCTTTTCATCAATTTGTTGCTTTGCCAGCAAGTTGGAGATAACATGACCTATTGATATCAATCATTACTAGAACTGTTGATTGGTCCACAGTTTCTATGTTTAAAGTATATCTAAATCCAAGAACAAAACATTTATATATTGATGACCAACTGCCCTTAGATGTGATGGCTGGTAAGTAAGTCTTCTGCAAGTACATAAAAAAATCATTTTGATCCTGCTAAAACTTTAGTTTCCTCATCACTTCCTGTGCATAGAACTGAATCTCAAACAATGTTCTCAACCTTCCTGGCTATATTCTGTAAACTTCAGAATATCTTCCCCCATATAGTGGAGATGTGGGGAGGGAGAGTTATTTGTATTCCAAATCAGGAAGGCGCAGCTACTCCCCCATAGGGGTAGCATGAGCGAGCATTGCCACCCTTGGACAGGAAATGTGTTACTGGCAGAAAATAATGTAGCTATCACATTTAAGGACTGGTGAACTGCAATATATTATATATTTTACATTTTAGGGGGATTAATTATGCTTAAAGTGGTAGTAAAAACTAATACTAACTATTCTGGAAAAAAATATCTCCCCCTCCTCCCACCCATTCTGCTTATCTTGTACAAAAAAGATCTATGTATTTACCTATTTTTAATCCACTTTGGTCCAGTCACATGATACTGCTGGTCAAAGGTTCCTGAAGTTCCAGCTCCCCTGTGTAAGGGAGCGTGCAACAATAGATGCAAATTCCTGGGGCATGACCCATAGGCTCTCATGGTACTGAAGTAAAAATACTGTAGTTAATACACACATCTTTTTTAATACAGGGTATTTTAAGAATAGTTTGTATTAGCCTTATCTTCCACTTTAACCACTTGAGGCCCGCGCTACCGTCGGATGACGGCAACAGCGCGGGCCTCAATATCCAACATGCCGTCATTTGACGGCATGTCTTTCTGGCGTTCCCAGCGCGCGCTGTACAGCGCGCTGCGGGGAAGCCCTGTGTTGTCCGTGTCCCTTGGACACGGGCAATCACAGATCGCGGCAAACGGCCAATCTGAGCGGCCGTTTGCAATGCGATCTGTGGGCGAATGAGAGATGATCTCTCATAGATCATCTCTCATTGCCGGCTGACACAGAGACAATGTCCTGTCTCTGGAAGGGAGGAGCCCGATCTGTGTTCCTTCCTACATAGGGACACAGATCGGTCACCCCCCCAGTCACCCCCCCCTCCCCCTACAGTTAGAACACACCTAGCATACACATTTAACCCCTTCCTCACCCCCTAGTGTTAACCCCTTCAATGCCAGTCACATTTATACTGTAATTAGTGCATATTTATAGCACTGATCGCAGTATAAATGTGAATGGCGCCAAAAATGTGTCAAAAGTGTCCGATGTGTCCGCCATAACGTCGCAGTAACAATAAAAATCGCAGATCGCCGCCATTTCTAGTAAAAAAAAAATAATAAAAAATAATAATTCTCTCCCCTATTTTGTAAGCGCTATAACTTTTGCGCAAACCAGTCGCTTATTGCGATTTTTTTTATTTTTTTTTACCAAAAATATGTAGAAGAATACGTATCGCCCTAAACTGAGAAAAAAAAATGTGTTTTTTTTTTTAATTGGGATATTTATTATAGCAACAAGTAAAAAATATTGTATTTTTCTTCAAAATTGTCGCTCTTTTTTGTTTATAGCGCAAAAAATAAAAATCGCACAGGCGATCAAATACCACCAAAAGAAAGCTCTACTTGTGGGGAAAAAAGGACGTAAATTTTGTTTGGGAGCCACGTCGCACGACCGCGCAATTGTCAGTTAAAGCGACGCAGTGCCGGAAAGCTGAAATTTCACCTGGGCAGGAGGGGGGTGTAAGTGCCCAGTAAGCAAGTGGTTAAACATGATTTCTCAGTGTTTTACTTTTTTTTCGCTACACTAACTGTTGGTTTTTTTAATAAATCAGTTGAGACTGTCACTCTTTTCTCCGAAAATAACATCCTGCCATATTTGTTTGACCTGCCTGATACAGTTTTTGTTTCTAATGTCATTCCTCTTGGTATTCTGTAACCCTAGGTTTACCATTCACCTCCTCATCATGGCCCTGTGGATTCAGTGTCTCCCTCTTGCAGTCCTTCTCAGCCTATTTACTTCCAACGCTCAAGCCTTTCCCAACCAACACCTTTGTGGGTCTCATCTCGTGGAAGCCCTATATATGGTGTGTGGAGACAGAGGTTTCTTCTATTCCCCCAGAAGTAGAAGGGATCTGGAACAGCCTTTAGGTAAGCTTTAAAAAGTATCTTCAGCCTTACCTTCAGTCTTGCATAGCATGAGGTGACATACTTTGATGAGTCAAGCCACCAAATACTAACGTTTCAGTTTTTGTCTGCTGTTGTAGAGGTAAAGAACCTAATGATCCCAGCTTTGGTAAGATCTTTGCTCTACCAGGTTTGCTGGGATTTAAATACTTTTCAGAGGACCGACCCTTTAATTCAGAAGTTCCAAACCCCCACCAACTACATACTATATAACACTTAATTTAAAAGTGCAAGATACCTATCTTAACCCGTGGTCAAACAACAATTCAGGTCTTCTATACTTTACTGCATAGGAGGTGGGTCCTTCTGGGGTGACATGGACACCTCCTATTGGTTATCCAGTGACAGGGTCCCTTTAGGATTTCAAGGACTTCAGGAGCATGACTGCAGCACTAGATCACTGGTCATTAATGAGGGAAACAGCCAACAATTAGGCTTTATAAGTTACTGTAGTTTCTTTTAAATACCTGGTCAGTAAGTGGGAAGATTTAGAGTTGTATCTGGAGATTTAAAGAAGAATCCCAAGATTGAACCTCCCTATTGCCAGCTGTTTGTTGGGCCTATATCAACAACGGCTCAGGGCCAGTTGCAGAAAAGCAAATAAAGGACAGAAATGTGCCAGAAACACACTTTAATTGATCATTAATATTGAACTCTGGGAATATGAAAAATATAATGAATATAAAGAATTGTTATAGACCAAGAGATTTGAAGAAACATGTCCGCTTTTAGTACAACATAGGAAATATCTTGATATTAACTTAATTGCTAAGTTTCAAAACATTTCAGAACAGATAATTAATTCTTATGTCTCCTGGTGCCCAAACCACTGAACTCTGCTCTAATACAGAGAAGTCACCCCATGAAACTTCCAGGAGTGTCAATGTCCTGGTCACCTGCTGTGCTCAGTGATCCCTCCTTGTTCTCACTGTGGTGATATAGGGGTCTGCCGAAGGAACCACTGAGCGCAGTAAAGGACCAGGAGACTGACACTCCTAGAACAGTTTCTGAAGAGACTTAAAGTGGAATTAAAGGCAAAATCTAACTCTAAAAATACTCCCACCCCTAATCTAAGCCTGATCTATCTAACCCTGTAAAGAAAAGATCGCTATACTTATTCTAAAGATGCCTGGTCCATTCTTCAGTGACACCTTCTATGTGCTGGAGAAAGCCAACAATTGCTTGGAAATACATGGGAAGTGATGTCACCCATAGACTTATTATGGGGCTTCCATTGTCGCCTGCCTCTTCAACACACTGAAGCCGCTGCTGACAGCTCAGCCAGGGACCAGATCGGAGCGGCTTCAGACTAGGTAAGCATAGTGATCTTTTCTTTACAGAGTTAGATAGATTATGTTTATAATGGGGGTGAGAGTAGGTTTAGAGTTAGTTAGGTTTTGCCTTTACTTTCACTTTAAGGGGAGCATTTCTCTCTGGCTATGGAGATACTTCACCATTTAGACACAGTTCACAGAAGGACAACAGATAGTGACAGGTTCTGTGCAATCTATAGCAATCTGTTCGGGCTTTCAATTTATGTCTGGCAGAGAACAGTCTTGCAATGCAGACTTTCATGGAATTTCATGTGACCAAATCCCAAGGGTCACAAAGGAAGCTTATTCTGGATGACGTGATAAGGTGTGCCACAATAAATCATGACTTTATTATAACCCAACTTTCACCATGCCCCCTAATCACTGTAGCACTATATCACGCTTTGTGTAGTGCACTTTCTTTAGGCCACAGAAATCTGTGTATGCAGTGAAAGGGCCACTTTGTTGGATTAGCCCCCAAGGCTAAAGGTTTACAGTCCTTTTGATTTGACTCCTATTTTGCAATTTCAAGTTTGGGGACAGACCTTTCTTATATTTATTTTTCTCTGCCTACAGTCAATGGCCTCCAGGGCAGCGAGCTGGACGAAATGCAGGTCCAATCACAGGGGTTCCAGAAGAGGAAGCCAGGCATTGTGGAACAGTGCTGTCACAACACATGCTCTTTGTATGATATGGAGAATTACTGCGCCTAAGAAGCAACTGCGTGATGGCTACCAAGGACACTTACATAAATAACATCTTCTGTACAAAAGTATGAAACAAAATATCTAGGCACTTGACCCTTTTAAGTAAAACATTATCTGTTTTTATGACTATATATATTTATTTCATGCAAAATTACACCTGCATGAGATATATATATATATATACACACACACACAGTATAGTTACCTCCTATATGCCCAAAATGGCATTTTGTCTACTGTATTTATTTTGTGTTTTTGCTTGCTGAACTCTACAAAAAATTAAGTGCTATGGTTTTTTAAGTAGCAGCAGATGCAGGCTTTTTTATTTTAACAAGGCAAAGGTCAATGTGCCGGAGCAGTATCTTGTGCCAACCAATCAACAATCATCTTTTTATTTTTTATTTTGATGAAACAAGAAAGGTGATTGGTTACGATGGATTACTACACAGTTTTTGGTTGCTCTTTGTGCTGCATTAATAAACAAGCCCTGCAGTGTTACTATGCAATGACTGTATATAGACATGAGTGGAATACTGAAGGATAGGTGGGCAAGACTTTTTTATTTTTTTGTAGCGTGGGTTCATATAAGGGTATCATGTTTCCTGAGAAAGGGGAACAGGGTGACAGTGAACGAGCACATAGAAAGAATACAGTGGTGAGAACTATTATGTGTGCCCAGTGCTTTCCTGACACTGAATGGGGTGAATTGCCCTACAAATGTCCTACAAAGCCTCTTTTCATAATGTAAGTGTCCTGTACCTATCCATCCTCTCTCTCTGCCTGAATACAAATAAATGGAAGAGATAAAGCATTTCTCTTTGTATTATTTCTTTGTGCTACTGTGTGTAATACATTTGATTTATACATGCATTAAGTTGAGATTTATATGCTGTGGGGCTGTCATCAAGCTCCCAGCTGCTGTGATTAGCTGCCTGTTTTTACATCCAGCCAACGGAAAATAAGAGAGGCAAAAATACATTGTGTAAAAAGAAATAACAACAAAAAAAAAATCCACGTCGTAGCTACTACATTTTTTTCAGGCTAAAAACACTATTAAAGTATCTTATGCATAGAATTGCAAACATTTCACCCAGCAAAGTGGAGGTTAACTTGGCAGTAAAACAGGGCATGCAATCTCTGGGATTTTCAAAGGGGTGTATAAGGGGACAAGGGGGTAGACAAAGCCAAAAGACCTTATATCCCATTGTAAGATAAGCTGTGCTGCTTTCTATTAAAGAAGAAGTTATGGCTGGAACGGGAGGGGGTGTCTTGACTGTTGGCTTGAATCCACTCGCTGTTGCCTACCCCCAGACCCCCAAACCCCCCTATTCCTCTCCGCCCCCCGCGTTCTTATCCTGAGCTGAACCCCTGTTTGGCTCTCTTCCAAAAAAGCAAACCTCGAGCCCTTCGGAAAGCCCTGAGACTGAACGCCCCAGTCTGATGGCCCCCCTCTCTGCGAGACGGGGGGCTTCCTGCTCTGAGGCAGCTGGGAGCTCTGTGCTTTGTCTCTGGTGCTGAAGGAGGGGGAGAGGGGTTGAAAGGTTAGGGGAGCAACACTCTGCAGCCCACGAAGTGGGGTTAATGGATAACTGTCTGCATGCCTCTGATGGAAATAGCTAACTGTGCAATGTTCTGCAGGTAATTGGTGACTATAGAGCTGTGCTCTGTTTGTCCCTTGTAGGAAACTGAATCATGAAATATGAAATATGCTTTTGCCGGCATATGGTAAGGAAATGATTAATAACGTAATATTCTGCAAGGGTCATTTTATGGAAACCTACTTTATTTTGTAAATCCTGATAAAACTTTAGTTATTGGGGTAATGGTATATTTTAGAGTTTGGATAAAAGAGTAATAAAATGCAGCTGTGTTGGAACAGTTAATAGTGAACCAGTGTGCAGCAGATTTTCTAAATATTTCATATTTCAGAGATATGCTGGAGATGCAAGGCTGAATGTCAGACTACATCAAGTATTTTCCAAATACTACACAATCAGGCAGATAGTTACATATGCTCATCTTACAAGGTCACACATGTCTGAATATATAATTGAGAGCCCTGATGTCACTTTTGGAACTTGTTCTCCAAAATATATTAACCAGGGTTGTTTTCTGATGCCTTCATTTAAAGTTCCATTGAACTTTGAATTTAAATAAGCCAAATGCATTCCAGCTGCATTACAACAAAGAGGGTTAATACCTTAAAGCTTATTTTCCCTAAAAGCGGAACTCCAGTCATTTTTTCATCTATTAAATCCTCTACCCTTGTTGTTTTAACTTTGGATAGTAAAACATTTATTTTCTGCCAGTAAATACCATATACAGCCTACTTCCTGTTTCTTGTCTAGTAAAACGCTTAGGCTTATGCACTCTCGTGAGAGTTTTCCAGGAAGGGGGTGAGTCGTAAGAGGGCCAATGAGAGCTGCAGAGCTGGAGGAGTGCCTCCGTTTTCTCTGTGTAAATCCAGGAAGTGAACAGGCAGCAGCATCAGCTGCAAACATTTAAAATCAATCAAGCCAGACTCAGTGGAGGGAGATTTCTGCAGCATATTTGACAAGTACAGAATCACAGTATATTTAAGATAATGGGCCAGATTCAGGTAGAGTTACGCTGGAGTATCAGTGATTCGCCAGCATAACTCACACTTTGAGCCGGCTTATCTGTTTTCTGTAGTCAGAAAACAAGATACACCGGGATTGAGTTCAGATACGAGCGGCGTAATTGTATTTCGCCGTCGTATCGGAACTGCAATTTGAAAATGGGCGCTCGGGGCGTTCCCGCTGATTTACGCCAAGAATATGTAAATCAGCGAGAGACGGAAATTCAAGATCGTACGCGGGGCCGACGCAGTGACTTTCCGAAATTTCCGTAAGCAATACGCGGCGTAAAGAAAAACATGCCCCCTAGGTGGAGTATCCTATGTTAAGTATGGCCGTCGTCATCGCGTCGAATTTAAAAAGTTTAGCGTCGTTTGCGTAAAACGTCCGTGAATGGGGATTGACGTCATTGACGTTCACTGACAGAATTTGGAGCATGCGCACTGACAGTCGACGCAGCGCAGTACGTTCGCCGCGGGATCGCGCCTAGTTTAAATAATACATGCCCCCTACCCACCCAATTTGAATTCCGCCGGCTCATTTTCGCTACGCCGCCGCAACTTTAGGAGCAAGTGCTATGTGAATAACAGTACTTGCTCATAAAGTTTCGGCGGAGTAACGTAAATGACAAACGTTACTCCAAAATTAAGATTCGCCCATCTACCTGAATCTGGCCCAATATGTAAAAGTGGTTGGAGAGAAGCTTCAGAATGTAAAATATGCTTTTATTACAAATTATGTGAGCAGACTGCAGTTCCTCTTTAACCCCTCATGCACACTGGACTTTATAATAATGTTATAAAAAATGGCAGTAGCTTTGCATTGAGTTTTTCAAAGTTATTTTTTTAGCATTTTTCAGCATTTTTTTGCATTAACAGGGTCCTTTTTTTTTTTTTTTTCAAGAGGTTAAAAAACATTAAAAAAGGCTGGAGAGTCATGTTTTTAAGCGTCTTTTGTCATTTTTTGAGGTTAGACGTTTACACCTGAAAAACTCTTCTTACTGTAAAACCCACTAGTCTTGTTTGTTTGTTTTTACAGTCAAAAAACTCCCCAGCTAAAAGTTGATAACAGCCTATGTGTGCATGGACACACAGTATAACATGCTGGACAGTTTGGACAGTTTATTCTAAAGCCAAAAACAGCAGCCTTAAAAAAAAATCTAAAAAATTCCAGTGTGCATGAGGCTTTAAATCATGGGTGCTCAACCTGTGGCCCTCCAGCTGTTGCTGAACTACAAGTCCCATCATACCTCTGTTTTTTGGGATGCTTGTAACTGTCAGCCTTGCAATGGCTCATGGGAATTGTAGTCCCACAACAGCTGGAAGGCCACAGGTTGAGCACCCATGCCTTAAAGCAAGTATAGCCTTGCTCTCTTGGTGGAAGCAGTAGCTTCTCTGCAGAGTTCTGCCATTCCATTTACTGAGTCAGTCCTAGAGCTCTGAAATTAGCAAAGCTTATTGCATGCTCCTTGCTATTTGGAGTGCTCTGGCTCGGAAGCAGCTAGGGGCATGTGGGACCTTTGCAGGGAGATCATTTTAGAGGGTCCCACTCTGCAGCATGCTGATAGTGAACAGGCTTTTCTACTTAGTCTGTAGCTGATTTAGAAAGAAAAAAATATCTGTAAAACCCCTTTCACACTGGGGCGTTTTTCAGACGCTGTTGGGCTAAAAATAGCGCCTGTAAAGGGCCTGAAAAACAGCTTACCTGCAGTCACAGTGTGAAAGCCCTCAGGATTTCACACTGAGGTGATATGCTGGCAGGAGGTTAAAAAAAAAAAACTGCAAGCAGCATCTCCTCCACAGCTCCTTCCCATTGAAATGAATGGACAGTGCGGCCGAACCGATTAGCCAGAGGCTACATACATTTTTTGTCCTCCTCCTAGGGACCAGTTTAGTTATTCAACTGCCTATGTTTTTTCCTCTCCGCGTAGCATACCTGCTCTATTGCTGTTCAGTGCCAGACCTGTGGCAGAGGCCTCTACTAATCTTCTAGAGCCAAGCCGGTGGCAGCGACTTGTTTCTTCTCAGCTTTCTCAGTGACACTCTTGCTGCCAGGTCTGTGTGAGAGGCCTGTCCAGGTGCACTGCACCCACTGCGGCTGGAGTGGCGACATGATTGATTTAACAACAGAAGGCAGGACTGCTTTCTTTATCCAAGCCTGACTCTGGGAAGTTACTCTTCTTTCATCAACCTTTTCCTATCTACCTCAAGTTGATGTGTTGGTCTTGTTGGACCAGAAAACTTCAGCTACAGGTTGGACATTCGTTATTGCTCTTCTCACTGCATCTACCCCTAGACACCACAGAGAGATAACTTAATTTGCCAATCCCAATCTAACTAGCGGCTCCTGAATGGGGTAGCGCTACACTTATTTTCATGTGTCCGTTGTAGAAGACTTTTTCAAGTTCATTCAGTTTGATGTAGGTCAAGATCATCTCCAGCTCCAGCCATTCGGGCTTTCAATATCACCCTGTGTATTTTCAGGAACTTATTGCTTGTTATAGTCTTTATCGAAACAAGGAGCATACGCCTACATAGTTATGTTTATGTCCTTCTCCTACAGTCCCAAGACAAAAACAGACAGCTGTTGGAGCCCAGAGTTCAGGTCTTTCCAAGGCTCCTTAAATTCCTGTGCATTTCTTCCAGTCCTTGTCAACCTCAGGTTTTCTACGAGGATTCCCAACAGAGGTTGTGGAGGTAGTTGCAGTGATGCCTTATTGTCCAATTAGGTCATATTCCTCCTGCTAGCACAGTTCAGCTTCCGGAACCCAGTGCACCTTCTCCTCAGGCTAGGTCTTCTGTCACTGGGAGCAATTCTACATCCATGTCCAGCACGGTTGCGCTTGATGGCCTGGTTCTCGAGATTGGAGGTTCTCGGCTGTTCCTCCGGAGTCATCTCCTTTCTCTTGAATACTAGTTTAATGAACGCAAACAATGTTTACGGGAGAATCTGGTCAAAGTTTGTTCAAATACATATCTGCTGTTGACAGATCATGTCGTGATCTAGAAGTTCTGAATATTCTAGGCTTCCTCCAGTCGAGTTTAGATCTGGCTCTATCGGTCAGCTCTGTCGGAGTTCAAGTGTCAGCTTTATCGGCCTTCACAGATGTATGCCAGTCTAGGCATCTTTTTCTGTCCAACAATTCTTCAAGGGAGAAGCTAGGCTCAGACCTCGGAGTAAGCAGAGGTTTTCCAAATGGAGTCTCTCTCTTGTTCTTAACTCCCCCTTGCGAATGTTCTAGTGCTGTCTCTGTTAAAGACCTCTCTGTCAAGTTTGCCTTTTTTCCTACCTATCACTTTGGCATAAAAAAAACTCAGAAATCGGTTCACTAGTTATTGAGAACTTTTCTTAACGTTCCTTCCCGTTTGAGTGGTGCTGTTACCTATGCTTGACTCAATACCCAAGGGTGCATTAGTCTTTCATGGGAGCCAAAAAATTGTTCTGCTAACTTCATATTTCTTACTTGCGTCCTTTAGACGTGGGAGAGGGTGTGCTGTGGCTTAGTTGGTTAAAGCGCATGTCTAGTAACCAGGGAGTCCTGAGTTGACTCCCAGCAGTGCCTTCTTTAAGTTCTAGGACTCCTTAAGATATTGTGAAGTTATATCTACAAAGCTACTACTTCCTTTAGTCTTCAGAACGCCTGTTTATTCTTTTGCCAGAAAGGACAGAGGAATCTAGGATGATTGTGACACGGATTGCCTAGACCATCCAACAGGCTCACTGTCATGTCCCAGGGTGTATTCTAACCGGGATTTTCCTGGTCTCTTAAACCATAGCCTTACCTGCTGTGCTACAGACTCAGAGGAGATCTAGACCTTTGGGAATGTCTTTACTGTGTTCAACACTACCTCGGACTCGCTATCTCCACCTGCTGCCAGCTGTGGACAATTGTCAATCTAGGCAGCCTTTAAATAGGAAGTTATGCCATCACTCTGCGCCCGTTTATCTGGATTACTTCCCTGGGTGTTTTGACTTCTGTGATCTTGCTTGTATTGAACTCCCACCTGATATCTCGATTATTGTACAGCCTGCTGATTTTGTACCTTACCGCTAAATCATGTATGACCTTTGCCTGCTTGACCCTTCTCCGTATTTCGATTGTGTACTATTTGCCTGATCCATTGCCAACCGAATCTGCCTGACGACGCTTTGCCTGAATCTTCAGCATACTACTTCCACTTCGGACACTACCTTTTACAGGTTCCTTACATTATAAACGGGCCACAATGGCAGTGGACCCTGCTGAGATTGTTAAGGCGATTACACGTCAGGGACAATCGATTGGAGCTCATGAACAGCATCTTTCTTCCCTGGACGCCAAGTTAGATGAACTTTTCACTATGCTTAAATCTTGTTTGCCTGGTTCCTCTGCAACAGTCCAGACTACGATCCAACCCACCTCTTCTGTACCACCAAAACTTTTTGCCAAAACCTTGCCAGACAAGTTTGGTGGTGATACTGAGGACTGCAGAGGCTTTTTAAATGTTTGCCGTTTGCATTTCCGCAACAACCCTGCGACTTTTAGCACTTTGTCTGCCAAAGTGACCTTTGTAATTTCCTTGTTAAAGGGGAAGGCCCTGGCCTGGATCTCTCCTTATTTGGAACGCAACAATCCTGTACTCCAAGATGCTGACAAATTTCTGACCTCTCTCCAGACTGTATTTGACAAGCCAGATAGAGCTTCTGCAGCTGAGTACTCCCTCTTGGACATACAACAAGGCACCAGGTCTGTGGCACAATATGCTATTGAGTTCCGTACCCTTGCTGCTGACACTAATTGGGACTAAAGGGCATTACGCACAGCCTTCCGAAAAGGTCTTACGGATCGCATCAAGGACGAATTAGTCTATAAGGATCTCCCAAAAGACCTTGAGAAATTCATAGAGCTGTGTGTTCGTCTGGATGTCTGGTACCATGAAAGGTGCCAAGAGAGACTTAGAACCCTCAAGCTTCCTAAGCCAGTTTACCGTTTGGCCCCAAACTTCCAAGCACCACCTCTGCCAGAACCTGAAACCTCTGTTGAAACCCAGGCACCTGTGGAACCCATGGATGTAAGCCATCTCCACCTAACTGAGTCAGAGAAACAAAGGAGGCGTTCATTGGGCCTATGCCTGTACTGCGGACTTAAAGGACATTTAGTATCTGTCTGCCCTTGCCGTCCAGTAAAAAGGCAGGGTCTAACCAGTGTTGGAGGAGCTGGATTAGACCTTACAGGTAGATCCTCCAAGACCAAGATTACCGTTCCAGCTACTATCCATTTACATTCTAAGCTTGTTTTCTGCAAGGCTTTTGTGGATTCTGGAGCTGCTGGCATATTCTTGGACTACACTTTTGCAAGAAAGAACAACATCCCGTTTGTTCCAGTCTAGACCCCTGAACATTACCATCCTGAATGGACAGCCCTTGGGTGATGGCATTGTGAAATTTGAGACTACGACAATCACCCTTCAGGTAGGCCTCCTCCACAAAGAGGAAGTTGTCTTGTCTCTCATTGATTCTCCGCTTCTGCCTATCATCCTTGGTTACCCATGGTTACAACTTCACAACCCTTCTTTTGATTGGGAAAATGGAGAACTAACCTCCTGGGGATGGTCCTGTCGCCCTAACTGTTTGTCTCAACCCAAAAGACTTGCTGCTTGCATGTTGGCTCCTGTGACTATCCCACCTACCTTGCCTCGTGAATACCATGAGTTTGCAGACGTATTTTGCAAGCAAAAGGCAGAGGTGTTACCTCCACATCATCCTTTTGACTGTACAATTAAATTGATTCCCGGAGCACCTCTTCCCAAAGGAAGGACCTACCCCCTGTCTCTGCCTGAACAAAAGTCTATGGAGGAATACGTAAGAGACAACTTGGAAATAGGTTTTATCCGACCCTCTTCTTCTCCAGTAGGAACAGGTTTTTTCTTGGTTGAAAAGAAAGATGGGGGCCTTTGACCATGCATAGACTATCGGGGGTTAAATCAAATCACCGTAAAGGACTCCTATCCTTTGCCTCTCATTCTTGAACTGTTTGATGTACTTAAGGGGGCTGTTATCTTCTCCAAGCTAGACCTACGAGGGGCTTATAACCTGATTTGAATTAACAAAGGGGACGAGTGGAAGACAGCATTCAACACTCGTAATGGACACTTTGAATATTTGGTCATGCCATTTGGGTTGTGTAACGCACCTGCTGTCTTCCAACGTTTCATGAATGACATTTTTCATGATTTCAGCAACCGTTTTGTGATCATCTACTTGGACGACATTTTAATCTTTTCCAAGACTCATCTAGAGCACATCTCGCATGTGAAACAGGTATTACAACTACTTAGAGAAAACCATCTTTATGCAAAAATCGAGAAATGCAGTTTCCATCAAAGGTGTATTCCTTTCCTTGGGTACATCATAAGTGCTGTCGGTTTCCAAATGGACCCTCAAAAACTTTCCGCTGTCTTGCAATGGCCCCAACTGACCACTTTAAGAGGACTCCAAAGCTTTTTAGGGTTCTCAAATTACTACAGACGCTTTATTAAGATATTTGCCTCCATTGCGGCACCCCTTACTGCCATGACTAAGAAGGGTACAAATTGCAAGGTGTGGTCTTCAGAAGCAAAATCAGCTTTCCAGCGATTAAAGGACATGTTCAGTAAAGCTCCAATTCTTCAGCATCCAAATCCTGATCTCCAGTACATTGTTGAGGTTGATGCCTCTGAGGTTGGAGCAGGTGCCGTACTCTCCCAGAGACAGCCAAAGTCTGGTAGAATCCATCCAGTAACTTTTTTCTCTAGAAAGTTTTCTCCGGCAGAGATGAATTATGATGTTGGGAATCGAGAACTACTGGCCATCAAACTGGCATTGTCTGAATGGCGACATCTTCTGGAAGGGGCTCCCAAGCATTTTACTATCCTCACTGAACATAAAAACCTACTGTATCTTCAGACTGCTAGACGTTTGAACTCACGTCAGGCTCGATGGGCTCTGTTTTTCTCCCGTTTTAATTTTGTCCTTTCTTATGTTCCTGGGCATAGAACCAAAAAAGCTGATGCCCTTTCCAGACAGTTCGCTACCTCTGAAGAAGATCAACCAGCCGAGCAGTATATAATCCCACCTCACAAAATTGTCGCACAGATCTCTACAGCCCTTTCCCAACAGCTACAAATAACCCAGAATCGTGTTCCCCAGGGAAAAGATACCACTAGGTCACGTGTACGTAGCCCCTAGTCTCAGAAAACCTGTACTCCTTTGGGCATATGATGGCGTGTTATTCGGTCATCCTGGTGTCACCATCACTCTTAAGACCTTGCAGCGTCATGTCTGGTGGCCTCGTATGAAAAAGGATGTTACTGACTCTGTGGCTGCCTGCCCAACTTGTGCTGCTAATAAAGTACCCCGCACATTGCCTGCTGGACTGTTACATCCACTTCCAGCACCTCGCCAGCCTTGGACCCATTTGACCATGGACTTCATTGTAGACTTACCCAAGTCCGAGGTCACAGTGGATCGCTTTTCCAAAATGTCTCATTTTGTGCCGCTCCCGGGATTATCTGCAATGAAAGCACTGTCCACTCTCTTCCTTTCCCATATTGTAAGACATCATGGCATACCTACCAATGTCATCTCAGACCGCGGATACCAGTTCATTTCCCGATTCTGGAGAGCGTTCTGCAAGAAACTGGGAGTAACGCTCTCGCTCTCTACCTCACATCACCCTCAAACTGATGGTCAAACCGAACGCATGAACCAGACCCTAGAAACCTACCTTCGACATCATGTCAATGCCTTACACTCCAACTGGTCTGAGTATTTGCCCTTAGCTGAGTTCGCCCTAAATTCCCGTTGGCACAGTGCTCTTCATACCACACCATTCTACGCAGCCCTAGGTTATCACCCTCAGACTTTTCCCCTACTTCAGCCTTCTTCTAGTGTACCAGCAGCAGATCAACGGGTGAAAAATATTCTACTACATTGGAAGAAGATTTGTTCATTACTACGAAAGTCAGCCGGCAAGTACACACTTTTTTCCAACAAAGGAAGCCACCATATACCTCCATATGTGGTGGGGGGCAGAGTTTGGCTATCAACCAAGTATGTGAGACTGAAACAACCTTTTACCAAATCGGGCCATCGATTCATTAGTCCTTACAGGATCATTGCTCGAGTTGGGCCAGTCTCCTATCGCTTAAAATTACCTTCCTCTCTCCGGATACATCCCGTGTTCCACGTTTCCCTCCTCAAAAAAGCAATTTTCAACCGCTACTCCAGATCACAACAGCTACCTCCTCCTGTTTTTGTTGATGGACAAAATGAGTTTGAAGTCTCCAAGATTCTTGATTCCAGAAGACAGGGCCGTGGCGTTCGGTATCTGGTTCATTGGAAGGGATATCCTGTCACAGACCACTCCTGGGTTCCAGCCAAAGATCTACATGCCCCTTCTCTTTTCCAATATTTTTATTGAATTTCAAAAAAGGAAGGAATACAATAGAAAGACAGGCATTATCTGTCAATGCAATGAAAATCGAGTTAAAAGTACAAGTCATTGAAGACACGACAGTATAACCAACATATAACATTTTCCCAGGTCATGCCCCTTCTCTTATACGAGACTTCCATACCACGTTTCCCACTAAGCCCTGTCATGTCCCAGGGTGTATTCGAACCGGAATCTTCCTGGTCTCTTAAACCATAGCCTTACCTGCTGTGCTACAGAGGTGATCTAGACCTTTGGGAATGTCTTTACTGTGTTCAACACTACCTCGGACTCGCTATCTCCACCTGCTGCCAGCTGTGGACAATTGTCAATCTAGACACCATTTAAATAGGAAGTGATGCCATCACTCAGCGCCCGTTTATCTGGATTACTTCCCTGGGTGTTTTGACTTCTGTGATCTTGCTTGTATTGAACTCCTGCCTGATATCCCGACTTTTCTACAGCCTGTTGATTTTGTACCTTACCGCCAGATCGTGTATGACCTTTGCCTGCCTGACCCTTCTCCAGATTCCGATTGTGTACTATTTGCCTGATCCGTTGCCAACCGAATCTGCCTGACGACGCTTTGCCTGAATCTTCGGCATACTACTTCCACTTCAGACACTACCTTTTACAGGTACCTTACGCTCACAGAGACAAAGGCTTGGATGCTTTGGAGGAAGTATCTGCTCACTCAACCAGGAGTGGGTCTACCTCTAAGGCAGCTCTAACCGTAGTTTTCCAGATGGGAAAACCTCTGGTGTGTACAGGGGGAAAGTTACCAAGCAGGTTCTCGGGTTTCCCCTTGGAATTCCCAGCAGACTTTTTACCGCCGGGAATCCCGGTCGTGTGTACATGGCTTTAGTATATTCAATTCCCATTGAAAGATATTTGCTTAAACTTTCCACCAAAGAAAAGATAATCTCCTCAAGTTGCTACAGGATCATAGTTCTATAGAAGTTAAGTGTCCTATTTGTACATAGTTTTACAGTATCCCACTCAATTCCCTAACCCCATCAAAGTTACCAGAAAAAAAAAAAAAACATATTTGAGCCGAAAAGTGACTGTGACTGTGTGCACAGCTGCAGGGCAACTGATGGGAAAAGGAATCCTGGGTATTATTCTAGTGACTCCTTCGGGGGTAGTGCTACACAGGTCCTACATTGCACAGCTGCTCTACAATGGAAAACTAGTGTGTCTACCTAGAAATCTACCTACAAAACATTTTCTAGGCTTTAAAGAAGACCCACTGCATTATGCTAGTGTAGGGACCCTGTCCCATGTAGTGATGTCCCCGACCTAAATGAGTAAAGTACTAGTACTAGTAAAGTATTTATGAACGCCACAGACCATGCTACCACTATGGGACCCAAATGCACAAAATGCACAAGGGACCAGTACTAGCTTGGCGAGCAACAATTTAGAGTATAGAAGCCCCCGGCATATCATTCTGGATAAAGTCTGAAGGGATTGAAAAAAAATATAATAACATACTATGGGACTAATATGAATTAATTACTTGTGATGAAAAAAACATCCAGAACATGAAAATATTGGACCTTCTGTTGTGTAGCAATAAGTGCTGGTCTGCATTCTTATCTTTAGCCATATAATAACATTCGTCTAGTCTCCACGTTTTTCTCCTCTCTATTCTCTCACATGCTGTTGGCTTCATAAGTAAAATCTTGTTTATATTAAGAGGAGCATGTGAGGAGTAGTGGAGAGATGAAGTATGGGGGTGGCGCTGCAGGGGTGAGGTAGTTGGGCTGAGGAGAAATGTAGAGCTGGGGAAGGTTTAGGGAAAAATACAGGGGTGAGGGGGCGAGAATGTATCTGGAATTTGCCTCCTTATATTACGTCTGACCTTTCATTCTGACTTTCAGATGAGGTCTATTTCCCTACCATGCAGAGAGAGACCATAGACAGACATTACTTAATGAACCCCTTCCATTCCACAGATCTGCACTGCGCTGAGACAACTCTTTTAGTTATCAAGCCAGAAATCTACAGCAAATCCCCACTGCACTGCTCTCTAGATCTTTCATCTGTTTTTCCGAGGAAGACAGCTAAGTGGACTGCCATTAACAATAAGCAGACCATTGCTAAGCTCTTCATCACCCCAGGTCGGCAATGCTAAGGATGGGATAACAGCAATTGTTTTAAGCATAACTAAATTAACTATTGATGGTAATGTTAGGAGGTAACTTTTTTTTGCATAGTTTTGTCTATTAAAAGCCAACGTCAGCCAAACCATTAAATTTTTTTATAAAACGAGGAACATTTGGAACCTCTGTTACCTTTTTATTGTTACTATTAAAGAAATAGTCACTCCAACACTTTATATCAAGGCTTGACAAATTTGCTTGGAATCTAGGAGCTAGCTAAAAATGTTAGCCCATCCCACCAAGATTGCGTGCAGAAGCGAATGCATACGTGAGTAGCGCCCGCATATGAAAACGGTGTTCAAACCACACATGTGATGTATCGCCGCGATTGGTAGAGCAATAATTCTAGCCCTCCTCTGTAACTCAAAACATGTAACCTGTAGAATTTTTTTAAACGTTGCCTATGGAGATTTTAAAGGGTAAAAGTTTGTTGCCATTCCACGAGTGGATGCAATTATTGAGCGTGACATGTTGGGTATCAATTTACTCTGCGTAATATTATCTTTCACAATATAAAATAAATTGGGCTAACTTTACTGGTCTCTTAATTTTTAATTAAAAAAAGTGTATTTTTTCCAAAAAAAGTGTGCTTGCAAGACGACCGCTGCGCAAATACGGTGAGACAGAAAGTATTTGACCGCCATTTTATTCTCTAGGGTGTTAGAATAAAAAATATATATAATGTTTGGGGGTTCTAACTTCCAAGTAAAGGGAAGGAGATGGAAACAGGCAGGGAAGCTCCATTAGCATTGCTGGTTGTCTTGTCATACCAACAGCCACCACAAGAGGGCGCCAGATTCCAGAAGGAACCATAGGACTGCAGAAGCCTGCAAAGCCACGGCCTCAATTAATGGCCAGCGGGGCCCGACGCGATCGCGAGGGGGGGCGTGCACGGAGACAGGGTACCCCAGCTGTGCCACCCCAGGCGCCAGGTCCAGACGAAGACCTCAGGAGTTGATACACCCTTCAGTTTCTCCCCCTCCTAGCCCAGACAGAGTAGAGGAGCAGAGCTACAGGGAATGTCCTTTTGCAAAAGCTGCTAGCAGCCTCCGGCAGGGCCTTACATTAACGGTTCCTCACATTTTGCCTCAAAACGTTTATTGGGTCTGCGACTCTGGAAGAGCCATGTATTGATTGAGGCTTCTCAGTAAAAGAACATTGACCACATCCAGACTTGTGGGGCCTTTTTTTGGTTGTCATGATTGTAACAGAATGGTCCGTGACACCCAGAGACGTTGGAAGGATGAGAGATACTCTTGTGCCAGCAGCACCAAAAACTCTTGGGTCGAAATCCACCCTGTGCCCTTTTGGGTATAGGGTGGCTAATAGTGAATCATAATTCATATTACATGAGATGGGACATTAATAATACTTCATATTGCAGGACTGAGACATCACAAGGAGTCATGATGACATGACCAGGTCAGCCAGTGAGTCATACCTTTTGTATAATAGGCTATTGAAATATCCTAAGGTGTTGGCTAGTCAATGTAAAGACACCCACTCTCACTGCCATTGTGTGATAAAGCTGTATAGAGAACTTATTCAACAAGATGTCTGTGTTACTATTCAGGGTTAATTGAACCCTATTGATAATACGGTGCCGTCATGTCTAGCTACCAATTAAAGAATTATCCTCAGTGAGTGAATAGGGGGGTGGAGATTGCATTGTCCTGTGATTAACTGTATTATGCTGTACTGGATATAAGAAGCTGAGAATAAATTGTCATATCTTTGGAAGCAAGAACGGAGCGCTGTCTCGTTTATTCTGGGAAAGGATATGGATCGTGTATGCAATATTGTCGGAGTGTGTCAGATCAGCTTGTCGTGGATGGATGGAGGTTGTAAGCGGTGGTAACCGTTACAATGATGCTCTGAAGAGAGTGCTACAGGTGTCCCCTGGCTGTCAGGCCTGAAACAGGTAGGTCAGCGACTGGAACTCCTGGAAGTGAGGCGATGAAGCTGCATAGCCAGGAGGGTGGAAAAGGGGTCTGTCCCCTCCCACCACCCACACAGTGAGAGAATCATAGGCAAAGGTATTGTGTTGCCCTGAAGTTCACATTATGTTAGGTGTCGGCTCAGCTGCCCGCTATGGCCGCCACCCGCCAGCATGTGTATGAATGTTCCAAAAGTGTATAGTGTGTTTATTTGGGAATGCTGGCAGCAGTCACAGCCAAAACAACTAACATTATTCTTGTTTAAAGAGGAAGTAAACCCTCTTGTCAAAAAAATAATAATACGACAATCGACAATCATAATGAGCATACAAGCTCATTTTGAATTACTTACCTGAGATCAATGCCCCTGCAGCGGCCCTCGTTTGCCTTCTCTGACGCCGCCATGGTACGGGTATGGCTGCTCCGGAGCAGAAATGACGTCACTCGCGCCACTAACAGCATGATGCCGTTAGTAGCGGCAGACTCCTAAGCATTTTTTTTTGGGTGCAGTTTTGATTTGTAATGGTTTCTGTTTTCCCCCACTACCAGGCTCTGACTGGCCATAGGGCATACCGAACGGCCCTCGCGGCCCGGGACCGGCTGTGGCCTGCGAACGGCCCTCGTGGCCCGGTTGTGGCCCTCCGCGGCCAGCGGGCCGTATGTCACGTCTCCCCAGGGGTGTACAGATAGAGAGATCAGCTGGGGTATCAAAGCCAGCTCTGACACTTCTCCCCTCCCCTTGCTGCCCCCACGACCAGTTAGAGAAGAGCAGCTGCTTCTACACCTCCCCCTCCTCTCCTCCTGTGTCTGCCCCGCCCACTCTCCCACAGACACTGTTCTGCTGCCTAAGGGATGTGGGCGGAAATATTCAAGCCCAGCAAACAGAAAGGAAAGATGGAGTCTGATATCCATCCATCCAGTCAGTCCCTCCTGCCTCTGAGTGAGTACTGTACACTGATGTAGGGGTACCCTTCACCCCCTTCTCTCTTTCTTCACCTTTTTTTCTTTCTTTCTTTCTTTCTGTCTCTTTTTTTTTTTTTCGTTTGCGCCCCCCAAAAATTTTGAGCACCAGCCTGCACTGTAGATAGATAGCTAGATAGATAATAATCTATCTAGCTATCTATCTACAGTGGCGACTGGTGCTCAATTTTTTTGGGGGGCGCAAACGAAAAAAAACAAAAACAATTGCAGCCTCACTGTACCCATCAAATGCAGCCACTGGGCCCATCAAATGCAGCCATGGTGCCATCAATTGTCACTACTATGCCATGCCGTTAAATGCAGTCACTGTGCCATCAATTGTCACGACTGTGCCATGCCATCAAAGGCAGTCACTGTGCCATCAATTGTCACCAATGTGCCATGCCATCAAACGCAGCCACTGTGCCATGCCATCAAACGCAGCCACTGTGCCATCAATTGTCACCACTCTGCCATGCCATCAAACGCAGCCACTGTGCCATCAATTGTCACCACTGTGCCATGCCATCAAACACAGTCACTGTGCCATGCCATCAAACACAGCCACTGTGCCACCAATTGTCACCACTGTGCCATGCCATCAAACACAGCCACAGTGCCATCAATTGTCACCACTGTGCCATGCCAACAAACGCAGCCACTGTGCCATCAATTATCACCACTGTCCCATGCCATCAAATGCAGCCACTGTCCCATGCCATCAAATGCAGCCACTGTGCCATGCCATCAAACGCAGCCACTGTGCCATCAATTGTCACCACTGTGCCATGCCATCAAACACAGCCACTGTGCCATCAAGTGTCACCACTGTGCCATGCCATAAAACACAGCCACTGTGCCATACCATCAAACTCAGCCACTGTGCCATGCCATCAAACGCAGCCACTGTGCCATGCCAACAAACGCAGCTACTGTGCCCTTTAATTGTCACCACTGTGCCAATTGATGCCACTGTGCCCATTAATTGTCGCCACTGTGCCCATTGATGCCACTGTGTCCATTGATGCCACTGTGCCCATTGTCGCGGCTGAGCCAGAGGGGGAGGCTGAGCCAGAGGGAGCGGCGCTTCGGTGCCCTCTATAGATGCACCACCACAGTCTATCTATCTTCTTTCTATCTTTATCTATCTTCCTTCCTATCTATCTCTATCTATCTATCTATCTATCTATCTATCTATCTATCTATCTATCTATCTATCTATCTACCTTCTTTTTTTCTTTATCTATCTTCCTTCCTTCTTTCTATCTTAATCTTTCTTTCTTTATCTATCTTCCTTTCTTCCCTTCTTTCTTTTTATCTTTATCTATCTTTCTTTATTTATATATCTTCCTTCCTATCTATCTATCTATCTATCTATCTTCCTTCCCGTCTTCATATATTTATCTATCTTTATTCCTTCCCTTCTTTCTTTCTATATTTATCTATCTTTATTTTATCAATCTATCTTCCCTTCTTGCTTTCTATCTTTATCTATCTTTCTTTCTCTATCTATCTATCTTCTTTCCCTTCTTTCTTTCTATAGTATTCATTCTTTCTTTATCCATCTTCCTTCCTTTCTATCTATCTATCTATCTATCTATCTATCTATCTATCTATCTATCTATCTATCTATCTATCTATCTATCTATCTTCCTTCCTTCCTTCACTTATTTCTTTCTTTATCTATCTTCCTTTCTTTCTATCTATCTATATCTATGTATCTATCTTCCTTACGTCCCTTCTTTCATTCTATCTTTATGTATCTTTCTTTATCTATCTATCTTCCTTCCTATCTATCTATCTATCTATCTATCTATCTATCTATCTATCTATCTATCTATCTATCTATTTATCTATCTTCCTTCCTCCCCTTCTTTATTTCTATTTTTTATCTTTCTTTATCTTCCTTCCTTCCCTTCTTTCTATGTGTATCTTTTTTCTTTATCTATATTCCTATCTATCTATCTATCTATCTATCTATCTATCTATCTATCTATCTATCTATCTATCTATCTATCTATCTATCTATCTATCTATCTATCTATATCTTTCAATCTATATCTATCTATCTATATCTATCTTTCCTTATCTTTCAATCTATATCTATCTTTCCTTATCTTTCAATCTATATCTATCTTTCTTTGTATGTATCTTTCTCTCTCTGTCTATCAATATTTCTTTATCTCACCCCACATCCCATCATTAACCCTTGCCACACCCCCCCCCCCCCCCGGGGCTGCTCAGTCTAAAATGCCCGGGCCTATTTTTTGTCCCAGTCCGGGCCTGCCCACGACATATGTAGGTAGTTAGTTCCAAGGACCTTCTAAAATAATTTCAATACTACTATTTCTATTTAGTCTCCAGCCAACAACTTGCCTTTTCATCTACAGTGCCTTGCAAAAGTATTCACCCTCTTGGCTTTTTACCTATTTTGTTACATCACAGTCTTTAGTTCAATGTTTTGTTTTAATCTGAATTATATATGATGGATCAGAACACAACAGTCTAAGTTGGTGAAGTAAAATTAGAAAAATATATACATAAAAACGATGATAATTGACAGGTGTGTATGTGTTCACCCCCTTTTGTTATGAAGCCCATAAAAAGCTCTGGTGCAACCAATTACCTTCAGAAGTCACATGATTAGTAAAATCATGTCCACCTGTGTGCAATCTAAGTGTCACATGATCTGTCATTAAATATACATACCTTTTTTAAAGGCTCCAATGGCTGCATCACCTAAGCAAGAGGCAAGGAGGGCATTAATCAGAGAAGCAGCACAGAGACCTAAGGGTAACCCTAGAGGAACTGCAGAGTTCCACAGCAGAGACTGGATTATCTGTACATAGGACGACAATAAGCTGTACGCTCCATAGATTAGGGCTTTATGGCAGAGTGGCCAGAAGAAAGCCATTACTTTTAACAAAAAATAAAATGGCACCTTTTGAGTTGGCAAAAAGGCATGTGGGAGACTGCCAAAATGTATGAAGAAAGGTGCTTTTTGGACATCAAAGAAAATGCTATATCTGGCGCAAACCAAACACATCATATTACCCAAAGAACACCATCCCCACAGTGAAACATGGTGGTGGCAGCATCATGATGTAGGGATGTTTTTCAGCAGTCTGGACTGGGAAACTGGTCAGAGTTGAGGGAAAGATGGATGGTGCTAAATACAGGGATATGCGTGAGCAAAACCTGTACCACTCTGTGTATGATTTGAGGCTAGGATGGAGGTTCACCTTGCAGCAGGAAAATGACCCCAAACACACTGCTAAAGCAACACTTGAGTGGTTTAAGGAGAAACATGTAAATGTGTTGGAATGGCCTAGTCAAAATCCAGACCTCCATCCAATAGAAAATCTGTGGTCAGAATCAGAATTAAAGATTGCTGTTCACAAGCACAAACCATCCAGCTTAAAGGAGCTGGAGCAGTTTTGCAATGGGGAATGGGCAAAAATCCCAGTGGTAAGATGTGGCAAGCTCATAGAGACTTATCCAAAGCGACTTGGAGCTGTGATAGCCACAAAAGGTGGCTCTACTTTATGCACGTTGACTTTTTCTGTTATTTTGTCATATTTGTCACATCTTCAAAGTTGTGGGCATGTTCTGTAAATTGAATGACACAAATCCGCAAACAATCCATGTTAATTCCAGGTTGTGAGGCAACAAAATAAATACTTTTGCAAGGCACTGTATCGTAAATGTCACTTGTAATGCACATGTTATATAAGTGATACCAAGAGAGACCATCTCGTCACCATGCAAAATATGCACAAATACAAATGTTCATCTTAAAGTACTGGGATGAGAAAAATGTCTGCAAAAGACATTTTTGTAAAATCCATAAGCAATGCAGCTTATTTGGCATAACTGCAATCAAAAGCAGCTGCTGGATCAGTTTACAGAAGTTTAATGCATACAATGCACAAGCCAGAAGCGCTGCCTCTGAAATGGTTAATACAGTATGTTCATATGTGTTTTCCAGTGCATTGCACTGGGATGGAGACCTCCTCATTTCATTGAGAAAGTTTAAAACTTAAGATGCCCTTCCACCCCTCCTAACATGACACATCCCATCTGTCAGCCTCTGAAAGTCCAAAACAACACATGTTGGAGAGAGCAGAGACGAGGAGGAGAAGCAGAGGGAGATTGTTTTTATCCATAATATAAACTAAATTCACATAAACATTATTGTTTATCCAGGAGATCCACTTCTCTCCCAAGTCAGAGCTCAATGATGGCATCCCCGGCGCCTGCAATGAACTTACTGAGCAAAACTTCCATGCATCAACCCCAATGTCTGAGCAATGCATGCATGCCTGAACACTGAGCAATGAATGCAGTTTGGTCACCAGCCCATTACCAGCCTGATAATTAGATTACTGTAGCGCCCCTGTACTTCCAAGTACGGATGCTGTTCAAATTTAGAGGGGGATGAGAGAATTACTTAGCTCTCATCCATGTGATTTATGTTAATTTAGTCACTGTGCTGTGCTGTTGTTTCATTCTGTGTTCCAAAGATGCCTTATCATCTCGGAACGACAGGTGGCGGCAGTGGAGACCAGTGGGAATGCCTTCTTGGCAGCAGCCAATCAGAAGAGGTTTTCCCTTGCGGGGCATGCTGGGGGAGGGTACTGCTAGAGGGCGCCATTTTGGCGTTGGGAGTTCGAGGTTGGATCCAAGTGCGGCACCTTCAGGGTGTGCGCACGAGATGACCTACAACTAAAGCTGCAGAGGGGCCCCAGTGACTTACTGGGTCCCCACTTCTACGAGAAAATCCCAAGCGAGTTGTGCTGTTCGGTGGGGAGTCAGTCTGAAGAGAGCCCGGAGGCAGGCAATCCAATAGGGCCTAGACAAGCCATCGGGGATCAAGGTGACCGGACACTGGGAGTTTGTTTTATGGCAACCTGTCAGTCGGTAACCTAAAATCAAGGACTACCTGAAGACAATTCAGGCAATTACTTTACTGAGAAGGAATCGCTCCAAAAAGTCGTGTTCCAGAGCAAGGGCCTGTGGCAGAGGCACCACTTGCCTTCCTTTTCAAAGTTCCGAGTGAAACCCCGGCTGCCAGTTCTGTGAGAGAGACTGTCCGGGTACAATACACCCACTCCAGCTGGAGTGGCGACGAATCAAAGGTATTGATGAAGCAGGACTGCTTCTGCATAATTAAGGCCTGAATCTGCAACTGTCGTTGGGGCACAAGAATAAAAGCACAGAAAGCGACATCTTGCTGTTTGGACATTCTATCATTGCTCACATCATCTACTTTTCATCATACCCCTAGACGTGCTACAAAGGTGACACGCCGATCCCAAATCTAGCCATCGGCTCCTGCGGGGGTAGCGCTACACGTGGGGGCTCGTCCGGGATTCGGGTGTTACCATTAGCAACGGAACTGTGAGTTTTTACTTTATTGAGGAAAATAACTATTACGTGTTGAACTGTGCAGTGAAGAAGGAGTTAATCTCAGGTGCCGGGAGTCTGGGCACACGTGCTGTGACGACGCTTGTGCTGCAACGTGTTTAGACAAGTTCTTCAAGTGGGAGGAGTTACCCACCCCTGCGTGAGACGTAGGGAAAAGCTTTGCGCCAAACGAGCAGAGAGACGCCTATCTTCGCGCCAAACAATGAGACCAACTACTTACCTGCAAGAGAGTGCCACGTGCGGGATGTCTGCTCCCTCAGCGCAATCTGTTGTTTTCCAGAGTTTGAGACCCCCGATGACTACTCCGGGAGTCTCCACCATGTCTGCCGCAGTCGGAGTACCCCTCACTGACACGGGGATCCGGATGCACACCGATGGCCTGCCCTCACTGTGCGGAGCTAGCTGTTCAGCTCCTACCTTACGCTCGGTGCAAGAAGTGCCGGGCCTCCTTATTTCAAGTCCAGCCACCCAATGAAGCTCCTCGGGAGTACCGAGTGTACTGGTTTACCAGGACTGTTACCACGGAGGAGGAAACTACCTGGCTGGAACCCTTCCCGTCCGTGGAGATCATTGAGCCTGAGGCTGTGGATGCTGAAGTCCTCACTGTCTCATCCACCATGACTCTGCTTTCAGCTACCTCGTTCACCGGAGGTAAGCACAATGGATGAGACAAACAGTAGTGACTGTACGACCAGCGTGATGAGCACGCAAACTGAGACTGTGTCGGAGGCCGCTGCTGTTAATGCGGTCTCCGTTTGGCATGCTGTTGCAGCGAGAGGCCCTACACAACCTATCCGCTCGTGTAGTGATTGGAGGCTGCCTGCTCGCCCATCGGACTTGTCTGTTGCCCCGGCCGGGGCCCGAGGTTACTTGCCCGGCGAGGAGTACAATTCCTCGGACCTGGAATCGCTATCGGACGATGGGGGATCGAGCACCTGTTCGAGCCAGAATTTCCGGAATCTTAGGGCTATGGAGGATTTCGAGCCCCTACACAGAGAAAGAATAAGCGCCCCGGCTGGAGTGCGCCAAGCGCGTTGTGTGCGCAGAGTTCGGGTGTCCCGCAGCTGACCTGGGAAGTTGGTGAGTCTGTTCCTGTTCTTAATACCACCGCTCCCCCAACTACTGTTGTGCCTACGCTTAAGCGGGCACCTGATGCCATTGTGAAACCTGGATACGGAGACCCCCGCATGATGCTCAAACTGGCCCGTTTGCAGCGTGTCTTAATGCAAAAAGTAGCTCTCGATTACAGGTATGAATACCCCTACTTACCTCCATCCCTCCTGACTGAGTTTGAAAATTTGAGGGAGAAATGGTACAGGAATGCCATTTGGGAACACCTGAATGTTCCCGTCAAGGATCGGGAGACACCATCCATCACCACGACTAACTCCCACGGGGACAAAATTCTCCTGCCAGACCCACGTTTCTACAGATAGGCCTCATGCCTATATTTTTGAACTTGCTGCTTTTAACCACTTAAGCCCCGGACCAATATGCTGCTAAATGGCCAGAGGCGTGTTTACAACTCGGCACTGCGTCGCTTTAACAGACAATTGCGTGGTCGTGCGACGTGGCTCCCAAAAAAAATTTGCATCCCTTTCTTTCCACAAATAGAGCTTTCTTTTGATAGTATTTGATTGCCTCTGCCTATTTTTTGCGCTATAAACAAAAATAGAGCGACATTTTTGAAAAAAAAACAATGGGCCAGATTCAGAAAGCTCTGCCTATCTATAGGCAGGCGTAGCGTATCTCAGATACACTACGCCGCCGTAACTTTCAGTGGCAGGTTCCTTATTCAGAAACTATTTACGCCGTAAGTTACGCCAGCGTAGTGTATCTGTGGCGGCGGAAGACCGCGCAATTCAAATTTGAAAGATGGTGGCGTGATTCATATAAATGAATCATGACCCCGCGTAAGTGACGTTTTTTTTGGACGGCGCATGCATCAATGTAAATGACGTGAACTTAACTAACGTCGAGCCCCATTCCCGAGCGATTTACGCAAATGACGTAACCGACATTCCATTTGACGCGGTCCGGACGTCCATACTTAACATTGGCTGCGCCTGCTATAGCAGGGGTAACCTTACGCCGCTCGACCGCTTACGCAAACGACGTCAAATACGCCGCGCCGCTGCAAGTACGTTTCTAAATCGGCGTAAATAGCTCAATTGCATATTTTACGCGAGAAACAACGTAAACGCCACCTAGCGGCCGGCGGAACATTACATTTAAGTCGGATCTTAGCGTAAATCCAGGGGTATCATGTTTTCTGAATAGAAAACAATGATACGCCGGCGGGAAATTCAAATTACGCTGGTGTATCTGTAGATACACCGGCGTAATTCCTTTCTGAATCTGGCCCAATATTTTTTACTTTTTGTTATAAGAAAAATGTAATAAACTAAACTTTAGTCAAACATTTAGGCCAAAATGTATTCAGCCACATGTCTTTAGTAAAAAAAAATTGCAATAAAAAAAAAATTAGCTACCTAGCAGCAACAGTGACACTAATACAGCGATCAGAAAAATTATCGCTTAGTGACACTGGCAATAGGGGGTGAAGGGTTAACTAAGGCGGTGATCAAGGGGTTAAAACTTTATTGGGGGGTACGGGGCTACCCTGAACCTAACAGTAACTGCCTGTCACACTAACTGTCACACTGACACTAAATGCAGTGATCAGTACATATATGATCACTGGATTCAGTGACAGTGTGACAGGGGGGTGAGGGGGGGGGGTGATCGCAAGGGGTTAAATGTGCCTATGTGTGTGGTGTCAGTGTAGTGTAGGTGCAGACTTACTGTGACTCTTCTCTCATCTCGGTGGTTTGAATATACCACCGAGATGAGAGCTGCGTCACTTCCTCTGCCTATGTTTACATTTTACAGGCAGAGGAAGTGACACGGCGGCGGCGCATGGGACTGGCTGGGAGCGATCACGAGGGGGCAGACAGAAACGAACCGCCGCCCCCTCGAGTCGGATAGCTCCCAGAGGTAAGCCGACTGCCGCACACAGCGGAGGGGGTCCCGATCGGACCCCCGACCCGCTAGAAGGCAGGGACGTATATATACGCCCATTTGCCTGTACGTGCCCTTCTGTGGACGTAAATAGGCGTGCGGCGGTCGTTAAGTGGTTAAAGAAGACCTGGACAAGAACTTTTACCCCTATTCAAATATTTGTTTGCTTATGCCACCGGATCCACATATTGGTGCATGTGCAGAACTTCGGCAGGGGTTTGTCTCAGTTAGTTAGAATAGGTTCTTGCGGGTCTCTTTGCAGCACCAGAAGAATTTTCAGAGTAGGAGATGCTCTGTTTTATATTCCCCTGTTGCTGTACTTTTTGAATTCAACTATGGCCTGCCCTGCAGTACTAGCATACTGGCCGCTAGGGGCAGTGTTCTGCAGACTTTATTTTTATTCTCTTTGCAAGCAGAAAATAAAGAAATGTATATATTTGTTCTCTCCCTTCCTAGGTCCAGCAACTTAGGAAATGTCCAGCACTTAGTTTTTTTTTTTTCCTTGTACTCCTTGGGAGGAAAGGAGATTTTACTCTCTGGCTAGAGGGTGCAGTCTTAGGTTCTTCCATTGAGTAGATAGGTATACACAGCTGTGTATGCCTATGTGTACATATTGTATATTTTGTGTGTGTTCTCTCGTGTTTTTTTGGTTTTTTTTGCAGGATTATTGACCCACTATCAACATTGCCGGAGAATGGGGCAGTCTAGATAGATAGGATTGTTTGATATTTTGTGTGTAATTCCATAGTTCTCCCTGTAGTATTCAAGGAAACTAATATTGTGTATCTTAATGTTTCTATTTATTTTTCCTGTTTTCTCTCTCTGTTGCTGTCACACAGATCAGGCCAGCATTCAGGCTTGAATGCCTTGTTAGGACACTGGGGACAGTGTCTGTTCAAGTGGGGGGAGTGTGTAGCGCCCCTGTACTTCCAAGTACGGACACTGTTCAAATTTAGAGGGGGATGAGAGAATTACTTAGCTCTCATCCATGTGATTTATGTTAATTTAGTCACTGTGCTGTCATTTCATTCTGTGTTCCAAAGATGCCTTTCCATCTCGGAACGACAGGTGGTGGCAGTGGAGACCAGTGGGAGCGCCTTCTTGCCAGCAGCAAATCAGAGTAGGTTTTCCCTCACGGGGCACAAGGGTACTTCTAGAGGGCTCCATTTTGGCATCGAGAGTTTGAGGTTGGATCCGGGTGCGGCACCCAACTTCAGGGTGTGCGCACGTCACAGGCCCCGGCCAGATGGCCTACCAGGCTGGGGCACACAAGCTATATGGAGTTCCTGACTCTGGGCCCTCATGGCTCAGAGCAACTAAAGCTGCAGAGGGGCCCCAGTGACTTACTGGGTCCCTGCTTCTACGAGAATGTCAGAAACACAAGTACTTACCGTGGCCGAGATGCTGAGGACGGCTCACCTTTACGACCAAGCGCACCTGCCCCCTGAAATTTGAGACAGGAGGCAGAGGCACAAGGAGGTACCGGTACCGGGGGGTAGGTAGATGGGATGCAGGTACTGGAGGTCAGAGGCTGAGATGTGCTGCAGGTGCTGGAGGGTCACCAAGGCAGATGAAAGTGGTAAAGTCCCAGGGCACAGTTCAAAAGCCAGCAGACGAATGGAAGCAGATCCGGGGTACAGGTAAAAAGTCCGGGTTCCGGGTAGCGCTAAGACAAGTCCAGGTATGTAAGCCGAAGTTCAAGGGCAGGAGACAGAAGCAAATCCAGGTCACGGTCCGAGGTCAAAAGGGTTCAAGAAGGCAGCAGAGTCCACAAACAGGCCGAGGTCAGGTTTCCAGGCGAGAGCTGAGTCGGGAAGTAAATCCAGGTCAAAGGGCACAAGTCAAAGTGTCAAAACTTTACTCAGAGCTGACGATAAACCAGCAACCTGTGCAAAGACAGGGGCTGGTTTAAATAGGCCTGTCAGGTCTGTGATTGGTCCCGGGAGGAGGCGCGCACGTCCGCGAGCTCGTGCACGCGCCGCTGCGCCATCGCACGCGCGCGCGCCCCAGGTGCGCGGGCACGCGCCGTGACGCGATTCTAACGTGCCTGTGCACGGATTGAGCGCTGTGAGCGCTGGGACCCTGACAGAGAAGATCCCAAGCGAGTTGTGCTGTTCGGTGGGGAGTCAGTCTGAGGAGAGCCCGGAGGCAGGCGATCCAATAAGGCCTAGACAAGCCATCGGGGATCAAGCTGACCAGACACTGGGAGTTTGTTTTATGGCAACCTGTCAGTCGGTAACCTAAAATCAAGGACTACCTGAAGACAATTCAGGCAATTACTTTACTGAGAAGGAATCGCTCCATCAAGTCGCGTTCCAGAGCAAGGGCCTGTGGCAGAAGCACCACTCCTATTTTCATTGGGGGATGTGCTTTCTACTTAGGCGTGGCTGCAAGGTATTAGCCAGCAGCCTGCCACATTTATTTGCCTGCGAGTAGTGTGTAAAGCGCCCCTTATCTCTGGCCACCAGTGAGCGTTCAGCGAAGATTTGCAAAAGATCCCTTCTGGCATTAGTCAACTCAACAAGTGTGGACGCGTCCGGGGAACGCTTGTGTGATTCTTCGAGGGCTGCGATAGAGGCCAGGAGACGAGTAATGTCTGCCGAGCAGGCTTTTTTAAGTCTAGACCCGTGTTGGATAAACTTTCCCCGAAGGACACACTTAAGTGCCTCCCACTTCGTGAGCGAATTCGTGTCGTCTTGGGCATGGTCCAAGATGAAATGTGCGATAGTCTGGGTAATGTCATCAGTACACGTCAGGTCTGAGAGCAAGTTGTCATTGAGCCTCCAAGAGGCTCTAGGTTTGTGAGAAGGAATCCTCCCCAAAGTGACGTGTACAGGAGCATGGTCCGACCACAATGTGAGCCCGATAGAGGCAGTAGGGAAGAGGTCCAGAAGGGATTGGGAGATGAGGATGTAGTCCAACCTACTACATGAGGAATGTGCGGGGGAGTAATATGTGTAGTCCCTATCTGTTGGGTGTAGGACCCTCCACACGTCTACCAGGGAAAGATCTGTAGGGAAGGAACGCAGCTTGGTCAGACTAGCCAGGGAGAGCGAGGACTTACCAGTTGACGTGTCTAGACGTGGCACCATGGCAGCATTGAAGTCACCACCCAGGATCATGTTATTCGCACCAAACTTTCGCAAGCGGGAGACCATGGAGGAGAAAAACTGCAGTTGGTGCTGGTTAGGAGAATACTCATTAGCAACGTTGTAAATTACATTTTTATATGACAATTTAAGAAAAATACATCTCCCAGCGGGGTCTAGATATGAGTCTAAAACATCAGGTGTGAAAGAAGCATGGAAAGCGATAGAAACCCCCTTCGACTTTGCGGCTGGGTTAGTGCTGTGATACCAGGTAGGGTAGTGTTTACAAGAAAGTTGCAGGACAGGGTCGGACCTAAAGTGGGTTTCCTGGAGGAGGAGAATTTGGGTGCGGAGCTTGTGAAAGTGGAACACAATCTGCCTCCATTTCTCAGGGGTGTTAAACCCCCGACAATTCAGGGACGATACCATCAAGGAATCAGGCGTAGCCATGGGGGTAATGCATAGGTAGAGAGCAAGTACTTACCAGGAATGAGCGCACCACTGCCAGGGGGGGGGGAGGGGATGAAAGGTTGTACAGGGAGGAGGGGTACAGGGTAAAGAAAGAGGAGAGTAGAAAAGAAAAAGATGAAAGGAAAGTTGGGCCAAAACGGCCACACTACCTGCGTTGCAAGCAACGGTTCAGCCAGTACCGTAAAGGTAGCTGAAAGGCACATGGTGGGGAACATGGTCACCGCACGGAGAGATCCCTGCATGTATCACAACTTTGCATTTAAACATTTAAGCAGCAACAGCAAACTAAGTAAACAGTTCAAGTTAAGCCAGGGCCCCATGGGACTGTGCAAATAAACAGATTTTGTGTGCAGAGCGAGGTGTTACCCCCCACCAAGCACTCCAGGATTCAGCGTCCCATAGAGTCCTGTCCACAACAGACGGACACACCAGAAACACGTGGATAAAAAGCAAAAAAAAAGGGGGGGGGATGGGGGGGGGGGGGAGAAACACAACAACATGCTAAAAAGTCAGGGGAGGGAGAGGGGCTAAGGGTAAGCCAGTCCAGTGGAAGAGTGCAGGCCCGGGGAAAGCCAGCAGCCGAACATCCCAACAAGGGAGTGTGTCCACGGGTCGGAACCTGAAAAAAGGAGGAGCCAGTGATATCAAATAGGCAGAGTCACTTCATCCAGCAGATGATTTGGAGGCCTCCGGTTTGGAGAGTTTGGGTTTCTTGGTCTGCCTCTTCCAACCAGAGGAGAGTTGAAATCCCGGGGTGGCAGAGTGCAGCGGCCAGTCTGAGATAGGTATCAGTGGAAGTTCAAAAGTCCCCAAAAATTTAGGGAGGTCACCCAGCGTGCGGAACACTGCCGATTTACCTTCGTGCGAAGCCGACAGCTGAAAAGGGAAGCCCTAATGGTATTTGATCTGCTTGGCCTGGAGGGCCCCCGTGAGAGGTTTCAGGGCCCTGCGTAGATCTAGGGTAAGCTTGGAGACGTCAGGCAGCAAGTGTATGCGAGTCTCTTCAAAAAGGATGGCTTCCTGAGCACGGGCAGCTTGCATGATGGCGTCTTTGATGGCATAGAAGTGAACCCTGCATATCACATCTCTGGGGTAGTTCAGGTTGGGGTTTTTGTGTCCCAAGCCTCTGTGGACCCGGTCCAGTTCTATTGCCGATTCTTTGTCTTTCAGGAGCAGTTCATTAAATATGGCGGTGACCACGGGGACCAGGTCTTTATGTTCCACTGATTCAGGGAGGCCACGGACACGAATGTTGTTGCGTCTGACCCTGTTCTCTTGGTCATCTTGGGACAGCATTAGCTGCTGGATCTGCATAGTGTGGTCATTTAATATGGCATCGTGGGTCTGTAGTGTAGTGGCAGTCTCTTCCACACTGCGTTCCACCTCCTCCAGTCTATCTGTGACATCCCTTCGTAGCTCTGAGATCTCCTGCTTGTAGGAGCGCTCCATTCTCTGCACACAGGCCTCAAAATCATGCCTGGTGGGTAAGGCCTTAATGTAAGCCTCCAGGTCCCAGCCAGAGTAGGAGCGGTGGGAATCTGGGGAGCGACAGCCAGATTGCACAGAGCCTGCATCCGATTCGGGGGGAGAGATGGCTCTCTGCCTGGTTTTCATGGCAGAAGCAGAGCGCTGTGATGAGGCTCCCAGCGAGGCAGCGTGTGTCCCAGAGGAACGGGACGCCGCCATCTTGGATGAGGGGGTGCCGCGCTGCTCCGGGTGGATTTTGGGGAAAAACCAGTCGATTTCGCCGTCCCTGCCCGGGTCCGAGTGATGGTGAGTGTCTCCCCCTCCCTTGCGACCCATCACCGACCTGTCTGGTGTGTCCGTGCGGCGATTAAAGCTGTTGATCCGGCCGTATGTGCGGGAGCTCTCAGCACACACGTCTCACTCCTCCATGCGCCAGGCCACGCCCACATTATACATTTTAATGGCATCCCAGTCTTAGTCCTTAGGGTTCAATATTGAGTTGGCCCACCCTTTGCAGCTATAACAGCTTCAACTCTTCTGAGAAGGCTGTCCACTAGTGTTGAGCAGAATATGCCATATTCGAATTTGCGATATATCTCGAATATATAGTCGAATATTCGACAGATATTCGCTAAATACGAATATTCGTGATATATTTTCGAAATGAAATGATTGCGAATTTTCGCTATCGCGAATGCGAATGCGATTGCGAATTGCGAATTGCGAATGCGACTATTCGAGAAATGCGGAATGGAGCACTCTGATTGGCACAGAATATTCGTGATATATTACAATACACAATAATTGCGAATATTCGAGAAATGCGGAAGGAGCACTCTGATTGGCTCAGAATATTCGTGATATATCACAATACACAATAATTGCGAATATTCGAGAAATGCGGAAGGAGCACTCTGATTGGCTCAGAATATTCGTGATATATTACAATACACAATAATTCGAGATTTTCCTAGCTTGTGACGGAAAATATTAGTTATATGAAGACAGGAGGCGAGTATCTTATGCATTAATCTTTCCTTTATTAATGCCCATAGCAGAACAAATAACGTTAGTTTACTGAAAGTGAAAACAGAAAAAACTGTATGGGACTACAATTCCCAGCAGGCCTAGGGTATCAGTAGCCCCTCCTATCCTGCCACTCTATATAAGGTTAGCCCCATCTAGGATCTTCCTCTTTCTTATGCGAATCCTAACGAGTGGAGAACAGGATCCTCATTTGAACAGTCCATTAAACATCGGGGTCTTCGGCCAGCCGGCCCGGATCCCAGCCTCCGGAGGAAATTGGAGTAACAGAAAACCAGTCCCAACGGGGACTAACCAACCAAACGTCTTCCGGACAGCCGGTCATCCGTATACAGGAAAAAGACTCTTCCCGATCAGCAGGTCGTCAGCGCACAGGAAACCTGATTGTGATCAAAACCCTGAAAGAAAATGCAAAATCGTGACAGGGTGGGATAGGGAGGAAGATACTCGCCTCCTGTCTTCATATAACTAATATTTTCCGTCACAAGCTAGGAAAATCTCGAATTATATATCAGACAGGAGGCTCATATCTTATGCAGGTTCAAAGCTTAACACTGAATAAATTAATATGAATAGATGACAACCATATTATACAAACTTTAGTGGAAAGTGTAAGCTAACCCTCACAAAACTGACATGGAGACATGATCCTCTGGTCTAAAATAAAATTGGCGAAAGGTGGTCTCAGAGGACCAATCAGCCGCCATTAGGAGATCCGTAAGACGACCACCCGCCGTAATAACCTTGGTAGCCATAGCTCCCCTGGAAGAATGTGCCCCAAACAGGGTTATATCTATGCCCGCCATTGCCATGGTTGACTTGACCCAACGCGCCAAGGTGGCGGAGGTGACCGGGTGGTGAGGTTTGACATAAGACACTAGGAGTTGGGAGAAAACAGAGGAGCGAAGGTCAGCGGTATATGACTCATAGGCCTGAAGGCATCTAACTACACAGAGTTTCGGGTGTGTAGGGAAAAAAGGGTAAAACACTGAATGAAGGTCAGTCTTGGTCCTACGAACCACGGAGAATTTTACTCCCTGAGGCGAGAACTGCCGTCTGGAAATGTCCAAAGCCCTGACGTCGGACACCCGTTTAATCGAGACCAAACACAACAGGACTGTGAGCTTATAAGACAGAAGCTTGAGAGACAACATCTCATTGTCCTCCCAAGAAGAGAACATCTCGAGGACTTTGGCGACATCCCACGTGGATTGATATTTTGGGCGAGGAGGTCGTTTGAATCTGATGCCCCGCAACATTCTACAGATCAGGGGGTGCTTGCCGATAGGCATCGCATCCACCGGGCAATGGTAAGCTGATATGGCTGATCTGTAAACGTTTATGGAACTGTATGATTTGCCTGAATCGAAAGAGTCCGCCAGATAGTTCAGTACGATAGTTACAGGTGCCTGTACGGGATCAACCTGTCGTTGATCACACCAACATACCCAAAGTTTCCAGGCTGATCGATATGCCGATCGAGTCCCGGGGGCCCAGGCCAGGGCGAGGAGATCTCTAGCTGATCTAGAAAGGTTGTTGTCCGGATCTGGCAACCCGACACCAAGGACGCCAGGAGGGTCAGTGTGCCTTCCGCCACTAAAGGATGAGTGCCCTTGGTCGGATGGGAGAGGATGTGAGGGACAGACGGCAGAAGTCTGGGACAGTCTATGACCATTCCTAGAAGGAGTGGGAACCATGGTTGTGACGGCCACCACGGGGTGACTAGCACCACCGTCGCTCTCTGATTGGCTATCTGCAATAGCACTCTGGGGATCATGGAGAATGGGGGGAACGCGTAATGCGTCTCCCCTTTCCAGGAATGACGGAACGCGTCTACTGCTGAGGCCTCCGGATCCGGTCTCCAACTGAAGAATCGGGGCAGATGGTGATTGAGGCGAGAGGCGAAAAGGTCTATGCCTAAGGGACCCCAAAGAAGATTCAGTCGGGTGAAGACTGAACGGTCCAGACGCCAATCGCTGGAGTCTAAAAGATAACGGGAATTCCAATCTGCTATAGTATTGGAAATACCCGGAATGTACTCTGCCATAAGGATGATGTTGCGGAATAAGCAGAAATGCCAAATGGTTTTGGCAATATCCGCCAGGATTTTGGATCTGGTGCCTCCTAAGCGGTTGATGTATTGTACCGCTGCAATATTGTCCATGCGTAATAATACGCAGCAATTGGATTTGTCTGTTAGGAAACTCTGGATGGCGAATAGGGCTGCTAGGAGCTCCAAAGCGTTGATGTGTAGGAGGGTTTCCTTGTAGGACCAGGTCCCTCCCGTCGCGGTCTCGCCTAAGCGTGCACCCCAGCCCCGACGACTTGCGTCCGATTCTATAATGACATCTGGACATGAGTTGAAAATCGTTTTGCCGTTCCACTCGACGGCATGACGAAGCCACCACTGCAATTCGACCCCAGCTTCCGCAGATAGAGGAACCTTGTCTGCGTATCTGAGACCCTGTCTCAGATGAAGGATCTTGAGCCGTTGGAGGGCCCTGTAGTGAAGGGGGGCCGGAAATATGGCTTGAATGGAGGACGCAAGTAGGCCTACCAGGCGGGCTAAGACGCGTAATGATAGATAATTCTTGCGTAATACTGCTCTGATCTCTTTGCGGATCAGTGCTAATTTTGTCTTGGGTAAACGGAGGACAGCTTGTTTGGTGTCCACCACGAAGCCCAGGAATTCCATCTCTTGGGCTGGCGTCAGAATCGACTTTTCTTGGTTGATCAAGAAACCTAGATTTTGGAGCAAGTCGATCGTCCAAACCATGTGGTGTAGCGCTTGCGATTTGGTGTATGCCATAATGAGGATGTCGTCTAGGTAAATAATTAGACGTACACCTCTGCTCCTTAGAGACGCCACCACCGGTTTCAAGAGTTTGGTGAAACACCATGGGGCGGATGACAGACCGAACGGAAGGCATGTGAATTGCCAAGTGTGTCCCCCCCATCTGAAGCGGAGAAGGTGTTGGGATTCCTGGTGTATGGGGACGGTGAGATAGGCGTCCTTTAGGTCCACCTTCACTAACCAATCCCCGGGATGGAGGAGATCCCGGAGACAGTGGATACCTTCCATCTTGAAATGCCGATATGCGACATGTTGGTTCAGGTCCCGCAGGTTTATCACGGGACGGTAACCTCCCCCTTTCTTTTTGACTAGGAATAGGTTGCTGACAAACCCCGGGGAGTATGGGTCGACCTCGACCACGACTTGTTTGACAATCAGCTCTCGGATTTCTTTGTCTATAAGAACAGCATTCTGTTTCGCAAATCGAATAGGGGGTGGTATCACACCCAAAGTTGGAGGGGACAGAAGTTCTATGTGGAAACCCGAAATGGTGTCTAGTACCCACGTATCTGCCGTAATCGCAGACCAGGCGTGGGTAAAAAATTTTAGTCGGCCCCCCACAGGTGTGTGAGAAATTAGAGTGTAGATAGTACTCACCGGAATATGGACGGGAGCGGGGATATCCTCTGTTACCACGTCCTCTCCATGGTCTTCCTCGGGGTGGGAAAAAGGGCGCTGGTTGCGCCACGGTGGTGTACGGAGGGGGAGCCTGGGTGTATTGAGAAGGGTTTGCCCTGTGAAAAGGTCTGAAACTGACATTGCGGCCGGCAGAACGACCCCTACTTCTGCCGGCCCGGGGGAAAACCTTACTGGTTGTAGATCTCTTGAGCGAGGTTTGCGCCTTGTCTAGGCTGTTGAAGAGCCCTACGAATTTATTAATATCCTTCACTAAGGAATCTCCGAACAGCATCCCCTCTGCTGCCGGACCTGGTTCAGTTTCTGCCAGGTGAGCTAACTGCGGATCAAGCCGCATCAAAATGGAGCGTCTGCGCTCGACAGAGCAGGCGGTGTTTGCGCTGCCCACTAGACATATGGCCCTTTGGGCCCACCCACGCAGCTGGGTTATGTCAACCGTCTGGCCTGAAGTCGTGGCCTGTTCTGATAGATTTAAAATCTTGGTTAGTGGGCCGAGGAGATCAAGGATCCGGTCCTGTATGGCTTTAAAGGAACGGTCTATCCCCTTTTTGGGGAATTTTCCTGTTTTGAACAGGTATTTGGATAGAATGGGATCAATCTCGGGTGTCACGACCACTTTTTTAGGAATATGTGGTCGAGGGCATTCAGATCGCAATTTATTGCGATTGGACCTCTCAAGGGACCTACGTGCCCAGAATTCGACATACTGTGACACGTGGGGAAGGGGGGACCAGTCTCCAGAACGGGGATGGGATATAGCATCCGGGTGGAACAGAGGTTCGCCCTGCATATCAACAATGATTTCGCCCTGATTTCCAGGGTTGGCGTCATGTGAGAGCGCCAATGCCCCCGCATCCTCCTCATTTTCGTATTCGGACTCAGAGACCTCAGCCTCGCCCGACTCAGCAGAAGTATCGTCGTCTGATGAGACCACGTATGAGTCAGGTTTTGCTCGTTTAGCGGAACTATGCCTCTTTGGTGACTCCCTGAGGCCCAGGGGTTGAAAGTAGTCCGAGGAATGCGTGGGGTGGCAGTCCGAGTGTGGAGCTGCACTATGCATATTATTTGCTTCCCCTGCCGGGGAGTCATGGGTCGCCACAACGTGTTTCCTCTTATGAGAGGATTTGCCTTTTTTTGCTTGCGGATCACCGCTGTGTGGTAACATTACAGGGGGTATAAGTTGTTGCGGCACAGAGGGAATGGTAGCTGCAGCCAGAGCAGCTTGTACGGATTTGGTAATCAAATCCTGTATTTGTGTAGTGCTCAAAAACTGTGCTGAGCCCATTGCCAGTTCATCACCCAGAGGGGGGGTTGCATCTTCCCCAGCCATTCTATAGAGTATATATGTAATGTGTACTAGGGAGGAGTGGGTTACTGGGAAGGTAGACCCTTGCTGGGTTAAGCGATTTTATAGTGTAGCTAAGGATAGGAATAAATTCCTTATTAGAACGCTATCTAGCTACCTAAGCGATTTACTCACTAGCTGACTAGCTCCGGCTCCTACCTCCGACACCGCAGGCGTAGAATAACCTGTGTTGGGAGGAGAGCCGGAAAAGGAAGTCAGTGAGCAGGCGAAGTCTCGCGAGACTACGGCTCCTGAGTTCCCATTGTCGCAGATGCGAGTGTTTGAGCGGGCGAATGAGATCCGCCCCTCAATTCCCGCTCAGGACGGCGATTGGAGGATGTTTGTTCCTAGAGTGGGGACAAGGAACCAATCAGGGGACGGCGCGCGCGAAGGAGAGGAGGGGGGAAGAGTCCGTGTACAGAGATCTATTCCTCCCCCGGGCGAATCCAGGAGAGATGCTGGGGAAAGGAGGGGGGTGTGGACCCCTAAGATGGCGCCGCCGGAGGAAGACAATACAGGTAGAATAAATGAAATAAGCTACCTGACACCGAGACACCCGGTAACAAGCGGATGTACTAAGTAAGACAAGAGTAAAAACCCTAGTTACCAAAAACAGGGATGTAATAATAATAATAATTACAAATATAAAAATATACTTATCTTGTAGAGCTCTGCCATGAGCAGAAAGAAAGAGGAAGATCCTAGATGGGGCTAACCTTATATAGAGTGGCAGGATAGGAGGGGCTACTGATACCCTAGGCCTGCTGGGAATTGTAGTCCCATACAGTTTTTTCTGTTTTCACTTTCAGTAAACTAACGTTATTTGTTCTGCTATGGGCATTAATAAAGGAAAGATTAATGCATAAGATATGAGCCTCCTGTCTGATATATAATTGCGAATATTCGAGAAATGCGGAAGGAGCACTCTGATTGGCTCAGAATATTCGTGATATATTACAATACACAATAATTGCGAATATTCGAGAAATGCGGAAGGAGCACTCTGATTGGCTCAGAATATTCGTGATATATTACAATACACAATAATTGCGAATATTCGAGAAATGCGGAAGGAGCACTCTGATTGGCTCAGAATATTCGTGATATATTACAATACACAATAATTGCGAATATTCGGCAAATGCGGAAGGAGCACTCTGATTGGCTCAGAATATTCGTGATATATTACAATACACAATAATTGCGAATATTCGAGAAATGCGGAAGGAGCACTCTGATTGGCTCAGAATATTCGTGATATATTACAATACACAATAATTGCGAATATTCGAGAAATGCGGAATGGAGCACTCTGATTGGCTCAGAATATTCGTGATATATTACAATACAAAATAATTTCGAAATTTCGAGAAATGCGGAATGGAGTACTCTGATTGGCTCAGAATATTCGTGATATATTACAATATAAAATAATCGCGCGATATCGCTATTTGCCGAATAATCGCATTGCGATTTTTCGGCAATATAAAATGAGCGCTGCAGCTACTCGGCCCAAGGTCTCTAATCATACCAGCAATGCTTTTAGACGTCGATAAGGATCTCTAGGATGTGATCTGTTCTTAAAAAAAATTTAAAACATTCGAATATTCGAAATAGCGAATATTCGCCGCGATATTCGCGTTATTCGCGAATACTCGAATATGCAATATTCGTAGCGAATATTCGCAATGCGAATATTCGTGAGCAACACTACTGTCCACAAGGTTTAGGAGTGTGTCTCCAGGAACATTCTTCCAGAAGTGCATTTGTGAGGTCAGGCACTGATGTGGACAAGAAGGCCTGGCTCACAGTCTCCGCTCATTGGGTTAAAGTGAGAACTCTGTGCAGGCCAGTAAAGTTCCTCCACTCCAAACTCGGTCATCCATGTCTTTATGGACCTTGCTTTGTGCACTGGTCCAAATCATTTGGTGGAGGGGGAATATAGTGTGGGATTGTTTTTCAGGGGTTGGGATTGGCCCCTTAGTTCCAGTGAAGGGAACTCTTATGCCGCGTACACACGATCATTTTTTGTGATAAAAAAAAACGACGTTTCAAGTGATGAAACAAAACAACGTTTTTCAAACTTCATTTTCCAAAACGACGTTGCATACACACCATCGTTTTTCCAAAATGCTCTAGCAAAGCGTGGTGACGTACACCACGTTCGACGGCACTCTGTTCCATTGAAGCTCCGTCTCATAACTTGGTTCTGAGCATGCGCGGCTTCAAAAACGTCGTTTTTAACATCGTTTTGCCCACACACCATCACTTTTTATGACACAAAAAACAACGTTTTGAAAAACGACACAAAAAATTCAAGCATGTTCGAATTTTTTTTTGGTCGTTTTTTGAAGACATAAAACAACGTTTTGCCAACACACGGTGATTTTAAATGACGTTTTTGAAAACGTCTGTTTTTTTCATCACAAAAAGTGATCGTGTGTACGCGGCATTAGGGCATCAGCCTACTAAGGCCTCGTACACACGATCAAATCTGTCTGCTGGAAACGGTCTGCTAGACCGTCCCAGCAGACAGATTCGATCGTGTGTACGGCCGAGCCGACGGATTTGGCCACCCGACAGATTTCAAAGCATGCTTTGAAATCTATCGGGTGGGAATCCGTCCGCCCGACATGTCTGCTGGTTAGTACACTTACCAGCAGACATGTCGTCCCGCACCGCCGCCGAATGGATTCGGCGCATGCGCGGAAGTGTTTTACTTCCTGGTGCGGTGACGTGGCGGCGTCAACGTCACCGCCACGTCAGCGCGCCGTCTGCTGGCGGGGATTTTGGTTTGCTCGTGTGTACACGCGAGCAAACCAAAATCCTATCAGACAGATTTGTTCAAATCGGTCGGTCCGACCGATTTGAACAAATAGATTGCCTCGTGTGTACGAGTCCTAAGACATTTTAGACAATTTCATGCTCCCAACTTTGTAGAGACAGTTTGGTGATGGCCCTTCCTGTTCCAACATGACTGCGCACCAGAGCACAAAGCAAGGTTCATAAAGACATAGATGAGTGAGTCCTGACCTCAACCCGATAGAACATCTATGTCAGTGCCTGACCTCACAAATGCGCTTCTGGAAGAATGGTCGAACATTCCTTTGGACACACTCCTAAACCTTGTAGACAGCCTTCCCAGGAGAGTTAAAGCTGTTATAGCTGCAAAGGGTGGGCCAACCTAATATTGAACCCTATGGACTAAGACGGACCAATACTTTTGGTAATATAGTGTAGGTTTACTTTCTTCTGTTCCGCATATTCTGCAGGAAAACTCACAGAACAAAGTTAGGTAATAGAGCTGTGTCTTAAAGGGCTAAGCATGCATGTAACGCAGAAGGCAGAGATCAATAGTATGTAGTGTAGTGTGCAGGGGTCAGGAGTAAGTAATGCAGAGGTCAGTAGTAAGTAATAAATAATGTCTGAAGATCAAATGACACCATATGATCGAGTGATACTTTGGTATTGAAAATATATATAACAACCAATACCAGGTGTACGTGTTATATCACGGAGGGGTATACACAATATAACAGTGCAAAGTCTATCAAAAGATAAAAAAGCATAGATATTTAATAATAAAAAAAATGGTACAAACATCGCTCAAGATGTGTACATAACATGTGATCACAAGAACTAGTAAAACAGGTGCAGTGTATTGTGCCTAGCAGGCCGTGTACCTACGGGTCGGGTTTTACTAGTTATTTTGATCCATCAGCTCTGCAATAACCGATCACTTTTATTTATTTTTTTATTTTAATTCTCTTGATTATTTTCATTCCATTTCAAAATCCCCAAAAAATAAATTTAAGTATATTACAATTGCACTTAAATATACCACAATTTAATAACTTCATTTCAAATTGACCGTAACTAGCAATGCCCCAAAAACAAACACCCACTCCCATGGGTCCAGCTTCCAGCAATACAAATTTTCCATGTTTTAATTACTTATTCCTACTTACTATGGGCCAGATTCAGAAAGAGTTATGCCGGCGTATCAGTGATACGCCGGCATAACTCACACTTTGCGCCGGCTTATCTTGTTTTCTGTATTCTGAAAACAAGATACACCGGTTTGCATTGAAGATCCGACAGGCGTAATTGTATTACACCGTCGGAGCTTAAATGTGTTTTTAAAATGGCCGCCGGGGGCGTTCCCGCTAATTTACGCAGAGAATATGTAAATCAGCGAGATACGCCAATTCACAAACGTACGCCGGCCCCGCGCAGTCACTTTACTCTGTTTACGTAAGGGTTTTCCCGGCGTAAAGATAAAGCTGCCCATAGCAGGCGCATCCTATGTTAAGTATGGACGTCGTGACCGTGGGAAATTTGAAAATGTTTACGACGTTTGCTAACTCGTCCGTGAATGGGAATTTACGCCGATTACGTTCACGTCGAAAACACCATCATAATTTGGAGCATGCGCACTGGGATTTTACAATGGTCGACGCATGCGCAGTACATTCGGTGTGTGGACGCGCCTAATTTAAATAGGCGATGCCCCCTACCCGCCGAATTTGAATTAGGCCGCCCAGTTTACGCTATGCTGCTGTAACTTTACACGCAAGTGCTTTCTGAATACAGCACTTGCGAGTAAAGTTTCGGCGGCGTAACGTAAATAAGAAAAGTTACGCCGCCGCAACTTTGCGCGCAGCCTTTTTGAATCTTGCCCTATATTTGCTTCTTATTCACTTTCGTCTATACCCAGTAGTGGTATATTTTTCTGACTTCTTAAATATCAGCCATTTCTCCCTTATATTGCTTTCAATTTCTCTAAAGTATCTTCCCACCTATGCATTCTTTCTTCTACGCTGCACGTGTAATTTACTTTTAGGCCCCTTTCACACATGCGGATCCCGGGAACATCCTTTTTGGACATCCGCTTGCTCAGCTGGGATCGATCTGTTGATCCCCGATGAGCCGGCGGATGACTAAACAGATCTCCGCTCCCCTCTATGGGGTGGGGGGGGGGGGGGGTTTGGGTAAAAACTTTTGCTGAGAGGATCGGATCGGGGCTGATTGGATGTCAGGGGACTGAGCTGACGTTCCACAGAGGTACATGGAGCACCCGTTCAGGTTCGCCTGATAAAACTGACAGGCGTATCTGAAAGGTTCACACTTGTGAAAGGGGCCTTAAAAGCCATTACTTCACTGTGGGAAATGTATGTGAGCACTAATGCTAAGGGGTCAACCCTTTGGCCGTGTTTAATAAATTGGACAAGAGAGACCTCTTTAACTGGGCCACTGTAACTTCAATGCAATAGAACAAAATTCTCCAGGGCTTTATTAGTAACTTCTGTCCCATTATGTCCCAGGTAACTAAAGTTATTTCTCACCAAAAACATTTATTCTAGGGCAGGTCCAACACATGTACAGGAAGGTTCCAGGTGCATCAAAATCCCTCCCACACACAGGCAATGTATCCGCAATCAAATCTCCTCTCTTTCACCAGGGTCACATACCATCTTGGCAGTAGCTTGAAAGACATTTTATTATTTATTATTGCTTTGCTTATCTGAGGTCTGAGAGGTGGCAGGTGGGGTCAGAAATGAGCTGCTGGCACAAGGGGGTGATCTAGCCATCACATGGCCACAATCGAAGGGTAGATTGTGATTGACCTGTTGCCAGCCCCATGACTACAAGATGCTGCCTTTTGACCTAAAGAACTTCTGCCAAGTTTTTACTGCTGTCTGTGAAGTTATTGTAGAGATTCCCTTCTACACCATCACCTTACAAAATCAGGAGAAGAAGAGTGGAAACATCTGGGAAGGTTTACCAATTTAAACAGCTGCACCAGGATGTGAAGAACAGATACATTTCCTTTTGCCCATTACTATATGCTTGGTGCGTGGGAAGATATCAGAGGATTTGAAAAAAAAAAATGATCAAGAAAATATGAGAATGTAAAAAGTAAAAAATAATACTCTCTTTACAGCAGTGGTTCCCAACCTTTCCAGTGCCGTGACCCCTTGATAAAATTTCCCATGTTGTGGGGAACAGTAAAATCATTTTCGTAGGGTGGGTTGTCAGCACCCAAGGCAAGACAAGTAATTTGCGCCCCTAACCCACGGACATTTAGCGCTCCCTAAGTCCCTTCCACTCGTACAGTATTAAAACCCCTTATGATACATTTTAGGATGTACCACTCTCTCTTTGTTCTCCTTTCTTTCCCTGTTATCTCTCTCTATCCTAACTTCTTGTTTTTTCCCCCTCATCCCTCTCTTTTGCCGTCTTTCTTGTTCTTTCTCTAATGCCGCATACACACATTCGGAATTTCCGTCGGAAAAACCTTGCATGGTTTTTCCGATGGAATTCCGCTCATGCTTGGCTTGCACACACACGGTCACACAACATCTCTAAACTTTCAACCGTCAGGAACGCGGTGACGTACCACACTACGACGAGCCGAGAAAATGAAGTTCAATGTTTCCAAGCATGCATCAAATTGTTTCCGATCATGCGTAGGAATTTTGCGTGTCGAAATTGCTACAGACGATCTGAATTTCTGATAGGAACTTTTTCCGTCGGAAAAGTTGAGAACCTGCTCTCAATCTTTTGGTGGCGAAAATTCCGACAGCAAAAGTCCGATGGAGCATACACACGGTCGGAATTTCCGACCAAAAGCTCACATCGGACTTTGCCTGTTGGAATTTTCGATCGATTGTGCATGCGGCATTATTCTTTCTCTCCCTTTCCCCCCCCCTCTTTCCTCTCCCTTCCACGTATTCTCTATTTTTATTCTGAGTTCTGATCAGCCAACTTAGGTGCTCCTAAACAAAGTCATTTGCTGATCTGAGAGCTGTAGTGGGGACTTTTAATGGCAACTTTAATCACAGGTCTCCGGCTTTACTGTGTCTCTGACTTTGTGGTGTCTCATAGCAGTGACACCTATGCTGAAATCAGGAGATAGGGTCTCCTTCAGCCCCTCTCACTTCACATTCCTTACCAGTCAGCTGACCTCTAGTCTCTGCCCCCCAGCCATGCCGTGAATGGGTGGCTGAAAAAAAGTGGGCGGCCGCAGGCTCCAGGAACAGCCCTGCTGGGCGGCCGCAAAAAGGCTGGGAGAGCTGTGTGGGCTTCAGGAACAGCCCAGTATTTGGTGACCGCTGGCAAATCATCATTCGACCCCTGAGGTGATCCTGACCCCCAGGTTGAGAACCACTGCTTCACAGTCAGATCCTGTATCCTAACCTTATAATGTGAATGTATTCATCACCAACTCACCATACAGTACTGGTGCACCCGAGATTCTAACCCTAAAACGAATTAATGTACACTGGCAAGGGAACCAATGTCTATCCACTGCTTGTCAGTCCTTGTAAACTTACCACACACAAAATATGTGTTTTTGTTATTTTTATGCTGACATTATATCAGGGTGGAAAGAATTGTTCTAACTGGTCCAAGGTAGCCAATAATCTTCCCATTATTTACACAGGCAGGGCCGAGGAATCACTCTTGAACTTTGACTTGGTTGAGTAAATCGTCAGAATCTCCTGGGGAAGCAAGCTGTCCATCATACTCTGTTTTCTGGACCAATGCCTTACAAACTCATGAAGCGGAACCGTAATTAAAAACTCTGCAACCCAAGAGAATCTGCAGCAGCTGTAGTCTTTATTACTGATCTCCCTGTTGCAATAGGGTTATTTACTGTTACTCAAACAATTGATATTATCATGTGCATTTAAAAACATAGGGCCGGATTCAGAAAGAACTTACGTCGGCGTATCTGTTGATGTATTCAGAAAGCAAGATACGCCGGAATTTTGCTAAGATACGAGCGGCGTAAGTCTTTTACGCCGTCGTATCTAAGTTGCATATTTACGCTGGCTGCTAGGTGGCGCTTCCGTCGATTTACGCGTCGAATATGCAAATTAGGTAGATACGCCGATTAAGAAATGTACGTGCACCCGGCGCCTTGATTTACGTAGTTCACGTAAGGTTTTTTTTCGGCGTAAAGTTACCTCTGCTATAGGAGGCGTAGCCAATGTTAAGTATGAACGTCGGGACAGCGTCGAATTTTCCGTCGTTTCCGTCGTTTGTGTAAGTCGTTCGCAAATAGGGCTGGGCGTAAGTTACGTTCACGTCGAAAGCATTGACTATTTGCTACGTGATTTTGAGCATGTGCACTGGCATATGTCCACGGACGGCGCATGCGCCGTTCGTTCGGTGCGTCATTTACGTGGGGTCACGAGTCATTAACATACAACACGCCCCCTACCTGCCTATTTTGAATTACGCGCGGTTACGCCGGCCCATTTACACTACGCCGCCATAACTTAGAGCGCAAGTTCTTTCTGAATACGGGACCTGCCGCTCTCAGTTTCGGCGGCATAGTGTAAATGAGATACGCTACGCCGCCGGAAAGATACAAAAATGTATCTGAATCTGGCCCATAATCTTTCCATGGTTGCTGAGAGATATTTATATTGAAAACACAGTTACAATGAAAAGCAAAATGACAAATGCGCATAGACAAAACAAATTATATCAAAACAGATTAAAATGAGTGCTGGCAGATAACCAGTTAGAAATGATGGGGCAGATTCACGTAGATCGGCGCATTATCATTCCGGCGTAGCGCACCACTTTTCCGTTAGACTTGCGCAATCTAGCCGCGTAATCCGGCGATTCACGTAGCTTTTACGCAAGAGCTTGCGCAAACGTAAGGTTTTTTCCGTAGGCGTAAGGAGGAGTAATACAAATTGGGAGGGACGTGGGCGTGTTACATTGAAATGAGCCATGACCCCATGCAAATGAAGGGCCGGCCGACTCGCGCATGCGCGCGTGAAGGAAACCATGTCAGCTCCGTTGTGCGCATGCTCACAACTCGGGAGCGGCGCAATCATTGAAATTGGAAATGGACTAGGGCAATGTTGTGAACTACGCAGACAGCATAAATAGACACACACAAACGCCCTTCCATTGCAAAAGTACATCCCTTTGTGTCCCTTCCCATTGAATCAAGTGCTTTTGCTCTGTTGTTCGTTAGAGTGTGTTTTGTAGTTGTCAGATTAGTGTTCTGTGTGATCTTGTGCTTGTTGGTAGTTTTGTGAAAGTGTATTTTGATAAGTGTTTGAGACTGTTTGTTTGATTGATAGATTTCTGAGCGTTTGTTTTCTTGCTTTTTTTTTTCATCTGATTTTTTTGTGTGTGTTTCTTGCTGAGTGCTAGTGTGATTTTTGGCTGTTCTTTTTCTCTTTGTGTGTGTTCTTGTCTGATTGGTTGTGCTTGTATTTGTGACAGATTTTTGGTGACTGCTAGTGAGTTTGTTTGGAAGTATGACTGAGAGAAAAAGAAAGCTCAATTTTACTGTGGGGGAAAAAAGAATTCTTGCCCGGGCCATTACCGACTATGGGCGTTTTCTCCACGGCCCGCAGAGTGCCACCACCACCCCGGCCAGGAGGAGGGAGATCTTGGATAGGATCACGGAGCAGGTGAATTCATCGGGGGAGGGGGAGACACGGACCCGCTCTGGGATAGAAAAGAAAATAAATGACCTCCGGCGTGAGGTGAAAAAAAAACTGGCCGCAATAAATGCCCATGCCAGGGGCACAGGAGGGGGCCCACCATGCCGGGTTAGATTTTCAGAGACGGAGCGTGTGGTGGCCCTGACCTTTCACCGGCATGAAGTGGAGGGCCTGCCAGGCTTTGACACAAGTCCGGTCCCCGCGGTGCCAGGTAAGGTTTTTTATTTCTCTCAGGTGTGTAGCATGTGTGGGGGAGGGGGTGAAAGGGAATATGTGGCAAGTGTGTGGATCCTCCAACCTGTGAATGTTTTGTGTCATCCACAGCTGTGCAGGAGGGTGCAGGGCCATCTGGACTGACCGCTCCAACCCCAGGACAGCAGCCTAATGAGGCCCCCCCAACAAGGCCAGAGTCCGCAGAGGAGGAACAAGAGGAGGGGGAGGATCATGCGGAGGACGATCATGAGGAGGAGCAGAATCATGAGGAGGAGGAGTCCATGGAAGGCACTGGCCCTTTGGTTTCTGCGGACTCTTCCCCTCTGGCTGCAAGAAGCCTGCCCTCCCTAAGGGTCAGCCCCCCCCCCTCCTCCCCCAACATGGCTCCCCTCACAAGGGCCTCCCCTTCTCCCCGGCCACAACCATCAGCTGGAGCCAGGAGGTCATCCCCAAGCACCAGGGGGGCGCCCAATCTCATGCCCGCCTGTCTGAGAAGGAACCTGGCCACCCAGACCCGCCTTCTGAGACAGCTCTGCCAGACTATGGGGCGGGTGGATCAGAGCCTGTCCTCCATTAATGATAGCCTGGGTAACCTGGACTCCCACTCCCGGGCCTCCACAACCTGCCTAAATGACCTGCAAACTACAGCAGCAGGCGTTGGGCAGGATGTGAGGGCCCTTACCCAGGCTATCCAGGGCAACACGGCAACACTTGGTGCTGCCCTGGACAGAATAGCCGTGGCCTTGGAGGGCAGGCCGCCAGGTGGGCAGATCTCAGGGGCTGCTCCTCCTTCCCCGGCTTTTCCCCTCCCCCATGCGTCTCCCTGAGGGTCCGGGGCCGTGGCCGGGGGCGCCCCAGGCGTGGCTCAGGCAGAGGGCAATAATTTTTTTTTCCCCCTTTTGTTTGTTTTGAAAGCTTTTTTATTTTTGTTCTCTGCTTTTTTTTGTTTTTTCTAAGCATTTTTTTTTTCCTATGCATTTTTTGTTTCTATGCATTTTTGTTTGTTTGACTTTTTTGGCATATTTTGGGTTGTGAATGATGTTTGAATGTGGGGGTGACATTCCTGCTGGAAAAGGGGTGTCACCCTCAATTTTGGTGGAGAAGGGTTCCCCAGGACCAGGGAGAAGTGATTCCCAGGTCCGTGTGAATGGTGTATGAATGTACAGTGACATAATTGGAGCCTTGACGTGGCGTTACTGCTCACCAGTCTTGCATGGTGGACTGGTGCCAATCCAATTTGATGAGGATGTGGGGTGTGTGTGCTAGGGACCATAGTGGTGTGCATGCATGCATTCTCATTGTGCCATGATTAATGTGTGTGTTTAACGTGCAAAGATGCATAATGTGAGCTGGCATGAGATGGGGTCATGAGATGGGGTTCCAGTTCATATGCAGAGTCACCTTGAAGGGAAAAGACAGGTGGATGTTAGTCATGCATGTGCCACTTGTGAGGTGTGCATCACGGGAGGGGATAGTCATGCCTGACTCCCATGTCACTCACCAACCAGCCAGCTGTCCCCATACATGTTCTGTTCGCAATCTGTGGGGATGGGGCTCTGATTGTATATGTAGCTGTCATGGGTGTCATGGGTAGTGCCATGTGTTGGGCTGCTGATGTCCTCCTGCAAGGTTGTGGTAATTCCACGATGGCATGAGGGGTGAATCTGAAGATGCGAGACACCTCAGAATCTCTCATGCCAAAGATGTCTATGCGTGTGTGATATATCAAGTGAAGAGTGAGGGGCTTGTATCAGATAAGAATATTGTATTAGATTAGATTAAATTGTAAATTTGATATAAGCCAAAAAAAAAAAAAAAAAAACCATCTCCCGTGCCCTCCTTAGTGCCATCCTCCGTGCCCTCATCCTTCTTTGTTCATCTAAAGTCAGTAGTATAGCTATGCGCGACGATGCCCCTGGCATGTTGGCATACAGATTGTTGGGCAACACGTGTGACTGCTGAACTCCTCACTAACAGTGTTGCTTTATCTGACAATTAGACTTTTTTTCAAAATTTAGACCAGCTTTTAGGTCCTCTAACTTTAGACAGAACATTTTGCAGTTGCGCACATCGCGTAGCCTGCGCAGCAACTGCGTTTTTTTGTGAATCCCCGTAACTCCCTCATTAGCATATTTGACTAGCAAATCAATGGTGTGTCTAGCGCAGTTTTGCGCGAAGGCAAGCGAAGGTCTAATTCAATTACGCCGGACCAAAAAACGTAGATTTCTGGCGTATATTGTTTTGTGAATCGCGTCCAACTATACGCACGCGCACATTTAGACTTACGCACGCGCAACAGCAGTTGCGCAGGCGTAATCGCTCTGTGAATCTGGGCCGATCTTTTTATTGTGTAGACCGCTACTGATTCAGGCTGAAAACTGACTGGTCTCTACGTGGTAAGGTCAGTCATAGAATTTCTAGAACAGTCAGGAAAACAATTTCATCTAGTTGAAGTGATTTAATAAAAAGAATAAAAGACAAAAACAATGCAATCACTAGTTAACCACTTAAGACCCGGACCAATACGCTGGCAAATGACCCAAGGGGTTTTTGCGATTCGGCACTGCGTCGCTTTAACAGACAATTGCGCGGTCGTGCGACGTGGCTCCCAAACAAAATTTGCGTCCTTTTTTTCCCACAAATAGAGCTTTCTTTTGGTGGTATTTGATCACCTCTGCGGTTTTTATTTTTTGCGCTATAAACAAAAATAGAGCGACAATTTAAAAAAAAATGCAATATTTTTTACTTTTTGCTATAATAAATATCCCCCAAAAATATATAAAAAAACATTTTTTTTCCTCAGTTTAGGCCGATACGTATTCTTCTACATATTTCTGGTAAAAAAAATCGCAATAAGCGTTTATCGGTTGGTTTTCGCAAAATTTATAGCGTTTACAAAATAAGGGATAGTTTTATTGCATTTTTATTAATTATTTTTTTTTTTTACTACTAATAGCGGCGATCAGCGATTTTTTTCGTGACTGCGACAATATGGCGGACACTTCGGACAATTTTTACACATTTTTGGGACAATTGTCATTTTCACAGCAAAAAATGCATTTAAATTGCATTGTTTACTGTGGAAATGACAGCTGCAGTTTGGGAGTTAACCACAGGTGGCGCTGTAGGGAATGTGTACCTAATGTGTGTGTTTACTACTGTAGGGGGGTGTGGCTGTAGGTGTGACGTCATCGATCGCGTCCCCCTATTACAGGGATGACGCGATCGATGCTCCGGCCACAGAGAAGCACGGGGAAGCCGTGTGTACACACGGCTCTCCCCGTTCTTCCGCTCCAGGGACGGATCGCCGCACTGCAGCGGCGATCGGGTCCGCGAATCCCGCGGTCCCGGTCCTGGAGCTTCGGACCGGGTCGCGGGCGCGCGCGCCGCGGGCGCGCGCCCGCGACCCACGGCTGGGTACTAAAACCAACGTATATATACGTTGATGTGCCCAGCCGTGCCATTCTGCCGACGTAAATCTGCAGGAGGCGGTCCTCAAGTGGTTAATCAAGGCTTGTCATAAACCCATATAGACCTCCATAGGATCACCGTGAGGCTACAGAGCTCAGCAAGCAGCTGGCTGAAGCAGAGTTCTTGATCGAAGTACAGCTGTCAGGCTTCAGGCTGGAACATAGGCAGCAGTGGTTCCCGTTTGCAGCAAGATGGCTGCAGCTTGTGGAAATTTTATGAAGATGTATTTAATATGTATTGTCATAGTGTCGCCCAGTGTTAGTACTCCTGCAGCCCGCTCTAAAGAGCTGACTGGGGCAGACTGATGCTGGTTGAGTCCCGTCTAGGAGATGAAAACTTCCTGTGATTGGGGAGAAGTGTTTGCAGAGTGGGGATATGTCTGTCAGTGAACGGGCCCCTGTGCATTACACAGAACAATCGTCTGGGGGGATATGTTTGCTCTGCAAGGACATTATTGGTGCTAAGCAAATATATGCTCTTGTCTCTGCTATGTCTGATCAGCACAGGTCAGGATTCGTAGCATACACCTGCAGATAGCCTCCCATCCACAAGAAACAGTAGTATAATCCAGGTATGCGTTGTTCTCTGGAACAAGGCAGAATAAGGGTTCCTATCAGCGGTAATACGGGAGATTTTTGGTTGGTATGATCAGAGACGGAGTCCATGTTGGTTCAGCCATGCAGCTTCTTTGTTTAGCTTCCATGCACCCTGTCTCTGCTCAGACACACCCATAGCACTCCTTTAGCCATTATTCATTGGTTGTTTGTATTAACTCATCCTGTTGGAAGGATTTCCTGTTTGTCGCTTCCTGTGATGTAATTTTGTATTGAGGAAGCGATTGGCTATTGTGGCAATCACTTCCTGTTTGTCATAGCTTTTGTGATGTTAGAATAAAAAGCTAAGCAGACTGGTCTCTAAGGAATCATGCTGATGGAGCTGAAATGTAAGCTGTAATGATGTCTGTTTGGGTGGGGATATATGGGAAATAGAGCTATAGGTAAGATGCATTATATCATTGGACGAAATGTGTGCTTATTAGCACAGGACATATGGCTGTGCACTCTGCATACAGCCTTATCTCCACGACAAGCTCCAATCAGCACCTCTCTTGGCTGGGTGATGGTGACAGGTGAAGTGGAGGGGTAGAGGTTTCCAGGTAACAGGACTGGCCCTTTATTAAACCTTTACCCATGGGCAAAGGGGACTCGTACAATGGTTTTATGAGAGGAGCAGTCCCTTATGTTGTTCCTCTGCTGACTATCGTTGGGGCCCTTTAATAGGCATTTGTGCACTTAACAATTTTATCGAACCAGCATTCAATGTAAGTGCGGTAAAGATGCAGTAAACATAATGTCCTGCCAGAAAAGCCCCTCTTCTGTCCACTACTGGAAGCACTTAGTGAACTCTGCTTTGCCTCTTTACCAGGATATCTACACTAACACATTGCCAAAAAAATCTCCAGCGTATGGGCACATTGGCTTGAAGAGCCCTCCAAGGGCCCTAAATGGGCTGCCTGGCAGGGAGGGGAAGAGGGAGTGAAATCCATTGACTATTAAAGAGACAGTGTTAGGGGTGTGCATGCAGGGTGGGGGATTCGTACAGTAGATCCTAGGGACTCACACCTGCATGAAGATGAAGTGTCTGCAGAGAAGAAGACAGGGAGGGCAGGGGGAGGTGAGTCAGGGAAAGTGAACTGGAGGCACTATTGTTGGAAAGTGTCAGTAAAAGAATTCTGGATGACCGGGGAAGAGGCTATAAATTATCAGATTTGCTAGATGTCCGAAAACCAGCTGGGGTGCAAGGGATAACAAAGGTCTAGGCAGTGTGACAGGCAGAGATGGATCTGTGGGTAAAAGGGAGGGAGATAGCACTGAAGACAGCCGAGAGACAGATAACAGAACTGACCTGTAGTATTGCAAAAGAGACAGCCAAAGTGAGGAGAACTGTTTCCAAAAAACTGAATGGAGGAAACTGCAAAGGCCCCCCATGCACCCGTAGACAGTTTGCAGAAGTGCCTGTGCCTTAAGACAGCTCTAGGAAGGGGCCGGTAAATTACATATTCACAGACCCCTTCCCCTGCTCTCAGTGTCCTGACACATCCCTCTGTTTTCCGGAAGAGGAAAACTGGCAATGCTGCGGGGGAAGCGGCAGCCCAGGCACCTATGGCAGGATCATATGTGCCCCTTACAGGAAGGCAGATCGTGCACTGTGAAAGTTACAGAAATGATGCTGTGTGCGTCTCTCCCTCCAGCAGCTAAATGCCGACAGCATTGTTTCTGTTAGATGTCACAGCGCACCGATCTACCTCCCTGTCCAGGCCCCCATGTGTGCTCGGGCCCCCTACAGGAGAACCGGCAGTCCCCCTATCAGCGGCCCTGCCTTTAGGTACAAATTCAAAAGTGAAGTTTACCTGCTGACTAATTTTAGTGTTCCAAACTCTGCACCTTACCTTTAGGTCACCTGTTTTCTTGCACACAAACCATTCACCTGTTTACACTGCATATTAACATTATCACAGACAGGCTTGTCTTTAGCATATTCTAGGGTAAGCTCATTATCTGGACAAGAATCCAGTGGTGTAATAAAATTTTCAAAGCTGTCAGGGAAACCACAGAATAGCAATGATGCTATATGAGTGTCTTTTATTTGTTATCCTTTAGCTTTCAAGAATTCCTCCAATTCTAAAGTGCATTGTATATAGTCTTGCACATGCTTGCCTTTTATTAGTACTTACTGTAGCGCCTCCCACATGTCTTTCTGCATTGGTGGAAGATTTGATCATCATCTATGCTCAGAATATAGTACTGTAATACTGAGCAATGTTACTGTTATACAAAACTGTTTCTTGCCACAGGATGGCAGTGTCTCACAATTTAGTCATTACACAACTCATACAGAAATGATGGGGACTCTGGGACTTGCGCGCTAAAAGCAGGATTCTTTTATGTAGATTAGCTGGAGCTGAACTACACTGCCCATGAGGACTGGCAAAGGGGCAGGAGCATTTAAAAAAGAAAAAAGCCCGGGAACATGGTGGTAGATGGGATAGACTGTTAAAGTGGCCAAACGTGAGAGAGACAAAGCAGATCCATGTGGGCTTAGGCTAAATCAGGCTGAGAAAGGAAGTCACAAAATCTGCCAGAGAGCTGATTATCCCACGGAGGCAGGTAGCAGAACCTGCAGGCACACAGATAGGCATTAACCACCTAATGACCAAGCCTGTTTTCAGACTCAGTGTTTACACGTGAAAACTATTTTTTTTTTGCTAGAAAATTACCTAGAACCCCCAAACATTTTACATTTTGTTTCTAACATCCTAGAGAAAAAAATGGCGGTCATTGCAATACTTTTTGTCACACCGTATTTGAGCAGCAGCCTTATAAGTGCACTTTTTTTGAAAAAAAACACTTTTTTTTAAATAAAAAAATAAGACAACAGTAAAGTTAGCCCAATTTTATTTTATATTGTGAAAGATAATGTTACACATCAATAGCTGGGTAAAAAATGAATAAAACCTGAATATGTCAGAATTATATCACAATCAACCAGGCAGCGCTGGACATATGCAACATTTAAACTTTAAACAAATAAATATATATACAAATATTGAATATTGTCCTTGGAATAGAAAAGTTCTTAAATGAAGAATGGCAGTCTTTAATGCAAATATTGGACTGAACAATCCTTATTCAAACAAAGTCCACTATAGCCCAAGATGATAGGTTTGGAAAGACACCGCTTCACGTCTGTGCTCATAGAAGAAAGAGGGGGGTGTGTGAGAAAAGAGAACCCCCTCTTGAGTAGCCTCTTACCGCAAAGAAAATTTATATCAGCGTGTCACAGGTGCAATCTCAGCCTCAATCACTGCTCAGCTTCTCTGAATGGCTCAGGGTTCATACATGAAAAAGATGGTAGGAAACAGACACATAGCGTGATCCTGCTTAAAAATCTTTAATCGCCCAATAAAAACGTCATCCAATACACTCACATGTATAAAACTTTAAAATGGCATATCTCACTGATTTACCCAAATCGGGTCAGGTTAACCACATCACCAAACGCTCGTTGCTGGTCAAGCTGCGAGGAGGGGAGTGATCTCTAATGCCGACTGACAATCAGACTGCTTCACTTGGTTCAGCCCTGACTAGTTTCATCCCAAGGGATATCATCTGAGGGTTTTTTTCTTTCAAAAGCGCTTGTATTGTGTTTTTGCATGGGGGGTTTGCTTTAATACAACTGTTTGATTATAAAGATAATGTTACGCCTAGTAAATTGTTACCTAACATTTCCTGCTTCAAAATTGCGCCCGTGGAATGGCGTCAAACTTTTACTCTAGGGCTAGGGCTAGAATTATTGCTCTCGCTCTAACCATCATAGTGATACCGCACGTGTGGTTTGAACACCGTTTTCTTATGCGGGCGCTACTCACTTATGCGTTCGCTTCTGCACACAAGCTCATCAGGACAGGGCGCTTTAAAAACAATTTTTTTTCTTATTTATTTTGACTTGATTTTATTTAATTTTACACTTAAAAAAATAATTACATGATTTGGGTCACTTTTATTCCTATTACAAGGAATGTAAACAACCCTTGTGATAGAAAAAAGCATGACAGGTCCTCTTAAATATGAGATCTGGGGTCAAAAAGACCTCAGATCTCATATTTTGACTAAAATGCAATAATTAAAAAATAAAAAAATAAAGTCATTTGAAAGAATGACAAAAATAAAATGGCCCTTTAAGACGTATGGGCCAAAGTGACGTTTTGACGTTGCTTCCGCCCTGCTATGGAATGGAGACTGGTGGGGACCTCCTTGCCCTCACTCGTATACCCAGCCATGGATAGGACCCGATCGCCTCGGCCGCTCCTGACGGCTTCGGTAAGCGGCAGAGGGTGCGGGAGAGCGACGGGAGGGGGGCCCTCTTCCACCGCCGATAACGGTGATCTTGCGGCGAATCCACCACAAAGACCACCATTATCGTTTACTGGACTGCAGTCTGAAGAGGTGGATACCACGGTTATGGCAGCAGCTGCTGCCATTACTGAACTATCCCTCTTCAAAGTCAGGATGTATATAGTCGTACAGCGGTCCTTAAGTGGTTAAATGCAGCTTTGAAATCATGCAACTTTATCTGAAATCGCATGATTTTAAAGATGCATGTCAATGCGGCTTTGAAGACATCTGTGCTCCTTCATGCACAAATGTCTATGCAAGTTGCACCCGAAATCGCTACTTTTTCAAATCCATGTGGCACTGCAAAATCATTGCTGACAATAGGGTGCGACCTGTCATGTGAAAGAGGGCTAAAGGCCATTCTATTTGTCAGATGCTCAGCCAGTCTTGTTAACCGTCCCTTAGACAGAAAACATAGCCAAGGTCTTAACTCCCCTGCTCAGATTGGTCAAGAACACACCCTTTAGTCTGATGATTGGACAATTAAGATGATGAGGTCATATTTGTGCTCTCACTTCCTGTTGGCAGATTCATTAACAGCACATGAACACTGCAACAAAATTTAATGGAATTTTAGTGTTGGTGTAAGGGGGATTGTTTAAAGTTTACAAAGACAGATATAAATCCTTACCGTAGTCACATTTAAAAAATGCATTTACGGATTTATATACATTTTAAAACATCTAATACATATTGTATACATTGTGATTTTTAGGAGTTGTATTCAGCATCAGAATCCCATTAAAAGTACAAATAATAAGCAGTTTGTGTTGAATAAGCACCTTAACCACTTAACCCTCGGACCATATTGCTGCCCAATGAACAGAGCACTTTTTGTGATTCGGCACTGCGTCGTTTTAACTGACAATTGCGCGGTCGTGCGACGTGGCTCCCAAACAAAATTGGCGTCCTTTTTTTCCCACAAATAGAGCTTTCTTTTGGTGGTATTTGATCATCTCTGCAGTTTTTATTTTTTGCGCTATAAACTATAAAATAGAGCGACAATTTTGAAAAAAAATGCAATATTTTTTACATTTTGCTATAATAAATATCCCCAAAAAATATATAAAAAAAACATTTTTTTCCTCAGTTTACGTACGTATTCTTCTACATATTTTTCGTAAACAAAAAAAATCGCAATTCGTTTTATGGCATTTTTATTAATATTTTTTTTTTACTAGTAATGGCGGCGATTAGCGTTTTTTTTTCAGTACTGCGACATTATGGCAGACACTTCGGACACTTTTGACACATTTTTGGGACCAGTGCTATAAAAATGCATTGGATTACTATAAAAATGGCAGTGAAGGGGTTAACACTAGGGGGCGGGGAAGGGGTTAAGTGTGTTCCTGGGTGTGTTCTAACTGTATGGGGGGTGGCCTCACTAGGGGAAATCACTGATCTTCTGTTCATACATTGTATGAACAGGAGATCAGCGTTTCCCCCCCCTGCTGACAGGACTGGGAGCTGTGTGTTTACACACATAGCTCCCAGTCCTCGCTCTGTACCGAGCGAACGCGTGTGCCCGGCGGCGATTGTACCAGCCAGACACGCGCGCGGGACTCGGGGGCGAGCGTGGACGCGCGCGCCGTCACCAGCGGCACGCACGCGCCCCCTAGTGGCTGCAAAGTAGCCGACGTAGAGCTACGGGCTCTCGCGAAGGCGTGCCGACTTCCCGCAGTAATATGACGGGTCGGCAACCAGTTAAATCTGGTGCTTACCCCCATAAGGCCTCATGGACACTGGATGTTTTTGCAGCTGCTTCTAGGGGCATCAGGCATTTTTTTTCCCTGCCTCTAAACTCCCCTGCATGTTATCCTATGTGTCCATGCACACATACGCTTTTAGCAGCGTTTAGTGGTAGGGGCTTTTAGAGGCAGGAAAAAAAAACACTGCCAGTGTGTCCAGGAGCAGCAGAGTGTTGGCAGAGAAAAGTGCACCTAAACGCTAGGCACACTTAGCACTTGAGTGTTTGATCTGTTTTAATAGCCAGAATGAATTATTATTATGGGGAATTAAATTAATTATCGCCCAGGCGCTTGACACCAGAGCTTGTAAAAGCTTTAGACACTTTTACAAGAGCCAGGCTTTTTTTTTCTGCCAAAACGCTGCTGCCAGGAAGAAAGACTTCTAGGACAGTTTAGAAAACGTCCTGTGTTCATGAGGCCTTATGCCCACACGACCGTTTTTCGGGTTCTAAAAAATGACGTTTTTTTTAATGTCATTAAAAACTATCGTGTGTGGGCTTCAGAGCATTTTCGGGTTCCGAAAAACTGCCAACATTTTTTTCCGAACATGCTCTATTTTTTCACAACGTTTTTAAGGTTGCAAAAAATGGTCGTGTGTGGGCTTTAACGACGTGAAAAATCCGCGCATGCTCAGAAGCAAGTTATGAGACGGGAGCGCTCGTTCTGGTAAAACTACCATTCATAATGCACATTCATTACGCTGTAACAGGCTGAAAAGCGTGAATCGTCTTTTAATAACACAAAATCAGCTAAAACAGCCCAAAGGGTGGCGTCATCCAAATGGAACTTTCCTTTTATAGTGCTATCATATGTGTTGTACATCACCGTGTTTTGCTAGAGCATTTTTTTTTCACGATCGTGTGTAGGCAAGGCCGTTTTAATGATCGGGTGGAAAAAAATGTTGTTTTTTCTAGACCCTTAAAAACGTTGGCCCAGATTCAGAGAGCCATTACGCCTGTCTAACTAGTGTTAGACTGGAGTAATTTCAAATTACACGCGTTTTCTAGCTAGTCGAAAACCTCAAACCATGAATAGACGGCTGCGGGCTTCAATTCGACTGGATTACGTGTTCATACGCCTTCGGATCTACGCTGCAATAAAATTGCGGCCACTGGGTGGACTTCCCGTTGTTTTCCGCGTCGGGGTATGCAAATGAGCCTTTGCCGGCGATCCCCGAAATTACGATCTTCAATCGCAATCTCTTATGGCACCTTTAGTCATCTTTTATTTATGTAACACTATACCAGCTTTTTGCTGCTCTAATATTAGACAGCCCATGTTAAGTATGGCTGTCGTTCCCGCGTCGAATTTCTACGTTTTCCGACGTCTTTTATTATTTTTTACGTAAGTCGTCCGGGAATAGGAATGTTCGTAAACGACACTACTCAAACAACGAATGACGAAACGACGTGATTTCGCGCAATGCACGGCGGGAAATTTCTGAACGGAGCATGCGCAGTTCGATCGCCGCGGGGACGCGCTTAATTTAAATGCTTCACGCCCCCTAATCGCGTATTTCGATTTTTCGAAATAGACTACGCCGCTGTAGCGTACGGGCAAAAATCTACCAGGATTCGGTGTAGAGCCTGGTAAAATACGGCAGCGTAGAGTATTTCGATTACGCCGCGCAATATTAAGTGTATGTGAATCTGGCCCGTTGTTTTTTACAATCCGTAAAATGGTCGTGTGTACAATATATGTTGTCTTTTTTCTGAGTTAAATGATGGCCAGCAAGATTAAACCTGCATCTTTTGAGCCCTGAATGGTATGGACCTACTCCCTGGGGGTGCATCATCATAGTAGCATGGTTCCATTTTACTACTGCACTAAATGGCACTCACACAATATTGCACAATTTCCATGTAGTACAGCAGTAAGGATGACCGATAGCCGCTGCAGGAGAAGAAGAAGGACCCCTGACATCAGACTAGCCAGAAGACTGTTGGATTGAAGGTATGCATCCCTTTATTTTTTGTTAAATTAACTTGGGGGAGGTGGGGAGTTGTCCACAGGGTCCTGCCTGAACTACCCTTAATTTCACCTTAAAGGGGTTGTAAAGGTTTTCTTTTTTTTTCTAAATAGGTTCCTTTAAGCTAGTGCATTGTTGGTTCACTTACCATTTTCTTCGATTTCCCTTTGTCTGAATTTCTCACTTCCTTTTCCTCCTTTTCCTCCTCAGTAAGCTTGCCCCCTTCATCTGAGCAGTTCTGGCTGAGGGTTAGTCAGTGTGCTCGCCCCCTATCTTGGGACTACAGCATCTCCTGGGAAGGAATTTAGTCGGAAGGGAGGGGGCGAGCACGCTGACTAACTACCAGCCAGAATGGCTCGGATGATGGGGGCAAGCTTACTGAGGAGGAAAAGGAAGTGAGAAATTCAGACAAGGAAAAAAAACTTTTAGAAGGGAAATCGAAGGAAAAGGTAAGTGAACCAACAATGAACTAGCTCAGGGGTCTCCAAACTTTTTAAACAAAGAGCCAGTCTACTGTCTTTTAGACTTTAGGAGGGCCAGACTAGGGCCATTGAGAGTAGAACATCTCCAGTGGGATACCATATCTTTGGTGTCAGTGGGAGGACTAGTGCCCCATTGTTGGTGCCAATAGAGGAATTGTACCCTTTTGATAGTGTCAATTGGATGAATAGTGCCCCATTGGTGGTTTCAGCAGCAAGAATACTTCCCTATTGTTGGTGTCCGTGGATGGAATAGTGCCCCAAGGGCCTGATGTAGGCAAGCGAAGGGCCGCATCTGGCTCCAGGGCCACAGTTTGGAGACCCCTGCACTAGCTTAAAGGAACCTATTTAGAAAATAAAAAACAAACCTTTACAACCCCTTTAACTCTGCAGCAGATCTACGTCTATTAGTAACGTTTTAGAAAAAAAAACAAAAAAACAATATAAACGTGACCTATCATGTAATTTATTTTCCAATAGCAGATATTTGGCAGCTAACCAAAAAAGGCAGACATTGCATAAGAAAAATGTATTTTACAATTATGGTACACTAAGCAAGTATCTAAAAAATATGAAAATCACAAACAATGAGAGTTTTTACATAAGACTTTAAATGCGCACACACTTGGCTGCAGCTTGTCCAGGTAGTTAGATTGACCATTCATCATTAGACCAGCAGACCAGAAACCCCTGCTAACAGATCGGCATAGAGTTCTGTTAACTGTAATCAGCAACAGTGGGTTAGGACAGGCCCCTTACCCCAGAGTCAACACAAAGGTAATTGTTCACATATTTTGCTTACTATACTTAATTGAAGAATGTAAGTCATGGTGTAAGAATTTCAAATTTCCATGCAAGGTCTACTTGAAATGTTGCCCATAACAAAAACAGTTTTGTTAGTGGCAAATAATAAGCAAGGACGTTGTCAGGGACAAAAACTGCAAGAAACAAATACTGAAAACCTTGATATGTTATTGAAAAATTTGTGGGAACTGTCAACAGATAGATAACGTGCTTTCCAGTGAACGGGATAAAAATAAATCCACAGAAGAACAAAGAAACAGCCAGGTTCAGAACCTCCATCAGAGGTCAAATACATCTAAGCAGGTACTTGGAGAAAACTCCGTGCTCTGATACAGTATATATGGGGAAGACAAGGTCCAGGCCTAGCTCAGGACATTTTATTTGGCACCAACTTGATCTTTTAGACATTTTTTATCCTGTTCAGTTAGTTTGTAATCCTGTATAGACAAATGAATTGTTTTCTTTTTTGGATGCAATAAAAATAGATCAATTTCTGTCAGGTATCTAATTAATTGGTGAGATTTTTCCTCACCTCCTATTCCTCTGACACAAGGGATATTAAAGAATAGAGTGGGTGTCAACAAGTCCTGAAGAAAGCGGGAAAAAAAAAATTGTCATTATTCCTACTTTTTCTACTAGTATTTTTGTGTGTTGCAGGTGGAATGACTTCCCATCTACCTCATAGTCACATAGACAGTAATTAAAAAACAACAGAGATGATTCCATCAAACTGAAATCTTTCTGTGAAATGTAAAATGTGAAACCAAAGCTATATGTTTGTTGTGTTCCTATTTACACAGCATACCTAAAACATGTAATTGTGAGAACTTGCTTCAAGTGATAGAACTTTTAAGGACATCACCACTTGCTTATTTTCTTTTTGAGGACTTTTCTTGCCCTATTATATTAAAAGAAAGATCACAATCAAAGAGTTTCCCTCACGGGAGTTTTCAGCAATTCTCTCTTTTGCAAAGAAATACACACTCAGCCTGCTGGCTCACTTATACAGCACTGCTGTTTTGACCTTCAACTTCAGGCTCTTGTCTGTCTCCTACAGACCGCGTTCTCACCAATTGTGTCCAAATAGCTAGCAGCCCCTTGCTGCTCTGGCTCCCACCTCTCTCCTAGGTGGAACTCTCCTGAATCCTGGAAGAGTCCTCCTCTATCTGCTGGGGTGGGGCCCCAAACGATAGTCAGGTCTCTACAAAAAGCCCAGCACACACCTGCCATTTTGTGTGATCCCACATTCCAACTTTTGAACTTGAGAATGAGGAACACTTGAGGGTAGGGTGACCACATGTCCCGGATTGCCCGCACAGTCCTGCATTTTGCAGGTCTGCCCCAGGCACCTTCATTCCAGGACAATACAGTGTCCCGGAATGAAACTGGCACAGCCACCCCCCCCCCCAAGCCAAACTAATGCCCCCCAAAAAAGCTGCCACATGACCACTTTACTCACTGACAGTACTTGTCCAGGCCAGGAATGCCTGGAGGAGCACAGTCCCTGCCCCATGCTTGTGATTGGATAAATCATAAATCCTGCCTCTTGTATCCAATCACTGTGCTGTGATTCGTTACAGCACAAGCTGATTTTTGGGAAGGGGGGTGTCCCTGAATGGTAGTTTGAAAATGTGGTCATCCTACTTGAGGAAGGTAGTGCACAGTGGCAAAAATTGGTTGCAGTGGACAATGAAAGGGGCTGTCATGAAAGACGTCCTAGCAGTTTGGCCAGCAATAGCAACCACAGGAGAATTCAGTCCAGACGCACGTGCGGTGGCGAAGCGGCATGCGCGGCGGTGTGCCTGGCGCGCGGTCTGGAGCGCGCACGTGCGGTGACTGCGTTTGCCGCTAAGACACGCTATTTAGGCAGCCTGGTCCCTGACCATCTTGCTGTCCAGTCTACAACATATCCCTGGAGAATCTGCACCTGTTTACCTGTTGGTTTCCTGTTTACCTGACCTGGCTTCCTTTGACCTCCTCTGCCTGCAACCTGCCCCTGACCCCGGCTACGTCTGACCTCTGCTTCTGCCCAACCCCTGGCTCTGTTCTCTGGCCGCCTGTTATACTGAGCCAGCCTGGACTTTGACTACCCTTTTGGACTTGCTCTGGTTTCTGATCCGCGCGCCTGTGTTTTACCCGGTCTGTGCCACCCGCTTGATTCCTGTCCCGCAAGTGCCTCACCTCTGCTCCTGCTTGCTGTTGGTATCCTGCCAGGACTTTCCTACACCTTCTGCTGCCACACTCGGTCCGCCACTCAGCTTACCATCAGGCGCTTGTGCCCCTCTGGACTCTTGACCCTCTGTCTACTCTACCAGAGGCTCCTGCGTCAGAGGCTTACAAGAGGCCACTCCCTGCACGTTGGGCTCCACTACCAGGTATGTGACAGTACTGGACAGCCATGTCCGAGCCCACGCAGGGAGCGTCTCCCATGGAGGACTTATGCTGTCATCTGGATGGTCTCACCGCTGCCGTAAGAAACCTGCAAGAAGGGTACACCCGTCTGGAGGGACGCATATAAACCCTGTCTGCAGCAGCCCCTGCAGCATCCGGAATATCCTCTGCCCCCTCAGTAGTGATGTTGCCACCGGAGCCCAGGTCCCCACTCCGGAAAGATTTTCTGGGGACCGCAGCAAGTACAGGGCCTTTCGCAATGCCTGCAAACTTTTCTTCGCTTTGCAACCCAGGACTTTCTTGCTTGAATCTACAATGTTGGGCTTTGTAATTTCATTATTATCAGGCGAACACCAACCTTGGGCACATCATCTCCTGGAGCGTAAGGAAGAATGCCTTAACCTTCTGAGTACCTTCTTCCAAGCCATGGACCTCATTTATGAGGATACGCAGTTAGCAGCCACCGCAGAAGCAGCATTGTGTGCGCTGCAACAGGGGCGCAGGGCAGTAGAGGACTATGTGGCAGAATTTAGACAGTGGAGTTCCGATACAAACTGGAATGATGCTGTCCTGCGTCACCAATTCTGTATGGGCCTTTCAGAATCCTTAAAAGATGAACTGGCCCGAGCTGGCATCCCCGCAACGCTTGAAGCTCTTATCCTTCTATCAGTCCAGATCGACAGACGATTGAGGGAACGGCGAGCTGAGCGTACATCCAGCCCTGCACGCCCAGTATGGATGATGCCACATGTACCAAGTTCTCCTTATCCGCCTCCTCCAAATCCTGTACCAGCCTCTGCCGATACCCCGGAACCAATGCAACTAGGCCTACTGCGGCCATCTCTGACTCCGGAAGAGCGCCAACGGCGCCGGATCAACAACCTCTGCCTGTACTGCGGAGAACCCGGGCACTACGTGAGGACTTGCTCTCACAAGCCCTGTAAGTGTTCAACCCATCTGCTCTTTCCTCCACCTTATGTAACAATGACACTCATCTGGCTATCTCCATCTCTCTGCAGCTCCCAGGAAGGAACTTCCGGGCCACCGCCCTTATTGATTCTGGCGCCCGCAGCGTTTTTTTGGACGCTTCTTTTGCCATCAAACATGGCGTTCCTCTACGACCTAGATGCCAGGAACTCGCCGTCCATTTGTCCAGCCATCGGATCCGGTCCTGTTACACGGGAAACGGTCCCCTTGTATGCTCTCATCTCCAACAACCATTGGGAGCTACTATGCTTAGACATTATTGAAACCCCAATGTTCCCCATCATTCTGGGCATGCCCTGGCTGAGGGCTCACAACCCACAGATTGATTGGGAGTCTGGGAAGATCCATTTCTCTTCTTCCTACTGCTGCCAACATTGCCTCCAAGAACCTGCAGTCACTTCGTCCCCCCTGCTGTGTTTGGAAACCGAAGCTGAAAATTGTCAGTTAGTCTCGGAGGCCTATCACAGTTTTCTTGATGTTTTTAGCTGAGACTTTACCACCACATAGGTCCTACGACTGCCCAATTGAACTTCTCCCTGGAGCAGAAATCCCATTCGAGAGAATATTTCCCTTGCCTGAATATTTCCCTTGACTGAATTTCCCTTGAATGACCTAGAGAAAGGCTTCATACGTCCTTCCACATCTCCTGCCGGAGCTGGAATATTCTTCGTAGAGAAGAAAGACCATTCCCTACTCTCCTGCGTAGATTACCAGGATTTGAATAAGATCACATTTAAAAATAGGTACCCCCTTCTTCTGGTACCCGAATTATTCCAGAGACTTGGATCCGCTGTCATCTTCACCAAGCTTGACCTCCGCGGGCCTATAACCTGGTCCGCATTAGAGATGGCGACGAGTGGAAGACTGCGTTCCGCACCCGATTCGGGCATTTTGAATACCTGGTTATGCCCTTCGGTCTTTGCAATGCCCCTGCCACTTTTCAACACTTTGTAAATGATATATTCAGAGACTACCTCGACCTGTTTGTGATAATCTACCTGGATGACATCCTGATCTTCTCTTCTTCCCTGTCAGACCATCGGGAGCATTTCCAAAAGTTATTAGCCTGGCTCCGTCAACATAGCCTATACGCTAAAGCTGAAAAATGCGAATTTGAACGAGAGAGAATTCAATTCTTGGGACTAATCATCTCGGTAGAAGGTGTCAAAATGGACCCTCAGAAGGTCACTGCTATTATGGACTGGCCTGCTCCCACCGATAAGAAAGCGGTTCAGCGCTTTGTGGGATTCACAAACTTTTTGTCAGGAAAGGTCCCCCCCGCTGGTGATACTGCCTGGTATTTGGGCTGCAGTACTGGTGTCCACCAGCGGGGGGTTCTTGGCAGTATGGAGCATACAGCCCTTCCTGCGTTCAGGTGTGACCTGAATGCAATCAGCACGCCTCTATAATACCCGACGTGTGTAATCACTCCTCGCCCTGGTATCAGTATTCTACCTTGATCCTGAGCCTGTTATCTGACCCTGCTATCTGGACTCTGTTTCTGTTCCCCATCCTGGACCTGTCCTTCCCTTTGCCTTTCTACATTGGTTCCTGTTCCCTCTCGGATCCCTGCCCCGCAGCCTGTCCATCTATCCGCTCCCTGCTCCGCTGTATTCCTATCCTCACCCATCTGCTGACTTCCCCTGTGTATGACCTCGGCCTGGCTTTGTTTACGAATACGGTATTTCCCCTGATTGTATATGCTATTTTGTTGCGCACTGGTTGTCTTCACTTATTTGTTAATAAACACCTTTTAACTTCACCGCATGCATTGTGGGTCTCCTCTGTGCAGTCATACAGTGCTGGTCTACTATATTCTCCTGACAGTATACCAGGGCCAGACCTTGATCAGACGTGCCTTCATTGAGGAACCCTCCTGTTGCGGTGTGTTTTTTGAAGATGGATTTCAATTAAATTACTTACTTTTCTCTGCTGGCAGAGGAGGATGAGGAGTACTGTCGCCAGGTTTTTGAGGGATGGACAAGTGACCAGCTGATGGAAGCCATCCGATCAGCCCATTCCATGGTGGATCAGGGTTATATGTCTTATGATGATATTCAGCCAATAATCCAGTTATGTGTTAAACCGGCCCTGTCGTTCATCCCAGATGGTAGTGATGATTTCTCTCCCCCCTTCAGTCGTGACCAAGTTGAATCCTTGATATGGTTAATAGAGGATGATCCAGTTTCTTTTGATGAACATTATTCCTCTTGTTCCCAGCAGAAGTTATCTGACTGCATTGGTTTAGTGCAGTCTCTGATTAGACAGGGTGTGTGTGAACCAGCCTTTGTTCAACCTGTGCTGGTCAGATCTCCTGATCTCAGCCAAACCATTACATTCCAGCCCTGCCATTATCCACCTGCCTTCCCAAGAATCTAGCTGTCCACCGCCAATGACAACCTCAGCTATAGCCCAGTTAATTCCCCTTCCTACCAAGTATTATTACCCAGTCTCTACTTGTTGTACATATCCCATCTTTAATCCACCTGCTTCTTCCCTAACACCAGTAACAACTCCACAAAAACCTCCTCCAGTCACCTTCCCCATGTCTCTGCCATATTCCAACCCTTCCTCTTACTTAATTTCATCCTCTTCATACACCCCTTCTGTTAACAAACTTGCAGTGACTAAGTCTAAAAAGTAACGGAAGTACTTCCCAACCCACACCATCGTGCCAGTTACCCAGCCTGTCCCAGTGCCAGCTGCTCAGCCTGTTCCAGTGCCAGCTGCTCTGCCTGTTCCAGGGCCATCTACCCAGCCTGTTCCAGTGCCATCTGCCCAGCCTGTTCCAGTACCAGCAGACCAGCCTGTTCCAGTACCAGCTGCCCAGCCTGTTCCAGTTGCCCAGCATGTCAATCCTGTGCCAGTTACCCAGCCTGTTGTTACAGCTGCTCTACCTGTTCCGGTGCCAGCTGCTCAGCCTGTTTCAGTGCCAGTTACCCAGTCTGTTGTGCCAGTTACCCAGCCTGTTGTGCCAACTGCCCAGCCTGTTGTTCCAGTGCCAGCCGCCCAGCTTGTTCCGGTGCCAGCCGCCCAGCTTGTTCCGGTGCCAGCTGCCCAGCTTGTTCTGGTGCCAGCCACCCAGCTTGTTCCAGTGCCAGCCGCCCAGCTTGTTCCAGTGCCAGCCGCCCAGCTTGTTCCAGTGCCAGCCGCCCAGCTTGTTCCAGTGCCAGCCGCCCAGCTTGTTGTTCGAGTGCCAGCGGTCCAGCCTGTTGTTCCAGTGCCAGCGGTCCAGCCTGTTCCAGTTTCCCAGCCTGTTGTGCCAGTTACCCTGCCTGACGTTTCAGTGCCAGTTATCCCGTCTGACGTCACAGTGCCAACCGCCCAACTTTTTGAGCCACTGTCTGCTTCCCAGCCGGAGGTGTTCCCGTCTGCTGCCCAGCCCGATGACCCGGAGCCTGCTGCCCAGCTCGACGATCTGGAGCCTCTGCCCGCTGCCCAGCTCGATGACCCGGAGCCCGCTCCCCAGCTCGACGACCTGGAGCCTATGCCCGCTGCCCAGCTCGACGACCTGGAGCCTCTGCCCGCTGCCCAGCTCGACGACCCGGAGCCCGCTGCCTAGCTCGACGACCCAGAGCCTATGCCCGCTGCCCAGCTCGACGACCTGGAGGCTCTGCCCGCTGCCCAGCTCGATGATCCGGAGTCTGCTGCCCAGCCCGATGACCCGGAGCTTCTGTCTGCTGCCCAGCTCGATGACCCGGAGCCTGCTGCCCAGCTCGATGACCCGGAGCCTCTGTCTGCTGCCCAGCTCGATGACCCGGAGTCTGCTGCCCAGCTTGATTTGCCCCTGTCTGCTTCCCAGCTTGATGTGTCTACTACCCAGCTTGATGTACTTTTTGCCCAGCCTGAGATGTCTGTACCCGCTGCCCAGCTCGACGACCCGGAGCCTATGCCCGCTGCCTAGCTCGACGACCCGGAGCCTCTGCCCGCTGCCCAGCTCGATGACCTGGATCCTGCTGCCCAGCTCCGACGACCCGGAGCCTCTGTCTGCTGCCCAGCTCGATGACCCAGAGCCTGCTGCCCAGCTCGATGACCCGGAGCCTCTGTCTGCTGCCCAGCTCGACGACCCTGAGTCTGCTGCCCAGCCTGATTTGCCCCTGTCTGCTTCTCAGCTTGATGTGTCTACTACCCAGCTTGATGTACTTTTTGCCCAGCCTGAGATGTCTGTACCCGCTGCCCAGCTCGAGGTGCACTTTGCCCAGTTTAAAGTCATGGACCTTCCTCTGGCCCAACCTGATGTGACTTTATCCGCTGCCCGGCTTGACACCATGGGCTTTCCCCAGCTTTCCTTTGAGGGGGGCCACTGTCAGGAAAGGTCCCCCCGGGGGGTTCTTGGCAGGATGGACCATACAGCCCTTCCTGCGTTCAGGTGTGACCTGAATGTAATCAGCACGCCGCTATAATACCCGGCGTGTGTAATCACTCCTTGCCCTGGTATCAGTCTTCTACCTTGATCCTGAGCCTGTTATCTGACCCTGCTACAGTATCTGGACTCTGTTTCTGTTCCCCATCCTGGACCCGTCCTTCCCTTTGCCTTTCTACATTGGTTCCTGTTCCCTCTCGGATCCATGCCCCGCAGCCTGTCCATCCATCCGCTCCCTGCTCCGCTGTGTTCCTATCCTCACCCATCTGCTGACTTCCCCTGTGACCTTGGCCTGGCTTTGTTTACGAATACGGTATTTCCCTGATTGTATATGCTATTTTGTTGCGCACTGGTTGTCTTCACTTATTTGTTAATAAACACCTTTTAACTTCCCTGCATGCATTGTGGGTCTCCTCTGTGCAGTCATACAGTGCTGGTCTACTGTATTCTCCTGACACTTTTATCGGAAATACATCAAGGGCTTCTCCTCCATAATCACTCCCATTACAAGTTTAACCAAGCAAGGCACTTGGTTCCAGTGGTCTCCCGAAGCCCAGGCTGCTTTTGCTACCTTGAACGACCTGGAAGTGGACGCCTCTGAGGTGGCAGTTGGAGCAGTGCTCTCTCAGAGACAGGGACCCAAGCCCTGCTATACCCAGTTGCATTCTTCTCCCGCAAATTATCAGAAGCTGAGAGGAATTACGATGTCGGGGACAGAGAACTCTTGGCAATTAAAGCCGCTCTTGAGGAATGGCGTTAGCTCCTGGAGGTTGCAGCACACCCTAACTTGATCTATACTGATCATAAAAACTTAGAATACCTGAAAGTTGCTAAAAGATTGAAGCCACGGCAGGCCAGGTGGGCACTCTTTTTTACCCGGTTTTCTTTTCATATCACCTACAGACCTGGGTCGAAAAACACTAAACCAGATGCACTCTTCCGGATGTTTAATGGGCCTGAAGCCCCTTCATCTCCAGACACTATCCTAGCTCCCGGTAACTTCCTCATGTTACAGGGGGATCTCCTGTCTCAAATTAAGCAGGCCTCCTCAGAGATTTCCCTATCATCAGATCCAGCCTTACAGTTAAAGGACGACCTGTTATGGAATAAGGATAGGATCTTTGTGCCCCAACAACTACAGGTAGCAGTCCTCAAATCCTATCACGACCATGAATTGGCCGGTCACTTTGGAGTACACAAGACGTCCGAGCTTCTCCAGTGTACCTTCTGGTGGCCACAGTTACTTCGGGACTGCAGAAGCTATGTGGAATCTTGTACCACCTGTATCCAAAACAAGGGCAGCAGAACCAGAGCTTTGGAGTTATTAAAACCATTACCTGTTCCATGGAGGTTGATATCCATGGATTTTATTGTCGAGCTACCTCCATCAGAAGATTACACCACCATTTTTGTGGTGGTGGATAGACTTTCCAAAATGGCCCACTTTCTGCCTATGGTGGGGACACCTTCTGCTTCTGAAACAGCAAAAGTATTCATCAAGGAGATAGTGAGACTCCATGGCATACTCGCAAATATTGTATCTGACCGGGGGGTGCAATTTATGTCAAGATTCTGGAAAGCACTATGTGGAGCCCTGAAACCTGATCTCTCCTTTTCGTCTGCATACCATCCGCAGACCAACGGCCAGACGAGCGCACCAACCAAACGCTTGAGAAATATCTGCGTTGCTTTTCTAGTTTTTCTCAGGATGATTCGGCCTCTCTATTGCCCCTTGCAGAATTTGCCTACATCAACTCTGTCCATTCCGCTACCAAGCAGTCTCTATTTTTTCTAATTACGGCTTTCACCCTACCAGCTACCCAAGAAACCCTGGATTTCTTCTTCACTAACAATAAGTTACTCCAAGAGACAATGGCGAAAACTCAAGAACATAATAAGGAGGTGTTTGACAGGAGGAGGAGAGGAGAACTTGACCTAGCGCCAGGAGACCAAGTTTGGTTGTCCACCCTGAACCTAAAATTAGCATGTCCGTCCAAGAAATTAGGTCCCAAGTTTGTGGGCCCCTTCTAGATACTTAGGAAGATTAACGAAGTGGCCTACGAATTAAAATTACCTGCTTCTTTCCGGATTCACCCAGTCTTCCACGTGGCATTACTCAAGCCCACAGTCCCAGCTCCCTTTACCAATCGGAATTCCGGTCCTCCTAAGCCAGTACTTATTGATGGCAAAGAGGAATTTGAGATGGAATCCATCCTGGATTGCAGGAAGAGACGTAACCAGGTTCAATACCTAGTGAAGTGGAAGGACTACGGTCCGGAAGAAAATTCCTGGGAACCAGAGACCAACATTCATGCTGAGAGACTGATCTTGGCCTTTAAGAGAGCGCACCCAAGAAGGTTGGCGCAGTTGAGCATCCGTAGGCTGCCCGTAGAGGGGGGCAATGTCATGAAAGACATCCCAGCAGTTTGGCCAGCAATAGCAACGACATGAGAATTCAGTCCCGACGCACGGGAGCGTGCGCGGTGATGGCATTTGGTGACAAGACGCGCTATTTAAGAAGCCTGGTCCCTCTCCATCTTGCTGTTCAGTCTACAGCTAATCCCTGGAGAATTTGCACCTGTTTACCTGGTGGTTTCCTGTTTACCTGACCCGGCTTCCTTTGACCTCCTCTGCCTGCAACCTGCCCCCGGCTACATCTAACCTCTGCTTCTGCCCAAACCCTGGCTCTGTTCTCTGCCCGCCTGTTATACTGACCTGGCCTGGACTTTGACTACCTTTTTGGACTTGCTCTGGTTTCTGAACCACCCGCCTGTTCTTGACCCGGTATGTGCCACCCGCTTGATTCCTGTCCCACAAGTGCCTCACCTCTGCTCCTGCTTGCTGTTGGTATCCTGCCAGGACCTTCCTACACCTTCCTGCTGCCACACCCGGTCCGCCACTCAGCTTACCATCAGGCGCTTGTGCCCCTCTGGACTCTTGACCCTCTGTCTACTCTACCAGGGGCTCCTGAGTCAGAGGCTTACGAGAGGCCACCCCCTGCACGTTGGGCTCCACTACCAGGTACGTGACAGGGGCTTATGGAGCATGGTTAAACAAAACCGGGCTTCATTGTATCATATGCTTTAAAGTGACACTAAAGGTTTGTGTTTTTTTTTTAAATAGCAAACATCTCATACTTACCTCCACTGTGCAGTTTGTTTTGCACAGAGTGGCCCCGATCTACCCGTTCTGGGGTCCTACGGCAGCTCTCGCATGCTCCTCTCTGCATTAGATAACCACTTCTGGGAAGCTCTCTCCCGAGGGGGTTACCTTGCGGGCGCGCTTCTCAGTCATACCCTGAGTGTATGACTCGGCCCTTCCCCCCGGCGCCCACGTCACTGTATTTGATTGACAGCAGCAGGAGCCAAAGGCAGAGCTGCTATCAATCTGTCCAATCAAAGCCAGCACTTCATGGAGAGAAGAACGGTGGAGACGCGCCCACGGAAATTCAGGTGAGTAAAACAGGGGGGCTGGGGGGCAAGACACTGCAAGGTGTTTTTTCACATTAATGCATAGGATGAATTAAGGTTTACAACCCCTTTAATTGCTGTGTCTCAAGCGAGAGTCTCACAGACACGTATAAACTCCAGCACAATCATAAAAACAAAAAAAGCTTCCATTACAGTATATATGGTTTTGCACACACTGAAAACAGACAGTGAGCTAACACTTTGTCTGAGTCTACCTTAGAGAAGAACTTTATTATAAAAGTCAAGGACTGCTTATAAACCAGTAACTGTTGAGAAAATGAACACTTTAGTGATAAATATGTACTGCACAATACATAGTATCCCCCACTGTATACTTGCAATAAAAATTGCCCACTACCCCCCCAAAAAAATGCTGTAGCAAAAATCTTCCCCCTTTTAGCGTAAATCCTTTCCCCACTTCTACCACAAATCCTCTCCCCCAAATCCCCCCCTTTCAGCGCAAATCTTCTTTGACAACCCCCCCCCCCCAAAATCACCCTTCCTAGCACAAGTCCTCATCCTGGAACAAATTCCCACAGCACGAATCGTCCTTTCCCAATACCCCCCTCCAGCACAAATCTTACCCCCTCTCATCCCAGCACAAACCTTTCTTACATCTCTTTAAAACCTCCTTCTCCTAGTCCCTCCTCCCAGCACAAATCCTCTCCGCACTTTTGCAACCATCCTGCATTATCAGGACCTGAGTTAAATTTGAACAAAAATCTGGGCTGACTCACATAGCTAGCCAGATGCCAGATAAAATAGCACCTGGCTCCACTAACCTGCCTTGCAGGGGTGTGCTGTAGTGAGACATTCCTAGTCGAGAAGACATTCCTAGTCTTCTCCTATTCCCAGCCACTGTCTTCTCTCCTTCCCAGTCTCTGTCTTCTCTACTTCCCATTCACTGACTTCCCCCCTTTTTGTATAGACCTCAGGTCAGCACATGTTCATGCACAGTGGTGTCCCTCCTCCCTGGCTCCTCTTCCTGCCCTGTGTACATGAACTCGTCAGAGCTGGGGAGAAGGCAGCTTTTGCAGTGTATGTGTCTGCTCTGCAGTGAGTGAATTTACAGGCAGCCAACTGGGAGAGATGCCGCCTGCCACTCAGGGGGTGAGTCTATGGGTAAGATAGGCAAGGTAGGGGCAACAGCTGCCGGTGCTAGCGTGCCCATGATAGAAGTGTTAGTGGAGCCCTAGTTCTGACACTGGGCTCTAGGATTAAGCCCGGACTCATGGGACAGTAGAATTTAAATCAAATCCCTGGACGGGCATGGAGATTCCGGGTTGGTTGGGAGGTATGAGTGTGATGGTGGCTCCCAAAAACCAGGACCCAGGATTGAAGTTTTCATCCCTCCCAGATCACTATGTAATTGCCGGGTTCCGAAACAGATTTTACTAATCAATGAGGAAACTGAAAAGCCTGTTTCCTCTAAACGACAAAAGCCGCCTGAAGTCCCTCAACCTGTCTGGATGAGAATCCTGGATTTGTGTAGGGAGAGGGGATGGGGGGAGGGGGAAAATATTTGTGCTAGGAGTGGGGATTTGGATAAGGTAGCAGGGGGTAAGTATTGTTCTAGGAGGAGAAAATTGGGGGGGGGGGGTGCTAGGAGTCGTTATTTAGGGGGATTTGTGTTGGGAAGGGGTATGGGGGGAAGAACATGTATGCTTGGAGGGAGGCTTTGGAGGGAATGTGTGCTGGGTGGGGGAAATGTTAGGGGTAGGATTTGTGCAAGAAGGGTTGAATTTTTTTAGGGGGGGGCAAGACTTGTGCTGAGGGGGGATTTCAGCAGGGAAGTAGATTTGTACTGGAAGGAGAGGAAATTGATGCTTAGGGGTAAGCATGCAGACTAGTGCTCAGTGTTTTTGTGGATGAATTTTTGGCAGGTTCACCCTGGGCTCTAGATTACCTTGTCCCGGCACTGCCTGTACAATTTATATACCAGTAGCTAGTAAAAAAAATAGTAGGTAGGTAGTCCTGCCTAGCCAGACAGGGCTGTGTAAATCTCAGGACTAGACAGGTAAAACTTCTCTGTATGTATTTCTTGTATTTTCTCAACTGTTGGAGTTCAGTTTTTTTATGATGCATGTAGATTGCAGGCTTTGTTTCTTTCGCATACACATACTGTGTGGTCACCAAACCTTGGGATTATTATTGTAAAATACATTCAAAAATCTCATGAAGGCTATATTAGGTTTCTAACACTTCTGGCTGATAGATAGTATTGCAGCTGTGCAATTAGTTACTGATATAGAAATTAAATTTTTCTCATTCATTTGGCTATGATCACACAAGTTCACATTTCAATAAGTTAAGTCTGTCCAATTGGTAAGATCCCCAGCCAGTACAAGTGACATTTTTGAAGCCACATGGGACATGTCACTGGGTATCCAAAAATCTGGACTGCCCCACTAAAATAGCAGGGAGGGGGGTGAAACTACATACTACATGTGGTGTCCTGTCCATTACCTAGACCAGCTTGCTTCTTAGTAGGGTTGTCCCGATGCCTCTTTTTTAGGACCGAGTACAAGTACGGATACTTTTTTTCAAGTAGTCGCCGATACCAAATACTGATACTTTTTTTTAAATGTGTCCCCAAATGCAGCCATGTCCCCCACATATTGCAGTCATGTATGTCCCCCACATATTGCAGCCATGTCATGTCCCCCACATATGCAGTCATGTATGTCCCCCCACATATGCAGTCATGTATGTCCCCCACATATGCAGTCATGCATGTCCCCCACTTTTGCAGTCATGTATGTCCCCCACATATGCAGCCATGTATGTCCCCCACACATGCAGCCATGTATGTCCCCCACATATGCAGTCATGTATGTCCCCCATATGCAGTCATGTATGTCCCCCACATATTGCAGCCATGTATGTCCCCCATATTGCAGCCATGTATGTCCCCCATATTTCAGCCATGTATGTCCCTCACATATGCAGTCATGTATGTCCCCCCACATATGCAGTCATGTATGTCCCCCACATATGCAGCCATGCATGTCCCCCACATATGCAGCCATGTATGTCCCCCACATATGCAGCCATGTATGTCCCCCACATATGCAGTCATGTATGTCCCCCATATGCAGTCATGTATGTCCCCCATATGCAGCCATGTATGTCCCCCATATGCAGTCATGTATGTCCCCCACATATTGCAACCATGTATGTCCCCCATATTGCAGCCATGTATGTCCCCCATATTGCAGCGATGCGTCCCTCATACCTTTTAGATATGCTGATGCCGCCTCTGCCGCATACCGCCGTATCCCCTGCACAATCGCGTAGCGCATTACAAGCTTTCATTCAGAAAACTTGTAAATGGCCGCGCTCCGTGTATTAAAACTCCCCTTCTCCGGATTGGAGGGATCCGTCCAATCCCACGCAAGGGGCAGTGTCTATACGCGGATTCGTGCATAGACACTCCCCCTTGCTCGGGATTGGAGGGATCCCTCCAATCCGGAGAAGGGGAGTGTCAATACACGGCCATTTACAAGTATTCAGAATGAATGCTTGTAATGTGCAGTGTTGCTCATCTTACTTTAAAAAAGTAATTAGTTACAGTTACTAATTACTTCTCCGAAAAAGTAATTGCGTTAGTGACTCAGTTACTACATTGAAAAAGTAATTAGTTACTCAGCAAAGTAACTGAATTTTTTATTAATATTCTACAATGGTTTGTTGAGAAGCAGGTGACGGGCGCTTGCCAGGGAGCAGTGAGTTAATACTCCAAGACAAAAGAATGCCAGATCCTTGAGAGAAGAAAACCGGAAACAAATGGTGATCTTGTGTATATCCCAGCCTAGGTGCATCCGTCCCACCATGTATGTGCAGCTATTAGGACTTAAAACCCTTATCCATCTGCTACATATTATATCCAAATTATAAGCTGGATTAAAATGTATGTTTATAATATACATTCCCTTAAAGTTTACAGAGTCTATAATTTAAAATCTTATATTAGGCTTTATTAGAATTTTCTATAGTTTATTGTTTATTATTTTATTTATCTTATATAAGTATTATTAGATGCAAGGGATATGGAATGGGGATGTCAGATTTTTCTTTGTTGTCTGATGAGGAGATGAAATCACTGACCAAAAATAACCTGTTGATCATTGGTCTGTATAGGTGTCCTGCACTTACCATGTTGACCACTAGATGTCGCTGTGTACACTGTGTTGTATAGGGAATGTTTGTACTGTGGAACATTTTGTTCCGGCCATGTGTTCCCTGGATCATTGATCAGGTTGCGCACACAGTGTGTGTGAACGATGTGAGTTGTTCCCCGGTGATAGGTCAGTGTGAGGCGGATGGGGCTCATTGTATCCAGGGCTCCTTGCGATTGGGAGTTTTCAGACTGCTGTGACAGGCCATCACAGCGGTCACATGATTCTAAAGCAGAGTTCCACCCATATTCATGTTCACAGCGCCGGCAGAAGCAATTACTCTGCTGCCATCTAGTGGCGGTAGAAGTAATTGGGGTAATGCCGCCCAAGTAATGGAAACTGCGTTACCGTGAGGGGAAGAGTAATCAGGTAGATTACTCGTTACCCTCAAAAGGGGCAGCGTTAGGTAACTGCGTTTATTGTAACTCCGTTACTTACAACACTGGTAATGTGTGCTATGCGATTGTGCAGGGGGATACGGCGGTATGCGGCAGCGGCGGCATCAGCATATCTAAAAAGGTATGAGGGACGCATCGCTGCAATATGGGGGGGAAGTATTCTATTTCAGTATAGGGGGTATTTGCGGGAGTACAAGTACTCCCGCAAATACTCGGCATCGGTCCCGATACCGATACTAGTATCGGTATCGGGACAACCCTACTTCTTAGCATGTGGCACTACAGGCTTTGATGGAGGAGAAGGTGTAATTTGAGGGGGCCTTTTTTGAGCATTATTATGGCAGTTATAGTTATAACTAAAATGTGTGACAATGATGACATTTTCAGATTCAGAATACTTTAATAACCACAAAGGGAAATTGAGTAAATACAAAGAGCATTTTTGAGGCAGTGACTTATGCCCTGTACACACGATAGGTTAGTCTGATGAAAACGGACTGATAGATTTTTCCATCAGTTATCCGATGAAGCTGACTGATGATCAGTCGTGCCTACACACCATCAGTTAAAAAAAACGATCGTGTCAGAACGCGGTGTCGCAAAACACAACAACGTGCTGAAAAAAATGAAGTTCAATGCTTCCAAACATGCGTCGACTTGATTCTGAGCATGCGTGGATTTTTAACCGACGGACGTACCCACAGACGATCGTTTGTTTCTATAGGTTTTTTATCCATCAGATAATTTTAAAACAAGTTCCTATTTTTTTAACCTATGGATAAATAACCGATGGTGCCCACACACGATCGGTTTGGTCTGATGAAAACGGCCCATCAGACCGTTTTCATCAGACTTACCTATCGTGTGTACGCAGCATAAGGGTCGGCCGATATTATTTTTTTCAGGCCAATACCGATACCGGTTTTCGGCTGCCTTTCAGGCCAATAGACGATATCAGGGCCCGATATTCTGTAGATTTAAACTTTTTATTTATACACTGTCCTTTTTTTAAAAGAACATAATTTTTTTTTATCACTTTTATTGCTGACCCAAGGAATGTAAACATCCCTTGGGACAGTAATAAGCAGTGACAGGTACTCTTTATGGATGGATCTGGAGTCTAAAGCCCCAAACACATATTAGATTTTCTGCAGATTTTTGTCTTATGATTTACAAAAACCATTTAATATGAGGTCAAACCTTAAGGCCGCGTACACACGATCGATCCAAACCGATGAAAATGGACTTAAGTCCAGTTTAATCGGTCCAAACCGACCGTGTGTACGGCCCATCGGTCCGTCGTCTGTCGGACCAAAGTTTTAAAACTTGCTTTAAAATTGGACCGATGGACGCCTGACCATCGGTCCAAACCGATGGTTAGTACGCAAAAGCATCGGTTCAAAAACCCACGCATGCTCAGAATCAAGTCGACGCATGCTTGGAAGGATGCCAGTAATCTGGAAGTGATGTTATGACATCCCTCCTGAGTTACTAGATCCGAGACCCGATCTGGCTTTGTTCGGGGGGCATCACCCCGGTACAACCCCTTTAACCACTTAAGGACCTTGGGTGTTTTTCAGTTTTGGTGTTTGCAAGACTGAAACAGTTTTTTCTGCTAGAAAATCACGTAAAACCCCCAAACATTATATATATTTTTTTTCTAACACCCTAGAGAATAAAATAGTGGTCATTGCAATACTTTTTGTCACACCGTATTTGCGCAGCGGTCTTACAAGCGCACTTTTTTTGGAAAAAATACACTTTTTTGAATTAAAAAATAAGACAACAATAAATTTGGTCCAATTTTTTTATATATTGTGAAAGATAATGTTACGCCGAGTAAAATGACACCCAACATGTCACGTTTAGAAATTGCGCCCGCTCGTAGCATGGCGTCAAACTTTTACCCTTAAAAATCCCCATAGGCGACGTTTAAAAAATTCTATAGGTTGCATTTTTTTAGATACAGAGGAGGTCTAGGGCTAGAATTATTGCTCTCGCTCTAACGATCGCGGCGATACCTCACTTGTGTGGTTTGAACACCGTTTTCATATGCGGGCGCTACTCGCGTATGCGTTCGCTTCTGCGCGCGAGCTCGTCGGGACGGGGCGCTTTAAAAATTTTTTTTTTTGTTTTCCTATTTATTTGTATTTATTTTAACATTTTTTACACTGAAAAAAAAAAATATAATAATTGATCACTTTTATTCCTATTACAAGAAATGTAAACATCCCTTGTAATAGAAAAAAGCATGAGGCCGCGTACACACGGCAGAGAACCTCGACGGGCAGAACACATCGTTCCGCCCGTCGAGGTTCTCTCCCGGCCGTCGAATTCGGCGACCCGCCCGTCGGGAATGGCAACCAGCCATTCTTCCAGGCGGGCCGTCGAGGAAATAGAGAGCGTGCTCTCTATTTCGGCTCGACGGGCTTCCCGACGGGAAGCTCGCTGAGACCGTACACACGGCCGAGGTCCTCGCTGGAATGTGCATTCCAGCGAGGTTCTCGCTGGTTTTCAGCGAGAACCTCGGCCGTGTGTACGCCGCCTCACAGGTCCTCTCAAAAAGACCTCAGATCTCATATTTAGGCTTAAAAAGAAAAAAAAAAAAAAAAAAAGGAAAATTACATTTTTTAAATAGCCATAAAAAGAAAATGTCTCTTTAAGACAGTGGGCGGAAATGACGTTTTGACGTCACTTCCGCCCAGCGCTGCTATGGGGAACGGGTGGGGGCGATTTTTCCCTCACTCGTATCCCAGCAGAGGAGCCGCACAGACCCGATCGCCTCCGCCGCTACCGACGGCAACGGTAAGCACGGGAAAGCGGCGGGAGGGGGGGGGCACCTCTCCGGTTACCGATAACGGCGATCTCGCGGCGAATCCGCCGCGGAGACCGCCGTTATTGTACACAGGACCCTGCACTGAAGAGATGGATATCTCGGTTGTGGCAGCAGCTGCTGCCGTTACTGAGATATCCATCTTTAAAAAGAGGACGTATATATACAGTGCAGGGTCCTTAAGTGGTTAAACAATATCGGTAAAATCTGTAAGTTTGTGCCTGATACCGATGCTTCAAATAAAGTGAATATTGGCCACCGATAATCGGTCGACCGCTAGTAGGGACACCACACTCTAGCCACTACCTGATAGACATAGAGGGCCAGATCCACAAAGATGGGACGTCCCCGCAGCGTATCCCATTTACACTACGCCGCTGTAAGCCACATTGGCGTATTACGAATCCTCAATGAAATTCCGCTGTAGCTTACGGCGGCGTAGCGTAAATGGGCCGGCGTACGCGGGTGTAATTCAAATTAACTAGTGGGGGCGTGGTTTAGTATAATTATGAATAACCCGACGCAAACAACGCTTTTTTTACACTGCGCATGCGCCGGCCGTGGACGTACCCTAGTGCGCAAGCGTGAAATATGTCGAAAATAGTCAATAAAAAAGACGTGTACGTAAAATACGCAATTTCCTATTCGCGAACGAGTTACGCAAACGACGTCCAATACGACACGGTCACGACGTCCATACTTAACATTGGCTGCGCCTCACTATAGCAGCTTTATCTTTACGCCGTACAGACGCTTACTCAAACGACATAAACACACTGCGCCGGGCGTACGTACGTTCGTGGATCGCTGTATCTACCTCATTTGCATACTTAACACGGACGCGCCCCTTGCGTCCAGCGTAAATATGCATCTATCATAAGTCCGGCATATCTTGTTTTCTGGATAGAAAACAATGACACGCCGGCGGGAAATTCGAATTACGCCTGTGTATCTGTAGATACACTGGCGTAATTCCTTTGTGGATCTGGCCCAGAGTGTCAAATTTGCAGCCTACATCTGCATCACAGGACCTGCATAATAAACGTCCGAAAGTCTGAAAGGCCATCTTTGCCTGCACAGGAAGCACAGGTGTTCCATGCATCAATGTACAGGAAGTCTCATTTATTTATTTTGGGATGCAGTGGCTGCACAGACACAACTGTTGGTCCCCATTCGGCAGCTGTGCAGGTGACCCCCACCCCAAACAAGTGACAGGTTTAACCTCTAAATGCCTGACACAAGCTTCTTAGACACACTCTAGAAAGCAATTAATTGTGGATCACTTTTCAGAGCATGAGCTTGTGTGAACCTAATTGTAGCGCTACCCCCATAACGGCTGTTGGTTGAGATGGGTCCTCTGTTCTTTGCCTCTACCTCCATGAGAACTTTAGCCTCTCTGACACACTAGGTTGAATGTACAAAGCATGCACAATCACAGAAAATCATTGAAATGAATATCTGATAACCATTTTTGTTACCATGTTCAAGAGAACAGACACTGAACCAGTTAGTTAAGGCAATAATAATATAAACAAGGCCAAGGATAAATCCAAGAAAAAAAACAAGCTTACTTACCGACCAGCCTACAGACAACCGAATCAACCTGTCTAACAGTATGCGTTAAAAACATGGGTTTAGTCTTCACGATTTTGCATACGTAAGCTACAGAGCCTTACCAAGGCACCCTGGTATCTGTAGTTCCTATCACTAACTAATGAGTGTGGTGGGTAAATAGGTAAGCATGAAAATGTATTAACAAAGGCAATAACAACATTTAGCATATAGAGTGATTAGTAATAATAAGGACCAGGCATAAGGTGACACTTGGCATCCAGATCAGCATAAACAGTAGCAATGTCACCTAAAGTGCAACAGTGGGCAGAAATAAAGTTTGATTTACCGAATACAGGTGACTATACTGCCAGATGACTGACTAGATGTGCACTGTCAGTAAAAACGAAAGGAATGAGAAGAGATAAAAAAGGACTGGGATGGTTTTGCTGGAGGGGCAATCCTTTATGTTGCTGTTCTGCTGGCTATCATTAGGGCCCCTTAAGAACATTAGTGCACTTCATGACAGTTACCCTGCATGCGGTATAGGTTCAGTATAATTTTGGCACAGGTACAAGGGTGGAAGTGGCTCAGATGCAGTAGCGATGTGGTATACAGTTGGTATAGGTGCAGTATAGATGTTGTATGAATGTGGTATACTGGAGATGCTGAAAAGTAATGGCAAAGATGAAGTATAGCTGTGATAGAGTTAATATCCTGTCTCCAGTGACTCTGTTCCTGCCAACAGTGTGAGTGGTGGACGATGAGCCCTCTTACCAGTCCAGAGGAGAGTGTGATCGCTGTGGTCTATGCTGAATGGCTACGGGAATCTTTCCCTGGGTCTCAGGTTCATTCTCTGCTGATTTGGCCTCTTACCAGGCTGTCAGTCTTTAGCATATGTGCTCTCCTTGCTTTCCTCAGCACCAAGACAGACCATTTTCCTGGGCAGTTTAATACAAAATGCTGTGCTAACTCCTCCTGGAATCTGTAGTTCAGAAAGTCAGTTTCTGTATTACATTGATAGTCATTTTGGATTACACTTCCCAGGATACAAAGCACCCTGCATTGAAGTCTATGGGGTTGCTTGGCTTTAGCATGATGGCTAGATGCAGCATAACATCAGAATCTCTGTAGAATGTGAAAATAAGGGAAAATTTATTGTCAAATACTTACCGTAATTTTCCTTTCCTGATGGACTCCATGGCAGCCTATGTGTGGGTTAATCCTGCCTCCTCTCCAATGCTATAGGACCCCATACCCATAAAGCTTTGCTCACCTTCAGTACTGGTGTTCCGTAACTAGCCGACTCCATGCTTACAGAGTGGGCACTCCGTCTGCCATGGAGTCCATCAAGAAAGGAAAATTACGGTAAGTATTTGACAATAAATTTTCCCTTTTCCTGACAGACTCCATGGCAGCCTATGTGTGGGTTAATCCGGCCTCCTCTCCAATGCTATAGGACCCCATACCCATAAAGCTTTGCTCACCTTCAGTACTGGTGTTCCGTAACTAGCGGACTCCATGCTTACAGGGTGGGTACTCCGTCTGCCATGGAGTCCATCAGGAAAGGAAAATTACGGTAAGTATTTGACAATAAATGTTCCCTTTTCCTGACAGACTCCATGGCAGCCTACGTGTGGGAAATAACTAGCCAACCACATGGGTGGGTATGCTGAACAAAAAATTGTTTAATTTGTCCTGTCGGCTGACAGGATTGAAAGGCCAAAATTTACAGAGGAAAGGGATGCAGGTTCAACACAATAGTGGGACATAAAAGGTATTAATAAAGGACCAAGAGGCCGCTTTACAGATGACATCCGGGGCCACGTGATGGGCTGCCGCCCAGGAAGTTGCCATCCCTCTGGTAGAGTGCGCAGTCACCGCCTGCGGAGGAGCCAAGCCCTTCACTTTATATGCCTGTTGAATCGTGTGGATGATCCAAGCCGCAATGGTTCTTGAAGAGGCCTTCTTCCCTTTGCTGATACCTGAGTGCAGGACGAACAAATGATCAGAACTTCTGAAAAAAGAAGTTACTAGGATGTACTCAGTAAGGGTTTTTCCTAAGTCCAGAGGGTGAATTCTCTCTGACTCCGAATCTCTGAAAGTAGGGAGAACAATTTCCTGGTTGACATGGAAAACTGACGACACCTTCGGATTAGAACCCAGCATGGGAATCATAACCACTCTGTCTGGAAAGAACGTTAGGAACGGCTCTTTGTGACCCAGGGACCCGATCTCCGAGACTCTTTTAGCCGAAGTAATGGCGACCAGAAAGGCAACTTTAGCCGAGAAATCCTTCAGTAAGGACGGACAAGGTCCTGTTGTATTAAGTTCGCTCAGAAAGTCCAGAACCAAGGGGAGATCCCACTTGGGGAATCTTGGCTTTCTTTGAGGCCTTAGCCTTGAAGCTCCACGGAAGAACTGCTTGACTAGCGGATGCGCTGCCCATGAGATTCCGGAGAAGGCAGATAATGCTGATATTTGAACTCTTAAGGAACTTACAGATAATGGAAGATCTAACCCCGTTTGGAGGAACTTCACGATGTCCTGTACTCCTGGACTCGTAAACGATGAGCCTGATGTTAAAGAAAATTCTACAAACTTCGCCCAAATTCTTCCATAGACTTTATTCGTGCTTGATCTTCTTGAGCTCATCAGTGTTGAGATCACTTTAGGAGCGCAACCAAGGGCTTCTAACCTCTTCCTCTCAAGAACCAGACCGCTAGTTTCAACATAGCCGGAGCGGGGTGTAGGAGTGACCCCTGGGAAAGAAGATCCGGTCTGACTGGTAGAGGTACTGGGTCCCGGTAACTCAGTTGGACCAGAAGAGGGAACCACGGCCTGTTTGGCCAGTAGGGTGCCACTAATGTCATCTGTACTGCCTCTGACTGGAGTCTCCGTAGGAGTTTGAGGATCACTAAAAACGGGGGAAAGGCATATGCCCTCTTGAATCTCGACCTGTCTGTCAAGGCATCCGTCCCCGTTGCTTGACTGCAGTGACCCCTTGTATAAAACTTCCTCAGCTTATGGTTGTACAGAAAGGCGAAGAGATCCATCTGGGGATTGGTCCCCAGGGACATAATCCACTGAAAGGATTCTTTGTGGAGAGACCACTCGTTGACATCTATCTGAGTGCGTGACAGGAAATCCGCCTGGGAATTCTGCTTTCCGGGGAAAAAGACTGCGGACCGGTTGGCCAGATTCTTCTGGGCCCAACCCAAAATAGGTTCGATCTCCCGTAAAAGAGCTGAGCTCCTTGTCCCTCCTTGACTCTTGACATAGGACACTGCCGTGGTGTTGTCCATCTTCAGCAATACCGACTCCCCCCTCAGGAGCTGTGGGAAGGATTGTAGGGCACACCAGGCCGCTCTGATCTCCAAGATATTCGAACCTAGGTTGCGAAGGTGGGCATCCCACTTGCCTTGTGCGATTCTGTGCCGCACAGGGCCCGCCAGCCGGAGCCACTGGCATCTGTCATCACTGAAACCCAGGATACTGGAGCAATGGAATGACAATTCAGTAGATTCTTCCGTTGAAGCCACCAAAAGAGGCTGTTCCTCATGGACGATGAGATGAGGATCCATTGGTTCTTGTTCCCGGATTTCCATTGCTTGAGAAAGCCGAACTGGAAAGGATGTAGCCTCCACAATGCCCACTTCACCATGGGAGATGTCAAAACCATTGTGCCTATAATCTTCAGACATTCAGACATTGAGAAGCTTTCAGATGACGAACATCTAGGGCCTTGGCAATCCTCTCCTGAACTACGGGAATCTTCTCCAATGGGAGAGAGATCGTTTTCTCTGCTGTGTCGAACTGGGCTCCCAGGTAAGCGTTGTGTTGGTTCCAGATGGCTCTTTTCCAAATTCAGGAGCCAACCAAACTCGGTCAGGGTCGAGATCACTTGATCCCTCTGTGTCAGAAGATGAGCTCTGTCCTGAGATAAGACAAGGAGGTCATCCAGATAGTGATAGAGACGTACCTTCTTCAGCCTGATAAGGGCCACAACTGCCAGCAGGGTCTTCGTAAAGACTCGTGGGGAGGTTGTCAACCAGAAGGGTAGACAAATGAATTGGAGGTGCTCCTGCCCCACATGAAACCTGAGGTATTTCTGGAGCTCTACTGCCACTGGCACATGGAAATAAGCGTCCTTTAGATCTATTGAGATCATCCAATCTCCTGGTTGAATGGCTAGTTGGATAGTGGAGAGGGTTTCCATCTTGAACCTCCCATATTTTATAAACCGGTTCAGGTAGGTTAAGTCTATGACTGGTCGCCACGAGCTGTTCTTCTTTTGTACCAAGAAGAGGGGGGAGTATACCCCATGAAACAGTTCGTCCTTTGGGACGCGTCTTACTGCCCCTTGGGCCTTTATCAGGTCCACGTAGGACAGGAGAATTTGTTTTTGCTCTGCTGACTTTGGGAGTAAGGTAGAAATGAACCTGGGAGGGGGAGTGCTGGCAAAGGTCCAGACGTGGCCTGACGACACCGTCTTGATAACCCAAGGATCCGTGATCGAGGCCGCCCAGACGTGCCAAAAGATTCGTAGTCGTGCCCCCACTTGAACCGCCTGGACGTGCTTTATGTCAAAAAGACTTCCCCTGTTCTCGTCCACTGGGACGCCTGATTTGTAGATGCTGGTTTACGGAAGGACATATGGCCTCTATTCCAGTTTCTCCTGAAATTTCCACCAGGTCTGTAGGCACGAGCTTCCCTTGTGCGATCCGGGCTACGTCTCCTGAACTGTGGTCTCCTTTTTCCCGGTTGACGTCTGTCCTGGGGAAGGAACCCAGATTTACCCCCTGTGGCTTTAGAAATGGCGTCATCCAACTTGTTGCCAAACAAAGATGAACCTTCAAAGGGGATTTTACACCAGCTTTGTTTTGATGAAGGGTCAGCGTAGCCACAGGGCCCTCTTGGCCGTTACAGAGGACAGCATAATTCTCGTACCAAATCAATGGAAGCTTCTCCCAAGAATGCCACCGCTAGCTTTAGCTCTGCTGTTGCCGAACTCCCGGCCAGTTCTTCGGAAATGCCCATCAGAAAGGAGTCCACGTTCTCTGTCCAGACTTCCATTGCTGTAGAAAGGGCCGCTAAAGCTAGAGCGGGTTTACAGACCGTACCGGCCAAACCATATATCCTCTTTAGATCTTGGTCCATTCTTCTATCGAGAAAGTCCTTGAGGACACTGAATCGGCCAGAGGTAGCGTCACATGCTTGGCTAATCGCATCACTGCCGCGTCTACTGATGGGATGTTTTCCAGGTATTTGACATCCTCTGCTTTAAACGGGTACAAGCGGGAAGCCTTATTAGACATAGAGGACTTTTTGTCCACCTTGCTCCATTCCTCTTCAAAGATGCCATTTAGTTCCGAAAGTAATGGAAAGCTTGGGCGCTCTTTTCCCAGACGTTTGAAGTATTTCATCTGCTTAGCTGGGGCAGAGGATGAATCTTCCCACAGAAGTGCCTCTTTAACGGCCTTGATGAGTGGGGTTACTTGGGCAAAGTCGAACTCTAGATTCTCCTCATTGCTTTCCAAGTCGCCCTCCGGGGCTGCTGAAGTGGAGGTGCGAGGCTGAGAGGGGCCTGGATCCTCATGGACCTCATCGATCGCAGAGCCAGATCCAGCGATACTGGCTTGCCCGTGCGTGTGAGACGTGTCCTTCTCTCTTAGGGACCTTTGCACCACGCGTTCGACCATTGACTCGATCCGCCGATCTTCCGTCTCTTTTTCACCAACCGCCTGGGCATAGCACCGATTGCATAACGATTTGCCCTCCAGGACTTGGGTATTGCAACCCCAGCAGGCTCTACGACTAGAGCGACTATCATGGCGGTGGGAGCGGTGTCTTGAGGAGGAATGTGACCTTCTCCCCTGATGATGAGAGGTAGATGAAGAACTGCGTTTCTTTGATTTAGAGGATGAACGCTGACTCGGCCTGGCAAGGTCTGAGGTGGACTGACTTGATGGTACATGAGGATCCGAATGGGAAGGGCTAAGAGAAAGAATTACGGAAAATAGGTCAAGAAATATTCCATAAAAAAAGAGTACTGCAACCCTACGCCCTCCCCTCACCTGCACATACCTTGTGCGTGAGGGCTGGCCATGTGCGGGCGGTGACTGATCCATGAAGCCTGGACCAATGTGACAGGGCAATACCAGGTTAGAATCCTAGGAGCTGAGAACAAAGTCATGTAAAGCGCTGCTCCCATTCAAGACACATATATATATATATACAAAAATACGACTAGAACGAGTACACACATACATAAAAAGAGCCTACCTAGCACTCCTACTAACCTGAAGCCGTTTTGGTATAGATCTCAGCTGCTCGTCTACTCAGGAAACAGGTTCCGATAGGTGCAGGGCAAGCAGCTGTTTTAAAAACCCCGCCGGTGACGTCACACGTCACCAGCTCGCGCTTCTGCGCGGTATAGAGCGTCTCAGCGGCGCCTGCGCGGCCGCCGCGAGAACTCTGAACTGCGCATTCGCGAGCCAAGCCTCGGTCTGAAGGCGGCCACTGTGCACGCGCGCCCTGTCCGTAACCCGGAAGTAACCGGAACGGCTGGAACGCAGAAGCGTTCCAGCCGCCATAGCCCAAACTAATGGGGAAGAAAGAAAGAAATACACACAGACAGAGGATAACATAGATGCGGCTGCCATGGAGGTGAACAGACCTTGCCAGCCGGGGAATCCAAGATCTTCAGCACACGCAGCCGGATACAACAAGTGCACATGCTGCAAAAGCTCTCCACCCGCCCATGGCTGGGATCCGAGCAGCACCGCTAAGGTGTGCCATCCATCCTGCTTGAGTTGGACATCCTGAATGAACGCATATCCTTGAAATCCATGGAGGAGGACAAAAAAGGAACACCAGTACTGAAGGTGAGTAGGGATGAGCTTCGTGTTCGATGCGAACACATGTTCGCATCGAACATTGGCCATTCGATCGTTCGTCGAAAACGAACAAATCGGTCGTTCGCGCCAAATTCGAATGACCCATAATTCACTGCGGCGTTGCGCGTCGATGATTGGCCAAGCATGCACCATGACCCCGCATGCTTGGCCAATCACAGCGCCCAAAAAACGAAGAGACCTAATTGGCCAAAGCCTGGGTGCTTTGGCCAATTAGGGCTCAGGGCTTTAGCACACACCCCTCACTATAAAAGGCCACCTCCCGGGCGGCCTCGTGTAGTGTGTTCCGGCTTGCTTAGAGATGTGAGACAGACAGAGAGAGAGAGAGAGATAGATAGATAGAGACACGGGGCCAGATTCAGGTAGATGAGAGCATCTTTGCTCTGGAGTAACGCTTCTCATTTACGTTACTCTGCCGAAATTTTAGGACCAAGTGCTGTTATTCATGAAGCACTTGCTCCTAAAGTTGCGGCAGCGCATCGCAAATGAGCCGGCGGAATTCAAATTGGGCGGGTACGGGGCGTGTAATATTTAAACTATGCGCGATCCCGCGGCGAACGTACTGCGAATGCGTCGAGTGTCAATGCATCCCAGTGCGCATGCTTCAAATTCTGTCAGTGAACGTCAATGACGTCACATCCCCATTCATGAACGTTTTACGCAAGCGACGCGATTATTATTTTTTCCGACGCGATGACGACGCCTATACTTAACATAGGATACTCCACTAGGGGGCTGCTTTATCTTTACGTCGCGTATCGCTTCCGTAAAGGTCGTAAAGTCACTGCGACGCACCCGAAAAAGATCGTGAATTTCCGACTCCCGCTGATTAACATATTTTTTCAGCGTTAATCAGCGGAAACGCCCCCGGCGCCATTTTTAAGTTGAAGTAACGATGCGATGGCGAAATTCAATAACGCCGATCGCATCGGAACACCAACCCGGCGTTTCTTGTTTTCTGGTTATAGAAAACAGAAACGCCGGCTTAAAGTGACAGTTAGGCTGGAGTATCACAGATACTCCAGCCTAACTCTACCTGAATCTGGCCCACAGTGTCTTTTTACATAGATAGATAGATAGGGCCAGATTCAGGTAGTCCAGAGCATCTTTGCTCTGGAGTAACGCTTCTCATTTGCGTTGCGCTGCAGAAATTTTAGGAGCAAGTGCTGTCATTCACGAAGCACTTGCTCCTAAAGTTGCGGCAGCGCATCGCAAATGAGCCGGCGGAATTCAAATTTGGCGGGTACGGGGCGTGTAGTATGCTAACTAAGCGCGATCCCGCCGCCAACGTACTGCGCATGCGTCGAGTGTCAAAACATCCCCGTGCGCATGCTCCAAAATCTTTGAATGAACGTCAATGACGTCACATTCCCATTCATGACCGTTTTACGCAAGCGACGTTTTTTTTTTTTTTTCCCGACGCGATGACGACGCCTATACCTAACATAGGATACTCCAACCCCATGTAGGTATATCTATGCGCCGCGTATCCCGTCCGGAAACGTCGTATCGTCATTGCGTCGCGCCGGAATTCGATCGTGAATTGCCGATTTCCGCTCATTAACATATTTTTTGAGCGTAAATCGGCGGGAACGCCCCCGGCGCCATTTTTAAGTTGAAGTAACGATGCGATGGCGAAACTCAGTTACGCTGCTCGCATCGGAACTTCAACCCGGCGTTTCTTGTTTTCTGGTTACAGAAAACAGAAACGCCGGCTCAAAGTCACAGTTAGGCTGGCGGATCACTCGATCCGCCAGCCTAACTGTTCGTGAATCTGGCCCATAGATAGATAGATAGATAGATAGATAGATAGATAGATAGATAGATAGATAGATAGATAGATAGATCAGGGAGGCTACTAGTTAGTATAGTTAAATGTACAGTTTGTAGAGAATATATTGACATCCCTAGGAGTTGTCAATATATTTATAAACTGTATAGCTTAGCTAGTTCTGCTATTAGTATCTTTCAGGCAGGAGATTGTGATTGATACTCTAACCTGTTAGTCAACGTGTGCTAGTTAATTGCACATAGACGCATTAACTGTTACTGCACGTGTGCTATTTATTTGCACAGAAAGGCAGTTGCTGTTAATGCAAGTGGGCTATTGAATTGCACAGAAACGCAGTCGCTCTGACTGTGCGTGTGCTGTTTAATACCACCTGAGCGCATTTGGTGTCACCGCACGTGTGCTGTTACATACCACCTTAGCGCATTTGGTGTCACCGCACGTGTGCTGTTACATACCATCTGAGCGCATTTGGTGTCACCGCACGTGTGCTGTTACATACCATCTGAGCGCATTTGGTGTCACCGCACGTGTGCTGTTACATACCACCTTAGCGCATTTGGTGTCACCGCACGTGTGCTGTTACATACCACCTGAGCGCATTTGGTGTCACCGCACGTGTGCTGTTACATACCACCTGAGCGCATTTGGTGTCACCGCACGTGTGCTGTTACATACCACCTGAGCGCATTTGGTGTCACCGCACGTGTGCTGTTATATACCACCTGAGCGCAGTTAGTGTCACCGCACCTGTGCTGTTATTTACCACCTGAGCACAGTTAGTGTCACTCTACGTGTGCTGTTACATACCACCTGAGCGCAGTTAGTGTCACCGCACCTGTGCTGTTATATACCACCTGAGCGCAGTTAGTATCACCTCAACTGTGCTGTTATATACCACCTGAGCGCAGTAAGTGTCACCGCACCTGAGCTGTTATATACAACCTAAGCGCATTTGGTGTCACCGCACCTGTGCTGTTATATACCACCTGAGCGCAGTTGGTGTCACTGTACGTGTGCTGTTACATACCACCTGAGCGCAGTTAGTGTCACCGCACCTGTGCTGTTATATACCACCTGAGCGCAGTTAGTGTCACTGTACATGTGCTGTAATATACCACCTGAGCGCAGTTAGTGCCTTTCTCGCCCAGGTCCTGCTCTCCCGACACTCCTCTTCTTCTATCGGATCAGATTGCAGCTTGCAACATCTGATGGTTCAGTCATCCAAGATTCCAGGATCCAACCTACAGCTATGTGCCGATTGGATCCATGGAGAACACACACCAAACGAGTTGTATGAATGTTCAACCAGAACTCCACTTTATTGAAACACTCAGCTGGTTATATACAGGTTACAGCTTCCATCAATCAAAGAACAATGAAATCTCCACCCCCTTTTCACACACTGGTGTTTCCATACAGAGGCATTTCGGCACCGATGTATTTAGCATGACTTTACTACCTCAGAGAGAATGACATTCCTGTAGACAATGACATCAGTGAAGTTAACAGAATACGTTATCTAGCCAGCTTGTCTCCGCATAGAGAGGAGGTCATTACTACATCTGAGAGATCACACTTTTTTAGATAATGACATGCTAATCCAATACTCCTGATAATCAAAAGGCTCAAAACAGTGTTATCACACAATAGAAAGGTCAAAGAGCCGACTGACTTAACACCTCTACACACTGGACAATGAATGTCTTTCACAAGCCACTTAGCCTTTCAATAGTCCTCAATAGTCTGATTCAGTTCAATCCCCATCTAGACAGACACCTCATAATGTCCAAAGGCATCCTGCAATATGTCATATCCATAATGTCTCATCTTATGTAATACACGAAGTATGATTTCACGGTCCATGACATTACTCCCCCTGGGAAATAGTCCAACAGCCGCAGTGGGACCCAAACGGGTCCACTCGAGGATGTTGGAAAAGTAGTCTTAAGTTTCCAGGACTGTCTGCCGGGATAAACCATCCGCCTTCCTGGTTTGAGGCCCTGGCCCATAATCGGACGGCAAGAGGCTCGCATTCAGTCCTCTCCAAAAGCCCCTGTCCCGGCTAGGTCTGGCACACAGCTCCCCTTTTGGCAGGAGACTAACACAGTAGGAGACACCAGATGGGTTGACTCTGAACTTCGTCAGTAGTTCCAGTCCCCCAATGCCAGTATCCATACAGTACCCCAAATAATTTGTTCCAAACAGAGCATTACTCACCCCGCCATCCTCTGCCTCTCTCAGGGAATACGCCTGCCGCTGGGGCGAGGCCTGGACTGGCCCTTCTCCCTGGAGTCCTTTCAGCCGATGGAGAGAAGACAGGGTGGCCGGGCTCAGTTCATCATGCTGTTGGGAATCTGGGCCAACTGGCCACCATTCCTGGGGTATACCAGTGGAGACTGAAGTCCCAACCACTGGTGCTAGGTGAAAATCTCCCGATGCTTGTAAAGCAAAGCCGACATCCTCCTGTCTCAGGGCCGTATCATTTTCTGGGGTTGAGTCAGTGAAGATCGAAGTCCCATCCACTACCACAGGAACCCCCTCTTCTGTTAGGTGAAAGCAGAGGCCCGGGGCACTCTGCTCTGTTGCCAGCTCTTCCGCTGGGTTGCTGTAAGTGGAGACCACAGTCCCATCCACCGATATCCGCTCAAGCTGTAGTGGGGTGCAGCCGCCAGTAGCATCCTGTCCTGCTGCCAGTGATTCAGCTGGGAATAAGAGCTTTACCACCTCAGCTGGTTGCTGGGGAGAGGGGCCAACCGCCCCGGCTCCCTGGAACTCCACAGTTGGTCCCGATGCTGGGCAGAGATGGCTGGCACTCTGCCCTGTTGCCAGCACTTCTGGTGGGGGTGCACAATCCGTAACATCCTCTGAACAGTCCATACATTCTGTAATCTGCAGCTGGGGCGTGATCGCCACCTTCTCACCCTGAGCCTCTGAAACTGCCACAGGGGTGGGGCAGAGGTCTTGAACCCTCTGTCCGGTGACCAGCGCTTCAGCTGGGGAAGTTCCTTGTAACTCCACAAATACTGCCCTTGGTGCTGGGCAGAGCACAGTGAAGTTTGTGCCTGATCCCAGCTCTTCTGCTGGAGGCTCCTCAGGTTGTTCTTCCTCAGCAGAAAAATCTATTAAATCCCCTGTCTCTGCAACTGGTGTCTGGGGATAGAGGTTCACCATCTCCTGTCCATGTAACCCAGAAGATGCTATAGGTACTGAGCAGAGGTTAGCAGAGCTCAGCCCTGCGGTCAGTACTTCAGCTTTGGGAATAGCAATCTCCAGATTTTCCACTGCCGATTCACTGGCATACTGCTGGACAGGCACATTCCTCCATTCAAGATCATCCCCTGCAGAAACAGGATCAGCAAGGTCAGTCAGCACTTGCTGCATCCGCCATAAGACCTCCGGGTCCATAGCTGCAGGGACAGGTTGGCAAAGCACACTGTTACCCTGCCACATGGACGATTCTTCAGCCAGGATTTCAGCCAGAATTTCAGTGTTGTCAGCTGATATTTCCTCATAGACCCAGGTAAAGGGAGCCCCATCCTGCTGCTGAGCGGAGTCTAGCAGCTGTTTGTAGGCAAATTCCAGCTCATGTTGCCGCTCTCGTTCTCTCTGTTGCCGCTCTCGTTCTCTCTCTTGGCGCTTTAGTTCTTTCTGTTGTCGCTCATCCTGCAGCTGGATGTCTCTAATGGCCTCCTGTCTGGCGGTCTCTGATGGGTTAGCACCATATAATGCCAATCGCTGTTGAACTCGCTGCTGGAACAAGTCCTCAACTGACCGGGGTCCTGTATCACCATCCCTCTGATCCATCTCGGCTAGCGTAATGATCAGGGTGGCCTTGTTCTTCCCACCAGTCCCTCCACGGCTCTTCAAGCAAGTCTTTTAGCATGGTTCTCCTGCAGGCTGCATAGCTGGTCATTCATGGTGGTGGTTTGGAGTTGTCCCAGTAACTGGAGAGCAAATCCCACTGCTGCCAACCAATGTGACGAGACCCTTTCTCACCCAGGTCCTGCTCTCCCGACACTCCTCTTCTTCTATCGGATCAGATTGCAGCTTGCAACATCTGATGGTCCAGTCATCCAAGATTCCAGGATCTAACCTACAGCTATGTGCCGATTGGATCCATGAAGAACACACACCAAACGAGTTGTATGAATGTTCAACCAGAACTCCACTTTATTGAAACACTCAGCTGGTTATATACAGGTTACAGCTTCCATCAATCAAAGAACAATGAAATCTCCACCCCCTTTTCACACACTGGTGTTTCCATACAGAGGCATTTCGGCACCGATGTATTTAGCATGACTTTACTACCTCAGAGAGAATGACATTCCTGTAGACAATGACATCAGTGAAGTTTACAGAATACGTTATCTAGCCAGCTTGTCTCCGCATAGAGAGGAGGTCATTACTACATCTGAGAGATCACACTTTTTTAGATAATGACATGCTAATCCAATACTCCTGATAATCAAAAGGCTCAAAACAGTGTTATCACACAATAGAAAGGTCAAAGAGCCGACTGACTTAACACCTCTACACACTGGACAATGAATGTCTTTCAATAGTCCTCAATAGTCTGATTCAGTTCAATCCCCATCTAGACAGACACCTCATAATGTCCAAAGGCATCCTGCAATATGTCATATCCATAATGTCTCATCTTATGTAATACATGAAGTATGATTTCACGGTCCATGACAGTGTCACCACACCTGTGCGGTTATATACCACCTGAGCGCATTTGGTGTCACCGCACCTGTGCTGTTATATACCACCTGAGCGCAGTTAGTGTCACTGTACGTGTGCTGTTACATACCACTTGAGCGCAGTTAGTGTCACCACACCTGTGCTGTTATATACCACCTGAGCGCATTTGGTGTCACCGCACCTGTGCTGTTATATACCACCTGAGCGCAGTTAGTGTCACTGTACGTTTGCTGTTATATACCACCTGAGCGCAGTTAGTGTCACCGCACCTGTGCTGTTATATACCACCTGAGCGCATTTGGTGTCACCGCACCTGTGCTGTTATATACCACCTGAGCGCAGTTGGTGTCACTGTACGTGTGCTGTCACATACCACCTGAGCGCAGTTAGTGTCACCGCACCTGTGCTGTTATATACCACCTGAGCGCAGTTAGTGTCACTGTACGTGTGCTGTTACATACCACCTGAGCGCAGTTGGTGTCACCGCGCCTGTGCTGTTATATACTACCTGAGCGCAGTTAGTGTCACCGCACCTGTGCTGTTATACACCACCTGAGCGCAGTTAGTGTCACTGTACGTGTGCTGTAATATACCACCTGAGCGCAGTTAGTGTCACCGCACCTGTGCTGTTATATACCACCTGAGCGCATTTGATGTCACCGCACCTGTGCTGTTATATACCACCTGAGCGCAGTTAGTGTCACTGTACGTGTGCTGTTATATACCACCTGAGCGCAGTTGGTGTCACTGCACCTGTGCTGTTATATACCACCTGAGCGCAGTTGGTGTCACTGTACGTGTGCTGTTACATACCACCTGAGCGCAGTTAGTGTCACCGCACCTGTGCTGTTATATACCACCTGAGCGCAGTTAGTGTCACTGTACGTGTGCTGTTACATACCACCTGAGCGCAGTTAGTGTCACCGCACCTGTGCTGTTATATACGACCTGAGCGCAGTTGGTGTCACTGTACGTGTGCTGTTACATACCACCTGAGCACAGTTAGTGTCACCGCAACTGTGCTGTTATATACCACCTGAGCGCAGTTGGTGTCACCGCACCTGTGCTGTTAAATACCACCTGAGCGCATTTGGTGTCACCGCACCTGTGCTGTTATATACCACCTGAGCGCAGTTAGTGTCACTGTACGTTTGCTGTTATATACCACCTGAGCGCAGTTAGTGTCACTGTACGTGTGCTGCAATATACCACCTGAGCACAGTTAGTGTCACTGTACGTGTGCTGTTATATACCACCTGAGCGCAGTTAGTGTCACCGCACCTGTGCTGTTATATACAACCTGAGCGCAGTTAGTGTCACTGTACGTGTGCTGTTACATACCACCTGAGCGCAGTTGGTGTCACCGCACCTGTGCTGTTATATACCACCTGAGCGCAGTTAGTGTCACTGTACGTTTGCTGTTATATACCACCTGAGCGCAGTTAGTGTCAACGCACCTGTGCTGTTACATACCACCTGAGCGCAGTTAGTGTCACTGTACGTGTGCTGCAATATACCACCTGAGCGCAGTTAGTGTCACTGTACGTGTGCTGTTATATACCACCTGAGCGCAGTTAGTGTCACCGCACCTGTGCTGTTATATACAACCTGAGCGCAGTTAGTGTCACTGTACGTGTGCTGTTACATACCACCTGAGCGCAGTTGGTGTCACCGCACCTGTGCTGTTATATACTACCTGAGCGCATTTAGTGTCACCGCACCCGTGCTGTTATATACCACCTGAGCGCAGTTAGTGTCACCGCACCTGTGCTGTTATATACCACCTGAGCGCAGTTGGTGTCACTGTACGTGTGCTGTTACATACCACCTGAGCGCAGTTAGTGTCACCGCACCTGTGCTGTTATATACCACCTGAGCGCAGTTAGTGTCACTGTACGTGTGCTGTTACATACCACCTGAGCGCAGTTAGTGTCACCGCACCTGTGCTGTTATATACCACCTGAGCGCAGTTGGTGTCACTGTACGTGTGCTGTTACATACCACCTGAGCACAGTTAGTGTCACCGCAACTGTGCTGTTATATACCACCTGAGCGCAGTTAGTGTCACTGTACGTGTGCTCTAATATACCACCTGAGCGCAGTTAGTGTCACCGCACCTGTGCTGTTATATACCACCTGAGCGCATTTGGTGTCACCGCACCTGTGCTGTTATATACCACCTGAGCGCAGTTAGTGTCACTGTACGTGTGCTGTTATATACCACCTGAGCGCAGTTGGTGTCACTGCACCTGTGCTGTTATATACCACCTGAGCGCAGTTGGTGTCACTGTACGTGTGCTGTTACATACCACCTGAGCGCAGTTAGTGTCACTGCACCTGTGCTGTTATATACCACCTGAGCGCAGTTAGTGTCACTGTACGTGTGCTGTTACATACCACCTGAGCGCAGTTAGTGTCACCGCACCTGTGCTGTTATATACCACCTGAGCGCAGTTGGTGTCACTGTACGTGTGCTGTTACATACCACCTGAGCACAGTTAGTGTCACCGCAACTGTGCTGTTATATACCACCTGAGCGCAGTTAGTGTCACCGTACGTGTGCTGTTATATACCACCTGAGCGCAGTTAACGTCACTGTACGTGTGCTGTTACATACCACCTGAGGGCAGTTAGTGTCACCGCACCTGTGCTGTTTTATATCACCTGAGCGCAGTTAGTGTCACTGTACGTGTGCTGTTATATACCACCTAAGCGCAGTTGGTGTCACTGTACGTGTGCTGTTACATACCACCTGAGCGCAGTTAGTGTCACCGCACCTGTGGTGTTATATACCACCTGAGCGCAGTTAGTGTCACTGTACGTGTGCTGTTATATACCACCTGAGCGCAGTTAGTGTCACCGCACCTGTGCTGTTATATACCACCTGAGCGCAGTTAGTGTCACTGTACGTGTGCTGTTACATACCACCTGAGCGCAGTTGGTGTGACTCCGCTTGTGCTGTTACATACCACCTTAAAGCAGTTGGTGTCATTGTACGTGTGCTGTTATATACCACCTGAACGCATAAATATGTCTGGAAGGACAACAAAGAGAGGCAGAGAGTCACGAGGGCAAGCAGGCTCTGCATGTAGAGGTAACGCTGGTAGTGTATGTGGTGCATCCTCTTCAGCACGTGGCCGTGGCCGTGGCCGCTCGTCCTTCTTTTCGGGAGCTGGCCGTGTTGAGCCTCAACATGCAGAGAAATTAGTAGAGTGGATGACCAAACCGTCCTCATCCTCCTCATCCTCTCTCACACAGACTGATCAAAGTTTATCTGGCAAAGCAGCTGCCAAGGCGTCCTCTTCCCTCTGCACAATAGCTTCACACAATACTTCCCTAGTACCACCATGTCCTCCTGAGGAGTCCCCCGAACTGTTTCAACACAGTGTTGGGTACATGCTGCAGGAAGATGCGCAGCGTTTTGAGGACTCCGATGACGGAACACTGATAGAGGAAGGCATTGATGTGAGCCCAGGGAGAGGGGGTGGCCGAGAGGGACAGCAATTTGTCAGTGATGATGTTCCCCCAGCTGGAGCATACTGCCAGGTTGTTGACAGTGATGAGGAGGGAGGGGATGATGAGGTCACTGCCTCTACCTGGGTGCCTGATAGGAGAGAGGAGGAGGAAGAGGAGGAGGAGGAGGAGGACGAGGCACAGGCACATCTCCAAAGAGGCAGGATGCCCCCCAGGGGTCAGCTTAAGGTCACACCCAATGCATTACAGCGCACATCTACGGCGCTTGTGCATGGCGCTGCTGTGTCTGACCGGTACAGCAAAAGTATTTTGGTGTGGGCCTTTTTTGAAACATGTCCACAAGATCGTACCTTTGCTATTTGCAACTTATGTCGCAAGCGTATCTCGCGTGGCCAAAACATCAACCGCCTGGCTACCATATGCTAGTCCAGACATATGTCGACCTGCCATGCAGCTCATTGGCAAGCACACCAAAAAGACCCACACCAAAGACAAAAGCGTACCCCTCCTTGCCCTTCTGGGACCTCCAACCCCAGTAGACCCCCAGTCCTCTCTGAAGCCTGCAGTGAAGGTGTAGAAATAGGTGTGTCACAAGCTAGTAGTAGCGGTCAATCTACTGATAGTACCAGGCAAATTTCCCTGCCCCAACTGCTGCAGCGCCAAAAGAAGTACAATCCCAGCCATCCACATGCCCAGCAGTTGAATGCTAGCTTAGCGAAATTGCTAGCACTTCAACTGCTACCTTTTCAGTTGGTAGATTCTGCCCCCTTCCGTGAGTTTGTGCAATGTGCAGTACCTCAGTGGCAAGTACCAAAACGCCACTTTTTCTCACGGAAGGCTATTCCGGCTCTCTACCGGCATGTGGAAGGCAATGTCCATGCCTCGCTGGACAGGGCGGTCAGTGGTAGGGTGCATATTACCGCTGACTCATGGTCCAGCAGGCATGGACAGGGACGTTACCTGTCTTTTACGGCGCATTGGGTGACTCTGCTGGCAGCTGGGAAGGACGCAGGGCAAGCTCCAGTAGTTTTGGAGGTTGTTCCGCCACCACGCCTCCAAAACACTACTACTGCTTGTGACACACCTCTCTCCTCCACCCCCTCCTCTTCTTCCTCTGTGGCCTCTTCCTCTGGGGATGTTTTCTCCGAACCAGCCGTGCTCCGTAGGCATATGAGGGGATACTCAGGAATGCAGGCCAAGAGATGCCATGCGGTGCTAGAGCTGGTGTGCTTGGGAGACAGGAGCCACACTGGGGAAGAGGTTTTGTCAGCTCTGCAGGGTCAGGCTGAGAGGTGGTTGACGCCACGCCAGCTGAAGCCTGGAATGGTGGTCAGCGATAATGGCACCAACCTCCTCTCTGCCCTGCGACAGGGAAAACTCACCCATGTGCCCTGTTTTGCGCATGTCCTCAATTTGGTGGTGCAGCGGTTCTTGGGCAGGTACCCGGGCTTGCAGGATGTCCTGAAGCAGGCCAGGAAAGTCTGTGTGCATTTTCGAAGGTCATATAATGCCACTGCTCGGCTGACTGACCTCCAAAGGAAATACAACCTGCCCAAGAACCGCCTAATTTGTGACATCCACCAGATGGAACTCAACGTTGGCCATGCTGCAGCGGCTGCACACGCAGCAACGGCCATCAATGAGTACCTGTGCCAATATGGCAGCAGAACTGGGTCAGGGGAGCTAGGTTTTTTTTTCCCCACGCCAGTGGGCCTTGATCAGGGATGCATGCACTGTCCTGTCACCATTGCAGGAGGCCACGAGGATGGTGAGCAGTGACAGTGCATGCATCAGTGAGACTGTCCCTCTTATTCACATGTTGGAGCACACGCTACGTGGAATAATGGACAGGGCCCTTGAGGCAGAACAGAGGGAGGAAGAGGAGGACTTCCTTACCTCTCAAGGCCCCCTTTACCCAGACAGTGGTCCTGCTTGCCCACCTAGCACACCAGAAGAGAAGGAGGAGGAGGAGGAGGATTGTATCAGCAGCATGGAGGTGGAGCCTAGCACTCAGCAGCAGCAGTCTTCAAGGGATCATTTACAGTCCCAAGGAGCACATGGAGTTTTACGTGGCTGTTGATCCTGTTATCCTCAGTGACCCAGAGGACTGTGCCCCGAATGCCTCTGCAAACCTACGCTGCATGGCCTCCCTGATCCTGCAAAGCCTGCGTAAGGATTCTCATGTATGTGCTATTAAGGAGAGGGATCATTACTGGCTGGCGACTCTCCTTGATCCACGTTACAAGAGTAAGGTTGCGGACCTTATGTTGCCATCGCAGATGGAGCAGAAGATGAAACTTCTGCGGGAGGCCTTGCAGAAGGGTCTGTGCAATGCGTTCCCAGAACCGGGGGGATTACCAAAACCTGGCTCTGGACAACGTCTTGCTGAGGCTTCGGTGAGTCACAGAAGGGGCGGTGGAGAAGGTGGTCGTCTGACCGATGCGTTCAGGCAGTTTTTTAGTCCGCAGCCCCAAGGTCTGACCGGTTCCAGCAACCATCGCCAGTGTCTGGTTTACATGGTCCGGGAATACCTAGGGGCAAGATCCGACTTGGACACCTTCCCCACCGAAAATCCTCTGGCTTACTGGGTCTTGAGGATGGATCACTGGCCAGAGCTTGCCCAGTACGCAATTGAGCTACTGGCTTTCCCTGCATCCAGTGTTCTTTCAGAACGGACATTCAGTGCTGCTGGAGGCTTTGTGACTGATCACAGGGTGCGCCTCTCCACCGGCTCTGTTGATCGACTGACCTTCATCAAAATGAATCAGGCTTGGATCAACACCAGCTACCAAGCACCTGATGCTGATATTAATGAATAATATCTTTTTGTTGAAAAGTCGGATCCCTTTTAGACTGCTGATGCTGAGTGACTGTCGTCTTATGCTGCTGATGGAATATCCTTCTCCTCCTCACTTTTCTTGCTGATAGCTAGTAAGAAATGCGCCGCGCGTATCTCGTCCGTCCGGCGCAAAGTTATTTCTACAAATAGCTGCTTTATCTTTACTCCAGACGGCCACAGGTCAGCAGGAGAGCAGCTACAGCAGCAGCGTTACCGACGAAACTAGCAAGCTGAACAACCACACTTGCAAGGACAACACCTCTGTGTGCCAACATGCCAGGGGCAGTCGCGGTCCTAGCACTAGTACTGGGTCCCCCGGTACAGAGGAGGCGGGCACGTGAGAGGATATACCGCACGCGCATGAGCCTCTTTGGCATGGGGGATGAGGAGGTGTATCGCCTCTTCAGATTCGGCCCAGATGCAATACTTGAACTAACCACAACCCTGCAGGAGGACATCACCAGCAAGACACACCGCTCACAAGCAGTGCAGCCACTGGTGAAGGTACTGGCAACACTTCATTTCCTAGCAAGTGGATCATTACAGTGTACAAGTGGAGTGGTGGCTGGGATGTCACAGTCCACCATAGGCAGATGTGTGCACCAGGTTGTCCCTGCAATCCTCAGATGCATGTCCAACCAGTTCATCAGATCCACCACTGAGGAGCTGCGGCTGAAGACAATGACAGATTTCTACAGCATTGCCAGATTCCCACGCACTGTGGGGGCCATTGATTGCACACATGTGGCCCTTCAGCCCCCCAGTGCCACAGAGCACATATACCGCAATTGGAAGCATTGGCATTCCATCAACGTACAGGTGATAGCCGATGCCCAACGCCTCATATGGCACGTCCGTGCCAAACACCCCGGGTCCAGCCATGACAGCTTCATATACCGTCAGAGTCCCATCCAAGCAGAATTCGAGCAGAACATGTATGGGGACAGCTGGCTGGTTGGTGAGTGACATGGGTGGCAAGCATGACTATCCCCTCTCATGATGCACATCACAAGTGGCACATGCATGACTAACATCCTCTTGTCTTTTCCCTTACAGGTGACTCTGCATATGCACTGGGACCCCATCTCATGACTCCTTTCCGGAACCCCCAAACCAGAGGAGAGAGAAAATACAATGAAGCACACATCAAAACCCGTGCAGTGGTGGAGCAAACATTTGGGCTCCAGAAGTCCCGTTTCCGCTGCCTGGATAAGTCTGGGGGGACCCTATTGTATTCCCCTACATTTGTGTGTCAGATCATCGGTGCATGTTGCATTCTGCACAACTTAGCCATGAGAAAAGGCCTGTAGATTGACATGCGTGATGACCTGACCCCCCAACCAGACAGCCCCCCCTGCCAGAGGAGACCCATTCAGCTGATGGAAGAGCAGTCAGGAGGGTCCTCGCCGTAGGCATCTTTGGACAATAAACCAAAACATTAATCACACAGACAATGCATGCATGCACACCACTGATGTCCCTAGATCACACACACCACATGCACATCGCATTGGATTAGCCCAAGTCCAGCATGTAGGACTTGGGAGCAGCAACGCCAGCGTCAAGGCCCCAATGATGTCGCTGTCCATTCATACACCTTTCACACGTCATTCATACAGCCATGGGGTTAACTTCACCACCACGGCCGAGGGTGACACCCCTTACTGGCAGGAGTGCCACCCCCTCACATTCACACACCATTCACACTGCAACGTGTGCAGTATCAAAAAAAAATATATCTCATATCCAGAGCATAATCACCAATAAAATAACTCATAACCTGAGCATTAAGATTAAAATAAAAATCTCATAACCTGAGCATTTCAGAAAAAAAAAAATACAAAACTCATTTCCTGAGCATCAATCAAAAAAATAAATAAAAAATTATCTGGGATGCCGGGGGCTTCTTCTGGCGGCCCCTCTCTGGCTCCTCAGCTGCCTGGATGGAGTGGGTGGGGGTGGGGGGGCATCTGGAGGTGGCTGATCCCCGGGTGGGCCACTCCTGGCAGGTGTGGCCTGCCTGCCCTCCAAGGCCACGGCAATTCGGCCGAGGTAAGCACTGGTCTGGGCCTGCACCCTGAGCTGCTGGGCCTGCATCCTGAGCTGCCGGGTGACCTGATAATGCTGGGCCCGCCGACTCAGCCTCCCCTGGTCCCGGATGGCAGCACTGTTTGCCTGGATGGCAGCAGTGTTTGCCTGGACGGCTGCAGTGAGGTCCCTTATGTCATCCTGCACCTCCCCCAGACTGGTCACCACTGCAGCGCAGCTGCAGCTCACATCCTGCACTGCCGAAGAAATCTGGGCCACGGAGCACAGGCTGTCAGCCACTCTGTCCAGGTGCCCAACTATGTCCCCCATTTGCTGGGTCTGCCTGGCGTGATCCCTCGCCACCTGGTCCTGGACCAGATCAGACACCCCCCTGGTCTTATGGGTGGCCTTCCTGGGGCCAGTAGATGTTTGTCCCTGGGGGGATGGAGTCGCCCTTGAGGGGCTTCCTATGATGGGAGAGGGGATCTGAGAGGGTCCTGCAGAAGAGGAGGACTCCTGCAACAATAAAATAAAGTCCTGCTCTGCCCCAACAGGCTCCTCCTCAATGACCTCTGCAGGTGTGGTGTGGGCACTCTCCTCCTCCACCTCGGTGTCTTCACCACCCAGGGGCACAGGCACTGGGTGCCGTTGGGGGGATGGGGTGGACTGGCCGCCGACAGATGATGGCCCAGCTCCGTCATCTGTGGATGACACAAAGCAGACACATGTTGGTGGTCCCACACACTTGGCACATGTACCCTCCCCCTCCCACATGCAACACACCAAATAGGGGATAAAAAACACTTACCTGTCCTGGAGCCTTCCTCCACAGAATCATAGCCTGGTACCCCCTCCAATTGCTCCCTCTCCAGGCAGCGGGCGACCACCTCCTCCTCTGTGGTCAGGCTGACCGGACATGGGGGTCCACCACCTGTGCCCCGCTCATGGCTCCGAATGGTGGCCACCTTGCCACGGACCTTGCGCCGCAGGTCATTTATCTTTTTCTGGATATCACCAGCAGTCCGGGTGGAGTACCCCAACACATTTACCCTGCCAGCAATGGTGTCCAGGATGGCCTGCTTCCTCTCCCGGGTGGTCTTCCTACTTTTCTTCCCATGCAGGTAATCATTGTAAGTCTCCATAGCTGAGATGACCACAGAAACCTCCTGGGCATTAAAATTGAGGTTCCTCCTCTCTTTGGGGGTAGCGGGAGCAGCCATAACAGAGCAAAAGTAAATTCCCTGGGGTGGGGGGAAACGGAAATACTTTTGCGCCGGAATGGCACTTCCGCTGGCGCTTTTATACGCGCAACGGAACACATTGCGCTGGAGTTTCCCGTGAAGTGGTGCCGACGGAAGTTGTGAGCATGCGCACAGGGGGCCGAGTGAAGCCTCACTTACTGCGCATGCTCCATGGAGGATTGCGCTGAACGTAAGTCTCTGCGCTGGGCTCCGCCCATCATTTACATATGATCACACCCACTTCCACTTGCGTCGGGTTACGCCAGCGCATTATCGTTACTCTGGCGCAAGTTTACGCGCAAGTGCTATGTGAATAACAGTACTTGCGCCGAAAGTGTCGGCGGAGTAACGTAAATGAGAAACGTTACTCCAAAGTAAAGAAGCGCCCATCTACCTGAATCTGGCCCTATATTTCCCTTTGGGACTTTAATGCAGCCTAATGCCACGTACACACAAGCGGTTTTCCCTTCGAAAAAAAAAACCAATGGTTTTCATGATGGAATTCCTCTCAAGCCTGCCTCACCGCGTTCTTTACAATCAAAAGTTTGATTTGGTCACACAAAAACTCCGGGGGAACTTTTGACTGAACGCGGTGACTTAAAAAACTACGACAAGTCAAAAAATGAAGTTTTATGCTTCCGAGCATAGAAGTGTTTTTTTTCCTGTCGGAAAAGCATACAGATGAGCGGTTTTCCGGCTAGGATTTTTTCCTGACGGTAAAAAAGAGATCCTGCTCTCTTTTTTTCCAGGAGTTTTCCTGTGGGAAAAAGCTGTTTTTCCGACGGGAAAATCGGTCGTATGTACGGGGCAATCCTGCTCTCTTTTTTGTTCCGGCAGTTTTTCTAAGGGAAAAAGTCAGATGGAGCCTAAACATGGTTGGGATTCCCAACGAAAAGCTCTCATTGCAGTTTTTCCAACAGGAAAACCGGTCATGTGTACGGGGCATTAGTCATATACCGCACATGGATATATAAAATGAACAATGTCAACTTTAATTATGCAAAGTCATATTAAAAACATAGCATGATAACATGATAAAATATACATAATCCTGGTGTACAATCATATTGATATTGAACATACTAACAACCCCCTTATATATTCTGAGTAGATTCATTGATATGAATAATGATTATCATTTAGAATTTCTCCATTAATGAATCCCACTGTGTGGGTCCAACGTATTTCAATTACTTCAATCAACATCTTCTTCAGGGGGCAAAATAAGGGGAATAACAATGAGCATAGACAAGAAATCGCTAATTAGCGCTGATTTTGAATTTACTAGTGTTTGTTTGCCGCTCTTTTTAATTCGCACATTCGCCTGTTGAAATTCTGATTGCCTAAAATGGACGCTATTATTTGCAATAGTGCCCAGAACTTCCTGACGCTATATTAAATGACCCCCAGTGTGTTCTAATTTTTTGAGCAGTAACTTTCTGTAGTAAATATCAGGGGCTGATAATTTCATACTTTTTAAGTATAAATCAAGCAAACTACTTTATTGTCAGTGTTTCCATATCATGTTTATACTGTTCAAATATTTACTGTGTTAGTTTTTAATAAGAATTCTGCCAGTAAAAAATGTGCTTCGCCAGTAAATATTCCATGTTTTGCCAGTAAAAAATGCTGCAGGAGTTTGGCAGCCCTGGTTTGTATAGGCAAGATAATATCTGAATAATAAGTCAATATGCAGTGTGAACTGGTAAAGTTCTAAAAACATACTAAAAACAAAACAAAAAATACTTAAAACGTACCCCCTCCCATGTTGTCCTCGTGAAGAGATCAGCTACCAAAGCAAGAGATGTGGAAGCTGTCTAATTAACATGAACTTTGTATGGAACAGGGGGTGGCGTGTCTTACTACCCCTTAAAATGACAGTCCATTGAGAATGGCTTTCCCTAGGCTCTCATTAGTTAGGACTGAACTTGTAAATGTTAATTCTGAGTGACGGGCCCAATTTAAAGAAATGCTTTAAAATGCGAGCGCCTGAGAGTTTGGGGGCTATGTGTTCCAAAATTCTGCAAATAAGGAGCAGCTCTCTCAGTGTGTAATAGGTAAGCCTGGATTTAGGCAACATTTACAGAGACAATTGGCAATATATATCTAATGCAATGGATTTGGGGAGGGTTTATTGGAGATCTCAGTGTCAGCTGTGATGAAGAACTTTAAGAGTAAGTAAATTTTGTTTTTATTTTTTATTTTCATTTTATTTTGATATTGGAAGATGATATGCTGTTAAGATATTTCTAGACAAGAGCACCAGATGAGGAATGAAACAATAAAAAAAAGTGATTTTCAGAATTTCTAAATAAAATCAAGTGGATGTAACTGGAAATAGAGAGGAGGTAATTGTTATAACTCGGGTCTATTTTGTTATCTTCAATCTGTATGTAATGCATGATGCATTAGATGACAATGATAGATTTTTTTTTTTTAATCAGACTGTGCGTTGTGAAGCTGGATGTGAGTGGTACAAAATGCTTATTTCAAGTTAATATGACCATACGTAGGAAGAAGTTACACCAAACATTACAAAATTGCATATTCCTGTAATAATCAGCACTACTGATAGAGCAACTTAACCACTTCCATGCCGCGCCTATTCTAGCACTTCTCCTTCATGTAAAAATCATAATTTTTTTGCTAGAAAATGACTTAGAACCCCAAAACATTATATATATTTTATTAGCAGACACCCTAGGGAAAAAAGTGGCGGTCATTGCAACTTTTTATCTTGCACAGTATTTGCGCAATAATTTATCAAACGCCTTTTTTGGGGGAAAAAAAGATTTCATAATTTAAAAATAGGTAATCAGTAAAGTTAGCCCAATTTTTTTATATAATGTGAAAGATGATGTTACTCCAAGTAAATAGATACCTAACTTGTCGCGCTTTAAAATTGCGCACACTCATGGAATGGCGCCAAACTTCGGTACTTAAAAATATCCATAGGCGACGCTTTCATTTTTTTTTTACAGGCTACCAGTTTAGAGTTACAGAGGAGGTCTAGTTGTGAAATTATTGCTTTTGCTCTAACTTACGCAGCGATACCACACATGTGTGGTTTGAACAGCGTTTACATCTGTGGAACTTATGTGCGCGTTCGCGTTAGCACAAGCTACTGTGGACAGGGGCGTTTTACTTTTATTTTTTTACTTACTTTTTTATTTTTCCACTTTAAAAAAAAAAAAAAATCTTTGATCACTTTTATTTCTATTACAAGGAATGTAAACATCCCTTGTAATAGGAATAGTGTGTGACAGGTCCCCTTTACAAAGAGATGCTGGGTCAATAAGACCCCACATCTCTCCTCCAGGCTGGAAAGCATGAGTTCGAGAAAAAAATTCACCGATCTCATGCTTTCAGCCGCAATTTGGGCTTTGTTTACTTCCGGGTACCCGGGCGTGACGTGATAACATCGCGCCCGGGCCTCTGACGGTCATAGAGAAATCTTTATCCTCCTCATCTGGCGGCGGCCTATTCGTTCTCCGGGTCTCCGATGACACGGGAGAGCCTGGAGAAGCACTGGATGATTATTCTTATGGTGCGCAGAATCGCCGCCTGAAGAGAAGGATATCTGAATGATGCCTGCAGCTGCAAGCATCATTCAGATATTCAAAACTAAAGTCCAGGACATCATATGACGTCCTACGGTACGGAAGTGGTTAAGCAATTTCACGTAACATGCTGCCTTTCTCAGCAAATTATGTAGATGGATAAAATAAATATTTCAATAGGTTGATGGACTATTGCTATTTATATTCATTGCTCTCTTGCCACGGTTGCTGCCTATTTATCGACTTCTATACTCCCTGATTATCAGTCAGATAACTGACAGTAACTTACGCAAAGCCCTATTCGTGAATGAGTTACGCAAACGACGGAAACAACGGAAAAAATTACGCTGTCCCGATGTCCATACTTAACATTGCGTAGGCCGGACCTACGCAAAGTTAACCCACCATATAGCAGGGGTAACTTTACGCTTACGCAAACGACGTAAACTACGACGACGGGGCACAAATACGTTTGGGAATAGGCGTATGTAGCTCATTTGCATATTCGACGCGGAAGATGCTCTGGACTACCTGAATCTGGCCCAATCTCTCTGTCTCTCTGACTGATCTCATTAACAAGCTGTAAAACACACTACACGAGGCCGCCCAGCAGGCGGCTTTATATAGTGTGGGGTGTGTGCTAAAGCCCTGAGCCATAATTGGCCAAAGCACCCAGGCTTTGGCCAATTATGGCTCTCCTTTTTTTGCGTGCTGTGATTGGCCAAGCATGCAGGGTCATAGTGCATATTTGGCCAATCATCAGGGCGCAATGCCGCAGTGAACTATGGGCCGTTTTGTTTCACTTTGAATTTGCCGCGAACGATCGTTTTTGTTCGATATTCGTCGAACGATCGAACGACCGATGTTCGATGCGAACATACGTTCATTTCAAACGCGAAGCTCATCCCTAGTGGTGAGTCTACAGCAAGAGCTCTGTTTACAGCATAAACATTCAGCCACAGTGCCCCCTGTAATGGGATGACTATTGAACAACATAACTGAACCAGAACTTGCAGCAGACTTGCAGAATGTCTGCAAAGAAAGTTGATCTGAAGTCATGCAATGCAGACTTACTGCAATTGTGCAACAAACTTGTGAGGCCTGGCAGGTCTAGCAATAGTTTAGCAAGTCCTTTTCAAACTTGCAGCACAATTGTTTGCTATTTGGGCTAGCAACCTCCGGAGAAACCATAGGGCCAGATTCAGGTAGATGGGAGCATCTTTGCTCCAGAGTAACGCTTCTCGGGGTAGAACGACGGCCATACTTAACATAGGATCCGCCGCACTTACCCCGCGGAAATCGGCGGGAACGCCCCCGGCGCCATTTTTAAGTTGAAGTAACGATGCGATGGCGAAACTCAGTTACGCTGCTCGCATCGGAGCTTCAACCCGGCGTTTCTTGTTTTCTGGTTACAGAAAACAAAAACGCCGGCTCAAAGTGACAGTTAGGCTGGCGGATCACTGGATCCGCCAGCCTAACTGTTCCTGAATCTGGCCCTATAGAGTTTAATGGAACCCTGGTTGAAAAAGACTTGTGTAAATAATAATTTGGTCCAAAACATTAGTGTTTTGTAGTGAATCGCTGTGGAAATTATATACAGTGGTCCGGATTTAGAAAGAAGTTACGTTGGCGTATCTGTTGATACGCCGCGTAAGTTCTAGGATGTGCCGGCGTATCTTTTTTCTGTATTCAGAAAGCAAGATACGCCGGAATTTTGCTAAGATACGAGCGGCGTAAGTCTCTTACGCCGTCGTATCTTAGTTGCATATTTACGCTGGCCGCTAGGTGGCGCTTCCGTAGACCTACTGTACGCGTTGAATATGCAAATGAGGGAGATACGCCGATTCCTGAACGTACGTGCGCACGACGCATTTTTTTACGTTGTTTGCTTAAGGCTTTTCCGGCGTAAAGTTACCTCTGCTATATGAGGCATACGCAATGTTAAGTATGGACGTCGGGACAGCGTCAAATTTTCCGTTGTTTGCGTAAAACGTTTGCGAATAGGGCTTTGTGTAAGTTACATTCACGTCAAAACCAATGAGTATTTGCGGCGTAATTTTGAGCATGCGCACTGGGATACGTCCACGGACGGCGCATGCGCCGTTCGTTAGAAACGTCTTTTACGTGGGGTCATGGTTGATTACCATACAACACGCCCACTCCAAGCCTACTTTGAATAACCCGGGCTTACGCCGACCCATTTATGCTACGCCGCCGTAACTTAGGACGCAAGTGCTTTGTGAATACAGCACTTGCCTGACTAAGTTGCGGTGGCTTAGCGTAAAGAGGATACGCTACGCCCGCACAAAGACGCGCCCAGGTACGTGAATCTGGGCCAGTATCTCTACTTTCACATATCAGATCCATTGTAAATTCATTATACGGTCAATTTACCAATGACTTGCAATTTGTATGCCACTAGCACAGCTGGCACTGGTGACCACACGGAGTACAGCGTACGCTCGTCTCTCTGCTGCTCCCCCCTTCATCCATGGTGAGGGAACCAGGAAGTGAAGCGCTGAGAGGGAGCAGACGATCAGTGCTGTGTCACTAGGCAGAATAGGGAGATGCCTTGTTTACACTGGCCTCTCCCCATTCTGCAGCTCTATAACCAGATCGCGGAACACTGGCGGACATCGAGTCCGTGGGTCCCGCGGGCGCGGTCATGGAGCTTGTGGCAGGGGCGTGCGCCGCCGAGAAATTCAAAGTAACGTAAATATACATCACTTTGCCCAGCCGTGCCATTCTGCCGACGTATATCGGCGTGAGCCGGTCTTTAACCAGCTAATCAGCACTCGCTAACAAAAACAAAAAAGACCAACATTTATTTTGTATTCGTTTTTGCTAGAAAATGTTGTAAATAAGTAATTTTTCTCCCTCACTGATGTGCACTGATGAGGCTACATTGATGGGCACTGATAGGCTGTACTGAAGGGCACTGATGTGGTGGCACTGATATGCAGCACTGATGGGCACTGATAGGCAGCACTGATGGACAATGATTGGCAGCACTAATGGGCACTGAAAGGCAGCACTGACTGGCCTCACTGTTGTCACAGACTGGTGTCACTAAAGGGCACTGACTGGGTACTGTTGGAGCTGCGATGTGCACAAGAGACTTGGCTGTCTCAGGACTCCCTATCCTCATTGGCTAAGGCAGCAGCAGGCACCATTGTCTCCCAATTCTGTCAATTACAGCCAGCCGGGAGAAAGCTGCCTGCTCTCGGGGCACTGGTTTAAGGGGTAGAGCTAGGAACACTGATGGGGGACCAGAGAAGAGGAGGACCAAAACGGCACAGAGCAGGTAAGTATGGCATGTTTTTTTTTTTTTTTAACATCCTAACCTTTAATGGCACGTTAATGAAAATACATAAAATGTAGTTCTACATAGCCTAAAGATCATGTTGCCATAGCTAGTTTTTCGCATATGGGTGCCAACAGTTACATTTATCATACGGACCCAAGCATGGGAATCAGAGGTTGAACTCTCTTCTCATCCTTCTGTAGCCCACCCTCCTGTACCTTTACCTTCCTGTACCCTCCTGTAACTCATTGCAGGCTGGTTAACATGATTGGCTCTGGTCTGAATTTGAAGAGCGGTACCCTGGTTGTTAAAACTTCAGAGGTACTGCACAAGAAAACTATAATTCCCTGCGGTCATCTGGTGCTGTTTTCCATAAACTCTAATTATTACCTGTTGTAACATACCTTTACAGTGCAACTCTACTCAAATGTACCACCTTGTTAATGTTTATTTTATCCAGTTTCTATAAAATTAGAAAACATTTGTTTAAGAAAAGTATTTAAAAACACCCTTTGCTTCTCCATTCAGAGTCTCCGGGGGGAACTGTCTATATCAGGGATCCTCAAACTACGGCCCTCCAGCTGTTACAGAACTACAAATCCCATGAGGCATTGCAACACTCTGACATTCACAGACATGACTAGGCATGATGGGAATTGTAGTTCCTGAACACCTAGAGGGCCATAGTTTGAAGACCCCTGGTCTATATACTGAAGCTTTCCTAGCATAGCCTGTAGGGGAGGCTCTTGTACAGACTTTTACACACCAAACACAAGAAACGAAATGTTCAATAACAATCTAACATTTTGCCCACACTTTTGAAACCTTTTATTTTCTTTAAGGCAGGGAAGAAACAAGTATCAGTTTTAATACTGCTTAATAATTTAACAAATCCTTTTTAGTTTTTTAAATTATTCGGAATTAAGTGAAAATACAAAAAGTGAAGAGAGAAGGTCTGCTACATGCACCTGGGTTCTATGTGTGCATACAGACATTAGAGAACATTTGTCTAAAAGAAAAACAATGGCCCGGATTCACAAAGCACTTACGCCGACGTATCTCCAGATACGCCGAAATAAGTACAAATGTGTGCCGTCGTATCTATGCGCCGACCCACAAAGCTAGATACATTAAAAAAATAGGCTTCATCCGACCAAAGTAACTTGCCTACGCCGGCGTATAGTGGGCGCATAGTTACGCTGGACGCATTTGGCACTCCCATTGATTTTCAATGCAAATATGCAAATGAGGGAGATACGCCGGTTCACGAACGTACTTGCGCCCGGCGCATGTTTTAAGCGATTTGCATAAGGTTTACGTCCGGCGTAAAGTTATTCCCCATATTGGAGGTGCAACTCATGCAAAGATATGGACCAGGGAACGAACGCCGTCGAATTTGACATATTTTACGTAGTACGTGAATAGGGCTGGGTGTAGGTTACGTTCACGTCGTAGGCAGTGATTTGACGTGAATGTGAGCATGCGCACTGGGATGCGTCCAAGATACGACGAATGCGCAGTTCATTTTAAGTACTTGTCTGAAGCTCAGCCCATCATTTGCAAGGGGTCAGGCTTCATTTAAATGTATCATGCCCACTTCCACCTACTTTGACTTACGCTGCCTTACGCCTACGACTATACGCTACCCCGGCACAACGTTGGGAGCATTTGCTTTGTGAATTTCATGCTTCCCTTTCTGCGTTGCGGCGGCGTAGCGTAAAGAAGATACGATACGGCGGCATAAATATGCGCCGAGGTATGTGAATCCGGGCCAATATATTTCTGATCCTGCTTCCTGACCATGATATCCGCCACTAAGTTTTTATGGGGGAGAAAAGTGAGGTTAGGTTTCACTTCTTATTGCTATTTCTCCCCTTGTCCATTGGCACGTATGTCCAACCAAAGTAAATTAGCATGTTTGAGTCATGATCTTTCATGTGGTTAGGTCATTGATTTGTGACCACTCCACATAAGCAATATTGACTTTCTTTGCCAAAAGTTTAAAAAGTTTACATGAAACAGAGCCAGTCAGCATTGAAACTGTGCTTCCATAGGAAAAGTGCATCTGATTGTTGAATTATCTTGAATTATATTAACGGAGTTGTAAAGTCAGTAGTCTTTATTTTTTATCAATGCATTCTATGGACTACAATCATAAAGCACGTGCATTCCAGTATATCAAAGCATCATCTGTGAGTGAGTGAGTGAGTGAGTGAGTGAGTGAGAAACTTATATAGCGCTTAGTATACTTTCCCTACTGTACTTTTGCCCTCAGAAAAGATGTGTTTTGAGGTTTTTTCTGAAGGCCAGGTGATTCACCTCCAACCGGATGCTGGTTTGTAGAGCGTTCCATAGTCTAGGTACTTGGACTGCAAATTTTCGTTCTCCTTTGGACTTGTATCTGGCTTTGGGTATCTGGAGTAGATTTTGGTTGGTGGATCGCAGAACGAGATTGGGGTTGTGACATTAAAATTTTTCGCATAGATATTGTGGGGCATTTCCTTGAACACACTTATGCGTCAGACAGAGTGCCTTAAAAGTGATTCTGTCTTTTACTGGCAACCAATGCAGTGTTCTCAGTGAAGGTGAGATTGATTCCCATGTTTTTTTCCCAGTCACGAGTCGAGTGGCCGTATTTTGAACGACTTGCAGGAGAGTGATTTGGTATTTTGGTATTTCGAGGTAAAGGGCATTTGCATAGTCGAGTCTGGAGTTAATAATTGTACCCACCACAACTGCTATGTCTTCTTTCGGCATAAAAGGAATGAGTCTACGTAGCAGGCGTACATCTGTCCCTCTAGTGATCAGTATATCAGATGACATCATATTTGTGTGCCAAACAAAAGGATTGTGGGATTGTGACAGAACCCACTGTCACTGTGTGTTTTGGAGGGGGCTGTGGGCTGGCCTCCTACCCAGAGATTTTGGCCCAGAAGAGACTGAGAGACTTGGGGACAAAATGGCATTGAGATAATGTAATGTAATGCTGCATCCCTTCTCCCCCATCCCCCCCTCTTGTTGCTGTGTTTAATTGTGTTGGGTCATGGCATGTAGACCAACGTCTGGAGACACATCTCAGCAGGGTATGTGTAAGGAGGGGCTGCCTGCTTATTATAATCCCTTGGTGTGTTTCAACTGTAGTTGTTTGAATATACAAGTGTTGAGTTTCCATTGGTTCTTCCTTGTCCCCTACCCCCTCTATGACAAGGCTAAGGGGAGTGTGCCTAACTGTGTTTAAAAGTGTATGTTAGGTACTTAAAGCGGAGTTTAACCCTAAATATAAGTCCTTCCCATGTGATCCAGCACACTGGCGTCAGCGCCAGTATGCTGTTTTTTTTTTTTCAAATCCATGTACTTACTGTCTTATTCAGAATTTTATTTTTTTTACCCCGCGGTGGACGGCGCCAGTATAGCGCGTCACATCTTACGAAAGTACCCGAAAAGGACTCGGGTAATCGCAGTGAAAATGCGGCGCCTGCGCACAGACCTAGGAGCTGACTGCGCCGATAAATGATGGCACAGTGGCTGCGTTTGATGGCATGGCGCCGTATTTCTCCGAGTCCTATTTCGGCGTTTTTCGGAGGGCGTGACGCGCCATAGCCGTAGGACTCGGAGAAATACGGCGCCTGCGCAGTCAGCTCCTAGGTCTGTGCGCTGGCGCCGCATTTTCACCGCGATTACCCAAGTCCTTTTCGGGTACTTTCGTAAGATGTGACGCGCTATACTGGCGCCGTCCACCGCAGGGTAAAAAAAATAAAATTCTGAATAAGACAGTAAGTACATGGATTTAAAAAAAAAAAACAGCATACTGGCGCTGACGCCAGTATGCTGGATCATATGGGAGGGCTTATATTTAGGGTGAAATTCCGCTTTAATAAAGAGTTCATAAAAGTGTAATGATGAGCGCAACTAAATAATCAATCCAAACAAACAAGTGAGCATCACTATACAAATAGTGATTAAATAATAATCCAAAATATGTGCAATACAGTGCAGCAGCAAATGTCCCAAGTAGGTGATTAAATTAATAATCCAAATATGTGCAATAAGTGCAACAACAAATGTCCCAAAATTAGTGAAATCCAGTGAGGAGACTAACATAAATCGATCAGTGACAAGGCTTCTATCCATGTAACAACAAACTCATCCAGATGAGACTTCACAAATGAACGTGCTCACAGAGCGCTTACCTTCCACAAGGAAGAAAGGGGCATCGAACACATGCAATGATGATCCTGTAGGCAGCCGTCTCCAATGCAATCCTTAAGCCAGTCTCAGCCACATTCGACGTCCGGTCGAAAATGTAACGGATATTCCAAAGGAAAAATGAAGCTCACATAGTGAAGTACGTCTACTTTAAAATGGTTTAATAAAGTGAACACACTTACAGAAAGAAAAACACCAAAACAATGGCACTTCCGGTCGGACGGTCAGGGTGTCACGTCACTTCCGGTTGACCTTACGTGTTGCGTCACGTCACGTGACTTCATCAACCTCTTATAGCCTAAGATACGCCGGATCACTGTGTACGCCGTGAACGTAACCTACCTACACCCAGCCAGACCCACGTCGGCCCATATTCACAGAAGTCTAACGTACAATAAGTAGGCTTGTGTTCCCTGGTCCATACCTTTGCATGGGTTGCGCCTCATCTATGGGGAATAACTTTACGCCGGACGAAAAACTTACGTATATTATGCACCGGGTGCAAGTACGTTTGTGAATCGCCGTATTTCCCTAATTTGCATATTTGAATGCCTAATCAATTTGGAGAAGCAACATACGTTCAGACCATATTTGCGCCTACGCCACGCCGGCGTAAGTAAAATACGTCGGGGTAGGATGGCCTATTTTTAGGCGTATGTTGGTTTGTGACTCTGGAGCACACATACGCCAGGCGCATATGTCTGCTACACTGGGAAAAGGTGAGTTACGTCGGCGTAAGTGCTTTGTGAAAAGTCAGGTCCAGTGAAAAATTTCATGGATCAGTTGTTAACATAGCAGAACCTCCAACAGGACTCTACTCCAGTATGCACATTCTGCTCCTTATCATCTCCAGTGCCGGTGTGTCGATTGTGGGCGCAGGAGCGCCGCCCTCTCTCTCCTGCACCGCCACTAAAACAATACATAGATTCATGCAGTGCATGAATCTATGTATTATCGCCGCTGCCCACTATTCAGATGGCGCCGGCCATCTGAATAACAGCAGTTGGTTGGTTTTTGGAAGTGTCTATCAGAGCCAGCGGCTTCCCAATTACAGCCTGTGGGACGCATGGGGTGTGTGTTGCCTGGTTAACACTGACACGCGTCTCAGCCAATCTGGTTACCAGTAAACTGATTAGCTGAAGTGTCATCAGGGGCGGGAGAAGACATCGAGGGACAGTGGAAGGAGGACCCCAGAAAGGTAAGTGCCAAGCAGGGGGGGGGAGGGGAATCTGGCAGCATTTTACAGGGCACAGTGGCGACAATTGATGGGCACAGTGGCTGCTTTTGGCATGGCACAGTGGTGACAATTGATGGGCACAGTGGCGACAATTGATAGCACAGTGGCTGCGTTTGATGGCATGGCACAATGGCTGCATTTGATTGCATGGCACAGTGGCGACAATTGATGACACAGTGGCTGTGTTTGATTTTATGGCACAGTGGTGACAATCGATGAGCACAGTGGCAACAGTTGGTGGGCACAGTGGCTGCGTTTGATGGCATGGCACAGTGGTGATAAATGATGAGCACAGTGGCGATAAATGATGGCACAGTGGCTGCGTTTGATGGCATGGCACAGTGGTGACAATTGATGGCACAGTGGCTGCGTTTGGCATGGCACAGTGGTGACAATTGATGGCCACAGTGGCGATAAATGATGGCACAGTGGCTGCGTTTTATGGCATGGCACAGTGGCTGCGTTTGATGGCATGACACAGTGGTGACAATTGATGGCACAGTGGTGACAATTGATGGCACAGTGGCTGTGTTTGAGGACATGGCACAGTGGTGACAATTGATGGGCACAGTGGCTGCGTTTGATGACATGGCACAGTGGTGACAATTGATGTGCACAGTTGTGACAATTGGTGGGCACAGTGGCTGCGTTTGATGGCATGACACAGTGGTGACAAATGATGAGCACAGTGGCGATAAATGATGGCACAGTGGTGACTATTGATAGTCACAGTGGTGACAATTGATGGCACAGTGGCTGCGTTTATGATGGCACAGTGGTGACAATTGATGGCCACAGTGGCGATAAATGATGGCACAGTGGCTGCGTTTGATGGCATGCACATTGGCTGCGTTTGATGGCATGGCACAGTGGTGACAATTGATGGCACAGTGGCTGCGTTTGATGACATGGCACAGTGGTGACAATTGATGGGCACAGTGGCGACAATTGATGGGCACAGTGGCTGCATTTGATGGCATGGCACAGTAGTGACAATTGATGAGCACAGTGGCAAAAAATTATGGCACAGTGGCAAAAAATTATGGCACAGTGGCAAAAAATTATGGCACAGTGGCTGCGTTTGATTGCAAGGCACAGTGGTGACAATTGATATGCACAGTGGTGACAATTGATGGCACAGTTGGTGCATTTGGCATGGCACAGTGGTGGCAATTGATAGGCACAGTGGTGATAAATGATGGCACAGTGGCTGTGTTGATGGCATGGCACAGTGGGCACAGAGGCTGCAATAAGTGGGCATAGAGGCTGCAATTAGTGGGCATAGAGGCTGCAATTGGTGGGCACATAGGGGTTGCAATTAATGAAGTGAAGCTGCATTTGTGGGCACAGCGAGGCTGCATTGGTGGGCACAGTGAGGCTGCATTGGTGGGCGAAGTGAGGCTGTATTGGTGGGCACAGTGAGGCTACAATTATGGGCACAGTGAGGCTGCATTGGTGGGCACAGTGAGGCTGCAATGATGGGTACAGTGAGGCTGCAATGATGGGCACAGAGAGCCTGCAATTGGCGGGCACAGAGGCTGCAATTGGTGGGCAAACAGAGGCTGCAATTGGGGACACAGGGAGGCTGCAATTGGTAGGCACAGAGAGACTGCAATTGGTGGGCACACAGAGACTGCAATTGGTGGGCATAGAGGCTGCAATTGGTAGGCACAGAAAAGCTGTATTGGTGGGCACAGCGAGGCTGCATTGGTGGGCACAACAAGGCTGCAATTGGTGGACACAGGCTGCAATTGGTGGCCACAGAGAGGCTGCAATTGGTGGGCACAGAGAGGCTGCACTTGTTGGGCACACAGAGGCTGCAATTGTTGGGTACACAGAGGCTGCAATTGTTGGGTACACAGAGGCTGCAATTGTTGGGCACACAGAGGCTGCAATTGGTGGGCACACAGAGGCTGAAATTTGTGGGCACAGAGGCTGCAATTGGTGGGCACAGGAAGCCTGCATTGGTGGGCACAGTGAGACTGCATTCATGGGCACCGTAAAGCTGCATTTGATGGGCACAGTGAGGCTGCATTGGTGCGCACAGCGAGGCTGCATTTGATGGGCACTGATGAGGCTGCATTGATCTCTTGTATCATGTTTGCAGTCTCTGGCCATCTCTTGTATCATGTCTGCAGTCTCTGACCATCTCCTGTATCATGCCTGCACTCTTTGACCATCTCTTGTATCATGTCCGCAGCCTCTAACTGGCTATTGTATCATGTCTTCAGTCTCTAGCCATCTCTTGTGCCCTGTTCTCAGTCTCTAGCCATCTATTGTATCATGTCCTCACTCTCTAGCCATCTCTTGTATCATGTCCTCAGTCTCTAACCATCTCTTGTACCATGTCTGCAATTTGTGACCATCCCCTGTCTTATATCATGTTTGCAGTCTCTGAGGGGGAGTCTGGAGAGAGTTAGGAGTGGGAGTGCGGCCAGGATGGGGGTCATGGGAAAAGTCAGATGTGTGTGGACTGTGGAGAGGAGACTATAGGATAAAACCAGAGCCACCAACCTGGAGCCGTCTAACTGAGCCATGCACAGTGCACCTGAGAGAAGGTCAGTGACAGCGCAGCCAGGCAAGTCTGATGGGGATCACTGATTTAAGGGGGGAGTGAATACAATAATATAAGGGGGTACTGATATAAAGGTTTTCCCCTTATATCAATACCCCCCATTCTTTCTGTGGAAGGTGGTCTCTGGAAACGTTCCTGGGTCCCTTGATGGACCACATTTTTTTTATCAATTTTAACTGGAATTTTCTTTATATATATATAGCCCTATGTGCTTTCATATCTGCCTTATATATGTATATAATATTATATATAATATTATATATATATATATATATATATATATATATATATATATATATATATATGTAGCGCCCCCTTGCGTTTAGCGCGGGTATTGCGCTTTGAAAAGAATAGTCGATTGGGAGAGTTACTTTGCTTCCAATCACAATTGTTGAGTTACTGACCTGTCTTACTCTGGGAGGGTCCACTGGCTCGGACTGCATTCTGGGGATGTAAGTTCATCCTTGGCCGGCAGTGGGAGCTAGAGGGACTCCCTGCAGATTGAGTCTTCCCCAGCAGCCAATGGGAGAGTTTTCCTCCCGCTGGGCATGCTGGGGAGGGGTATATCTGGAAGGGAGGTCAGGTGTTCTGGGGTCCTTTTGGCGTCCCGGAGTCGGGGTGCGGCCTCCACCTTTAGGGTGTGCGCACCCAGGGACCCCGTCGGTGTGGCTCATCCGGCCAATGTCCTGGCCTTGCTGAGTTTTGGTCAGAGACGAATCTAAGAGGGACCCTAGTGGATGGCTGGGTTCCTGAACGTCGCCGGGAAGATCCGGCACTAGAGCCATAGACAGGTACTGTCGCATGGTGCCGGACGCATGGGAACTAGCTGGGAGGATTTGCTCTGTTCGGGTGCTAGCAAATTATTTAGATTACATTGGCATGTGGCAGAGGCCCAGAGAGAGAAAAGACCCGTTCCTCCTAGCCTGCGTTGTGACGCGTGTGAAGTGGCGCTGTCTGCTGCTGAGCTGCGCTGTGTGCTTATCCAGGCCTGACATCAAGAATCTCTATCTCTTATTCATCAACCTGTCCTTCTTCATCGAGTTGATGTTTGGCTATGTTGGCCTGGAATTAAAGCATGAGAAAATCTTTATTGCCTGTCTGGACATTCAAGTTATTGCAAAGTGTTCTGGTGCATCCCTAGACCAAGCAAGGGTAACTTCAACATGCCGGTCCCATCATCAAACCAGCGGCTCCTTCGGGGATGAGCGATACACGTATATATATATATAATACACTCTTCAAATGTGCTTTAAAATGCATGGTTTTTCGTGAACAAGGAAATAATGACGTTATGATGTTGGGCTGGTATAATAATGCTATGGGCTTGTATGACATTTTTTCCAGGGCTGGTTTTTATTCCCAGTCCGACACTTATCAGAGGTCTATCGGGCCCACAATATATCCCCTGCCCTGCACTACAGTTAATCAAGTACAGATGTACTTTATTAGCTTCTTTCCAGGCCAATGGAACCAAGGAATCACTGCACTTAACTCAGAAGTTACAAAATGTGACAAAAGTGACAAAATTATGATAGCTTCTGTTTTCTTTTGCAGAGGAGAGCTCCATCCTGAGACTAGTTACTGTAGCCCTGGGCTCCCTGGAACAACTAGTAATGGTACATTTTCAGCACTGTAAGGCACTTTTTCACACTGGGAGCAGGAGGTGTGCTGGCGGTATAGCGGCGCTATTTTTGCCACGATATTCTGCCGCTAGCGGTGCAGTTTTAACCTCTGCTGGCGACCAAGAAAGGGTTAAAACTACCCACAAACCGCTGCTACGAGAGCGGTTTATGGGCAGTATAACCGCGCTGTCCCATTGATTTTAATGGGCAGCAGCGGTAAAGGAGCGGTAAACACATTGCTCCTTCACTGCTCCAAAGATGCGGCTAGCAGGACTTTTGGAGCGGTCCTGCTACTGCACCGCTTCAGTGTGAAAGCCTACGGGCTTTCACACTGAAGACTGCAGGGCCTGAAAAACGCCTTGGTGTGAAAGGGGCCTAAGAGTGATCAGCTGCAGCTGTAAGCTTCTTTTAACAACTTTGAAGTCCGGGCTGTATGACCTATAGATGGTAAATGGTTAAACCCCCTACAATCTCTTAGAAATTTACTTTGCTCCAAATTTCCTGTTGTGGACTGACAGCACACACAGGGCCGCCATCAGGAATTTTGGGGCCCCTACACAGCTTCAGGCATGGGCCCCCTGGAGCAGAGAACCGGGGGGGGGGGGCTGTCAAATGAAATTGAGAAGCGGGGGGGGTCTGCCGCGAATTGAGAAGCGGGGGGGCTCTTTACAAAAAAACATCCGGGGCCCTGGGGTCCTCTGGGCCCTTTAATAAAAAGAAATCTCTGGGCCCTTTAATAAAAAGAATCTCTGAGCCCTTTAATAAAAAAGAAATTAAAAAATATGTATATATAAAGAAATAAACATTTATAAAAAAAATACAAGGGGGTTGCCTTTCAGGGCCCTGGGGACCTCTGGGCTCTTTAATAAAAAAAAAAAAAAAAAAAATATATAAACAAAAATAAAATAAAAACATTTATAAACAAAGGGGGTTTGACACATAGGGCCCTGGGGACCTCTGAGCCCTATAATAAAAATATATCTATATATAAAAATAAAAAAAATAATATAATTTTTTTTTAATAATTTTTATTAAAAAAAGGAGGGTTGTCACCTGGGGGCCCTGGGGACCTTTGGGCCCCTGGGGACCTACGGACCTCTAAAAAAAAAGAGAAGAAAAAAAAATTGGCCCTTTAATAAAAAATAAAATAAAAATATATTAAAAAATATATTTTTTTATAAAAAAATAAATAGAAAAAGGGGGGTTGCCATCCGGGGCCGTGGGGGCCTCCGGACCGCAAAAAAAAAAAAGATAAAGAAAAAAAAAAGGTCCTTTAATAAAAAATAAAATAAAAATATATTAAAAATATATATTATTTTATAAAAAAATAAATAAAAAAAGAGGGGGGACCTCCAGACCCCTAAAAAAAAATGACCCTTTAATAAAAAATAAAAAAATAAAAAATAAATAAAAAAAAGGTCCTTTAATAAAAAATAAAATAAAAATATATTAAAAAAAATATTTTTTTTATAAAACATAAATAAAAAAAGAGGGGGTTGCCATCTGGGGCCCTGGTGGCCTCCGGGCCCCTGGGGACCGGAGGCCACCAGTGTTGTCAGCTCTTCTAGTGTCTTTTTCCATAAATGCTAATTATTCTCTAGCCCAAGCTATGATTTAGCTGGGCTAAATAAACTCTGAGATAACATGTGTCAGATAACATGTGTCAGAGGACAAGTGATGACAGTTGTTTTTGCACTTATCAAGCAAATATAACAAAATGCTTCCAATAATATATTTAATGCACTAAAGTAGTGCAAACGAGCAAAGACTTTAACTCCCCCAACCAAAATTAATCTCTAACCTACCCTAATGCTTTACCAAACCTTACCACTTTGAAATGTAACTATGGACTGCAAAATTATTTACTTATCCTATGTTAGTTGATGCCCAAAGTTAACTACCGTATATACCCGAAGTTAAGCCGAGGCACCAAATTTTACCACAAAATACTGGGAAAACACATTGACTCGAGTATAAGCCTACGGTGAGAATGCAGCAGCTACTGTGGAAAAGAGGGTCAACAATGCCCATTTGCAGACTCACTGTGCCCATAAACAGCCTCACTGTGCCCATAAGCAGCCTTACTATACGTACAGTATTTAGAGTTATGCCACGTACACACGATCTGTTCATCCGATGAAAACGGATGAACTTTCATCAGTCTTGCCTACACACCATCAGTTAAAAATCCAATCGTGTCCAACGCGGTGACGTAAAACACAACGACGTGCAGAGAAAAATTAAGTTCAATGCTTCTGAGCATGCGTCGACTTAATTCTGAGCATGCGTGGATTTTTGGCCAATGGATTTTCACACAGATGATTGTTTTTTTCTATCGGTTTTTTAACCATCAGAAAAAAAAACAAAAAACGATGGGGCCCACACACGATCGGTTCGTCCGATGAAAATGGTTCATCGAACTGTTTTCATCCGACAAACCGATCGTGTGTACAGGGCATAAGTCTCCATGACAGAAAAGAGCACACAGACTTGCATTCTTTGAGTTCAGTTCATTTAGAAAGTCTGACCTTATTTGCCAGTATATAAGGCTACCGGGCGTATAAGACGACCCCCTAATTTTCTTATTTTTTTAAGATTCTTTGCCTGTACTCACCATATAAGATGACCCCCCCCCCCCCTCTGAGGCTTCATATTTTTTCCTTCTGGAGCCATATTCTTCATAATTCTCGCTGGAGATGGAGCCAATCACGGTGAGCGATGTATTCTATTGATGAATACAAAGCCTGCTTGGATTGGCAGAGGCTGTAACATCATCAACCCATGCCTCTCTGACTCTCAAAGCCAATCCGAGCAGGCTATTGTATGTAGGCACTCGGATTGGCAGAGGTTGTTACTCCAATCTGAGCAGGCTCTGTATTCATTTGAATACATCGCTTACTGGGATTGGCTAAGCGGTATATACTGTATGTAGCCGAAGCTACATACAGTATTACTGCACATCCAACAGGCATCCGAGCAGCTGACCCGGCATATAAAATAAGCTTTTAAGTGTAAAAGGTAGTATTATACGCCAGCAAATACAGTAGGTAACCTCTAACAGCAATTGGCAGCACTCAAAGTTATAAATGACCTCAACACATGTACAGGAACCCAGTAATATAATATTGTGACAAGATTCCACAGGGAGTTGCAAATGAATCTTTTACTAAAGATTTCAGATGACAGAAAAAGCACACAAAGATACTCTTAATGCCACGTACACACGATCATTTTTCAGCATGAAAAAAAACATAGTTTTTCAGCATGTAGAAAAACGTAGTTTTATGTCTTCTGAAAAACGACCAAAAAAAAAATTCGAACATGCTTCAATTTTTTATGTCGTTTTTCAGAATGTCGTCTTTTGTTTCACAAAAAATGATTGCGTGTGGGCACAACGACGTTTAAGCAAGTTATGAGACGGGAGCTTCAATGGAACAGAGTGCCGTCGAACCGCGCTTTGCATTTTCAGAAAACTATGGTGTGTAGGCAACGTCGTTTTTTAACATGAAGTTTGAAAAACGTTGTTTTGTTTTGTGAGATAAAACAAAGTTTTTTTACATCACAAAAAGTGATCGTGTGTACGCGGCATTATACGTGAGTCAGGTTTCCTCTCCCGCCGTGTCAGTCTTGAGGTAAGGAAACCTGACTACGGCGTACATTATCCCCTGATTCACAGCAGCGCTGTGTGTATATGAAAGTCTGCGCTGTCCACGCTGTCCTGCCTCCTCCTTGTCTATCTGTGATGAGGAGGAGGCAGAGCTTTGTTACAGTGTACGGCGCAGATGGCATGGACTGCGCGGACTGCATTGATGGCATGGACAGCGCAGACTTTTTCTGCTTCAGGTTCATGACAAATGTTATGGCAATTTGTATTTCCAAGAGTATATCATGTGGAAGTGTAGCAGGTGGTAATACTGTAATTCCGCGTACACACGATCATTGTTTGGCATGAAAAAAACGTCATCCCTTTTATAGGGGGGACACAATCGATGATGTCACACCTACAGCCACACCCCCCTACAGTTGTACACACACACAGGGAACACATAACCCCTACAGACCCCCCTTGTGGTTAACTCCCAAACTGCAACTGTCAATTTAAATGCATTTTTTGGTGTGAAAATGACAATTGTCCCAAAGATGTGTCAAAATTGTCCGAAGTGTCCGCCATAATGTCGCAGTCACGAAAAAAATCGCTGATCGCCACCATTAGTAGTAAAACAAATAAAATAATAAAAATGCAATAAAACTATCCCCTATTTTGTAAACGCTATACATTTTGCGCAAACCAACCGATAAACGCTTATTGCAATTTGTTTTTCCAAAAATAGGTAGAAGAATACATATCGGCCTAAACTAAGGAAATAACTTTGTTTTTATATATATTTTTGGGGGATATTTATTATAGCAACATTTTAAAAATACTGCATTTTTTTCAAAATTGCCGCTCTATTTTTGTTCATAGCGCAAAAAATAAAAACAGCAGAGGTGATCAAATACCACCAAAAGAAAGCTCAAATCGTCTTTTACTAACACGGAATCAGCTAAAGCATCCCAAAGGCGAATGGAACTTCCCTTTTTTTAGTGCCGATGTACGTGTTGTACGTCACCACACTTTGCTGGATCATTTTTTTTAAACAATGGTGTGTGGGCAACGTCGTTTTAATGATGAAGTTGGAAAAACTTCATTTTTGCCCACACACGATCATTTTAAATGACGTTTTTTAAAACGTTGTTTTATTTCATCACAAAAAACGACCGTGTGGACGCGGCATAAGACAGGAGGGGCTTTTTCAGCACACAAAAAATGTGTTGAAAAACTCAGCTTATACTCGAGTATAGATGGTAATTGGTGTTGAAAAATATCTGCACTGAAATCCCAGTGCTAAAAAAAAGCAATCTGCATTATATTACATTGAAGAAAAAATAAACAAAAATCCAAAGGTTTGCTATGTGACTGAAAAGCTGGTGTTACCATTATATATAATTAGAGTTGTAACTCATGGCCCAACTGCTTGTAATCATTATGCAATGTATTGTTAAAATGGCAAGAGTTTCATATTTACTAAACTTAGTATCCAATTGCTCAATACCAACCCCCTGGCACCCCTTACAAAGCAAGCCTTGAATCCCAATGATGACTCCGTAAATTGCTATCATATTATTTTATGACTCTGGTGCTCTTTGGACAGCTGTACAAGGATTACAGTAACCCAGTTCCTGAGTGCCTTGTTGCTCTATAATTCAGGCACATTCCTTTTCAGTGATCCTGGGTTCTTCTGGTTTCGGTTAATGGTCTCTCACTGCCCAATCGGCTTGTCTCCTCCTAACTAAAGATTTCCAGGAACAGTGGGGGCTGCTTCATGGAATCCCCCTCCCAACTGTAGATGTGTGACAGATTCCCCGGGTGTATTCATATCCTACAGCAATCTGATTCACCCTAAAGTTAGGAGGGGGGATGCGAATGGGATACAAAGAGATGCCAGAATCGAGTCACAATCAGCATGGGAATAGTAAAATGGTGCTAAAAGAACTGAACCACATAACGTCCACATCTCTTTTTAACAGCATACAGATGAAAGTTACCTGGAAGATGCAGTTCACAACACGGCCTGGACACTTCTTGAACATTTTGTCAAGATTTTAGCAAGCATGATTCTTGATGTAATGTGTGCTGCTTTCTTTTAGAATGTCCAGTGAAAAACACATTTTATCTTTTAAAAACAAGTGAGCATCAGTTACACAAGGCACACCTTACTCAAGTATAGCACAAAAGCTAATTGTGTTGGCTGGGTTCTTTTCCTCCAGCACTGTGATAAGTGATTCTGAGTAACTGAACAGGAAAAAAGAAAGATCCCCTCAGAGCCTTGACCGCATCCCTCACAGAGGATTGCATCTACATATTTTCTGTACTGTGAAACCAGCAAACCATTGCTAAACAGAATATAAGTAGACACATTCCTATCACACTTGCTAAACTGTAATGTCTTGATGCAAAGCCATCCATAATCAGAAGAAATAATATTAGAACTGGTGCAAGTAAAAGGAAACACCAGATCACCCCATTCCTTCCACGTTTCCACAATTTTTACCTTCCCCTACCCACATTCCCCTTGTCTGGGGCAATGACTAATCTCTTTGTTCGCTATACATGTTACTGACCGAAAAGATGTTCAGAGAGCCATGTATGTTTTGATTGGACATTCATAGTTATGGAAAGAGAGTGGCTAGCAAAAGGGTTGACAGTGTTAAGGTGTATCCATAATCAAAACTGTTTTATTCTTTTGCCAGATTGGAGAATAGTTAAAACCAGTTGGTGTCACTTAGTAAAGATTTTTTCGCACTTGTGTCTCTAGGACAGAAAGTGGGGAAAATTCTCCCGAAAGTGAGGTAATGCATCTCTTAGACAGGTACAGTATATCCTGACAGGAGTCCCATTGGAAGAGTTCCCCTCTATTACTAGTTTAGTGATAGTTGTAAGTGTAGCGCTCACCCCCGAAGGAGCCGCTGATTAGTTTGGGACCGGCATGTTGAGTTACCAGTGATTCTTGTCTAGGGTAATATTGGTGAAGGTGGATAAAGAGCAAGTGTCCAGACATCAACTTGAGTTTTTAATGCTTTATTCCAGGGCCCAATATGGCCGACATCAACATGGCACACAATAGAGAAAGGTCGATGAGCAGAGAGAGAACTACAGTATCAGGCCTTGGATATCAAAGAGAGAGCAAGCCTGCTCTCAGCATCATTAAGTTCAAACGTCACCACTCTTGCCAGAGTGGGTAAAGTGCCCCCGGACAGGCGATTAACCTGAGCCTGGCAACCGAAAAGGCCACTTTCAAACAAAGTCACTGGGAGGAAACAGGGCCTCTGCCACAGGCCTGATACATTTTTAGGTTGTCAAAAGTTAGAACTAATAAATCCTCCCAGTAAGTCCAATTTTAGTGTCACCAATTCGAGATTTTCCTAGCTTGTGACGGAAAATATTGATTATATGAAGACAGGAGGCGAGTATCTTATGCATTAATCTTTCTTTATTAATGCTCATAGCAGATAGTGCAAAATCATTTTAACGTAGTAAATAAAAAGAAAAAACTGTATGAACTACATATCCCAGCAGCCCTTGGGCCTTAGCCACTCCCCTCCTAGTCTCTATATATGGACTGTCCTCCTTTGGTTCTTCCTCTTTCTTTATGTGGATCTTGAGGTATGGACACCCGGATCCGAACTTGAACTTCGTCGTTATATGTGGACTCTTCGGCCAGCCGGCCTCACAGTTTCCTGTCCGGAAGTTACATGGTAACATCAACGGTTCCCAACGTGGGATAACCAACTGAGTAATTCTGACCAACAGGTCCTCCAGAAGTAGGGGAACATCACCCGATTAGTAGGTTGTTTGCATATTCTGGTCGCGAATGGTATCAATAGCCTGAAATAATACGGAAAATCATGAGAGGGTTGGGAAGGGAGGGAAGATACTCGCCTCCTGTCTTCATATAATCAATATTTTCCGTCACAAGCTAGGAAAATCTCGAATTATACGTCAGACAGGAGGCTCATATCTTATGCAAGTTCAAAGCTTAACACAACATCTATATTATTATTGCATCCAAAAAACCAAGACATTTAGAGGTCTGATTATCGTAAGACAGACATGGCGACATGTTCCTCCGGTCTGAAATAGAAGAAACGAAAAACGGTCTCAGAAGACCAGTCGGCCGCCATTAGCAGGTCAGTAAGAGAGCCTCCAGTCACAACCACCTTGGTAGCCATAGCCCCTCTGGAGGAATGTGCTCCAAACAGGGTGACGTCTATACCCGCCATTGCCATGGCTGATCTAACCCATCGTGCCAAAGTGGCAGGAGTGACCGGGTGGTGTGGACGTACGTAGGATATTAGAAGTTGGAAAAATCCCGGGGGTCGCAGATCGGTAGTGCGTGCTTCGTAGACCTGTAGGCATCTAACCACGCAGAGTCGTGGGTGTGCAGGAAAATAGGGGTAAAACACCGATTGTAGGCCTGTTTTTGTCCTGCGGACTACCGAGAACTTGAGGAGAAAACTGACGTCTGGAAATGTCTAAGGCCCTAACGTCTGAGACACGTTTGATGGAGATGAGGCACAGTAGTACCGTAAGTTTAAAAGACAGTAGTTTGAGAGATAGATTATCGTTGTCCTCCCAGCTGGAGAACATTTCGAGGACCCTGGAGACGTCCCAGGTGGATTGGTATTTAGGGCGAGGAGGTCGTTTGAACCTGATGCCTTGTAACAATCTGCATATCAGGGGATGTTTGCCGATCGGCAGAGAGTCCACGGGGTAGTGATAGGCTGATATGGCTGATCTATAAATATTGATAGAACTGTACGACTTGCCAGATCCGAAAGAGTCCGCCAGGTAGTTCGCTATGACAGAAATAGGGGCACGTACGGGATCAGCTTGCCGTTGTTCACACCAACGTACCCAGAGGCCCCAGGCTGATCGATATGCCGATGGAGTCCCGGGGGCCCAGGCCACGGTGAGGAGATCTCTAGCTGAGTTTGAAAGTCCGTCGTGTACGTCTGGCACCCCGAGACCAACCATGCCAGGAGTGTCAGCGTGCCTTCCTCTACCATGGGGTGAATGCCCTTGGTCGGGTGGGAGAGGATGTGCAGGAACGGGGGCAGAAGTCTGGGACGGTCCATGGTTAACTCCAGCAGGAGAGGAAACCATGGTTGAGTCGGCCACCATGGGGTGATCAGCACCACCGTCGCTTCCTGATTCGCAATCTGTAGTAGGACCTTGGGGATCATCGAGAATGGGGGAAACGCATAATGCGTTTCCCCCGTCCAAGAGTGGCGGAAAGCGTCTACCGCCAAGGACCCCGGGTCTGGTCTCCAGCTGAAGAAACGGGGTAGCTGGTGATTGAGACGTGAGGCGAATAGGTCTATTCCCAGGGGGCCCCAGAGTAGGTTCAGTTGGGTAAAGACTGATTGGTCCAAACGCCAATCGCTGGAGTCGATAAGGTAACGGGAGTTCCAATCTGCGACAGTGTTGGAGGTACCCGGAATGTACTCCGCCGTAGGGATGATGTCGCGAGACAGACAGTAGTGCCAAATCTCTGTGGTAATGTCTGCTAGGATCTTGGATCTGGTGCCACCCAGGCGGTTGATGTATTGCACCGCCGCAATATTGTCCATGCGCAATAAAACGCAACAATTGGATTTCTCCGCTAAGAAGCTCTGAATGGCGAATAGTGCCGCTGAGAGTTCCAGTGCGTTGATGTGTAAGAGAGATTCTTCTCTGGACCAGGTCCCTCCCGTCGAGGTCCCCCCTAAATGAGCACCCCAGCCTGGGCGGCTCGCGTCCGATTCTATGATGATGTCTGGGTATGAATTGAAGATAGTTCTGCCATTCCACTCGACGGCGTGCCAGAGCCACCATCGTAGTTCGACTTGGGCTTCCGAAGAGAGAGGTATCTCGTCTGCATAGCGGAGACCCTGTCGTAAGTGCATCATTTTTAGTCTCTGGAGGGCCCTGTAATGGAGAGGGGCCGGAAATATGGCTTGAATGGAGGCCGCCAGAAGACCTACCAGACGGGCTAGTATGCGTAGAGATAAGTACCCCTTGCGGAGTACTGCCCTGATCTCTTTGCGGATCAGGGCCAATTTCGCGCTGGGTAGGCGGAGGACAGCTTGATTGGTGTCCACCAAAAAACCGAGGAATTCTATCTCTTGAGTTGGAATGAGAACTGATTTTTCTTGATTGATCAGGAAACCTAGACCCTGTAATAGGTTGATCGTCCAGGCCGAGTGGCGATACGCCTGATCCTTGGAGTAAGCAAGTATGAGGATGTCGTCTAGATAAACGATTAGACGTACTCCCCTGCTCCTCAGCGATGCCATGGCTGGTTTCAAGATTTTTGTGAAACACCATGGGGCGGATGACAGACCGAATGGAAGGCAGGTGAATTGCCAAGTGCGTCCCCACCACAAGAAACGGAGTAGGTGTTGGGAGTCCCGATGCATGGGGACGGTGAGGTAGGCGTCCTTCAGGTCCACCTTCACTAACCAATCTCCCGGTTGTAGGAGGTCTCGAAGGCAGTGGATGCCCTCCATCTTGAAATGCCGATAGGTGACATACTGTTTCAATTCCCGAAGGTTTATGACGGGGCGATAGCCTCCCCCTTTCTTCTTGACTAAGAAGAGATTGCTGATAAACCCCGGGGAAAAAGGGGTCGACCTCGATCAGTGCGTGCTTGGATATCAGTTCCCGGAGCTCGTTGTCTATCAGAGCTACTTTGTTTTCCGCGAACCGAATAGGGGGTGGTATTATTCCTAGGTTCGGTGGAGACAGAAGCTCTATGTGGAAACCTGTAACAGTGTTTAGTATCCATGTATCTGCCGTAATCGCAGACCATGCGTGGGTAAAAAACATTAGTCGGCCCCCCACAGGAGTGAGGGGCAATGGAATGCATGTGGTACTCACCGGTGTATGGGCGAGAACGAGGGTATCCTCTGTGGCCGCGTCCTCTCCACGGTCTTCCACGTGGTGGGAAAAAGGGTGCTGGTTGCGCCGTGGTGGCGTATGGAGTGGGAGCCTGAGCGTAGTGAGTTTGGGTAATCGCTCTCTGAACGGCCCCTATTTCTGCCGGCCCGGGGAAAAACACTACCAGCACCTGACCTTTTGAGAGAGGTTTGTGCTTTGTCAAGGCTGTTAAACAGTCCTACAAACTTATTGATATCCTTTACTAAGGATTCACCAAAAAGCATCCCTTCTGCTGCGGGACCTGGTTCGGTCTCTGCTAAGTGGGCCAATTGCGGATCTAGCCGCAGCAGGATAGAGCGTCTGCGCTCGACAGAGCAGGCGGTATTAGCGCTGCCCGCCAGGCATATGGCCCTTTGGGCCCACCCACGTAGTTGGGTTAGATCGACCGTCTGGCCAGTGGTTGCAGCTTGTTCTGCCATATTCAGGATCTTTGTCAGTGGTCCAAAAAGATCCAGCACACGATCTTGTATGGACTTAAAAGATCGGTCTATCCCCTTTTTGGGGAACTTCCCAGACTTTTGCAAATATTTTGATAGAATGGGATCTATCTCTGGTGTCATGACTGTTTTCATTGGAATCTGAGGGCGAGGACATTCCGCTCTCAACTTATTACGGTTGGGTCTGTCCAATGGTCTGCGGGTCCAAAGCTCCACGTACTGTGCTACGTGGGGTAAAGGAGCCTAATCCCCAGAACGGGGGTGTGATATGGCGTCCGGGTTGAACAATGGTTCGCCCAGGGCGTCCACAATGTCATTGCCCTGATTGTCAGGGTTGGCGTCCTGTAGGAGCGCCGATGCCCCCGCATCCTCTACTTCTTCATACTCAGACTCTGAGACTTGGGACCCATCCGTCTCAGCGGCTGAGTCCTCGTCTGACTCGATTATGTATGAGTCGGGTTTGGTCCGTTTGGCGGAACCATGCCTCTTAGATGACTCCCTGAGGCCCAGGGGTTGAGAGGAGTCTGAAGGATGCGTGGGGTGGCAGTCCGTGTGGGGAGCTGCTCTATGCACATTTTTTACTTCCCCTGCCGGGGAGTCATAGGCTGTCCCAATATGTTTCCTCTTCTGAGAGGATTTACCCTTAGTTACGGGTTCAGGGGGGGCCAGGGCTTGGTGAGCTCCGGAGGGGGCAGCAGTTGCAGCTAATGCTGCTTGAATAGATCTGCTAATGAGCTCTTGGAGCTTTGAGCTGGTGCTAGTGTCAGCTCCTCATCAAGGGTGGGGAGAGAGCCCTCGTCTGTCATTTTGTATACCCACAAAGGATTGCTAGCCAGCTGTATAAATGAGAGGAAGGAATAAATTCCCAGGGAGCGGTAGCTGACTAACTAGAAGAAGGGGAATCTAACTAGCTCACTCACTCAGGCTCTTACCTCCGACCACAGGAAGACTGGTTTGCGGTGGGAGGAGAGCCTGGGAGGAAATTACACTCCAGAGGCGAAGTCTCTAGAGCCCTTATAGGCTAGCAGCTGAGATGAGTAGTGTGGGCGAAGTCCGCCCTGATGAGATTACAACTTGAGATGTAGCGTCGAAAGTAAACTCAGTTTGAGATGTTGCGTCGAAAAACGCGACCTACTTGCAAAAGCCCGCGAAGCGCGCTGTGTGCGAGGGGGGGGGGGAGGGAGGAGGATAGACTGTTATGTGAGGAGAATAACTGAGATATTCACAGGTATAGGGAAAAATGGACCGGAATAGCGGGATTACCGCAGTATTCCGGTCGCAGATGAAAGTGAGATACAATCATTTAAACAATATTTACAGTATAATAAATTACAATAAAGTATACAGTAAAGTTATTGCAATTAAAGAGAATTAAACAATACTTATCTCATGCCATGAGCAGAAAGAAAGAGGAAGAACCAAAGGAGGACAGTCCATATATAGAGACTAGGAGGGGAGTGGTTAAGGCCCAAGGGCTGCTGGGATATGTAGTTCATACAGTTTTTTCTTTTTATTTACTACGTTAAAATGATTTTGCACTATCTGCTATGAGCATTAATAAAGAAAGATTAATGCATAAGATATGAGCCTCCTGTCTGACGTATAATTGACAGCTGAAGTGTACCTGTCATGTGGCGTGGTGACCGGATCCCCGGTGGTTCGTCCAGGCCTCGCAGACAACCTCTGTCTCTAGGTTCTCCCGAGCCAATCCCCTACCATACAGCTCCCAGCAAGCCGCTGGGGCCCCTCTCTGCATTAGAGTGAAGCTCCGCTTGGTGCGCAACCTCGGCCAGGCGGGCCTCAATGGCGGGGCCCATGGATGCGCGCACCCTGAAGGTGGATGCTGCACCTGGAACCCAGGCCCCGTGTAGAACACAACACTAATAGCGGCTGCCCCAGATATACCCCCCCCCCCCCCGCCAGCATGCCCAGAGAGGGAACCGCTCCTCTGATTGACTGCTGGGGGAAGGTGGGTCTGTCAGAACCCCTCTAGCGCCAACTGTCGCCCAGGGGTGATAACACATCCCTGACACGCAGACTGACCTACAAGGCAGTTCCAAACCGGCAGCAGCACCAAGCTAAATAGTTTGCAAATGGGAGCAAACTTAACTCTCCCATTCCCCACTAACTTTAGTATAACGCCCCACGAAATAAGGGGGGGGGGGGCGCTACATTAGGTTCTGGATTTCCTATTATCTTCTATTATAGTGACAATAGTCACCAGGATAAATAGCACTAAAACCCTAAAGCGTTTCAAATCCTTCCCTCTTCTATTTAAAAATGGCAAACATCCTTTCCTCTTCTATTTAAAAATGCTAAAAATAACGTTTTGGCTATAGATATCCTTCAATTGAGAAAACAAAAAGAAAGATGCAGCTTACCCCAGATACCCTACGGCATCATGCACATTGAATGTTTTGCCCCAATGCACGAGACTCCAGCATTTAGCTGAAGGTAAAATGCACAGGTGAATGGGACCACTAGGGGTGGGATTTTAAATAAAGCACATTACTGACAGATGAACCAAAATATATGGTAAACTATTTTAATAACACACAAAGAAGGCAAGACATATACATAATAAGATGGTATAAGGATAAAAATAGTAACCATCTAGAAATATTATAATGGTACAAAATTAGTCCAGCAAAACATACATGGTAATACATAAAAGTAATGGGTCTAAGGACGTAATTCTAAAGGGTAACAGGATAGTACATGATAGTCTAAGGTTGATAACCATAATAAAGCATCTAGTATATTAAGACCGACTTTGAAGTGGTAGCATGTAAAAAATATGATAATAAAAAGGTTCATAAAGGTCAAATGTTGGAAGGTAGATATTGAACATATACACTGTAACATATCATCATATAACGGCTCTACGCAATCCGTGTTCACTTTAACACTCATCAGGAGCAGATACACAGTGTACGGGTATCTATAATAGAAAGAAATATGCCATAGTAAGGTAATAGACATAATGGAAAACATAGAAAAGAGGGGGAACAGATTATGGTCCCAAACACTCTCACCTAGTTGTAGTAAAATGGGTAAAATCGTAGGCTGATAATATAAGGGGAAGGGGGGGCCAGCTATAAAAGACACCAGCCCCTTTGGAGAGGCTGGTCGGGCTCTCGCCGCGTGTCAACGCCACGCCCCCATGTTCTGCGGCTGACGTCATTCGTGACATCGCGTCACAGACGTGGGTGTTCCATCTGCGGTTACCACGAGGAGGGTTTGCGCGCCAAACGCCAGGCACACTATTGCCTGGGCGGTGACGCGGCCCTCCCCCTATTCCGCTGTGTGGCGTTCTTGGTCACCGTTGGTCCACGGCCGCTACATATACCTACTTACACTGGGCTATCACTTAGGGTTATTTTCACTTCCACCTGACCCTACACCTTATGATTTTATCTCCTTATCCACCCTTGCTGGGTAGGTACTTATGGTGCAGTCTCCTTTCTACTGTGTCTGCACTCTTACTTTTTTACCTATGTCTTTCTGAACATACTGTTGCATGTTTCCACTCACACATTATCCTCATTATCTTATACCTCACTCCTCTTGCTCAAGCTGGGTACGTTTTCACTTTATTTATTTATCCATTTACCCCCACAGATACCTCTGGGTTTTATCACAGACTGAATTACTTCCATTATCGTTGATATTCACTATTCGGTGTTAACAGTCAATACTGGTTGTTGTTGCTGCTACTGCCGTGCCAAGGTGCTACCATTTCAGCTCCTGGGGGATGATGTCTTTTATAGCTGGCCCCCCCTTCCCCTTATATTATCAGCCTATAATTTTTCCCATTTTACTACAACTAGGTGAGAGTGTTTGGGACCATAATCTGTTCCCCCTCTTTTCTATGTTTTCCATTATGTCTATTACCTTACTATGGCATATTTCTTTCTATTATAGATACCCGTACACTGTGTATCTGCTCCTGATGAGTGTTAAAGTTAACACGAAACGCGTAGAGCCGTTATATGATGATATGTCATGATATGCATATGTTCAATATCTACCTTCCAACATTTGACCTTTATGAACCTTTTTATTATCATATTTTTTACATGCTACCACTTCAAAGTCGGTTTTCATATACTAGATGCTTTACTATGGTTATCAACCTTAGACTATCATGTACTATCCTGTTACCCTTTAAAATTACGTACTTAGACCCATTACTTTTATGTATTACCATGTATGTTTTGCTGGACTAATTTTGTACCATTATAATATTTCTAGATGGTTACTATTTTTATCCTTATACCATCTTATTATGTATATGTCTTGCCTTCTTTGTGTGTTATTAAAATATTTTACCATATATTTTGGTTCATCTGTCAGTAATGTGCTTCATTTAAAATCCCACCCCTAGTGGTCCCATTCAACTTATCGGGGATGGAGGCATGCTAGCTATTGCCTCAACTAAAAGTCCCAACCTTAGCTTTAGGCCCCATTTTCAAAATGCACAGGTGCATCCCTTAATACTCTAACATGCTGACAGTGGCTCTGGTTGGTGGACGGCGGGTTAACGTTTAGGGCAGTATGCACCTAGGGACTAATGCCCTGAATGCATGCAGACTGCATTCTGAGCATTAGTCAATGGATGCTCATGGCCATAAACATTAGTAGCACTCCTATCTTTCAACATCAGCAGCTGTCAGCCTCTGTCACGTACCTGGTGGCTGAGCCCGACGTGCAGGGAGCGGCAGCCCTTGCTCCTCTGATCCTGGGACCCCTGGTAGAGCAGACAGGGAGTTTGGGAATGCAGAGTCGCACAAGCGCCTGGTGCAACGCTGGTGCTGGGGCTGAGTGAAGCTTCTGTGGTCTCCGGGGGGTGCATCAGAGGTACAGGTGCAGGCTGACGGTTGCAGGCAGAAGGCAGAGGCACTGGAAGCAGGAGCAGCAGCAGAAGTGAGGGAGGGAGGTGTACAGTAGTATGGGCAGGAACAAGTCCCAGCAGGAAAGTCCACAAACTGGCTGGTGGATCAGGTGCAGGTACAGCTGGCAAAGGCAGGGTGGCGAAGGACAGATCCAAGAAACAGCTGCAGGCTCCCGAATCAATTATGGCGTTGGCCTGGATATTCCTTCCGGGGAGCTGAAAGACAATGGAGACAGTCAGATGAGTTGGATTATTTGGAACAACAGGTGCATGAACAGACGACATGGAAAGGCACTTACGAAGCTTCGCCGGGCAAGACCTCGCGTAGTGCCCGGGTTCCCCACAATAGAGGCACAGGTTATTAACCCTTCGTCGTTGGCGCTCCTCTGGTGTAAGAGACAGGCGGAGAAGACCCAACTGCATGGGTTCCGAAGTGTCAGATGGCGGAGGAGTCGTGGGTAGATATGTGCATTCCCGTTCGTACGAATGTTATTTTCGTACGAAAATGTTCATTTTCGTACCCGTGGGATAATGTGTACATACGAAAATGGTAAAGCACGGGATAACGGATGAGCCGCATAACGAACGACCGCAAATACGAACGAACGATCCGACGGGAAAAAACGACAAAACGAAAACAGCAAAATAACGAAAATGAAATCTGTATCAAGAGGTTTGCATTGTGTATTTTGTTTGAATCCGTTTTGTGTTCGTTTTCAGTTGTATGTTCATTGTTCAATGACATCTATAACAAAAGAATTTCATTATGTATATTGAATGAATTCCTTTTTCTGTTTTCTGTGTATTCAAAATACTGAAGGCAAATCTTTTGTTATAGGTGTCATATCAAAATACGAAAATAACAAAAGAAACTAGTTCAAATGCAAATCTTTTGTTTATGGTTTTTTTGAATGGCCAGAGAGTTAGGCTGGCCATACATGATACAATTTTCTGTGCAATTTTCTTTAGATTTACCTTCAACTATGTAGTGCAAGGGCCTGCCTGATTGCATACAATTGAAAGTGTTGTTTAGTTTGACCTCATATTATATGGTTTTTGGTAAATCTAAAAGAAAATTGTACAAGAAAATTGAACATGTATGGCCAGCCTCAGTGACTGAAAGCAGCTTCTCTTTTGTGCTGAGTAGTGAGTACACTTGTACAGTAAAGCCTAATAAACTTTTCTGTGGATTTTCATCTGAAGGGAGATCAGTTGGCCAGACTTTTGAACCCAAAAATGGTTTTCTGATGCAGTTTAAAAACGAACAAATTTTCTGAGAACGATCAGAAAATGATGTTTGTTGTTAAAACAGTCTGACCAAATGTATGGGGCTTAACAATAGTATTGTTAAGCCCCATACACTTGGTCAGACTATTTTAACAACAAACATAAAAACAATTGTTTTCCGATCGTTCTCAGAAAATTCGTTCGTTTTTAAACTGCATCAGAAAACCATTTTTGGGTTCAAAAGTCTGGCCAATTGATCTCCCTTCAGATGAAAATCCACAGAAAAGTTTATTAGGCTTTACTGTACAAGTGTACTCACTACTCAGCACAAAAGAGAAGCTGCTTTCAGTCACTGAGGCTGGCCATACATGTTCAATTTTCTTGTACAATTTTCTTTTAGATTTACCAAAAACCATGTATGAGGTCAAACTGAGGTCAAATTTCTTGTACAATTTTCTTTTAGATTTACCAAAAAAACATATAATATGAGGTCAAACTAAACAACACTTTCAATTGTATGCAATCAGGCAGGCCCTTGCACTACATAGTTGAAGGTAAATCTAAAGAAAATTGTACAGAAAATTGCACAGAAAATTGTATCATGTATGGCCAGCCTAAACAACACTTTCAATTGTATGCAATCAGGCAGGCCCTTGCACTACATAGTTGAAGTTAAATCTAAAGAAAATTGCACAGAAAATTGTATCATGTATGGCCAGCCTAACTCTCTGGCCATTCAAAAAAAACATAAACAAAAGATTTGCATTTGAACCTGTTTCTTTTGTTATTTTCGTATGTTGATATGACACCTATAACAAAAGATTTGCCTTCAGTATTTTGAATACACAGAAAACAGAAAAAGGAATTCATTCAATATACATAATGAAATTCCTTTGTTATAGATGTCATTGAACAATTAACATACAACTGACACTAACAAAAGAAAAGCATTCAAGATACACAGAATGCAAATTGACGAAAATTCACGATAATTATTGTCTAACAAGTAACGAACATGAATTAAACAGAATAACGAATCATCCCGCATGTACGAACATATAACGGTAACGGAAATACGAAACGATCGGAATACGAAAAAATCACGTCGTACGACAAACAAATGGGAACGAACGGGAAAACGGGCGTCTTACGAAAAACGAACGGAAACGAACAGACGGGACCATACGAAACGGAACAATGGTGCACATGTCTAGTCGTGGGAATCGGTGGAGCCGGGTTGGAGAAGGAGGATACTCGAGGCATCATCCAGACTGGGCGAGAAGGACCAGTGGCCATTTCAGACCTGCCTTCTCTTATGCGCCTATCAATCTGGATTTTCAGGTTGATCAGAGCTTCCAAAGTTCCAGGGACCCCTACCCGGGCCAATTCATTCAGTTGTTTCGAGAGACCCAAGCGGAACTGATAGCAAAGAGCTGCATCATTCCAGTTTGTGTCTGAGCCCCATCTCCGGAACTCAGACACGTAGTCCTCCGCTGGCCTGCAACCTTGTTGGAGAGCATGTAAGGCGGCTTCTGCAGTGGCAGCCTGATGTAGGTCCTCATACAACAGAGACATAGCCTGGAAGAAGGTGGCTAGGTTATCGAAACGTCCTTTTGTTCCAAAAGACGGTCACTGGACAAGAGTGAGATGACAAAGCCCACCCTGGTGGCTTCCAATGCAAAATAAAGTTCACAGGCATTCCGGAAGGCTCGGTATTTACTTAGTTCTCCTGAGAACCTCTCAGGCGTGGGGACCCTGGGTTCTGGTGGCAGCATGATCACAGAAGGCGAAGCTGAGGTACCAGTAGCAGCAGAGGTAGAAGCTGGTGCAGATAAGGCCTGGACACAGTTCTCCAATCGCGTATAGCCCTCTTGCAAGGTTCGGACCGCCTGGGTTAATCCGTCAAGGTGCCGACAGAGTTCCTGCATAGGATCCACTCCCTGGTCGGGCTCGGATATGGCTGTCCGGTACTGTCACGTACCTGGTGGCTGAGCCCGACGTGCAGGGAGTGGCAGATCTTGCTCCTCTGATACCCCTAGTAGAGCAGACAGGGAGTTCGGGAATACAGAGTCACACAAGCGCCTGGTGCAATGCTGGTGCTGGGGCTGAGTGAAGCTTCTGGGGTGCGTCAGAGGTACAGGTGCTAGGTGACGGTTGCACTGGAAGCGGGAGCAGAATCGGGGGAGGTGTACCGTAGTACGGGCAGGAACAAGTCCCAGCAGGAAGGTCCACAAACTGGCTGGTGGATCAGGCGCAGGTACAGCTGGCAAAGGCAGGGTCAGTGTTCAGGCCGGGTCAGCAACTGGCGGGCAGCAGAAGGTACAGAGGATGAGACAGAGGGATGGTTAAAACAAGCCTAAGTCAGGGCAGGCGGAAGGCAGGGATAAACAGGTACAAGCCGGGCCTCAGGAACAGGTTCAGCAAGGGTAACAGATACAAATGGTCACAAGGAACGCTGTAGACCGGACAGCAAGAAGCACTGGGGTCGGATCCCTTTTAAGTCCAAATTTGACGGCAGAACGGCGTCTTCACGTGCCCGCGCGCCGCCGCATTACGGTGATTGTGCGCGCCGATGCTCCGTTATCGCAAATGCGCGCGCCCGTGTGCGCCGATGCGCCACTACCGCCATCTGGTGGACAGGACTGCTCATGACAGCCTCTTAGAATTTTACATGCTGCTGGCAGCTGGGCTGGACAGTGCACATGTGCTTCTAAACGTTGAAGTGACGTGCGCAGTGCTAAACGTCCAGTGTGCTTGAGGCCTTAAATATGCTAGGTGCACCTAGTTACATCTGAACCTTCATCTACCTATGGGTAGAACTTCCATGTTCTCAACATGCACAACCCAGGTGTAGCACTACCCCTGTTGTAAACTTCCCAGGTTTTTTCTCCCAGTGATTGCCCAGTAGCCAGGCACATGACCACAGTGACTCTTTGGCTTTTCACAAAGAACTAGATAGACTGAGCTCTTCAGGGCACAAGCTTATGTCTACTTTACACAAATACAAAGCTGTCTCTCTAGCACCAGAGAGGTGGCAGCATCCCAAAAGTCTCTAAGATCCCTCTCTGCAGTCTGTACTCACAAAATGCCCTTGGAAAGTTGGTTGCCTCCTTCCAACATCCATGGTATTTCCTGTGATGCCAGACTAGATCTTCAGATGACAATCCCTCAGTCAGTTTGTTAGCAGGTGACGGCCTACCTATTTGTGGCCACAGCAGCAGCCAGAGCACCCCTAACACAAAAGACTAACTTCTCATGCATACCAGTCCTTGTTCTGTATACTCAACTTCCTTACTCTCTCTCCCTCGATGGGCAGGTGGGGGCCAGTGACCGGATCCTCTGCCCACCATCCTGGCTGCATGACTGTACCCTTCACTCCCAGGGGTAGCAGGACCCTGGCCAACTTCTCCTAGGGATTGACAGCCAGGTGCTATCACTGTAACTGTACTCACTTCATCTGCTGCATTATCTGAAGAACTTAAACAGAGGCCACATGCAGATAAACATCTTCTTTATTGAAGATTTGCAATGTAGAACAGTCAAACAGGCCTTGGGCAACACACAGTTCAAAATAAAATGATGAATTCTCTCCATAAAACAGTCAGGGGTTTAATCTGGCTGGTGAGGTGTCCCTTGTGCCCATCTTCAGGCCTACCTCTCCAAGGGGGAGAAGAGATAAAGGGCCAGATTCAGAAAGCCCGGCGTAACTTTGTGCGGGCGTAGCATATCTTCTTTACGCTACGCCGCCGCAACTTAGAGAGGCAAGTGCTGTATTCACAAAGCACTTGTGTCCTAAATTATGGCGGCGTAGCGTAAATGTGCCGGCGTAAGTGCGCGTAATTCAAAGTAGGCAGGTAGGGGGCGTGTTGTATTAAAATGAACCGTGACCCCATGTAAATTATGTGGCGAACGAACGGCGCATGCGCCGCCCGTGGACATATCCCAGTGCGCATGCTCAAAATCACGTCGCAAATAGTCAATGCTTTCGACGTGAACGTAACCTATGCCCAGCCACATTCTGAATCGGCGTACGTAAACGACGTGAAATTCGACGGCTGTTCCGACGTCCATACTTAACATTGGCTGCGCCATCTTTTTGGTGGTTTATCTTTACGCCGGACGTAACCCTTACGCAAAGCGGCGTATCTTACTCATTTGCATATTTTTGGGTACGCCGAATGCGTCCAGCGTAACTATGTGCCCACGATATGCCGGCGTAGGCAAGTTACATCGGACGACTGAAGCCATGTTTTTCGGCGTATCTTGCTTTGAGAATCGGCGCAAAGATGCGACAGCGTATATTTGTACTTACGTCGGTGTATCTCGAGATACGCCGGTGTAAGCCTCTCTGAATACGGCCCAAAGTCTCTGCTCCTAGATGTTGCTCCCCTTCATGGCTCTTCTTCCCATGGCTAGCAACCTACTCCTCTAAGGCTTCTAAGCTAACTCCTTCCACACTATATAAGGGATCCTGCAAAGAAGGAAGTGCACTTACTCTCCTTCCTGGAAATGATTTAAGAGGGTATCACTCTTAAATGGGCCACCTAGTGGGTTCTAGCTTAACCTGCCTACAAGCTATTTGTAACTTCAGTATCCAGACCACTCAGCCCAGCGGAGACCCCAAGAACAGCAAGCACAGGGCAGGGCCGCGCAGAGGGCAGCAAGCCCCCCAGGCTGGATTTCTTCTCTCGAAGACAAGAAAAGACTGCTCAGAGTATTTATACAGACTCCCAGCAGCCTACAGGGCCCCCCTTCCTAGGACTGGTCAGAGTTGTATAAATAGTCATGCTGCTCATTTGCCTTGCTCCACACCTATGTTCTAGAGAGATACACAGTTCCCCAAAAAACAGAGGAAGCAACCAAACCTGCAGAATCTAAAACACTTAACATGTAAGCGGTTTGGAACTAGCCTGTTGGGTGCTGTCCTGGACTGAAGGTAGAAGTCAATGCTTTCTTGGTTCATTGGTCTTTTCTTGAAATTTTCTCTGGGACCAACACACATATCTTGGGTTCTACAAGAGGGACAGTGGTCTGGTATGGAGTTCTAGCAGAAAGTCCCCAGGAAGGGAATCCAGGGAGAGAGACCCGATGCCCATAAGGGAAAGAGAAGGAGAACAGCACCCATGAGGAGCAGAAGAATGTTGCTCACTACTATCTGGATGTAAAGTCATCAGAACATTGGGGTTCACCCCAAAGACACCAGCTGCTTAAGACTGTCTCTGATGGATAGTGTATTTACAAGGACTCTACCATTCAAGTATGTTGGGGCAGCACATAGATTTGGTTATGGATGTCGGAAAGAATTATGTCCCTGAGGCGGCGTACACACGACCGAGGTTCTCGCTGGAAACCAGCGAGAACCTCGCTGGAAGCTGCATTCCAGCGAGGACCTCGGCCGTGTGTACGCTCTCGGCGAGCATCCCGTCGGGAATCCCGTCGAGCAGAAATAGAGAGCACGCTCTCTATTTGCTCGACGGCCCGTCTGGATGAATGGCTGGTTGCCATTCCTGACGGGCGGGTCACCGATTTCGACGGCCGGCAGAGAACCTTGACGGGCGGAACGTTGTGTTCTGCCCGTCGAGGTTCTCTGCCGTGTGTACACGGCCTCAATGTTACACTTTGTAATGCCTTTTGCACTTTTTCAAGTAAAGTTTTGAAACAGTGTTCCAGTGGCGGCCCGCCCATAGGGACGCACGGGCGCCGCCCCCCCTCCCGCAGTCACAAAAAAAAAAAAAAAAAACGGGCCCTTTAAGAACTTTTATTCGGCTAAAATGTCATTTTGACATTTTAGCCGAAGTTCTGGCAGCCGTCTATAGAGGGCGCTGCAGCGCCACCCCCTCTCGCAAATAACACACGTTCAATGCAATGCATTGAACGTGTGTTATTGTTGCCAGCTGCCTGGTCTATTCATATAACCGGACATGGGTCGCCGGTTACCTGAATAGCGGCAGCTGGTTGGCTGAGGGGAACTACCTATCAAAGCCAGCGGCTCTGATAGGCTTTTTCAGTACCGCCCTCCGGCTCTCGGAAGTCTATACTCGGAGCGCAGGCAACCTGCGGTCCTTGCATAAGACTGACGGCCGTTTCAGCCAATCAGGTTCCCGGATTCTGGTTATCAGGAACCTGATTGGCTGAAGCTTCTCCACGGCGGCAGAAGACATCGAGGGAGGACATGGAAGCGTCAGGTAAGAATTTTTTTTACAGGGAAAGGGGCATCATGGGGCACAGTGGCATCGTGGGGCACAGTGGCATCATGGGGCACAGAGGCGACAATGAGCACAGTGGCATGGGGCACAGTGGTGACAATTAAAGGGCACAGTGGTGACAATTGATGGCACAGTGACTGCATATGATGGCATGGCACAGTGGTGACAATTGATGGCACAGTGACTGCATTTGATGGCATGGCACAGTGGTGACAATTGATGGCACAGTGACTGCATATGATGGCATGGCACAGTGGTGACAATTGATGGCACAGTGACTGCATTTGATGGCATGGCACAGTGGTGACAATTGATGGCACAGTGACTGCATATGATGGCATGGCATAGTGGTGACAATTGATGGCACAGTGACTGCATATGATGGCATGGCACAGTGGTGACAATTGATGGCACAGTGACTGCATATGATGGCATGGCACAGTGGTGACAATTGATGGCACAGCGGCTGCGTTTGATGGCATGGCACAGTGGTGACAATTGATGGCACAGCGGCTACGTTTGATGGCATGGCACAGTGGTGACAATTGATGGCACAGCGGCTGCGTTTGATGGCATGGCACAGTGGTGACAATTGATGGGCACAGTAGCTGCGTTTGATGGCATGGCACAGTGGTGACAATTGATGGCACAGTGGTGGCGTTTGATGGCATGGCACAGTGGTGACAATTGATGGCACAGTGACTGCATATGATGGCATGGCACAGTGGTGACAATTGATGGCACAGTGACTGCATTTGATGGCATGGCACAGTGGTGACAATTGATGGCACAGTGACTGCGTTTGATGGCATGGCACAGTGGTGACAATTGATGGCACAGTGGTGACGTTTGATGGCATGGCACAGTGGTGACAATTGATGGCACAGTGGTGGTGTTTGATGGCATTGCACAGTGGTGACAATTGATGGCACAGTGGTGGCGTTTGATGGCATGGCACAGTGGTGACAATTGATGGCACAGTGGCTGCATTTGGTGGCATGGCACAGTGGTGACAATTGATGGTACAGTTGCTGTGTTGCATGGCACAGTGGTGACAATTGATGGCACAGTGGCTGCATTTGGTGGCATGGCACAGTGGTGACAATTGATGGCACAGTGGTGGCGTTTGATGGCATGGCACAGTGGTGGCGTTTGATGGCATGGCACAGTGGTGACAATTGATGGCACAGTGGCTGCATTTGGTGGCAAGGCACAGTGGTGACAATTGATGGTACAGTTGCTGTGTTGCATGGCACAGTGGTGACAATTGATGGCACAGTGGCTGCATTTGGTGGCATGGCACAGTATTAGAATTTCATACAGGAATTATAATTTCAGTCAATAAAGAGATCTGAAAAACAATAGGTTATATTTGCATAGAAAACGGTTTCCCAGATGCAAGAGGCCCAAACAAATTGCATTTAAAGTCACCTTTTATAGTGTATCTATACTCAGATGTTAAATTCTTGTTACTTCTACCACAAATCCCCAAATCAGGGTTTATCCCTCATTTTAGTGTAGTGATGTCTAGGCAGGGTTGCTCCTAAATGTACCTGCCAGGTATCATTACCTTGGCCAATTGTGATGATTCAATTGATTTCACCCTAAGTCTGAAATTGCTGCACTTCTCTTTTCTGTCACTAGATGACTAGGTATTTGGTGACATTAGATAAGATAAGAGCATTGAAAGGACAGATTAGGAATAGATAGGGTATCTCAGCCAATGGGCAAGGATTTTCTTGGGTCCCTTGGCCTGCTGGGAGAGCCTATTTATTTGGGTGAGGTCAGGTGATCTGGGTTCTGTGCCACCTGGACGGCTGTCTGGGTGGACATGTATTGTGCTGCCCGGCTGCTAGGCAGGAGTTTGGGCCTATCCTAGGCACATCTGGCCACTAGGCTGTCTGAGGGCCCATTTTAAAAGCAAGAGAGCAGCGTAGGGTTGGGATTGCGGCTTGCAGTCCAACCAGAAATGATGGTTCTACCGGCCAGAGAAACTGTTGTGGTCGAATGTAGAGGGGAAGCTGCTGCCATTAAGGGACCATTCACCTTATTACCAGGGACCACAGTGAGTAGCTAAAGCAAGTACTGAAGTAGTATTCTCACCAACCAGGGACGGTGAAGAATCGGGATACTTCAGCAGGTGTTAAGCCAGGGATAAAGAAGGCCATTGGGGTGACGTTTGAGGAGTATCTGCAGTGCCAAGCCAGGAACCCAGCATGGAAGCGGGGGTGACGCTTGAGGAAGATACTAAATTAAGAAGATTAGATGAGCTTGAAGAATTCAGTGTAGGTGTATCAGCAAGTCTAATGAGAGAGACTGGGAGCTCAGTAGGCTGAGAGTCTACAATAAGTGACTGTATAAAAGTAAAGGAGTTTGTTACAATCAGTGTTATGAATCTACCTGAATCTACAATACAATTCACCCACTATGCCTTGCAACCCACTCTATACAGAAAGATGTCAACTGTCCTTGGCTCTGGAGGTTTTCATTAGACTTAAGGAGACCTAAGACCTTGCTACATTAGGATAGTAAATCATTCCATCATGTCCCTGTGGACATTTGTATGTCCAGTGCCACTGGTTTATAGCAGTGATAATGCCTAGTCTTATAGATCATTTTTTTCCAGACTGCAGACAGCTGTTTCAGGCTTGTTGACCAGCAGTACATGGAAACAATGTCTGAGAGAGGCTGAAATAAAAGTATCTTCTATGTATGATATGCATTTTGTTAGAAAATGTGCTTTATATTGTAATCATAAATTGTACATTCTCTTGGGCCAAAACTATTCATCAGGTTATGAACACTTGGTGCAATGTAAACCATCACACAAGGAGATAAGATTCTAGTGATTATTGCTCCGTTATCTCTTAAAAGATCTTATCACTGTATAAACATTAACATGGAAGCTCAAGTTTTCCCACGTCATATTTGCAGCTTGTTTTTTTTGGGGTTTTGAACTGTGTGGGGTTTCGTAAATGGAATGCTGAATATCACTTTCTGTCTTTCTCAGATTTTGAATCTCCCCTGCATTTTATTGTTACAACAGTCATTGCCTAATACTGATTATTATGTGCAATTACTTGGAAACTCTTTGTGGCAGGGGCAACAGTTTAAGGCCGCATACACACGATCAAATTTATCTGCTGAAACCGGTTTGACGGACTGTTTCAGCAGACAAATCCGATCGTGTGTACGGGCGAGCAGACAGGTTTTTCCAGCAGACAAGTTTTAAAGCATGCTTTAAATTTGTCTGCTGGAAACCCGTCCGTCCGACATGTCCGCTGGTTAGTACGCTAACCAGCGGACATATCTGTCCGCACATGCGTCAAATGGATTCGACGCATGCGTGGAAGTATTTTACTTCCTGGTTCGGTGACGTGGCGGCGTCAACGTCACCGCCACGTCACCACGCTGTCTGCCGGCGGGGATTTTGGTTTGATCTTGTGTACACGATCAAACCAACATATCCCTGGAGACAAATCCGATCAAAAAGGTCTGTCAGACCGATTTAATCTGATTTGTTTAGTCGTGTGTGTCCGGCCTCAGATGCAATATTCACTTCTGGACTCTAATGAGGAGAAATTCAGTATTGGGCACAATAGTAAAGGCCTGGAACCTTGTAGCAGCACAGAGGTAATACTATGAAGAACAGTGCTGTGTGAGTATTTCATATATCAGCAACAGCTGCCTCCACAGGCCTTTTAGGGCATTTGTGGGTCAGAAGGGACACATTCTACTACAGCTAAAACTTAAGCTTTGCATGCATGGGGATGACTTCAATCTTCAAACGCAGGAGATAAACCAAACTCCAGGCAAACATTTTCTTTATGTAAGGTAGCCCTCAGCAAGTGCTTCAAATTAGATTGGCTGCAATACTCACCTTCAATCCAGAGCTACCTGCCCAGGGCCAGATTTAGCCTGTCTGATGTAGGGATGCACTAAAAAATGTCAGGGGGGCAAAGGATGGGAGGTCAGCAGGGAAAAGTACAGGGGGTCATCAGGGCAGAGGATAGGATCAACTGGGGCAATTTGTTTTTATAACAGCATACAGGGGTCAACAAGGGAGTGCACAGGAATTGTTAAGGCAGTGTAGTGGGAATCAGTAGGGCAGAAGACAGGGGACACCGCTGGCAGGGCAGAGGACAGGGGACACCGCTGGCAGGGCAGAGGACAGGGGACACCGCTAGCAGGGCAGAGAACAGGGGACACTGCTGGCAGGGCAGAGGACAGGGGTCATCGCGAGCAGGAGAGAGGACAGGGGTCACCGCTGGCAGGAGAGGAAACAGGGGTTGCCACTAGAAGGAGAGAGAATAGGGGTCACTGCTGTAAGGATAGAGAACAGGGTTAATTACTGAAAGGACAGGAAAATTCTGTTTCTTGCTCATACATCACGGGACACAGAGCCTTTAATTACTTAATGGGTTATGTAGTCACCACAGGTGATTGGACATGGGTAATTAAAATGTAGTTCCTCCCCTATTTAACCCCTCCCAAATGGAGAGTACCTCAGTTTTTCGCCAGTGTCTAAGGTGGTTGGTCACATTGAACATGTGCTAAGAAGAAAAAAGCTTTTTGATGCTCTTTCTGCGGAGGCCTAGGAGCTATAACCAGATCCATAGCTCAGGCCGATATCAAAAGCCTAAGATGGGTGGTACCCGGGCCTTGTGTAAAGAAGAAACAAGGTTTGTCTGTATTGTCTCTCTGCGGAGGTCTGGGCGCATAATGCTGTATAATGGCTGATATATGTGTAAGATTATAGCACAACAGTGATTGCTTTTTTTTGTGGATGGTACCTTTGTTTTGCAGTAAGGACTATGTCTCCGAGAAGAGGTAAAAGGGCTAGTAAAAGAGGCACCAGAAAATCCCCACTTATGGCTAAGGATTCTGAGCTTGCCTGCAGTTTACTATCCCCCTCTGTCAGTCTGATAGCATCCTCACAGGATGAGCCCATGTCTGGTTCTGCAACTTCTCCTGTGGCAGCTCCTGTATACGTCACTGAGGACGCTTTAAAAGTTGCTTTGGATGGCTTAGAAGGAAGGATTGCTACTATAATCGCAACTTCCTTGAAAAATAGCAGAAAACGGGGTCGATCCCTTTCATCTGCTCTGGCTCTCTCATCAGATGAGCATTCTGAGGGTGAAAAATCCCTCTCTGGAGATGAGGATCAGTTGCAGTCTGAGGACTTAGAGGATGAGAGGATTCCTGCTACCTCTCAGTCGCTAAAGATGCAGGTGCAATATTATGCAGAGCAGAGATGGTGCATGCCACTTACAAATTGCCTCCTGTTGAAGTTTCCTCTGTTTCCTCTTTGGGATCTGGGAAATCCCCACAGGCTGCATGCTCCTTTCCACCTTTCCAGTTCATCCCTTGCTGGATAACTTGATGTATGATGACTGGGTTCACCCAGATAAACTGTTTTCGCCTCCTAAGCAGTTTTCCCTACTTTATCCTATGGAGAAAGGTTTCACTAAGAAATTGGGGGTACCTGCTATAGATGCAGCTATTTATTGTGCAAACAAAAGCCTGGCCTGTCCTATAGACAATGCTCAGGGCTTTAGGGATCCAACTGATAAAAAGCTGGAATCTTTATTGAAAGCCTCCTCCTCTATGGCTGGTGCTGTAGTGCAACCTGCAGTTGCAGCAATTGGTGTATGTCAGTTCCTCAATGAATAAATGAAGCAGTTGATTAACCTCCTCCCTACAGAGGAGATTGAGGTTTATGAGGACCTTCCTAAGGCCCTGTGTTTTGTGATTGATGCGATTATGAACTCTGTTCAGCAAGTATCCCGCTTGAATTTCCTGCAGGTACACATGCGCAGGTCCCTTTGGTTAAAAAATTGGAAGGCCGAGGTTTCTTGCAAAAGATACTTGGCAGCATTCCCCTTTGAGTGAGGACGCCTGTTTTTGGATGACTTGGATAAATACATCCAAAAGACTACCGGAGGCAAATCTACTTGCCGGTAAAAAAGAAGAGTAAGCGTCCTTCATTTAAGCGTCTCTTTCCCCAGCCCCTGGAACCTAATTTTTCAGGCAGTGGCGACGGCCTCCCCAGTCTAACACTAGTGGAAAGGCCAAGTCCAAGGGAAGAAAAGAACTTGGGGTTCAAAATCTAAGCAGAACCCCAAAACTTCCCTAGGATGCCCCCGCTCGGCTGAGTGAGGGGAAGGCTGCTGTAATTTGCAAATGCCTGGCGGGATGAAGTTTGGGACAAGTGGGTTATCTCCACAGTGTCCTCAGACTACAAGCTGGAATTCAGAGAACTTCCGCTACCCGTTTTTTGAGATCAAGAGTTGCCAAACATCCAGAAAAAAGGTCTTTGTTTTTGGCCTTGGAACGCCTGTTGTCCCAAGGGGTAATCACGGAGTTAGCCCCAGAGGATCAGGGATCAGGGTTCTACTCAAATCTTTTCACTGTTCCAAAGCCAAAAGGGGATGTCAGACCTATCCTAGATTTGAAAAGCATGAATCAGTTTCTGAACATTCGCTCCTTTCGCATGGAGTCTGTCCATTCAGTTGTTTTCACCCTTCAGGGAGGGGAAATGCTGGCATCAATGGACATCAGAGATGAATATCTACATGTGCCAATTATCCCCGCTCACCAAAGATTTCTAAGGTTTGCGGTGGATCAGCGCCACTTTTAGTTTGTAGCCCTTCCTTTTGGGCTGGCTACAGCACCTCGAGTGTTCACAAAAATACTGGCAACGGCCCTGGCAAGGCTAACAGCCTATCTGGACAATCTATTGATCATAGATCAGTCCGCTGCATGCTTGGACCACAATGTGCACAGCACAGTGGAATATTTAGAGTACCTAGGCTGGGTGCTCAATTTGGAAAAATCCTCCTTGCAGCCTTTAAAGAAGGCTGAAGTATTTGGGCATGATATATAGACACGTCCCAAAGCAAGGTATTACTTCCCAAGCCAAAGGCAAAAGCCAGAGGAGACTTGGTCCGAGTGATAAAGGCAAAGAGAAGGCCTTCCATCCGTCTATCCGTGAGATTATTAGGAAAGAAGGTAGCCTCATTCGAGGCTGTCCCTTACGCCCAGTTTCACTCAAGGCTAGTGATGAGCGGAATACGCCATATTCGATTTCGCGATATTTCACGAATATTTCGAAGAATATTCGTGATATTTTATAAAAAAAAAAATTGCAAAATTTCGCCAACGCGAAATTTCGCTATTTTTTTTTGGATAAAATATCACGAATATTCGATATTTACGAATATTCGCTATATTTTATAAAAAATAAAATTGTGAATGCGAATGCGAAATTGATTGCGAAATTGATTGCGAAATTTGAAAAAATACGAATATTCGAAATAGCGAATATTCGCCGCGATATTCGAGTTATTCGCGAATACTCGAATATGCAATATTCGTAGCGAATATTCGCAATGCGAATATTCGTGAGCAACACTACTCAAGGCCGTTACAGGGCAGAATTCTGTCCACTTGGAACAAAGATGTTCAGGCCCTGGACCTTCCTATGATCTTATCTCCAAAGGTTCCCCAGAGCCTCAATTGGTGGTTACACCCCCAAAATCTGTCAAAAGTAAATTCCTTCACTTCCGGTTACCTAGAAATTGGTAACCACAGACACCAGCCTTTTTGGCTGGGGGGGGGGGGGGGGCAGTTCTGGAAGACCAATGCGTCAAACAGCGTGATTCTTCCGCTCTCACATAAAGTATGGTTCGGTCTTTCTGCAACCTCATTTTGTGCTGGTTTGTATGGTACAATAGTTTGAAATATTTTGCCTTGCATTTTGAGAAACGCCTGTGTGTTATCACCTATATATTTAGTTCCATTGTCTGTGAGTAATACACTCAGCATTTTGTCAAATTTGTTGCTTACTTATGCCAAATACTGTTCAAGTTTCTCTGGTACTTCCCTTTTGTTGTGTAACATATAGAGTATAATGTAGTATACCTGGAGTAATCATCTATAAAAGTAAAAAAATGCCTTGGGCCGGTCCTCTGGTGGCTGGCCTGGAAGGATCCCACCACAAGAGGCAGTTTGAGGAAAACCATTCCACAGGAGCAGCATCCAGCAATGATAGACAGAATGAGCAGATCAGCATTGTGCAGGGACAGACTAGGGGAGAGACTTCCAGCAGGACTGTGGTGTGCTAAGTCTTCATCCAACCTTTCCCTGGGAAAATCTCCTCCAGTGTGTCAGTTGGGCAGGACTGGTGCAGAGTGTCACTCAGGAGGACTGGGAAGAAAGAGCAGCCAGGTGGGTTGGTGGCAGCCAGTTGTCCCAGCATTTCTGCAAGCATTAGAACTGGGATCCGTGTCTACTGGGAAGCAAAAGGTGTTGCAAGATGCATTTCACTCCACATATGCTACTTTTTAAGGGACTGAGAGTTCCTAGCCTCTAAGGGGCTTTAGCTAAACAAGCTAAAGTGGAGCTGTACAAGCATTAGGTTTTGCTCAAAGTCACAGGTTCCTCTATGAAGCTAATTCTTGCCTTGAGGACCAGACATTTTTTTACTACTCATTATCTCCATGGGCACTGGTCCTCTCACCACCCCCATGAATTCTCCTGCCTCTAGAGAGAGGACCCAGCCACTGGAAGTGTCAAATCCACCAACAGGATGTCCACAATGTCCAGCCAGTGATTTGGACACCTGAAGAAGGGCCCCAGAAAGTTAACAGCAGAAGAGAGAAGGATTGTCACATGTCTGTAATGATAGTTGAATAGTTATTGTTTTCTTTATACCAGTTGTTAGTTGATGATGGAGGGTTGCTGCTAATATCCTGGAATTTTTGTTTTCATTCTCATTTTTTTCCTATGACCCAATTTAACATTTTAATCAAATTACTCAGAGCAATGATAACGGGCAAAGTGCAGTAAACCAAGCCAACCACATTACAGTTTCCCATAATCAGACTAGTGAAAGGTGATTGAATTACTACAGTTTGCAGAGTACTTTTTGCCTTGCACACTGCAGGGAAGTAATGTTTAGTGTTTAAAAGCTATATGGGGCACCCCATTCTCTAAAGTCATGTGCACATTTATATTTCACAAAAATGACAAGTGACCTTTAATGTGTGACAGCATCGGGTTTTTGTTTCAGTCCATCTTTGACATTTGGACCGTGTTCTCCTGCTCACTCCTTCCAGCCTTCCCCAGACTAAGGCAAATGATTTCCTGCTACATGCTCCTCCTTACAATACTTGGAAGTCTGCGATGTTCTGTAAACTACCCTTTGACCTAAGAAGTAATTCATAACTAAAAGATTCTCGGTATTGTTCCTAAGTGCTGTCTTGTTAAAATCTTTTGATCTATGACTTCTGCAGAGTAGCACCCAAGCTGGCCACAGATTTAACCATTTGTGGGCTGGGGGGTGTTACTAAAATGTGTAAGTACACACATGATATGAATTAAAAACGAATTAAAGGAGATACTGTATCTGGTTTTATTAAAAGGATAATGTTTCTAAAAAAGTTAAAAACAACCAGTTTTTTCAAGATGTTCATATACAGTCCAGGACCTAAATTAAGTCCACTGTCCCTGTTACGTTATGCTTTACTTTATGAGTGACATTAGATTGATATCATTACATAGTGCAGATCAACAGTTCCAATTGTATTATGGGAACTGATTCCTGTATTTACTGTTAATCAATAACATGCTAAAGGTGAAACTGCTAAATATTTTAAAAAAGAGAAGTATGGGATTCTTTAAAAAAAAATATATACTCACCGAGGTGGATGCAGCATCGATCCAATCCTGCATCTGTTCCCTGCTCGCTGCTTCTAACAGAGAGAGAGTGATGACTGTCAGTCATCGGTTCCGTGCACTGCCCTCAAACACTCACAGGAGCACTAGTCTGTGGAGAAGGAGGGGGCGGGTGGCTCAGTCTCCCAGCGGCTCGCTGAGAGGCTAAGTCAGATGCTGGTCCAGGCATTCCAGAGCCTAGACCAGCTGAGTAATGTCAGCTGACAGCGGGCTAAAAAACAGGTCACAGAAATGATGAACTAACTGCACTTATGTAATCCATAGGATAAGTAGGATGGAAAAAGCTGCAGCCATACTCCTTTGAAGCATTGATAGATGGATGGGATTTGAGTATGTAAAAACATAAGGCCCTTCTTTAAAAATCATTGTTGTTGCCCTCTTGAAATGATACTACCTCGCCAACCAAGTACTCACAGGTAACCTATCACTCTGACACAAAGGAGCCCACCATTGACTACCCTACTTGATCCGTAATGGTAGAAGTAGGACCCCATCAATGACCCAGGCCCTATTGGATTATTATTATTGGATAATTCCCATGACATCCACATGGCTCTCACTTTACATATCCCAAGGAGCTGCCTGTAGAAGCCACTAGAGAATCTTCAGGCAGCACAGGAGGTAGGTGCCCATTTGGCTTAATGCACAGCCCATCTCTTGTCTTGTGCTAAGCTCTCTCTAGTGGTTTTGAAAAACAGCTTCTTCCTCAACACAGCATGATATACTCAGAAGCCATGACCTGCGGGCTGCACTGAAGGAAACACACTTATCTGTTAAAAATATACGGTATAATTTGTTTTTTTGTACACGCTACAGAGACAGTGATATATAAAAGACCTGTCCTCATTTTAACCACTTAAGACCCGGACCAATACGCTGGTAAATGACCCAAGGTGTTTTTGCGATTCGGCACTGCGTCGCTTTAACAGACAATTGCGCGGTCGTGCGACGTGGCTCCCAAACAAAATTTGCGTCCTTTTCTTCCCACAAATAGAGTTTTCTTTTGGTGGTATTTGATCACCTCTGCGATTTTTATTTTTTGCGCTATATACAAAAATAGAGCGACATTTTTGAAAAAAAAACACTATTTTTTACTTTTTGTTAAAAAAAAATCAAATAAACTACATTTTAGTCAAACATTTAGGCCAAAATTTATTTAGCCACATGTCTTTAGTAAAAAAAAAAAATTGCGATAAAAAAAAATAGCTACCTAGCGGGAACAGCGACACTAATACTGCGATCAGAAAAATGATCGCTTAGTGACGCTGGCAATAGGGAGTGAAAGGGTTAACTAGGGCGGTGATCAGGGGGTTAAAACTTTATTAGGGGGGGTGGGGGGGCTATCCTGAACCTAACACTAACTGATTTTACACTGCCTGTCACACTGACACTAAATGCAGTGATTAGATCACTGCATTCAGTGACACTGTGACAGGGGGGGTGGGGGGGCAGATCGCAAGGGGTTAAGTATGCCTATGTGAGTGTGTGTCAGTGTAATGTTGGTGCACACTTACTGTGAGGTGTTTCTCCCATCGCAGCGGTTGGAAATACCGCTGCGATGGGAGATTACATCACTTCCCCCTTCCTGTGTTTACACAGGAGGAGGAAGTGACACAAAGGGGGAGCGCGCGCATTGGCTGGGAGCGATCGCGGGGGGGCGGGTAAACACTGACATCCGCCCGCTCGTCCCGGATCGCTCCCGGAGCCAGGGGGACCCCCGCACGCCGCGGAGGGGGTCCCGATGGGACCCCCGAACCGCACGAAGGCGGGGACGTAAATTTACGCCCTTGTGCCTGTACGAGCCATGTTGTGGCCGTATATGTGCGTGCGGGGGTCCTTAAGTGGTTAACTGAAGTTATACTTTAACAAAAATTATTGACTATACATTGTAGTCTGTTGTTGAGATGTGGCGAGGTAGGTTTTGAGTCTACTTGAGATGTATAACTCACCTGAAAACTCCTCCAAGATGCAGTTCCTCACCTTGACTAGGTCAATGTATAAATAGAAAATCTGCACCAAAAAGACAATCACTGGGGCTCAACAGACATCAGTCACAATATGTTTTCACATCTAATATCTGGTATGACTGGCTTAGTGGGGGCTTCTAGTTTTGAATGTGTCATTAGCCAGGAGCTGGGGGTTGTTGGTGTGAAGGCAGGTAGAGTTTTATGCTGCCCCTGCCAGGAGGGTTAGTGTTAATATGTTTCCCGGTTCATTCTTGGCAGGCTTTTCTGGGTCCAACCTACTAGTTCTGTGCTATACAAAAATGGGAAAAGGGTCCTATTCAGAGCAAGGGGCGATGAGCGACGAGTGATTGGGTACACATATTACCTAACATGTAGCCTTTTTTTAGGGTCCATCCACACAGCCTTCTGCTGAAACCGGAGCACCTATGGATAAAGAACCTCTATAGAGTATGGGACCACTGAGGGCTACAAAACGCCAAAGACACCAATGCTGGAATTCTGCCATAATGGACTCTTTCCTGTGTAGGTATGCTGGGGCAAGTGGAGAGCGCATTGGCCCTGGGTGTCCTCCTAAATGCATCAGTGACTATGGTGGTGTTTATTAACATCTAGAGAGTTACTAGAGCTCAGTCATATGCAAAGCAGTGACCCTATTCAAGGTGCCTAGCGTAGCCTAGAAAAAACCACGCTGGGGTAGGCCTCTCATGTGACCCACACTTGACACCCAACGAGGAAGGAAACATGAATGACGTGACAACCACACCACACACTACCCCCATAGCCCCTCCCGTTACAAGTGGCAAATACTCTCCATCCATGACCATACCCTTGACCAGAGATGAGCTTAGACATGTTTGGATCCCCATCCAAACCTACCTGAGCTATTGCGCCAGAAATCTTTCACTGCATACTCTTAATCATAAGAATTCAAGGCATTTCCCACCCCCCATTCACATTTATACATGTCCTTAGTATACAGTATGTGTGGCTGTGGGATAAGGCATGCCTTGGCTGCTTATGATTGGCAGTGCCCAGTTACAGTCTTCTGGCCGGATAGATCATGCCTACCCTTGACCAGCTGGAGCTGTCTGTTACTCTGTTTGTGTGTGTATCATATACCACTGATGGGTTTCCTTGTGACAATGGCATCTGAAAGTCAGTGGTATATACTAGGCAGCAATCATCAAACATGCTGTCCCTGAAGTGGATGTTTTAAAAGTAGAAAAAATGGGCATCAAATTTGTGTGTGTATGGGGCTGCGTACCGGTCAGGAAGTCCATGCTGACTTGTGTTCATAGCCAAAAGTACCTACACTGGGTATGTGAGCACCAGAGGTAGGCCACAAACCAATGGAAGAAGGTGGCCTGCTCTGATGAATTACCATTTCTTTTACAGCATGTGAATGGTCAGGTGCATGTGCATTGCTTACCTGGGAAAGAGATGGCACCAGGATGCACTATGGGAAGAAGGGAGGCCAGTGGAAGCAGTGGGATGCTCTGGGCAATGTTCTGCTGTGAAACCTTGGGTCCTAACATTCATATGGGCAGGGCTTTTTTTCACAGAGAATAGGTACAAGAACTCGCCCTACCCAGTCAACTCCCTGCCCCCAGCCCTACACCAATTTTGCCATTGCTTGGGGAAGAGAAGTAAATGGATGCCAAATAATGGGTGCGGTCAAGGCTCAGCACTGCGTTTTGCACACAATTCAAGGTTCAAGAATGTAACACACAGAGTTATGCAGTGCTGAGGAGTGTGTATCACAAAGTATGCAGATTTTTTTTTTGTGTATCCCCATTCATCCACCACCCAATCCCCCCCCCACACCTAATCCACAGCTTGCTCTCTCTTCCTCCTGTCAGGGAGGTCTCCCTGCACAGCTCACCCTCCCCCTTGTGTACAGGTTACCTTCTATTCCCCCCTGTTCACAGCTCACCCTCTCACTCCCTATCCACAGGTCACCTTCTCCCTCTCCCGATGCATACTAGCTCATTTTGCCATTGTCTTACAGTTTATTTGGGGGGGGTTACAACCTCTTTGAATGTATGCTGTGGTATCTGGCAATATCCTATTGAGGTCTGGTGGTATCAATGCTTAGACGGGTCGGGGGTGTTCGGATGGCAAAAGAGGGACCTACTCAATATTAGATGGGTGGTCATAAAGTTATGGCTGAGCATTGTATATTCTTAGGGGCTGTAAACTTAAAGGGGAGTTCCACCCACAATTTCACTTTTCAAATATAAATACCCCTGTAATACACAAGCTTAATGTATTCTAGTAAAGTTAGTCTGTAAACTAAGGTCCGTTTTGTTAGGTTGTTACCGCATTTAGATTAGTTTATAATCTAGAAATAGACCGTGGCCATCTTAAGTGTGGGCATCATGAAGCCAGACTGTATGACTTCCTGGATTTCAGCTTTGCATATCTCGCACATGCTCAGTGCTGCAAAAGCAATGTAATAGGTTTCAGTCAGGTTTGCAAGGACTACTGGGAAACATGATGCCTATCCCAGAAACCCTTGCAAATAGCCTTGTGACTTAATAGCCTAGGCTAATAAGGAGGAGGAAGTAATGAAGGACTACAAAATAAAGGTATTTACAAGCAACAAAATAAATAAAAATTGTCCATTCTGAACACTATGTGATTAGGGCATGCAGCACAGACAAACATAAAAAAAATGGGTGGAACTCCACTTTAAGGCCCCGTATACACGGCAGAGAACCTCGATGGGCAGAACACATCGTTCCGCCCGTCGAGGTTCTCTGCCGGCCGTCAGAATCTGCGACCCGCCCGTCGGGAATGGCAACCAGCCATTCATCCCGACGGGCCGTCGAGCAAATAGAGAACCTGTTCTCTATTTGCTCGACGGGTTTCCCGACGGGCGGGGCTCGCAGAGAGCGTACACACGGCCGAGGTTCTCGCTGGAATGCAGCTCCCAGCGGCCGTGTGTACGGGGCCTGAGTGTAGTACTTCCCATTAAGTTCAGTCCACACCAGAAGTACTGTTTAAGGGCTTGCTGGCTGACTTTTATTCAAAAGCAACACAAAGTTCAAAAAACAAACTGTTGCCCTGGCAAGGGTTTTCACCATCATTTAAAAATATGAAAACAAATGTCCCCTAAGTCTCCTGGCTTTGTTTAACAGCACCAGTTCTCACACAGCACCGTTATGATCTTCTGCCACCCCTTGCACCTTATACTGTGTGTCAACTTTTTTCTCTTGTGGCTACCTGCTGCTCTGGCCCTCGGGCTTACCCCTGCACTGTGGAGACATGGACACTCTGGCTTGCTGCATAATGTACTTTTGGTGAGGAGTGGAACCCTGAACTTCTGCTATGACCTTGATTTTAACAGGTGTGCACACCTTCACACTCAGCCTGCTGGTCTGCGGCAAGACTCAGGCACTGACTCAGAGGCTTCTTCCTTACCAAAGCTCTTTGAAGCCTCCAGATGCTAGATGGTTTTCTTTCCTCAGAAACAATACTCTGAAGCCCCTCACTCTGTGTATTTGAGAATCCTGTGCTATCTTTAATCCCACTACAAAATTACAGTGACAAGGCCTCACAATTTCACAAAATACCAAGTCTTGTCTTTGTGCAACCCATACAGTTTATGTGTAACTCCTAAACTCTCATGTAGTAAGGGATGGTCAAATCTCACCCTGTACAAACTATTCTATATTGTGCAATGTGAATTATGAGCAATTATGTATATTATTATATTTGAAACATTCCACTATTATTACAAGTTTGGGGATTTGGAGGGATAATAACTGTGTTAAAGTATATGTCAACCCTTACCTTAAACAACTCATTCAATTTAAATTAGCAACATAATGCAAAACATTTGAGTGTATGTACGTGTGTATGTGTGTATATATGTATGTATATACAAAGCTTTTTTTCTCAGAAAATAGGTGCAGGAACTCAATCACGACCCGTTCAGATTTTACAAACAGTAGAAGGGTCTTAAAGGGGTATTAAATACCAGGATTGCATTACATACAGAGTGCAGAGTTCAGGGGGTTACACACAGAGTGCAGAGCTGTCACTTGTAAACACAGAAATCTGTGTTTACAAGTGATTGTGGTGAGCAGGCACCAAAGGGTCTGAGCCAGAGGTGGTGGAACTGAGTTCCCCCAAGTTCCCCCTGAAAAAAAAGCCCTGTGTATGTATGTATGTGTGTGTGTATATATATATATATATATATATACAGTGCCTTGAAAAAGTATTCATACCCATTTAAATTTTCCACATTTTGTCATGTTACAACCAAAAATGTAAATGTATTTTATTCGGATTTTATGTGATAGACCAACACAAAGTGGCACATAATTGTGAAGTGAAAGGAAAATGATAAATGGCTGTCAATTTTTTTTTTACAAACAAATATGTGAAAAGTGTCTGCCGTTTTTTAATGTCCTAGAAAAAACTACGTTATTATTGACGTGATTCTTGTCAAGCCTGTCTTGCATACACACGATCGTGAAAAAAAAATGTTCAAGCAAAGCACAGTGACGTACAACACGTACGACGGCACTATAAAGGTACATAACAAGAAAAAAATGTTTTTAGGAAAAATATTTGGGGGGACACGTTTGGGACTTTGAATGAGGCTGCAAGCAAGGTGCGGGTAATAGAAGGAAGTACAAATTTATTAATCATACAAATGCAAAACATGTATCAACATAACAGAGAGCATGTAAATGAAGACATACATTTCAAATAAATGACATTACTACATATTGGGACACATAAATATGTGCATATGTGGTAGAAGCAACAAGGGTACAGCAGTGCCTAACCAGGTGCCACATGGTCATCTGCATGGATAGATGAATGCATAAAATGAATATTCATATGTACAGATGTCTTATTAACAGTATTTAACGAAATGATTAAAATTGAAAAACTGGTGAAAAACTAAAAGTATAATTCATCAATAAATATCATCATGGGGTATACGTAGCATCCATACTATCCCGACGCGTTTCGTGTGTATAGCACACTCCTCAGGGGCAGATGCTTGACTTACCTAAAGAAAGTATAAAAATTGAGTATAAAAATTGAGATAAGATATAATTGATGTGTAAAGATTATTGAGAATTATATAATAACCAGTATAAGAAGGAAATGTCCACCTAGGGTACTCACATGGAATCTAGAATAAATAGATGCGACATGCATGGAGCATCTATTTATTCTAGATTCCATGTGAGTACCCTAGGTGGACATTTCCTTCTTATACTGGTTATTATATAATACTCAATAATCTTTACCCATCATTCAGATGGTGCCACCCTTTGGGCTGCTTTTGCTGATTTTGCGTTAGTAAAAGTTTGGTGAGAGACGATTCGCACTTTTCAGTCTTCATGCTTTTCAGTCTTCATGCTTTTCAGTCTGTTACAGCATGACGAATGTGCTATCTCCATTAAAAACGCTTGTTTTAACAGAACGAGTGCTCCTGTCTCATAACCTGTTTCTGAGCATGCATGTTTTTCTCCCGTCTTTAAAGCCTACACACTATCATTTTTCACGACATGAAAAACGACAATGTGAAAAACGACGCAAAAATTTAGAGCATGTTCTAAATTTTTAATGCCCATTTTTCATGTCGCAAAAAATGCTCTGGAGCCCACACACGATATTTTTTAATGACATTAATGACACGTCATGAAACATGAACGGGGTCGTGGTTGAGTTTGTGTGTACGCAGCAGTAGAGTTCTTCCTGAATGAGTATGTTTGTCACTACAGACCTAAATAGGCACTGAGAGTTCCTATCCCTCGCAGTAGGGAATATTCAGTAGTCCTCGGAGATGGAGCCTTGAGTCTTCAGCTAGCTCTGTGAAAAGGGCCCAATATGTCCTGGCAAGTATTTTAAATGTACTATTACAGCAAGGTGAAATAACTGGTGCAAAGGGTCCCCTCACAAGCTTGATAAGATGAGTGAAGCAACGGTGTCTGCATGCAGTGTCCTTAAGCGTAAAAGCTGTGGGGAAGAGGAGAACACTCACCAGTCCAAATGGTCTTTCACTCAAAGGATGCAGTGGAGATTCTACAGCAGGCCCCTGCAGGATCTGGCTCAAGGGACAGTGCCCAACCCCACGCTACAGTCCAGCTGGATCTGGGATGCAGGTGATGAAGGTGACCTCTAGGCTGCCACCCAACGATCAGATCTTGAAAGCAGCAGATGTGCCTGCACCTACTTGCGATGACTCTCATTATCTGCACAGGCCGCAGCACAGCCATGCCCCCCACACTGTCCAGGTCGCTGCTTTCAGATCCAGGCCATAGTCCGAAGAGAGCGAGCCCATCCTTAGCAGTGGGATTTATATCCTTTACCCAAAGTCCTCTTCAGTTACCAGTTTTCTGGTAAGTGTAGTCTGAAAAACAGAAAATTGTACCATACTTACCGTAATTTTCTTTTCCTGGTGCCTATCCATGGCAGCATACCTGTGACAAGCTCCGCCTTGGCTCCTCCCTCAGGACTAGTGAATATTATAAAAGTAAAGGTTAGCATAGCCCCCACATTCTCCGTAATATAGAATACCGAGGGTGGGAGCGTATGCTGTCATTAATAGGCACCAGGAAAAGAAAATTATGGTAAGTATGGTACAATTTTCTGTTTTCCTGGTGCCTCCATGGCAGCATACCTGTGACAAATAAATAGCTGAGATGGGTGGGATAATGCTTATAGTGAGGTTTTATTCAAAGAAGAGTCTAGCTAGAGGAAGAGATAACGGCCAGCCTCAACGTGCGTCTGCCAAATTCCACGGATGAAAGAGCTCCTGGATCGACCCTATAGTGTTTTTGGAAGGTATGTTGTGAGGACCAGGTTGCTGCCCTACAGATGGTTTCAATCGACACGTTGGCTCTAGCCGCCCAAGAGGTCGACACTGATCTGGTGGAGTGCGCCCTTATGATTGAGGGAGGTTCCGTACCTCTCGCCCTGTACGCCTTTTGAATGAGCTTTACAATCCATGAGGCGATTGTTCTTGGTGAGGTTTCCTTACCCCTGTGTTTGCCCCAGGGAATTATGAGTAGCCGGGATGAATTTCTGAATGGTTCCATGGCTTGTAGGTAGTATCTTAGAGTGGAGGAAACATCCAGCTCATGTAGAGAAGCTGGATCCTGGTCTGTGAAAGTTGGAAGCGTCCAGGGTTCCGACATACTTGTTGTGGAGGCAACCTTGGGGATAAAACCCGGGACTGTCCTAAGTTCGACCCTGTCGGGGAAAAACAGGACATGGTCCTGATCTGCTCCTAGGGCTTGGAGTTCTGAAACCCTCCTGCCGGAGGTTATAGCTAACAGGAAAGTCAGTTTCAGGGTTAGGTTCCACAGAGAGATGGATTCTGAAGGAGCAAAAGGGTGGCCTGTGAGGGAATCCAGAACGACGGAGAGATCCCAGGTAGGGAAATCTCTCTTAGCTGGTGGCCGGAGCTTTTTGACGGCTTTAAAGAATTGTATGATTAAAGGGTCTTCGGCCCACCTTTGCTGGTTGTTGCTGAAACTGCTGAAACTTGTACCTTCAAAGTACTTAGTCCCAAGCCGAATTCGAGGTCTGTTTGTAGAAACTCGAGGAGCTCAGCGGGTAGCGGTGATTCCGGGTTGAAACCTCTGTCTCTCGCGAAGGAACTGAACTTGTTCCATACTCTGCTGTAAATGCTGCTTGTTGATGGTTTCCTTGCTTTGAGCAGGGTAGCGATGACCCCTGCGGAGCAGCCTAGGGACTGGAACCTCTGCCTTTCAGTCGCCAAAAGTGAAGATTTAGCCTCTGTGGGTTTGGGTGAACATGACGTCCCTGTGACAGAAGAAGAGGTGTTACTGGGACCTTGACAGGTGGCTGGGTGCTGAGGCATAGTGCCATAGGGAACTATGGGCGTTTCGGCCAGTACGGCAGGATTGCTATCACTGTTGTGGTTTCCCTCATCAGCCTCGATAGAAATTTTGGAATGAGTGGGTGAGGCGGAAAGGTGTAGGCTAGACCGTCCGGCCAGGGGGCTGAGAGGGCATCTACATCCTCCGCCTGTGGGTGAGGGAATCTTGAGACAAATCTAGGCAGTTTGGCGTTGTGAGCTGTTGCGAATAGGTCCAGTTCCGGGAGACCCCACTGATCTGTGATCCAATCGAAGGTCTTCTGGCTCAGTGACCATTCGTTGGCATCCACGAACCTGCGGGACAAGTGGTCTGCTCTCAGATTCAAATGACCGGGGAGGTAGATTGCCCTCAGGTCTAGCAGATTCCTTTTGGCCCATAGCATAATAGGCTCTACTTCCCTTAGCAGGGTGCGGCTGTGTGTCCCACCCTGTCGATGAATGTAGGATACTGCGGCTCTGTTGTCCATTCGGAGGAGCACTGGCTTCCCTGAGATTTTGAACTCTAGGGCTAGTAGCGCTAGGTAGGCTGCTCGGATCTCGAGGATGTTCGATACTAGGCCAGCTGTGTGAAATGACCATCTCCCCTGCATCGAGATTTGGCCACAATGTGCCCCCCAGCCCGCCGCACTGGCGTCTGTAGTAATCATGGTCCAGTTGGCAGGACCTAGAGGGCGAGTTTTCAGAAGGTTGTGCCGCGACACCCACCAATGTAGGCTCCTGATCATCAGACCCGTAAGGCGTATGGATTGTGATAGGTAGCGTCTGCTCCAGAGCCTGAGGAATCCTGTTTGAAAATATCTGAGGTGCCAATGCGCCCAGGGAACCATAGGTATGCAAGATGACATCAGCCCTATCAGGCTCATGCAGCTCGAGGCCGTCATGCAGGTTCTCGAGTTTGCCCTCTTGATTTGCTGAATGATGGATGCTGCTTTCTGGAGCGGTAGGGACACTGTACCGTTTGCTGTGTTGAATAAGGCGCCCAAAAAGACCATTTTCTGTGTAGGGACAAGTTGGCTCTTCTCCAGGTTGTTCTTCCAACCGAATTCCGTCAGTGTCGATATTAGGGTATTCCTGTGTTCTATCAGCTGGACTGGGTTTTCCGCAAGTAAAAGGATATCGTCTAGATAGTGGTATACCCTGAGGCCTAGTTCTCTCAGGGGAGCTATAATGTCAATCAGTGTTTTTGTAAAGACTCGGGGAGATGTGCAAAGGCCAAAAGGGAGGCTTTGGAATTGGAGGTGTATTGGCCCCACCGCGAACCTGAGGTATCTTTGGAAAGGTGGGAGTATAGGGATGTGCAAATATGAATCTTGGAGATCCACCGACAGCATCCAGTCTCCTGGTTGAATTGCACGAACTATCGTTTGTAGCGACTCCATCTTGATTTTTTCCAAGTGTATATGGCGGTTTAATCTTTTTAAGTCTATCACAGGTCTCCACCCTCCGTTTTTCTTGGGAACCAGGAATAGGGTAGAATAGAAACTTCTCGGATGGAGGGACTGGAATCACTGCGCGTTGATCCTGTAGTGATAGGAGGAACTGGTGTAAGGCCTCCGACTTCCGAGGGGACCCCGATATCTTTGTTTGGGTAAAGAAGTCCTTTGGGGGCTTGTCCAAAAAGGTCCAGAAGTGTCCATACTTGATTGTGGAAACCACCCAAGCGTCTTTGCACTTCTGCTCCCATATGTTTGCAAAGTACTTGAGCCTGGCGCCCACTGGGGTCTTCTGGGCTAATTTGGCGTCAAAAAGGCTTTGACGCGTCTTGTGGCGCGGGTAAGGCCCTCTGGCTACGGGTCTTGAGGAACGTGGACTGGGTGCTTCTCCAGTTCTGTCTAAAGGCCCTGCCCTGTCTGGACTGCCTGAAGTCCTTATTTTTGAAGTGCTGGAACCTGGGACCGAAAGCTCTAGTACGTCTGGGCCGCCTGTCTTGAGGTAGTAGGCCTGACTTCCCTCCCGTGACATGGAAAATGGCCTTGTCAAGTTTATCTCCGAACAAGGCTTTACCGTCGAAAGGTATTCTGCACCAGTTCTGTTTCGAGGCGATGTCCGCCGCCCAGGGTTTGAGCCACAAGGCTCGTTTGGCCATCACTGTGTGGAGCATTGATCTGGACGCGCAGCGAACTGAGTCGATTGCAGCTTCCCCAATGAAGTCTGCTGACAATTTAATTTTGTCTAGAGCCTTTATAATGTCCTCCTTGGGAACTTCTTGGCGGACCGCAGTCTCGATATTGTCCGTCCAGACTCAGAGGGCGTTGGACACGGAAGTCAGGGCTATAGCTGGTTTGCAGGCGTTGCCTGCCAACTGATACGCCTTTTTAAGGTCAAGATCCATCCTTCTATCGAGCGGATCCTTGAATGAGGTCGAGTCCTCCATAGGCAGGGTGACGTTTTTTTCCAGTCTTACTACTGCTGCATCCACTATTGGCGGGGCATCGAGCATTGTGGCGTCCCCCTCCGAAAGGGGGTAAAGTTTCCCTATACGGTTGAGGGAGAATCTTTTCTCCGTCCTCTTCCACTCCTCTTCTATCACCCCCTTGATTTTAGACATGAGAGGAAAAAAGGATATTTGGCGTTTCAGAAACGGGAAATAAGTTTTCGGTTGATCGACTTCTGTATCGGTTTCATCCCACTCGATCGCTTGTTTCACAGCTTGGATATACGGCTGGACTAGAGAAAAGGCAAAGCCTGATGCCTCCGCTTCGTCAGAGGACTCCCCTGAGACAATACCCTGCTCCTGGGGCTTGGATGAGGGAGGTGGTGCTGAGCGATAACCCTCGGCTGTGGAGGGGCCGGGGAGTGATGCGACAGCCAATTCCTCCTGGGAAAGAGAGGGTGGGTGTTGCGTTGGAAGTGTCGCTAACAGTTCTGCAACAGAGTCTTTGACCACCTTTTTAAGCAGATCTGCCACCTGCAGCCCTTCTGACTGTCTGCTGCATATTCCCTGAGGCAACCTCGACAAAGCAGCTTATTCTGCAGGGGGGTGGCTCCACAGGCTTGACATCTTGGCTGCCGGGGCCTCGGAGTGCGTGAGTAACAGCGTTTTTTGGCCGATGCTTTTCTGCCGTCTCTGCGATGCGTGAGCCTGGATGACCTTTCCCTGCTGGGACTGGAGTCATCTGAGTCTTCACGTCGCCTTGAGGTCCCTTTGGACGTCTTCTGGCGTACAGGGCTGAAATACAGAAAAGGTACCAGCCTGAGTGCACTCTTTGAATATGTTTTCCCTTCTTTGATTTCAAGCTTACCTGGGTGTAGGTCCCTACCTTATGTGTAGAGATTTTTTTTTTTGCTTGAATGTTTGTTTGTTTTTTACAAAAAATACTGCAGAACCTAAGGGGAGGGGACCCATGCGAGTGGTCCCTGCTGAAGCCTGCCCTCCTACATAGCAGAAACCATAACCATACTCTAATGGTTCCAATTACCTGGTGAAGAAGGTATGGTCCTCTTGGAGCTCTCTCCTTGTTGAACTCCCTGAGTGGCAGCAGGCATAGGTCTGAGGCCGCCAGGGGGATAAGAAGGGAACAGAGGCGAAGGCAACGCCTCTGTTCCAGGTGTGCGGTGTGTTACTGGCAAAGGGCCATGTATTTGCCCTTCGCCAAGATGGCCGCCGCGACTTCCGAGCCGACCACGCATGCGCGGACCGACGGCTCCGCGACCCGACGTCCACGGCCGCCGGCGCATGCGCAGAGCGCGCCGGGGGCCGCCGAGGGGCGTAAAACAGTGACGGAGAGCGCGCGCCGCTCCTAAGGAGAAGCTGAACTGTCAGGGACGGGAGTAATGGAGGAGGAACCGAACTAAGGAAGGAAGGGGAACGTCTGCGGAGGACCGTGAGGGGAAGGAGATGGGAAAGAAAGGAGAGGGGAGGGGGGAAAGGGGAAGAGGAATGGAAGGAAGAAGAAGGAGGAGAGGGGAGAAAAAAAAAAAAGAAAATGAAGTAGGTGGGGGGGGGGGGGGGGGGGGGTCTGAGCACAGGTAGCTGCTTGCCCTGGAACCACCCCGGCCAAATGCCTAGCAAATATAACATGCAGAAAGGACTCTTACTTAAGAGGCAGTACCTGCTAGTCCCAAAAGATCCTACAGAAGTGACTCCCCACCTTATCAGCGCGTTTAGCGGCCCAAGAGAGGGGACTGCGCCCGGGAGAGGCTTGAACCTGGACGGAAGCTGCCGAATGCAGAAGGTAAGGACGTCTACTCCCTGAATTCACTGCCATGAGGTATGAGGAAAAAAAGGAGAATGTGGGGGCTACGCTAACCTTTACTTTTATAATATTCACTAGTCCTGAGGGAGGAGCCAAGGTGGAGCTTGTCACAGGTATGCTGCCATGGAGGCACCAGGAAATTACAGTATGCCCTGGCTGTGGGACTACATGTCCCAGAATGCTTTGCTTTTTGAAGAAAATTATCCAATTTTGCTGTGAGGAAATTATAAATCCGTCCTAGCACCGAGCACTAGGGGACAGACTACATCTCCATACTCCCATCTTGTGGCCAAACCAAGGAATTGCATATTGAATACTTTTTTCATTATATTCTTTTTTTTTTTTTTTTTTACATAATTCAGGTATAGCAAGCCTGCTACAAACCCTTGCCGCGTACACACGATCAGTCCATCTGATAAGAATGGTCTGATGGACCGTTTTCATCAGTTATCCGATGAAGCTGACTGATGGTCCGTCGCGCCCACACACCATCGGTTAAAAAAACGATCGTGTCAGGATGCGGTGACGTAAAACACAACAAAGTGCTAAAAAAAATGAAATTCAATGCTTCCAAGCATGCGTCTACTTGATTCTGAGCATGCGTGGATTTTTAACCGATTTAAAGCAAGTTGGCGATGGTTAAATAACCGATGGCGCCCACACATTGGTTTTGACCGATGAAAACGGTCCATCAGACCATTCTCACCGGTTTGCACGGCCTTAGTGTCTTCTTAGCTTAACACATGTAGCACAATTAAATAAATATTTCTCAATAAAATTCTTTGTTTAATATTTTTACCCCGGTCAGGCTTTGCAGTTTAAAACTTTCAATGCTGCTGACTCTTGAATTTCCACTCTTCACAGGAAAGAGTCAATAGTTTGGAGAATGGAGTGAGAGGGAGGAGCAGGGGAGTGCCTTGCCATCCTAGGATACAGGGCTGTGTGTTACCATTGATGCATACAGGATAGGGGGACATAGCTTTAGTCTATGCATACAAGAGTGGCTCCAAAGGATGCAGCAAAAGAAAGAAGCCACCCTGAAACAGGAAACCAGGCGCAACGGTCATGGCACCACCTTAGATTGAAATATAGACAATGACTAAAAGATAAAGAAGCTGCATACGCAGGAAGTGATTGAATCAGCTTTTGAAAGTGCCCTAAAAACTGAGGGCCAGATTCACGTACATCGGCGCATTTTTTGACTGGGGTAGCGCACCTCCTTTAGTTAGACTGCCGCAATGTAGCGGCGAAATCACCGTATTCTCGATTGATTTCCGCAGAAATTAGCGCCTGTGCAACGTAATTTCAGAGGCGTAAGGCAGAGTAATTCAAATTGGGAAGGACGTGGGCGTGTTACATTGAAATGAGCTGTGACCCCATGCAAATGAAGGGCCAGCCGGCTCGCGCATGCGCACATGAAGCAGACCATGGTCAGCACCTCTGTGCGCATGCTCACAACTCGGGAACGGCGCAATCAGTGAAATTGGAAGTGGAACCGGGCAACTTAGTGAACTACGCAGACAGCATAAATAGACAGACACAAACGCACTTCCTTTGCAAAAGTACAACCCTTTGTATCTCTCCCTATACAGCAAGGTGCTTTTGTTCTGTTGTTTGTTGCGTTGTGATTTGTCTTTGTTATATTTGTGGACTGTTTGATCTAGTGTTTTGTAGAAGATATTTTAAAGTGTTTTTTTGGTGACTGCTTGTGAGACTTTTTGGTTGATAGATTTTTGTTTGTTTGTTTTGTTGCTTGATTTTTCCTGCTTGTTTTTGTGAGTGATTTTTGCTGATTGTTTTTGTGAGTGATTTTTGCTGATTGTTTGGGAGAGAGTTTTTTTCTGAGCATGACTGAGAGGAAGAGGAAGAGGAAGTTAAATTTTACTTTGGGGGAGAAACAAATTCTTGCCCGGGCCATTACCCAATATGGGCGTTTCCTCCACGGCCCGGAGAGTGGCAACACCCCCCCGGCCAGGAGGCGTGAGATCTTGCAGCACATTACTGACGAGGTGAATGCATCGGGGGGGGGGGGGGAGACCCGGACACGGTCGGGGATTGAAAAGAAGATCAATGACCTCCGGCGTCTGGTCAGAAAGAAGCTGGCCAAAATGGCAGCCCATGCCAGGGGCACAGGAGGGGGCCCACCATGCCCTGTTAGGCTGACAGCGGAGGAGCGTGCGGTGGCCCAGACCTTTCATAGACAACAGGTGGAGGGCCTGCCTGGCTATCACTCAAGTCATGAAGGTGTGATGCCAGGTAAGGTTTTTTTGCCCTATCAGGTGTGTAGCATGTGGGGGGGGGGGTGAAAGGGAATATGTGGCAAGTGTGTGGATCCTCCAACCTGTGAATGTTTTGTGTCATCCACAGATGTGCAGGAGGGTGCTGGGCCATCTGGGCTGACCGCACCATCCCAGGGACAACAGCCTGATGAGGACCCCCCGACAAGGCCGGAGTCCTCGGAGGAGGTTGAAGAGGAGGAGGTTGAGGAGGAGGAGTTTGAGGAGGAGGAAGATGTCATGTCAGCCAGTGGATTGTTGTTTTTGGAGGAATGTTCCTCTCTGGCTGGCAGCAGCCAGCCCTCCATAAGGGTCAGCCCCTCCCACTCCTCCCCCAACAGGGCTCCTCTCCCAAGGGCCTCCCCTTCTCCCCGGCCACAAGCCTCAGCTGGAGGCAGGAAGTCGTCCCAGAAGACCAGGGGGTGGCCGAGCTTCTGCCCGCCAATCTGAGAAGGGCCCAGGCCCTTCAGACCCGCCATCTGGGACAGGTCAGCCAGACTTTGGGGCGGAGAGCCTGTCCTCCATAAAGGATACGCTTGGGGACCTGGACTGCCAATCCCGGGCTCTTACAAGCTACCTAAATGTACTGCAGACTACAACAGCAGCCGTTGGGCAGGATGTGAGTGCCCTCACCCAGGCTATCCAGGACAACACGGCAACACTAGGTGCTGGCCTGAACAGAATTGCCGTGGCCTTGGAGGGCAGGCCGCCAGGTGGGCAGAGACCAGGGGCTGCTCCTCCTTCCCCGGATTACCCCCCCCTCCCCATGAGTCTCCCCTGAGGAGCCGGGGCCGTGGCCGTGGGCGCCCCAGGTGTGGCTCACGCCAGCGGCATTAATTTGTTTTCCCCCTTTTTTTTTCCTGGAAATTTTTTTTTTTTGCTGGACAATTTCTTTTATTTTGTGTTGTGAATGTTTTTGGAATGTGGGGGTGATATTCCTGCCGGAAAAGGGGTGTCACCCTCAGTTTTGGTGGAGAAAGGTTCCCCAGGACCAGGGAGAAGTGATCCCCAGGTCCGTGTGAATGGTGTATGAATGTACAGTGACATAATTGGAGCCGTGGTGTGGCGTTGCTGCTCACAAGTCCAGCATGGTGGGCTTGTGCTAATCCATTTAGATGAGGATGTGATGTGTCTGTGCTAGGGACCACAGTGGTGTGCATGCATGCATTCTCATTGTGCCATGATTAATGTGTGTGTTTAACGTGCAAAGATGCCTAATGTGAGCTGGCTCCTGGCTGCTCTTCCCTCAGAAGACGGGGTAGTCTCGGTTAGGGGGGGTTTGTCTGGTTCAGGGGTCAGGTCATCACTTATGTCAATCTGCAGGCCCTTTCCTGCAGGCTGCTGTTGGGCTCCTGCAGGGTTGTGGTTAGTTCCAGGATGGCATGAGGCGTGAATCTGAAGATGCGAGACACCTCAGAATCACTCATGCCAAAGATGTCTATACGTGTGTGATATATCAAGTGAAGAGTGAGGGGCTTGTATCAGATTAGATTATTATATCCATCAAGGTTTTAAAGGGCTATTGAAAGATAGTGAGACCGTGTTTGTAATGTGTATGTATGTTATGTATTGATGTTTATATGTATGTATATTTCTGCTCAAAATGTTTATAAAAGCAAAGAATTTTTTTTTGGAAATAAAAAAAAAAATCCTCTCCCGTGCCCTCCTCCGTGCCCTCCTCCTTCTTTGCTCATCTAAAGTCAGTAGTATAGCTATGAGCATGGATGCCACTGGCATGTTGGCATAGAGATTGTTGTGCAACACGTCTGACTGCTCAGCTCCTCACTAACAGTGTTGCTTTCTCTGACATGTAGACGAATTGTCAAATTTTATACCACCTTTTATATGGTCTAATTTTAGACAGGCCGTGCAGCTGTTGCGCACAGCGCGTAGCCTTCGCTGCAACAACGCTCTTTTGTGGATCCCCGTAACTCCCTCATTAGCATATTTGAATAGCAAATCAATGGTGTGTCTAGCGCAGTTTTGCGCGGACGGATGCGCCTGTCTATCGAAATTACGCCGGACAAAAAAAAGTAGATTTCTTGCGTATCTCGTTTTGGGGATGCGGAGCATCGAAACGCATGCGCAAATTTAGACTTAAGCCGCGCATCTCCTGTTACGCCAGCGTAATCGCTCTGTAAATCTGGCCCTGAGTATTTAATATCACTTTGATGGTTTATTTTTAAATACTTTGGTGAGGTTTTTATTATTTGCTTGATATCTATCTTTAATTTCTTATTTTGACTGGGGAATGTCTTAAACATGGGTTTTAACATTTTAATATGAGTGTCTCTTTAAATCTGACTTACCTTGCCTCTTAATTGAAACAGACCATAGGTATTTAAAATGATTGTTTAGCTTTTATACACATATATTTTACTAAACATGTTGATTGCAAGGCAGCAGTGTAAATTCCAGGATTGTGATGACGCATCGTTTTTGCTAAAAGAACCTGGCGATATTCCTAAATGCTTGAGTTGATCTACTGTTGTTTTTGTAGATCCAATGCCGCGTACACACGACCGTTTTTCGGGTTGTAAAAAATTCTTTTTTTTTTAGTCATTAAAAACGATCGTGTGTGGGCTCCAGAGCATTTTTCACGATGTAAAAAATGGGCATTAAAAATTTCGAACATGCTCTAATTTTTCACGTCGTTTTTAACGTTGTTGTTTTTAACCGCTTGCAGGCCGCCGCATGTACATTTACGTCAGCAGAATGGCAAGTAAAGGCTCATTGGCTTACCTGTACGTCCCTGCCTTGACGCGGGTCGGGGGTCCGATCGGGACCCCCCCTGGTACATGCGGCGGTCTCCGTGGCTCTAGGAGCGATCCGGGATGAGGGGGTGGCTATACGTTTTTGTCCACCCCCTCACGATCGCTCCCAGCCAATGCGCGCCCACCCCACCCCGCCCTGTCACTTCCTTCTCTTGTGTAAACACAGGAAGGAGGAAGTGATGTGATCTCTCACTCTGCGTTTTTTTCAAACACCGCTGAGGAGAGATCACATCTCACAGTAAGTGTACACAACACTACACTGACACCAGGACATGTAGGCACATTAACCCCTTGCGATCACCCCCCCACCCCCTCCCCCCTGTCACAGTGTCACTGAATGCAGTGATTATATGTATGATCACTGCAGTTAGTGTCAGTGTGACAGGCAGTCAGTGTTAGGTTCAGGGTAGCCCCCGTACCCCCCCTAATAAAGTTTTATCCCCTTGATCACCGCCCTAGTTAACCCTTTCACTCCCTATTGCCAGCGTCACTAAGCGATCATTTTTCTGATCGCTGTATTAGTGTCGCTGTTCCCGCTAGGTAGCTAATTTTTTTTTTATTGCGATTTTTTTTTACTAAAGACATGTGGCTAAATTAATTTTGGCCTAAATGTTTGACTAAAATTTTGTTTATTTGGTTTTTCTTATAACAAAAAGTAAAAAATATTGATTTTTTTTCAAAAATTTCGCTCTATTTTTGTATATAGCGCAAAAAATAAAAATCGCAGAGGCGATCAAATACCACCAAAAGAAAGCTCTATTTGTGGGAAGAAAAGGACGCAAATTTTGTTTGGGAGCCACGTCTCACGACCACGCAATTGTCAGTTAAAGCGACACAGTGCCGAATCGCAAAAAAGGGCCTGGTCATTTACCTGCATTTTGGTCCGGGTCTTAAGTGGTTAACATCGTAAAAAATGGTCATGTGTGGGCTTTTAACGACGTGAAAAAACTGTGCATGCTCAGAAGCGAGTTATGAGACAGGAGCGCTCGTTCTGGTAAAACTAGCGTTCGTAATGGAGTAAGCACATTCATCACGCTATAACAGACTGAAAAGCGCGAATTGTCTTTTACTAACATGAAATCAGCAAAAGCAGCCCAAAGGGTGGCACCACCCTAATGGAACATCCCCTTTATAGTGCCGTTGTACAAAAAAAAAATGCTCTAGCAAAGCGCGGTGACGTACAACGCGTACGTCACCGCGCTTTGCTAGAGCATTTTTTTTTTCACGATTATGTGTAGGCAAGGCTGTTTTAATGATCGGGTTGAAAAAAACTTAGTTTTTTCTAGACCATTAAAAACGTAATTTTTTACAACCCGAAAACAGATGTGTGTACGCGACATTAGAACCAGCATCTTTTGGGCCACCAAAGAACATGTTTTCAGAGTTACCCTTGAATCAGAGGAACTGAGAAACATATTTGCATTTTAAAACCCAATGCCAGACAAAACTGTTTTTATTTTTAACTTTTCGATAATGTGGAAAATTGATAAGAACTACTGATATATTTTGATTGCTGACGGTAACTCCAATGTGAATGTATCATTTTTATTTCTGTCACTTTGACAACTTTACAAGAAATGAGGGAAGCAGGTTGTGGATAGTAATACGGAAAAACTCAAAGGATTACTGTATTTATCGGTGTATACCGCGCACTTTTTTGCCGTGAAAATCAGGGCAAAATCGTGGGTGCGCGATATACGCCAATACCCGCTTTCCCGCGCCGAGTTTGAATACTGCGCCTGCATATACCGAGCGCAGTACACTCGTGTATAGTCAGGCAGGCTCGGCTCCTCTCGCGCTCACGTCCTGGACGTACAGGACGTGAGCGCGAGAGTAGCCGAGCCTGCCCGACTATACACGAGAGTACTGCGCTCGGTATATGCAGGCGCAGTATTCAAACTCGGCGTGGGAAAGCGGGATCGAGCGGGGAGGACGCCGCAGAAGGACGCCGGACCTGACGATGAGGACACCTGAATCCGCAGACGGACGCCGGACCCGACGAGGGTGCCGATGGACGCCACGCAAGACACCAAAACTGTAAGTACAAAAATCTTTTTTCCACAGGAATGCGGGTCCACTTTAGGGGTGCGCGATATACGCCGGAGCGCGCAATACCCCGATAAATAGGGTAGTTAAAGCAGAACTTTTTTTTCCATGTCATAGTTGCTGATCTCCTACCTTCACCAACTTTGCCATCCATATTCTTCTGAGCTCTGTAGTCCTCTGTCAGAGGCGGCTCTTTAGGTATCAGGTGTCTCGCGGCCGCCTAAGTTGCCTGACGGAGGAAGGGGAGAGCCCAGCATCAGGAAGAATGATGGCACTGCCTGCGGATGTGCCGAACCAATCTCCTCTTGCAAGGACTCTGCATTAAAATTGTTATACTTTTTCCCATTGTGAGCGTTAGTGGGGCCTCATGTCTAAGTTTTGCCTAAGGCCTCACAAAGCCTAGAGCCGCCTCTGTCCTCCTTAATAGGCTAATGAACTTGGTGAAAAACCATTATTGCCTGCTGACATCCTGTTTTTAAGACCGCTGGCTTCTATCCCTCTCCTATGCTCAGCCAGCGGTCTGACATGCCCCGTTGTAGTCCTCTGAAAACAAGCAGGGAGGAAGCAGACATGTTGTGGGTGGAGGGGGTCTCCGAGCCCCCCGGTCTGTGCCACCCAAGGAGGAAGTGTCTTCCTTCTTCTCTCTCCTCCCCCCTCTGCTCCCTGACAGGCTCTGCTCCCCGCTGCACCACCCATCTGCCTACTATCTCCATGCAGTGCGGGAATTATTATCAGTAATAACTTTTATGACACAGTAGGGATGTCCTGCTGTGTCAAGTATAGTATACTGTAACACCGCTCGCTGATGTCCTGCCCCTGCCATTATTATAATTGATAGCTCACTGCGCCAATTGTGCCATTATTGGTACAGTGAGCTGTCAATCATGATAACAGCGGGGGGTGTGACATCAGCGATCAGTGTTCTAGTATACTACACCTGACACAGTGGGATATCCCTGTTGTGTCAAGCAAGTGATTACTGATAATAATCCCCGCTCTTCAGTGGTGGGAGTGACAAGCGACACTGGTGGGACTGATATGCGGCACTGGTGGGACTGATATGCGGCACTGGTGGGACTGATATGCGGCACTGGTGTGACTGATATGCAGCACTGGTGGGACTGACATGAGGCACTGGTGGTACCTGACATTTGACTCTGGTGGTCTTAATGGGAAATGTATTCTAATTACCGTTAGAGGGAGAGAGAAAAGAAGAGAATATGATGCAATCACTGTTCTAATGCCGCGTACACACGATCACTTTTTGTGATGAAAAAAAAAACGACGTTTCAAGTGATGAAACAAAACGACGTTTTTCAAACTTCATTTTCCAAAACGACGTTGTATACACACCATCGTTTTTCCGAAATGCTCTAGCAAAGCGTGGTGACGTACACCACGTTCGACGGCACTCGATGGCATTGAAGCTCTGTCTCATAACTTACCTCTGAGCATGCGCGGCTTTAAAAACGTTGTTTTCAACATCGTTTTGCCCACACACCACATCACTTTTTATGACACAAAAAACGACGTTTTTAAAAACGACACAAAAAATTCAAGCATGTTCGAATTTTTTTTTGGTCGTTTTTTTGAAGACATAAAACAACGTTTTGCCCACACACAGTGATTTTAAATGACGTTTTTGAAAATGGTCAGAGACTGCAGACATGAAACAAGGAGATGGTCAGAGACTGCAGACATAAAAAAAAGCAGACTACAACTCCCAGAAGCATTGGCGGTGGGCCGGCGGCCGTGACGTCACTGACATCAGCTAGCCCAGGCTTCCTCCATGACGCGCTCAGAGAGAGGATGCTAGAGAAAAGAAAATTGTAAGTGGGCGGCCGCAGCTCCGGGCGTCACCCCCCCCACCCCTGACGTTACGGCTCGTCGGCTTGTATTTACTGGCGGACTGCACCGCCTAACAATAGCGTCGCGGGCGCTTCTTACTCTGAGTGCATAGAACAACGAGAGGAGCAGCACTCTGACACCTCGGCGCCTCCCCCCTCTGGGCGCTCGGGTGCAGGGGCAACCTCCGCACCCGCCTAGGATCGGCCCTGCACAGGAAAAACGCACAGAAACACTCCACTCTCTCTAGCCACCTTGTGAATCTGCACTGAAATACTGCTGGGAGTGATCTTATATAATGGTCGTGCAGGCAGGTTCCTATTGGTTGCTATGGAGGTTGCTAACCTCTGACAACTGTGGTAGGAGAACTCTGATTGGCTCTGATGCAAAAGAAGGGCAGAGAAAGTATTCGCGAATATTCGTAATACGAATATTCGCATTGCGAATATTCGGCAACATAAAAGGATCGCCTCAGCTACTCGGCCCAGGGTCTCTAATCATACCAGCAATGCTTTTAGACGTCGATGGAGATCACTAGGATGTGATCTGTCTTAAAAATAAATTTGAAAAAATACGAATATTCGCAATAGCAAATATTCACCTCGATATTCGAGTTATTCGCGAATACTCGAATATGCAATATTCGTAACGAATATTCGCAATGCGAATATTCTTGAACAACACTACTAGCAGCTCTGCACACGTTTAGTAGAATGGTAATTTTCTTTATCCAATGCTTTAATATATGAACAAATAACAGCAGATAGGGTGACCACAAGTAGATCTGGTAGCCACACTATACATTTTTTCTCAACAAAGGTGAATTTTACCTTCACCTTCCAATGGAAGTTATTTGGCTACATCTTTCCCCCAGTTACCCTCATATTCAGGTTCCTGGCTAGCTGGAAGGGCCAACCAATGACCGTTATTGCAATTTTCCCTTACTGACCAAAAAGGCCATGATTTCCAATGTTGCTGGAATTGAGTGAAGAGATTGGTATCCTAAATGGGCTGTTGGATATCAACATTCCGGTTGAACCACTTATGTCTATTGGCCTGATAACATGCACACATGTTGACACAAAGGGGTTTGAATGACTATTGAAAGGTAACCATCCTCACCTGGGATCTCTTTGCGTGTGTCATCCAGTGCTGCACTGACATTTTTTGGCTTCTGAGTCATGGGGGAAGCAAAAGAATTATCAAAGGATCTGTGGGAAAGGGTAGTTGAATTGTACAATACAGGAAAGGGATGTAAAAAGAAATCCAAGGAATTGAGAATGCCAATCAGCAGTGTTCAAACTCTAATCAAGAAGTTGAAAATGTTGGGTTCTGATGAAACCAAACCACGGTCAGGTAGATCAACTAAAATTTCTACCACAACTGCCAGGAAAATTGTTCAGGATACAAAGAAAAACTCACAAATAACTTCAGGTGAAATACAGGACTCTCTCAAAACATGTGGTGTGGCTGTTTCCAGATGCACAATAAGGAGGCACTTGAAGAAAGATGGGCTGCATGGTCGCATTGCCAGAAGAAAGCTATAACTACGCAAATGCCACAAAGTATCCCACTTACAGTACACCAAACAGCACAGAGACAAGCCTCAAACCTTCTGGCACAAAGTCATTTGGAGTGATGAGACCAAAATTGAGCTTTTTGGACATAACCATAAAAAACTAAATTTGGAGAGGAGACAACAAGGCCTATGATGAAAGAAACACCTTTCCTACTGTGAAACATGGAGGAGGATTGTTGATGTTTTGGGGATGTGTGACCTATAAAGGCACAGGAAATTTGGTCAAAATTAATGGCAAGATAAATGCAGTATGTCATCAAAAAATACTGGAGGAACATTTACATTCATCAGCCAGGAAGCTGTGCATGGGACGTACTTGGACATTTCAACATGACAATGACACAAAACACAAGGCCAAGTCGACCTGTCAGTTCCTACAGAAGAATAAAGTGAAGGTTCTGGAGTGGCCATGTCAGTCTCCTGACCTCAATATCATTGAGCCACTCTGGGGAGATCTCAAATGTACAGTTCATGCAAGACAGCCCAAGAATTTACAGGAATTGGAGGCTTTTTGCCAAAAGGAATGGGCAGCTTTACCATCTGAGAACATAAAGAGCCTAATCCACAAATACCACAAAAGACTTCAAGCTGTCATTGATGTTAAAGGGGGCCATACACAGTATTAAGACCTGGGGTATGTGAACTTTTGATCAGGGTAATTTGGATACTTTTTGTTGTCCCTATGATTTAAAAAGAGTAAACACAGTTGATTGATAATAAACGGCTTCAGCTAAACACTAACCATGAGTGAAAGAAAAGTTTTTTTGTTATCAATTATATTCTCTGAAAAATGGCCAAAAAATTATAAAATTCCGCCAGGGTATGTAAACTTATGAGCACAACTGTAATTGTAACTCTATGCCAGGGATCTTCAAACTATGGCCCTCCAGCTGTTGCGGAACTACACATCCCATGAGGCTTTGCAAGACTCTGACATTCACTGAAGTGACTAGGTATGATGGGAATTGTAGTTTCTGAACAACTGGAGGACCGTAGTTTGAGGACCCCTGCTCTATGCTATCATCTTTGAGGAATTCAGATATACTTTTACTAGTACCACAGGGTCACTTGGCTTGTCAAATTAACTTTAACAAGCTAAATTAAAGACCTACAAAATACAGGATTTACCAGATCTGGAAGACCTCAGGCACACTCTACATGAGCCATGGCAACATCAAAGGCAGCATATGTGCAGCCACATGGTCCTCCTAGAACAAGTTAATTTCTCTCTGCGGGAGTGATCTAGCATGTTTAACAACAGTGGCGTTTGGAAGGGTGATAGTCCAACCATCCACATCTTTTGTACTAAATCACTAAAATGTATAATTTTCCCCCTTTTATTGTGCAAGTTAGTTACCATTGTATGCTGCCATTATGTGCCAGGAAAACATTAAAATGTATACTTACCTTTTTGTAATTTTCCTTTCCTGTTGCATGTTCATGGAATTCATACAGAATTCTCACTCTTTGAGAATGCTATGGTCACTAATCATCCCAAATTTATATATAGCCAGGTTTATAGGTTTGTGGAGGCAGAGAAAAAACATTGTGGGCCAGATTCACATACATTGGCGCATATTTTGACCGGCGTAGCGCACCTCCTTTACGTTAGACCGGCGCAATGTAGAGGTGCAATCACCGTATCCTCGTAGTATTTGCGCAGAAATTTGCGCCGGTGCATCGTAATTCCCGAGGCGTAAGGCGGAGTAATTTAAATTGGGAAGGACGTGGGCGTGTTACATTGAAATGAGCCGTGACCCCATGCAAATGAAGGGCCGGCCGGATCGCGCATGCGCACATGAAGCAGACCATGGTCAGCACCTCTGTGCGCATGCTCACAACTCGGGAAGGGCGCAATCAGTGAAATTGGAAGTGGACCCGGGCAAATTAGTGAGCTACGCAGAGAGCTTAAATAGACAGAGACCAACGCACTTCCTTTGCAAAAGTACATCCCTTTGTATCCATTCCTATACAGCAAGGTGCTTTTGTTCTGTTGCTTATTAGCGTTTGTTTGTTTGTTTGTGACTTGTCTTTGAGATATTTGGTGACTGTTTTGCAGAGTGATTTTTGTCTTTTCTGTGTTTTCTTTGTTGTGTTTTTTTTTTAATTATATTTTTGCTGGGCATTTTTTTTTTTTTTGCTGGTCAATTTTTTATTTTTTTTGGTTCTGTTTGTGAATGATTTTGGAATGTGGGGGTGACATTCCTGCCGGAAAAGGGGTGTCACCCTCATTTGTGGTGGAGAAGTGATCCCCAGGTCCGTGTGAATGGTGTATGAATGTACAGTGACATAATTGGAGCCGTGGCGTCGCTGCTCACAAGTCCTGCATGGTGGGCTTGTGCTAATCCAATTTGATGAGGATGTGATGTGTCTGTGCTAGGGACCACAGTGGTGTGCATGCATGCATTCCCATTGTGCCATGATTAATGTGTGTGTTTAACGTGCAAAGATGCCTAATGTGAGCTGGCTCCTGGCTGCTCTTCCCTCAGAAGACGGGGTAGCCTCGGTTAGGGGGGGATTGTCTGGTTCGGGGGTCAGGTCATCACTTATGTCAATCTCCAGGCCCTTTCTCACTGCGAAGTTGTGCAGCATGCAACATGCACCGATGATCTGGCATACAAAGTTTGGGGAATACAACAGGATACCATGGGGGGTTCCGGATAGGAGTCATGAGATGGGGTCCCTGTGCATATGCAGAGTCACCCTGAAGGGATAAGACAGGAGGATGTTATCAGTGCATGTGCCCTTGTGATTTTAGCATCATGGGGGGGACAGTCATGCCTGCCACCCATGTCACTCACCAACCAGCCAGCTGTCCCCATACATGTTCTGTTCGAAATCTGTGGGGATGGGGCTAGGATTGTATATGTAGCTGTCATGGGTGTCATGGGTGGTGTCATGTGTTGGGCTGGTGATGTCCTCCTGCAGGGTTGTGGTTAATTCCAGGATGGCATGAGGGGTGAATCTGAAGATGCGAGACACCTCAGAATCACTCATGCCAAAGATGTCTATGCGTGTGTGATATATCAAGTGAAGAGTGAGGGGCTTGTATCAGATAAGAATATTGTATTAGATTAGATTATTATATCCATCAAGGTTTTAAAGGGCTATTGAAAGATAGTGAGACCGTGTTTGCAATTTGTATGTATGTTATGTATTGATGTATATATGTATGTATATTTTTTTTGTAATGTTTATAAAAGCAAATAAAACGTTTTTGGGGAAAAAAAATCCTCTCCCGTGCCCACCTCCGTGCCCTCCTCCGTGCCCTCCTCAGTGCCCTCCTCCTTCTTTGCTCATCTAAAGTCAGTAGTATAGTTATGAGCATGGATGCCCCTGGCATGTTGGCATACAGTTTGTTGTGCAGCAAGTGTGACTGCTTAGCTCCTCACTAACAGTGTTGCTTTAGCTGCCATGTAGACGGATTGTCAAATTTTATTCCACCTTTTCTATGGACTAATTTTAGACCGGACGTGCAGCTGTTGCGCACAGCGCGTAGCTTCCGCTGCACCAACTTACTTTTGTGGATCCCCGTAACTCCCTCATTTGGATATTTGAATAGCAAATCAATAGTGTGTCTAGCGAAGTTTTGCGGGCACGGATGCGCCGGTCTATTGAAATTACGCCGGTCGAAAAAAAGTAGATTTCATGCGTATATCGTTTTGGGGATGCGGCGCATTGATACGCATGCGCAGATTTAGACTTAGGCAGCGCATCTCCTGTAACGCCGGCGTAATGGCACAAATGTTCCCATTGGATAGACTTTTTTTCCCAATTGCATTTTCCCTGTCGCTGGATTAGAATTTCAGTTTTTTTTTTTTGAGGGTCCATTTACATTTTCATGGTTGAGCCACATTGCTGCATGATGTGTTAGGCAACCCATTCCAAAAATAACTGGGTTACAACACACTTCCATAATACAGGCTTAATTTTTCATGGTGCACTTCACAGAAAATCTCGCATTACCGCATAACAGATGGTGTGAATGGGCTTTAAAATATACTATTTGGGCTAAAAAAAATGGTAGAATTTTTAATATGCTTGCCTAATTCACCAATTATAATGTTAAAATGCTCCTGTCCTATGTTATAGTTTTGTTGAAACAATTTGAAAATGTTAAAAAAAATTACTTCATCTTTTTCATATTTCTGCTGGAACATTGGTATTGGGAAGTTCTGTTGAACATCAGAATGCCTGGCATGTGCCTACCATATTGCTCAGTATGTCCCTGGGTGCTTGGTGTTCGCAGTCCTTGCAAGAGTGCTTATAGTGTATTTCCCTGATAGAGAAACCTATATCATCAGTGTGGCAGATTATCTTTGTGCTCAGCATGTCCTTAGTACAATGTGCCAAGTATTTTAACATGACCTTGACAAAGTGTCCCATGTGCTTATTATATTCCTGGAAGGATGGAAGTGTGGTCACCATAGGAGGGCATAGTCCCTGAGCAGAGCATTTTGTCTTTGTTTGAGCTTTGTTGTTCAATCAATCCTCCCATTGAAAAAAGTGACTTATTGCCAATGTTCAGTCCCCAGACATGGCAGAGGGGCAATGCATTTCAGAAATATAAAAATTAGAGATAAATTCAGACACTAATGCCTAGTACACACTATCGGGGAACCAGCTCGGTCCCTCTTCCCCTGTACACATGGCCGGTTTTCCCGACGGGAAAACTTCCAGGAGAGCTTTGGTCAGGAAAAACGGCCGTGTGTATGCTCCCTCGCAGTGGTTTCCCATAGGAAAACTGGGGGGGGGGGGGAAACGCTGCGAATCGCGAGAAAAAAGAGCAGTGTTTCCCGACGGGAAAACTGATCACGTGTACTAGCGCCCTGCACCTGTTGAGTAGGCGCTATTTGTAAATTTAGTTATCTGAGCTGTAGTTTAGCTCAGAATTTTTTGGCAAATTATGGGTTTCTGTTCCAGCTCGGCTGCATTGCGCATTTTCCACCTGACTGTGGGTGTCGCTGTCACCAGGAGTCAGGTTTGGAAATGCAATGGGCTGGGTGTGTTGGGTGCCACTTGCCCAGAAGCAGCCAGTGGCGTGGTCCCCGCCGCTGTGCATTCTGGGGAGGGGTACTTAAGGGACATATGTTATTTTGGCGGGGTCTTACTATCCTGACCTGATGGCCCTCCTGGCCTCAGAGATGTGTTAGCAGACTTTTGGTCTCGGGGCCTACTGGCCCGAGGCTCTGCTACTGAGGGTATCCTCAGGATTTTCTGGGGCCTACTGGTCCAGGGGTGGTCCTGTGCTGTCTTTTCTGCAGGAAGAAGCCGAACAATTGAGGATTCAATTAGAGGACACATCCTGGCTTAATTACCTCACAGTGCGGCCGGTTTGGCTCAAAGATCCTGGCACTGTGAGCTGTGTAATTTCTTAAGAACTTTCAAAGTGTGTGTGGTTACATGATCCTGTGGCAGAGGACCGTGTAACGACTTGACGGCATTCATCAAGTCTGTGGCAGAGACTTTGAACGAGCTTCGCACCGGCTGCTAGGTCAGTGAGAGAGGCCTATCCGGTGGTCGCTGAATACCGAGTGGAAACAGTTTGTCCCCTGGATCTAAGATCGTACCCATGATCCGCAAAGCAAGGTACCTGAATCTTCCCTAACCCTCTGATGGAAATTGTTAAATAAAACCCTTGAACAAAAAGAAACAAAGTGTTGGTGTGGACATTTTGTAACTCTTCAAAAAGGACCCCTAGGACAAGCATGGTGAACAGTAAGGTAACGGCAGGCCCAAATCTAAACCATCAGCTCCTTCGGGGGCAGTGCTACATAGGCATAACAAATGTATTAGGCCCTGTACACACGATCAGACATGTCTGATGAAACTGGTCTGCAGACCAGTTTCATCAGACCAGTTTGATGGTGTGTATGGCCCATCAGACCGTTGTCCGTCAGACCAAAGTTTTAAAACATGCTTTAAAACCTGTCTGATGGAACCTGTCCATCGGACAGGTTCGATGGTTAGTACACAAAAGCATCGGACCAAAAACCTGCGCATGCTCAGAATCAAGTCGATGCATGCTTGGAAGCATTGAACTTCGTTTTTTCATCACGTCGTTGTGTTCTACGTCACCGCGTTCTGGTCTGATCGGATTTTGGTCCGATGGTGTGTATGCACATCAGACCATCAGACAACTTCAGAGTTGTCTGATGAAAACGGTCCGTCAGACAAGTCTCATCAGACATGTCTGATCGTGTGTACAGGGCCTTATATTAGGTCATCAAATCAATTAAGTGATTTGGGCTAAATGCATTTATTTGTTTTGATTACAGACTGCCTTTAAATTTAGAGGACATGTTAAATTTTTGTGAATTTGAGTGTACTTTAATACATTCCTCCAAGCTCGCTGTGTTAAATAGGGGGATATCATGTAAAAACTCTACGCAAACATAATGGGTTTTATGCAACATGTGTTGTTTTTTCTATTATTGATGGGTTGTGTTTTCTATGTCAAAGCCAGGATTTCCTTTTACAAAAAAAATTATTGCTACTCTAGTAAAATATATATTTTGTTGCTTAAAAACCCCTTGAGGGATTTTCTATTCTATATAACAAACCAGGTTGTGCAGCATTGCACATTGAGGTATGAAGGGATTTATTAAAGTTGACGTTCACTAAAAATGATCTTGTCCCTTTTAAAGCTGAACTCAAGGCAAACAGTAAAAAACATACTGTAGTATATGCAAACTATCTTACCTGCATAAAAAAAAAAACTCTTTTGTCAGGAACCCCCGCTAGACTACATAGTCCACATATTTTTGCAATTACAGCTTAGACAAGGACCGACTCCTTGCCAGCTAACTTCACATTAAGGGAGCAGTTAAAGCGGAGGTTCACCCTAAAAAACAACTATGTACCATGCCATCCTGCATATTAGCGTCAGCTACAGTATGCCTATATTTTATTTTTTTGCGCTGTACTTACAGATTAATCTATTCGTTTGTTTCAGGCTACCGCGGGGTAATAGGCGTTCCTATCAAGAGGGGAACATGATTGACGGCCGGCTATGGCGCGTCACGCATTCCGAAAATAGCCGGAGTAGACTCGGCTCTTCACGGCGCCTGCGCACAGACTAGGAGCTGACTGCGCAGGTGCCCATGTAGGACTCGGCTCTTCACGGCGCCTGCGCAGTCAGCTCCTAGTCTGTGCGCAGGCGCCATGAAGAGCCGAGTCCTACTCCGGCTATTTTCGGAACGCGTGACGCGCCATAGCCGGCCGTCAATCATGTTCCCCTCTTGATAGGAACGCCTATTTCCTGCCCGGAGTCTGAAACGAAAAAAACAGATTAAACTGTAAGTACAGCACAGAAAAAAAAATAAAGGCATACTGTAGCTCACGCTAGTATGCTGAATGTCAGTGGAGACAAAGATTTTTTATTTTTTTAGGGTGAACCCCCTCTTTAAGTTTGTTCTAGGTTTCCATCATGAAATTATCAAAGCACTGGACAAAGCATAATATTTACAATATATTATATTTATATTTTAATAACTTTATATAATAATAATAATTTAATATACTGTGTATATAATGTGTGTGTGTGTGTGTGTATATATATATATATATATATATATATATACCGTATTTATCGGCGTATAACACGCACCCTAACTTTAAGATGGAAGTTTCAGGAAAAAAACTTTCCACAGCCCCCTGCGTATAACACGCAGGCACAGTTTACCCTCTATTTTCAGGGTAAAAAAGTGAATAAATACAGTATATATATATATATATATATATATATATATATATATATATATATATATACTGTATATAAACTAAAGACAAATCTGCAGACATATTCAGGCACTTTTATTCTCTGTATTCCAACATATATTTAATGATTATAATTTAAATTGTTAAACCATTCTTTAATATCTGCTTAGACTTCAGTTTTAAGCTTGACTTATACAAAAACGAGTTATAACTTCAAAACAGATCGTGATGTGGAAATAAAAAAACTCTTATGTTCAACCAAGTCTTTTAGGGTGACCATACGTTTCCTAATTTTTCTGACGTGCTGGAAATCCTTTGTGAGATATGAATGACTGTTCATGTCTCTGCCTTCACCAAGAGCATTGTACATCCATAAATGAAAGAAAGGATGTTACAGAGCCTAATTGGCACACAGCTTGAACCCTTTTAAAGCAATGCAATTATCAGGCAGGGTTCACTTATTTTGAAGGAGTCGGGGAAGAGAAGACCCCTCTATTTTAGGACATTAAACAGATTGTACTTATATTAATGTAATAAAACAACCCATACATTTTGTTATAATTCTCAAGAAGTATCCAAAGTTGGCCAGACAAAAAAGAAATAAAACAGAACTTAGTCGCCTCTTCATAAGTGAATTGTAATGATTATTTTTTTTTTTTAAATCAGAAAGCCTAATCACAGGGAAAAAGATTAATACGAAAAAGCTAAATGCTCTTTTAATTAGGAAGCCCACAACTTCGTCCTGTTTGAGGCCTCCTGTGAATTCCATTCCACCTGTAGCCAACCGTAAACATAAATGAATAGTTACATGAAGTGGCATAACAGGCAGCCACCCCACGGGCTGCAGTTGTGTGCTTTGCTCAATCCCATGCTGATCTCTGGCAGTGAGCTGACATTTCTGCTTTCCAAGGGAAGGTTTTTGGAACAAAATATCAGGCTTTCCAGGAACCTGTCTATGTTGGTATCTACTGAAGCAATAGAAGAATAATAAGTTGGAAGGCTGGCCGTAGGCCAGCCTGAATTTGTGGGAGGAGTCTAAGAGTACTTAGACCCCCTCCCTGTCAGGGCTGGGTTCGGCGGTGGTTTCTGGGTTCCGTACACGTCACGTCCGGCAGAGGAGCAGCAGCAGCAGCGGCTGCTGCTTCAGGTTTTCCTTCCTTCCTCCTTTCATCCACGTGGCTAGGGCTTCTTCCGGTAAGGAGAGGGGTGTCCCGCTACGTTTCTGGGGCTCCATCTGGCAGGGGGAGCCGCCCGCTCGCTTCTCCCCGTGTTTCACGCTGGGGGAGGGGGAGCTTTCACCCGCTGCATTGCTTCCCTCCATCTTCACTTCCGCCCGCCGCTTCTCTCGGTTCATGCCGGGGGGAGGGGGGGGGACCTCCGCCCACTGTATTTCTCCCTCCAGCATGGAGGGACCAGCCCGCCGCTTCCCCCGGTGTTTTCGCCGGGGGGAAGGGGGGGACCACGGCCCGCTGTTTTTCTCCCTCCAGCTTGGAGGGAGCCGCCCGCCGCTTCCCCCGGTGTTCTCGCCGGGGGGAAGGGGGGGGGACCTCCGCCCGCTGTTTTTCTCCCTCCAGCTTGCGGGGAGCCGTCTGCCGCTTCCCCCGTTGGTCACACCGGGGGGAAGGGGGGGGTCTCCGCCCACTGTATTTCTCCCCCCAGCATGGAGGGAGCCATCACTGCTCCCCTTGTCCATGCAGGGGCTCTCACCAATTGCAAGGGGGGCGTCCAGCACTTATCCTGGGCATGTTCAGGGTCTTGTGTGTGTGGGGGGGGGGGCTCACATCTCGGGCCTTACTGGCGGAGAGAGGGGGTGGTTCATCTTTCTGCTCCTGGGGGTCACTCAAAGGCTGCATGAGGGGGGGGGCTGTCCACCCCCATCTCCAGGGCTGATGCTGGCAGCGTGAGGGGGGGCAGTGGCCTTGTCTGTGGTCAGGCTAGGGGGGGTCTCTCTGGCAGTATTTCCTTGCATCTGTCATAGCGTTCGGTTCAGCGTTCAGTCTGCGTAGTCATAGCGTTCATGTCCCAGCATTCTGTCATTTCATTTATGTCTGCCCCAGGTTTGCTGTCATTGCTTTACCTCTGCGTTTCTGCCCAGGGTTTTCTGTTATTGCATTTCTGCCATAGCTCTTCAGTCTCAGCGTTTCTGCTCCAGGTGTGCTGTTTTTGCATATTCTACGTCAGCATTCTGTCACAGCGGTGCTGCCCCACGTTTCTGTCATTTCATTTCTGCCATAGTCTTTCAGTCTCAGCATTCTGTCATACGTTTCTGCCCCAGGTTTCTGTCATTGCATTTTCAGTCTCAGCATTCGGTCACAGCAGTTCTGCCCCTGGGTTCTGTCACAGCAGTTCTGCCCCTGGTTTTCTGTCACAGCGTTTCTGCCCCCTGGTTTTCTGTCACAGCGTTTCTGCCCCCCTGGTTTTCTGTCACAGCGTTTCTGCCCCCTGGTTTTCTGTCACAGCGTTTCTGCCCCCTGGTTTTCTGTCACAGCGTTTCTGCCCCCTGGTTTTCTGTCACAGCGTTTTTGCCCCCTGGTTTTCTGTCACAGCGTTTCTGCTCTCTGGTTTTCTGTCACAGCGTTTCTGCCCCCACGTTTGGCATAGCGTTTCTGCCCCCACGTTTGGCATAGCGTTTCTGCCCCCACGTTTGGCATAGCGTTTCTGCCCCCACGTTTGGCATAGCGTTTCTGCCCCCTGGTTTTCTGTCACAGCGTTTCTGCCCCCTGGTTTAAAAATTGCTTATTTCTGCCCAGGCTTTCAGTCATTGCATTTGGCCTTAGCTATAGTATCATGCGTTTCTGCCCCCAGGTTTTCTGTCATAGCTTTTCGGCCCACACAATTTCGGTCACAACATTTGTCGTTGTATATCTGCCTCAGTGTTGCAGGCGCAGCTTTCTTTCATACCATTTCTGCCCCAGGTTTCTGCCAGATGTTGCCTCAGCGTTCAGGCTCGGTGTTTCTATCATACCATTCTGCCTCAGGTTTCTGTCATAGCATTTCTGCCCCAGGTTTTTCTATCATAGGGTTTCTGCCCCAGGATTTTCTATCATAGGGTTTCTGCCCCAGGGTTTCGGTCATAGGGTTTCTGCCCCAGGGTTTCGGTCATAGGGTTTCGGTCATAGGGTTTCTGCCCCAGGGTTTCGGTCATAGGGTTTCTGCTCCAGGGTTTCGGTCATAGGGTTTCTGTCCCAGGGTTTCGGTCATAGGGTTTCTGCCCCAGGGTTTCGGTCATAGGGTTTCTGCCCCAGGTTTCTATCATAGGGTTTCTGCCCCAGGTTTTTCTATCATAGGGTTTCTGCCCCAGGGTTTCAGTCATAGGGTTTCTGCCCCAGGGTTTCGGTCATAGGGTTTCTGCCCCAGGGTTTCGGTCATAGGGTTTCTGCCCCAGGTTTCGTGACATAGCGGTTCTGCCCCTGGTTTTCTGTCATAGCGTTTCTGCCCCTGGTTGCTGTCATGGCGTTTCTACCATAACTTTCTGCCCACGTTTTTGTCTTGGCACCACGGCCCCTGCGTTTTCTGTCTGGGCACCACGGCCCCTGCGTTTTCTGTCTGGGCACCACGGCCCCTGCGTTTTCTGTCTGGGAACCACGGCTCCCATGTTTTCTGTCTGGGTCACTACGGCCCCCACATTTTTCTCAGTGGTGCTCTCATACCATTGATGCCCCAGGTTTCTTCATACAATTTCTGCCCTAGGTTTCTGTCCTATCATTTTGTGCCTCAGCATTCAGGTTTAGCGGGTCTCCCGTACCATTTCTGCCCAGGTTACCAGAAGTTTTTCAGTCTCAGCAGTTCTGCTGCCCCCACGATTTCTGTCGCCCCTCAATTTCTGTCATAGCATTTCTGCCCCCACGATTTCTGTCTTAGCTTTGAGGCCCCCACGTTTCCTGTCTGTGTTTGTTTGTCTTGGCGTTGTCATCTTCGTGGTTACCATGTTTCATTGTACTTGTCCACGTTGCATCTGGGTTTACTAGCTAGTGCTCACATCTCTGGATCTGTTACGTCTACAGATTCTTACGGGCTGAGGTTTCGTTTTTAATTGATTGTTGACCACAATCTTCTCGCCTGTTTACATACGTCATACGTTGCACGTTCATTCATTACACCTATACGATTACCCACCACAGTCCGTGGGTACACAAGCCCTGAGTGTTCAGTTAAATCACCTTGCTCAGGCTCACGTGCCAGTCACACTGGGTGGGGGTGTCATCGGGTTCATTCATGCGCAGCGGTCTTGATGTTCTGCTCATAGGTTCATACATAGGTAGGCACATAGGGCGTTGTTGTTTCATGTCTGTTTTCTGTCTTGTCTAGGATGTGTCAGCGCGCCCCCAGTTCCTGCTCTTCTTCCATTTCTGCCGGCCATGTCATCATCCCCTTTGGGTCCGGTCTGTCAGACCCTCTGGTTTATGTCTATGTCATGGGTGGTCCTTGTCGGAGGTGGTGGATTCTCCCATCCCTGATTCTCTGACGTCCCTTCTGTGGGTGCTCATCACTGCATCATCAAGTTTTTTCATAATCTGGTGGCTTCAACTGACAGTCATGCTTTCGTTACCAATCCAGTTCTGGAGGCAGCTTTTCCAGGGGTGATTGGTCTGGTTTCTTTACCTGCATGCTGCAGGTGGGGGGGCTGGGCCTTTTAGGTACCTAGTGGCAAGTTCCAATAGTATTGGTGCCATGGGCTGCTCTCTCCTGCAACACTTTTTCATTAGGTAATTGTCCATGGTCTGGCGTTCGGCACTTGTGCAGTCAGGGGGGGGGGGTGGTTTGTGTTGGCGTCCATACCGATAGCAGCTATCCTTGCGCTCAATGCTGTCAGTCATGCTGGTGTCAAGGTAAGTCATTTTTGTGCATCATCATCGGGTCGTGCTTCTGCCTGTAACCTGCTGACCAAGTCTTTCAGGTGGGAACGGTTTCTGTGTGTCGGTATGGTTCCATGTTTAGGTTGTTGTTGCCTTAACGCATGACCCTTGTTGTTCTGCTCCGTCATCATCCATTAGGTATCCAGCACTTTAGGCTCCTGCCAGTTGTTAGATTTTTGCAACTCACCCGCTCACTTTCCTATCAAGTATGGGTAGGCCAGGGGTTGGGGGGGTTTCCTCACAGAGCTACGTCTCTGGTATCCGGTGGTAGCTTTCGTTTGTTAGGCATTATTGCAGGGGCTTCTCAGGCCAGCTCTGGTTCAGTGGCCCCCAAGTATCCTCTCATCATAAACGCTTCAGGCTCTCATCAGGGTTGTCGCAGGAAGTAGGCTCGAACCAATCTTTCTCAGGGCATTGGTCGAGTTCAGGGCTGGTTCACGCATTCGGCAGGGGCTTCCTTCTATCACAGGTCATGAGTCAGTAGCTTCTCCGGTCATAACGGCTACTTATCGGGTATACATACGGTTGCCATCCGGGGCGCGTGCTGCTTTACTTCTTGGCCGCTTATCTACCCCTCTTCACCTAAATATGTGGCTTTTGCCCTCTTTCAGGCGTACCTACCAGCCGGCCAAAGGCACACTCCAGGCCTTGGCTATTAGTGTTATCGCATCCCTTACTCGAAGACTCTGATTACAAGTTGGAAGGCTGGCCGTAGGCCAGCCTGAATTTGTGGGAGGAGTCTAAGAGTACTTAGACTCCCTCCCTGTCAGGGCTGGGTTCGGCGGTGGTTTCTGGGTTCCCACCCACCCATTTCCCCAGCTTTCATACATTCTCATTGTACTTTTTCTTATTCAGGGTATGCCCTCTTTCAGGCGTACCTACCAGCCGGCCAAAGGCACACTCCAGGCCTTGGTTATAAGGGTTATCGCATTCCTTACTTGAAGACTCTGATTACAAATATAGTTAGGCCGCGTACACACAACCGAGAACCTCGTCGGGCTAAACCCATCGTTCTGCCCGACGAGGTTCTCGGCCGGCCGTCGAGTTCGTCGACCAGGCTGTCGAAAAAGGCATCGAGCCATTAGTCCCGATGGCCCGTCAAGCAAATAGAGAACCTGTTCTCTATTTTGGCTCGACGAGCTTCCCGACGGGACGCTCGACGAAAGTGTACACACGATCGAGCTTCTCGGCAGAATATGGATCCCAGCGAGCTTCTCGCTGGATTCTGCCGAGAAACTCGGTCGTGTGTACGGGGCCTCACAGCTCCAGGGATCAACTATACTCATTGGTAGAAGCTGCAACATGATTAATCTATACTCCTGGGAGATTGTGTATTTAATTTAAATTCTCAATTATTGTTAATAATGATAATATAAATTATTAATTTTTTTCTCCTGCAACACATCTGACTTTAAAAAACAAGCACACTTCTCGGTCACTATGTAGCCTACTCTTTGCTGTTTTTCTGCTCTCCGCATCTATTGAACACAGAAGAGCAAGGTGGGGCAAGCACCTTGGGCCAGATTCACGTACATTGGCGCATATATTGACCGGCGTAGCACACCTCCTTTACGTTAGACCAGCGCAATGTAGAGGCGCTATCACCGCATCCTCGTAGTATTTGCGCAGAAATTTGCGCCGGTGTAACGTAAATTCCGAGGCGTAAGGCGGAGTAATTAAATTGGGAAGGACGTGGGCATGTTTCATTGAAATGAGCCGTGACCCCATGCAAATGAAGGGCCGGCCGCATCGCGCATGCGCACATGAAGCAGACCATGGTCAGCACCTCTCTGCTCATGCTCACAACTCGGGAACGGCGCAATCAGTGAAATTGGAAGTGGACCCGGGCAACTTAGTGAACTATGCAGAGAGCTTAAATAGACAGACACAAACGCCCTTCCTTTGCAAAAGTACATCCCTTTGTATCCCTTCCTATACAGCAAGGTGCTTTTGTTCTGTTGTGTGTTCGCATTTGTTGCGTTGTGACTTGTCTTTGTGATATGTGTTGACTGTTTGAGCTAGTGTTTTGTCGAATATATTTGATAGTGTCTTTTGGTGACTGGTTGTGAGACTTTTTGGTTGATAGATTTTGTTTGTTTGTTTTGTTGCTTTATTTTTCCTGCTTGTTTTTGTGAGTGATTTTTGCTGATTGTTTGGGAGAGAGTTGTTGTATGAATATGACTGAAAGAAAGCGCAAGAGCAATTTTACTTTGGGGGAGAAACAAATTATTGCCTGGGCCCTTACCCAATATGGGCGTTTCCTGCACGGCCCAGAGAGTGCCAACACCCCCCCGGCCAGGAAGAAGGAGATTTTGCAGAACATTACCGACCAGGTAAATTCATTGGGGGGGGGAGACCCGGACACGCGAGGGGGTCGTAAAGAAGATCAATGATCTCCAGCGTCTGGTCCGAAAGAAGCTGGCCAAAATGGCAGCCCATGCCAGGGGCACTGGAGGGGGCCCACCATGCCCTGTTAGGCTGACAGCGGAGGAGCGTGTGGTGGCCCAGACCTTTAATAGACAACAAGTGGAGGGCCTGCCTGGCTATGACTCCAGTCAGGAGCCCGTGATGACAGGTAAGGTTTTTTTTTCCTATCTGGTGTGTAGCATGTGTGGGGGGGGGGGGCAAGTGGCAATATGTGGCAAGTGTGTGGATCCTCCAACCTGTGAATGTTTTGTGTCATCCACAGATGTGCAGGAGGGTGCTGGGCCATCTGGCCTGACCGCACCATCCCCGGGACACCAGCCTGATGAGGACCCCCCAACAAGGCCGGAGTCCTCGGAGGAGTTTGAGGAGGAGGAGTTTGAGTTGGAGGAGGAGGTCATGTCAGCCAGTGGATTGTTATTTTTGGAGGAGTCTTCCCCTCTGGCTGGCAGCAGCCAGCCCTCCATAAGGGGTAGCCCCTCCCACTCCTCCCCCAACAGGGCTCCCCTCCCAAGCGGCCTCCCCTTCTCCCTGGCCACAAGCATCAGCTGGAGGCAGGAAGTCGTCCCAGAAGACCAGGGGGGTGGCCGAGGTTCTGCCCGCCAATCTCAGAAGGGACCAGGCCCTTCAGACCCGCCATCTGGGACAGGTCAGCCAGACTTTGGTGCGGATGGAGGAGAGCCTGTCCTCCATAAAGGATACGTTTGGGGACCTGGACTGCCACTCCCGGGCTCTTACAAACTGCCTAAACGAACTGCAGAATACTACAGCAGACGTTGGGCAGGATGTGAGGGCCCTCACCCAGGCTATCCAGGCCAATATGGCAACACTAAATGCTGGCCTGAACAGAATTGCCGTGGCCTTGGAAGGCAGGCCGCCAGGTGGGCAGAGACCAGGGGCTGCTCCTCCTTCCCCGGATTACCCCCCCCATGAGTCTCCCCTGAGGAGCCGGGGCCGTGGCTGTGGGTCACACCAGCGGCATTAATTTGGTTTCTCCTTTTTTTTTTTGCTTTGGCTGGGAATTTTTTTTTTTTTTTTGCTGGACGATTTTTTTTTTTTTTGTGTTGTGAATGATTTTGGAATGTGGGGGTGACATTCCTGCCGGAAAAGGGGTGTCACCCTCATTTGTGGTGGAGAAGGGTTCCCCAGGACCAGGGAGAAGTGATGTACAGTGACATAATTGGAGCCGTGGCGTGGCGTTGCTGCTCACAAGTCCTGCATGGTGAGCTTGTGCTAATCCAATTTGATGAGGATGTGATGTGTCTGTGCTAGGGACCACAGTGGTGTGCATGCATGCATTATCATTGTGCCATGATTAACCACTTGACCACTGGGCACTTAAACACCCTTCCTAACCAGACCAATTTTCAGCTTTCGGTGCTCTCACAATTTGAATGACAATTACTCAGTCATACAACATTGTACCCATTTGAAATTTGTGTCCTTTTTTTCACACAAATAGAGATTTCTTTTGGTGGTATTTGATCACCTCTGGGTTTTTTATTTTTTGCACTATAAAAGAAAAACGACTGAAAATTCTGTAAAAAAAAATAAAAAAATCTTGTTTCTGTCATATTAGCGGGTTATTTCTCACACACAGCATATGCATACCACAAATTACACCCCAAAACACATTCTGCTATTCCTCCTGAGTATGGCGATACCCCATGTGTGAGACTTTTACACAGCGTGGCCACATACAGAGGCCCAATATGCAGGGAACGCCATCAGGCGTTCTGGAACACCCAGGCCAATTCTGACATTTCTCTCCTACATGGAAAAATCATCATTTATTTGCTAGAAAATTACATAGAACCCCAAACATTATATATGCTTTTTTAGCAAAGACCCTAGAGAATACAATGGCAGCCGTTACAACTTTTTATCTCGCACGGTATTTTCGTAGAAATTTTTTGAACGCGTGTTTTTAAAAAAAAACTGTTTTGTGCTAAAAAAATAAAAAAAACAGTAAAGTTAGCCCAATTTTTTTTCATAATGTGAAAGATGACGTTACGCCGAGTAAATAGATACCCAACATGTCACACTTCAAAATTGCGCACGCTCATGGAATGGTGCCAAACTTCGCTACCTAAAAATCCCCATAGGCGATAGTATTTGGGTATTGCAGAGTATTTGGGTATTGCAGAGTATTTGGGTATTGCAGGGTATCGCACAGGGTATTGCGGTATTGGGGTACTGGAGTATTGGGGTACTGGAGTACTGCAGAGTATGGGGTACTGGAGTACTGCAGAGTATTGGGGTACTGGGGTACTGCAGAGTATTGGGGTACTGGGGTACTGCAGAGTATTGGGGTACTGGGGTACTGCAGAGTATTGGGGTACTGGGGTATTGTAGACCCGGCGATCACGGACACTTTCGCGAACGCGTCCCAGGGGACGCGCAATCGCGGAAGTGAAGGACGACGTCCCAGGGACGTCGTGTCAAAACTACTCGACCGCGCTGTAGCAGTATTTTCGCTATAGCGCGGTCGGCAAGTGGTTAATGTGTGTGTTTAACGTGCAAAGATGCCTAATGTGAGCTGGCTCCTGGCTGCTCTTCCCTCAGAAGACGGGGTATCCTCGGTTAGGGGGGGATTGTCTGGTTCAGGGGTCAGGTCATCACGTATGTCAATCTGCAGGCCCTTTCTCACTGCGAAGTTGTGCAGCATGCAACATGCACCGATGATCTGGCACACAAAGTTTGGGGAATACAACAGAGTCCCCAGGCATCGGAAACGTGACTTCAGGAGGCCAAAGGTGCGCTCCACCACTGCACGTGTTTGGGCGTGGGCTTCATTGTATCTTTCCTCTCCTGGGGTTTGGGGGTTCCGGATAGGAGTCATGAGATGGGGTCCCAGTGCATATGCAGAGTCACCTGTAAGGGAAAAGACAGGAGGATGTTAGTAGTGCATGTGCCCCTTGTGATGTGTGCATCATGGGGGGGGACAGTCATGCCTGCCACCCATGTCACTCACCAACCAGCCAGCTGTCCCCATACACGTTCTGTTTGAATTCCATTGGGATGGGGCTCTGATTGTATATGTAGCTGTCATGGCTGGATCCGGGGTGTTTGGCACGGACGTGCCATATGAGGCCTTGGGCATTGACTATCACCTGTACGTTGATGGAATGCCAATGCTTCCGATTGCAGTATATGTGCTCTGTCTCACGGGAGGGCTGGACTGCCACATGTGTGCAATCAATGTCCCCCACGGTGCGTGGGAATCTGGCAATTCTGTAGAAATCTGTCATTGCCTTCAGCCGCAGGTCCTCAGTGGTTGGTTTGATGATGTGGTGAGAAATGCGTCTGAGGATTGCAGGGACAACCTGGTGCACACATCTGCTCACGGAGGATTGTGACATCCCAGCCACCACTCCACTTGTTCTTTGAAAAGAGCCACTGGCAAGGAAATGGAGTGTTGCCAGGACCTTGACCAGTGGCTGCACTGCATGTGAGCGGTGTGTTGGGCTGGTGATGTCCTCCTGCAGGGTTGTGGTTAATTCCAGGATGGCATGAGGGGTGAATCTGAAGATGCGATACACCTCAGAATCACTCATACCAAAGAGGTCTATGTGTGTGCGGTATATCCTCTCCCGTGGCCTCCTACGTGCCCTCCTCCTTCTTTGCTCCTCCAAAGTCAGTAGTATAGCTATGAGCAAGGATGCCCCTGGCATGTTGGCATAAAGTTTGTTGTCCAGCAAGTGTGACTGCTCAGCTCCTCACTAACAGTGTTGCTTTAGCTGACATGTAGACGGATTATCTAATTTTATTCCACCTTTTATATGGTCTAATTTTAGACAGGACGTGCAGCTGTTGCGCACACCGCTTAGCCTGCGCTGCACCAACTTACTTTTGTGGATCCCCGTAACTCCCTCATTTGCATATTTGAATAGCAAATCAATGGTGTGTCTAGCGCAGTTTTGCGCGCACGGATACGCCGGTCTATCGAAATTACGCCGGTCCAAAAAAAGTAGATTTCATGCGTATATAGTTTTTGGGGATGCGGCGCATCGATACGCATGCGCAGATTTAGACTTACGCCGCGCATCTCCTGTAACGCCGGCGTAATGGCTCTGTGAATCTGGCCCCATGTTTTTAAGGTAAGCTGTATGCTTTACAAAAAACATATTTGTGTATGCAGGGAACCATAAAAGCCTGCATGTCAGATGCAATAGTTGCATTCCAGCCAAAGGTTTGCTTTAAAGCTGTCCCAAGGTAAGACGGTTGGTTTGGATGGTGCTTTGCCAGTAGAGTATTACATCTTGTTGTGAGTGGTATACTGGAGAAAGACATTTAAATAGATAAGTATTCATTTGATTATATGGTACTTTAACAGTCTTTCTGGTAAACATTACTGAGAGTTAGCACTAGCGGGAGCATGCGGCATTTGTCATAGTCATTGCGCAGCTCTACGTCTTCGGCTATTTTCGGCAGCTCCGTTGAGGTTCGTATTGCCCAAGTGCCACGCCTTATCTGCCGGGGGAAACTTCATCGGCAGAACAACGGTCTGTATTGAGAAAAGCATCCACCTCTTGTCTCGTCACATATGGCTACCCATCACAGTTTGCTCCGGAAGTGACGTTCCGCTGAAAAATGTTGCACTGCGCATGCGCAACGCCGCCATATGCTTTACAACACTTTTATGACAAAACAGCACACTAAAACCATGATGGGTAGCCGAATGTGACGAATCACCGCCATCTTGCTACACTCCCCACGCCTCCACCCTAAGGCTACAGTAAAAAGGGGACAAGCGGACTCATTTGCACACCCCCAGAGTTTTACATTTTACACTTATTTATTACAGTAAACTCAGGTTCTATAGTGAAATACAGTACTTAGAACTCCATATGACTTTTTACATGTTGAATTTTAAAAGCAGCTGCAAGCCTGCTGATTTCAGAAGCCCCCTCTGATAGTTTGTGTGTGTGTGTGTGTGCATTGAAGGACCCGGCCTTGGGGCGGCAAAGGGAGTAAATCTGGGCCTGTATGTAAGAATTCTTCCCACTGACAACCAATGCACTACACAGGTTACCAATGTAATTCACATTTATCACATTAAATACCTATGTAATGGGGCATTCTTCCCACTTACTCCCAATGTTAAGGAATCATTTAATAATTTATTACCAATGTAATAGAGCACCACACTGACCACCAATGTAAGGGCAATTTAATACTTAATTGTCTATCATTTAACCACATCCCGACCGCCCGCCGTCATTTTACTGCGGGAATGTGGCACTGCTGGGCGAGATCAGTGATTTCCCCTAGTGAGTCCACCCCCCATACAGTTAGAACACACCCAGGAACACACTTAACCCCTTCCCTACCCCCTAGTGTTAACCCCTTCACTGCCAATTGCATTTTTATAGTAATACAATGCATTTTTATAGCATTGATCGCTATAAAAATGCCAATGGTCCCAAAAATGTGTCAAAAGTGTCCGAAGTGCCCGCCATAATGTCGCAGTACTGAAAAAAATGCTAATCGCCGCCATTACTAGTAAAAAAAATATATTAATAAAAATGCCATAAAACGACCCCCTATTTTGTAAACGCTATAACTTTTGCGCAAACCAATCAATAAACGCTTATTGTGATTTTTTTTTTAACGAAAAATATGTAAAAGAATATGTATCGGCCTAAACTGAGGAAAAAAAAAGTTTTTTTATATATATTTTTGTGGGATATTTATTATAGCAAAAAGTAAAAAATATTGCATTTTTTAAAAATTGTCGCTCTATTTTTGTTTATAGCGCAAAAAATAAAAAACGCAGAGATGATCAAATACCACCAAAAGAAAGCTCTACTTGTTGGAAAAAAAGGACGCCAATTTTGTTTTGGAGCCACGTCGCACGACCGCGCAATTGTCAGTTAAAGCGACGCAGTGCTGAATCACAAAAAGTGCTCTGGTCATTGGACAGCAATATGGTCCGGGGCTAAAGTGGTTAAAGTAGAGGAATGTAAAAAAAAAAAATGTTTTGTGAGTTGTAGACATAGGGAACCAAAGAGGGGATTCCCTGAGAACAGAAAATGAATGGTAAAAAAAGTCTGCACTATATAACACTTTCCATAAATCTAGACTAAATAACATCCCAGGGGGGCTGTTTTTGAGGCTTAAGAGAAAGTACAGAGATGATATGTCCAAGATACAAGCCTATAAACTGAGGGGGACATTCTAAGAAAAGGATATACAGTTATTTATATTAATTGAGTTTTCAAAGCGCTTTGAGCTGTAAATTATCATTTTTTTTCCATTGTCAGCAATAGATTAGGGAACATGATATAAATATTCCCTTTGTAATGCAGTATAACATGGATATACCTACTGTAGATTGCTGGAATTTGTGTAAAATATTTGCCAGACCTTTAGAAAAACTCCCATTTTAAAGATGCTTCTGGGTTTTGGAACTTTGTTCACATTGCAAGCAACAGTTTTTGATAAGTGGCAGATATTCTCAGAACACAAACAGGGCCAGATTTCTGCACAGCCAACTGTCAGGATAGGAAATTACAGAGAATATCTCTCCAACGGGGACACAGGCAAGCATGCAAATACATTTTTAGTAGTGTAGGGAGATGTTGGAACATTTGACAATAGTTTAATAAGGGGGCCCTCAGATTCTGGCCCCCCCATCCTATGTCAATGAGTATGGTGTACATTATACCCCTACCCATTCACCTGGGGAAAATGTATCAAAAATAAAACACACTAGACAGGTTTTTAACCACTTCCATACCAGGCACTTACGCACCTTCCTGCCCAAGCCAATTTTCAGCTTTCAGCGCTGTGGCAATTTGAATGACAATTGCGCGGTCATGCTACACTGTACCCAAATGAAATTGTTATCATTTTGTTCCCACAAATAGAGCTTTCTTTTGGTGGTATTTGATCACCTCTGCGATTTTTATTTTTTGCGCAACAACTAAAAAAAGACCGAAATTACGTTTTTATTTTTTTCTGTAATTTTTTTTGTAAATACGTTTTCTTCTTCAATTACGGGCACCAATGAGGTGGCACTGATGGGCACTGATGAGGTGGCACTGATGGACACTGATGAGGTGGCACTGATGGGCGGCACTGGTATGCTACACTGATGGGCATTTATAGGCGGCACTGATGGGCACTCATAGGCGGCACAGAACACTCTTTGGTGGCACTGATGGGCACCCATGGGTGGCACTTATGGGTGGCACTGATGGGTACTTATGGGTGGCACAGATGGGCACTGATAGGTGGGCACTGGGCATAGATGGGCACTAATGGACACTGAGGGGTGGCACTGATGGACACTGAGGGGTGGCACTGATGGCCTTGCTGGGCATCATTTCAGTCAGTGCCCATGTTGCCAGTCAGTGCCCATTTGTGGTCTTCTCCATCGTCTACTTCCCTCTTCTCTTCTTCCGATGTTGACACGACGCTCTCTCCCACAGTAATGCCATGTGCGCAGTGCGCAGCGACTTATATAGGCATGGGGCATGGTCACCAGGTGATGTCATTCGGTGACCCCGCCCCCATATGACGTCACCGTCCCATCATGCCCCTGGTGGTGACGTCATACTGGTGCGGGATCTGTAGTTCCTCCACATCAAAGTATAAAATAACAGTGTTGCTGTGTAATGTGTATATTTATAATCCCTAATCTTTATATACCATCATGTAATCTGCTGGCACTTCAAAAGTGCTGTGTAATAATGTCTGGGATATACAAATACTGAACACTATTTTTATGTTCTGTATCGCTCGAGTGAAACAGAAGCTGTCAATTCTATTAGGGTTTAAAATACAGAAATTAATCTATTGGACATTGCCCTGCCACATGTTCACACTTTGTGCTGGCACCAGGAGAAACACTAGTCATGTCTCCTCTGGGTTTCCGGGTGAAGTGCCAGGAGCAGTATTACAGAGAGCAAAAGCTTGTAATTAAAGAAAACTATGGCCCGTAAGCCACAGTAAAATGATTGGGAACATAAAATAGAGCATGTTTTTACAAATATTTATATAAATAAAGATTTATTTTTGTGTTGATAAGTTCTGTCCTGTATTTGTTTGACTTCAATGGTTGTACAGTGGAACCTCGGATTGCGAGTAACGCACGTACTCAAAAGGAGCGTTTCGGAATAGGAGCACTGTATTTTGAAAAATCCTAACTCAGTTTGCGAGTGTTGTCTCGCAAAATAAGCAGTGTACAGTACTGCATTTGTCCTGAGTTGGGGGGGGGGGGGGTGCCAGAGCCAAGTGGAGCCGAACATCGGTGCCATTTGTAAATGCTGGGAAACACGTTCCTGAGCCTTTCCGAGGTTTGCTGAGGTCAGCCGAGCTGTCCTCTGGCCTTTCCGGCTGTTTCTGAGGCTATCCAATGCTCCTCCGCCTCTGGCCACATGCGGTATTGCATGCCATTGAAGTGAATGCAGAACACATTTCCGTTTCCATTGACAATGGGGAAACTCGCTTTGATATGTGAGTGCTTTGGATTACGAGCATTCTCCTGGAACGGATTATGCTCGTAATCCGAGGTTCCACTGTATATTGTAGTGGAGAGCTCTAGTTCAAATAAAAAAACTCAAATATTAGCTTGTATGAGTTTGCTGTCAATTTTTTTATTTGTTTTAAACATTGGCAGAGTGGTCAGCCCTCTTGGCATACTGGAGGCTTTTTTTCTCAGCATGGGCACTATTGGGTTATGTTTTTGTTTGCATGTATATTTAATATGCTATACATAGGTGTGTACAGCCTATTGCATTAGGGCAGCCTTTTTACCCCAAAGGAACCCTTGCAATCATTTTCAGGTCTCAGGGAACCCCTGCTAAATGTAGTCCATTAGTGATCTTTGGGAATTTGCCACTTCCGTTGGTGGTGGACAGTGGGAAGAATGCACCCTTACCACATATGGCTCTGGTGTTGGTCCTGGAACTAAGCAGACACCATAACATGATAGGTCAGCTAGCTCCACCTCAAGGAACCCTTAGCCACCTCTGGAGGAACCAGAGGACTGGAGCAGTGAACTGAGTTAGGAGAGCGGAGATTGGTGTCAATAGGGCAGTAGACGGTGTCAGTATTTTTTTTTTAGTTTTATTATTTTTTCATTATTCTTTAAAAATTTATTTTTGTAATTATTCTTTACAACATATTTTTTTTACTATTTTTTTAGGAGCCCCATTGGTGGCTTTGATAAAATGTCAAGAGTTTAAAGGGGGCTCCCAGATTCCGATAAGCCCCCTGCCCGCAGACCCCGACAACAAACAGAGTTGTCGGGAAGAGGCTCTTGTCCTCATCAACACGGGAACGAGGTGCTTTGGAGTGGGGGGACGCAGGGCACCCCTACCCCAAAGCACCTACCCCCATGTTGATGGCATGTGGCCTGGTACGGTTCAGGAGGGGGGGGCGCTCGCTCGCGCCCACCCCTTTACGCGTTTTTTTGGCATAGAGGGCTCCCCTTAAAATCCATACCAGACTGAAGGGCTTGGTATCGTCCGAGGGGGGGAACCCCATTCCAATTTTCTTTTTAATTTTTGGCTGGGTTTCCCTTCATCCTCGGCACACAAGTCGCACCGCAAGTCGAATCATGGTGATCCGACATGCAGTGTGACTTCTGTTCAAATCAATGGGCTCCTATAGGGAACCATTGATTTTCAATAGAGCCAGAGAAACATGGTTGAAAGCTAGCGCCGCTAAACGTGCATTGACGGCAATGCAAAACGCTGATAAAATTGCGTTTTTAAAGCAGCGCTTTCCTGCCAGCAATCCAACTTTTAAAACGGCAGTTTTTGAGCTCCAGTGTGCATGGAGCCAGTGGTTCAACTTTTGTTTTTACCTAAAGACTAATCAAATGTACATTATTACAAACTAAGGGCATTGCCTCCAGGAGTGCCAGATACCCAATTTACCTTCACTGTCTTTGTTGGCTGTCATTTGCTATTTTTCGGAATAAAATCGCTGGAATGTTCCTGTGGTGTGCAGCCATTCTTTTCTTCCTATTGATCATTGGTTGCAAGCCGTGGCTTGCACCCAGTGCATCTGGACTGTAGTGACTGCTCACCTGGAGCGGCGTCTTCCTTGTTTGAATCTTCTGGCACTTATGGGCACTTATGGGGCGGCACTTAAGGGCACTGATTAGGCACTAATATGCTGCACTGATGGGCACTGATAGGTGGCACTGATATGTGGCACAGATGAGCACTGATAGACGGCACTGATAGGTGGCACTGGTGGGCACTAATAGGCAGCATGGATAGGCAGCACTGATGGGCAGCGCTGATGGGCACTAAAAGGCTGCATTGACTAGCATCACTTTTAGGTACTGATTGGTAGCACTTATGTGAATTGATTGGTGGCACTGATAGGCACTGATGGGGCTTTCATGTAATCAGGCACTTACTCCCCTGCAAGGAGATGCCACTGTTTGGTACTCCTGGCCACACACTCTGTCTGTGTGAGGGGAAGAGAGACAATTTATGGCACTTCCATATTTACATGTGACTGGCTGTGACTGGGCGCAGCCGATCACATGATTAAAGACCCGCGGCCTTGACCAGGGTGCAGTAAAATGCAGAGTTCATGCTACCCCATGTCACCAGACACTGTAACTGTTGTATTAGGAGGGATGTACTTAAACTGAGCCCACTCCACCAGTCCAGGGTACCTCTGTTACCTCACTCTCAGTAACAGAATGGGGTCCCACCATGCATCTCTGTGAATGAATAATGAAGTTGTGTGGGTGGAGCCGTTGATTTTAAATATGTTACAGTGGCAGCAGCGGAACTCCTGCCCCTTGTCACCCTAAATAGGAATGTGACATGTTACAAAATGTGAACCTATCCTTTACAGATAATGTAACAATCAAAGTATTTAAATTAAAGCATATCCAACTGTTTTTGACATTAGAACACATGATGTTTGAAGAACTTCAATACAAAAGAGATGTGCAACAGCATAACTGCATGAACAAAACTGATAAGAAAAATAAATAAAAAATTTAAATGCAAGCGTAGCAAAAAAAATATTGACTGTTGATTCTACTGCAGTAGTTGATATCAATGGAGCAATCCAATTTTTTTTAAAACTGATGGTAAACACTAGATCTGTCAGTTAAAGCCTGTCATGATGAGCCTCTCCATATAACAGGGTTAATTTGCTGTCCCTTCAAAATAACTCAACACACTGGTCACATAACTTCTTCAGGTCACTACCTAAGGAAATCACGTGATCACTGACGCAACACGTCGGTTGAAGCCTGTGATGTCACTTCCTGTGTCTACAGTGTATGGAAGTGTGGTAAGGAGGCTATTAGTTTCTCCTGCATATTGTTATCATGGATGTCATTGAACTAGAATGTAAGCAGATATTTATTAACATTTTACTATATTTACTGGCAATATGGTGCATTTGTGCTCTTTCTGAGTGTTTGCGGACTGTGAGTCGTGGACATTAAGCAATACAGCTGAGTTTTTGGAGTTGTGCAGCATGAAGCCCAGCAGATACCCTTTTGGCTATCAAAGCTTTGTTTGGCCTTATGGTCATTACCTGAGGTGAATGTCCATTTCATCTATTGGTGGCAGCGGATGCAACATTTTCTCATTGGATATTTGTTGCCCTTTATATATTTTTTTACTGGATACGGTTGATTACAATCACGTAATGGACTGGAATTTATTGTTTTGCATCTGGACTTTTGTACTTACATAATTTTTTCAAATTTTTTATTTTTGATTATATGTTGTAGCTATGGAGTTAGAAGGTTTATGTGTTTAACCGCTCCAGCCCTGGAGGATTTGGCAGCCCAATTACCAGGCCATTATTTTGCGATACTGCACTGCGCTGCTTTAACTGACAATTACACAATCGGGGTTAACACTAGGGGGCGATCAAGGGGTTAAATGTGTTCCCTATTTTGTGTTATAACTGTGGGGGGATTGGGGCTGACTGTAGGAGATGACAGATCGTGTTTTCTACTTTGTAGAAAGACGATCTGTCTTTTCTCCTCAGACAGCATGGGGATTTGTGTGTTTACACACACAAACCCCTGTGCTCCCGCTCATGCACACGATCGTGCGCGGCCACGAGCATCAGGCTCCCATTCAGGGGGCACACTGCAGGTGCCTCTTGCGGTGCTTGTGCGCCCTCTGATGGCTCTCCTGGGCGAAGCCGTATATATATATATATATATTGTAACGGATTCAGAGCCGCAATAACTCGGTCCCTGATCTCCGGTGGAGGGTTAGGACCATAATGTGCCAGTCTTAGGTTAACAGCCCGATCAAAACTTTCTTCCTCGGGTGTCCTGTCCGTTACGGCGGGCCTTTTAGCTCTATCCATTTCGACCAGTTCTGCGATAATGTCCCTTTTCTTACGGTTGCTGGCCGGTCTGCCCTGGCTCTCCAGTAAGTCCATGAGGGAAGAGAGCTTCATCCGTTCATACACCGTCTCTATTGTCATGTGCCCTTGTAGCCGTCCTTCTGGTGATGGAATCATCCCACTGCTGTGCCACCAAATGTAACGGTCACCACCGCTTACGACCTTCCATCCATCCACAACAAGCTTATCTGATACACTGCGACAATCTTGCATACACGATCCATATCCATTCCCATAAACAAGACGAGACTCAAGCTCTGCACTTGCTTCAAAGATATGACAATTTATTGGTATTTTCTCAGCTTCTTATACAGTCTCAAGCATAATGCAGTTTATCACAGGACAATGCAATCTCCACCCCCCTATTCACTCACTGAGGATAATTCTTTAATTGGTAGCTAGACATGACGGCACCGTATCATCAATAGTGTTCAATTAACCTTCAATAGTAACACAGACATCTAGTTGAATAAGTTATCTAGACAGCTTTATCACACAATGGCAGAGTCTTGTGAGAGTGGGTGCAATCAACACCTTCAACGGAATGTCTTTACAGTGAATAGCCAACACCTTAAGATATTTCAATAGCATATTTTACAAAGGTATGACTCACTCTGGTCTTGTAGACCTGAATTAACACCTTTCAAAAGCATGTGTGCCCAGATTGAATAGCTAACAGCTTTTGATATTTGAAGACATCCTGCAAACATGAATTATTATTAATGTCCCTTATTAATGTCTTCTGTAATATATGAATTATGATTCTTTGTCACCCTATGGCCCTAGTGGACATAAGGTGACCCTAGACATAGGAATATCTCAGTCTGTCACGGGCCATTCCGTTACATATATATAAATGGGATTTTGCCTAGGAGAGACATTCTGCCGCAGTATATCTGCGTGAGTCGGCGTGAGTCGGTGGTCGGGAACCGGTTAATTATTCACTGTGTTATTTATATAACCGTTTACGACCTTCCATCCAACCATGACAAGCTTATCCGACACACTACGACAATCCTGCATACACGATCCATTCCAATTCCCATAATCAAGACGAGACACAAGCTCTGTACTTCTTTCCAAATGAATGAACACTTTATTGGTTTCTTAGCTTGCTTATATATCTGGTACAGCATGTTAAAGTTAATCACAGGACAATGCAATCTCCACCCCCCTCATCACACACTATGGCTAGTTACGATGCAGACATTTCGGCACCGATACTGACGAAATCAATAGAATTCAAACAAAGTACAATCACACAATGTCTTGACCTTCAACTCCAGACAGACGGGCCATCTCCAAAGGGTCTTGACACCTGGGCATCAATAGGCTTTAAACCGTGTTATCAGACAATTGAAAGGTCTAGCAGCAGACCTGAATTAACAGCTTTATACAATAGACAATGTAATGTCTAGGAGTAGATGCAATTAACACCTTTCAAAAGCATGTGTGCCCACATTGAATAGCCAACAACTTGTGATATCTCAAGACATCCTGCAAACATGAATTATTATTAATGTCCCATCTCATGTAATACATGAATTATGATTCTATTAGCCACCCTATGCCCAAAAGGGCACAGGGTGGACTTAGACCCAGGAGTTATTAGTGCTGCTGGCACAGAAGTATCTCTCATCCTTCCAAAGTCTCTGGTTGTCACGGGTCATTCCGTTACAATATATATATATATTTGTCAGGGGTTAACTCAATAGGGATCGCTTTCCCTGGTAAGAAGGTAGTCCTAATGACAGGTTTTTCTTAGCCAGTTTTATTTAAAAGGTTGCATGAAAATCAAATACACAAAACAGAAAAAAAATCCTTGCCATCCTGGCACTAACTAAATACATCCGGTTCCTAACCCACAGGTGAAAGGCTTCTCTCAGTCACCCGTAAAACAAAGATAAGGCAAACTGTTTTCTTTCCCTCAGAAAGCAAAGTTCCCATCAGTAGCTTTCTCAGATTTTTTTGTTTCCTGAGTCCCAGGCCAAGAGCAATTCTTTGCGCCAGTCCCGCTTAATTTATACCACGTGCTGGTGGACACAAGTGGACCATAAAATCTGGTCTGGAACCAACCCTAAGGTGGCTGGTAAAACCTGAACTGGATTCCACTTTAGTTGAAAATGAATGCATGCGAGGTGAAACATAATGTCCATCGATCACCTTGCCTTTCATAATGTCACAATAACAATATATACACATACAATATATTACTAAAAAGTATTGGGACGCCCGCCTTTACACGCACATGAACTTTAATGGTGTCCCAGTTATAGTCCGTAGGGTTCAATACTGAGTTGGCCCACCATTTGCAGCTATAACAACTTCAAGCCTTCTGGGAATGTTGTAGGAGTGTCTATGGGAAAGTTTAATGATTCTTCCAGAAGCGCATTTGTGAGGTCAGGCACTGATGTTGGGCGAGAAGGCCTGGTTCGCAGTCTTCGCTTTAATTTTATCCCAAAGGTGTTAGGATGAGGTCAGGACTCTATGCAGGCCAGTCAGGACTCTGTGCAGGCCAGTCAAGTTCCTGCACTGGTGCGCAGTCATGTTTGAACAGGAAGGGGCCATCTCCAAACTGTTCCCATAAAGTTGGGAGCAAACATTTTCCAAAATGTCTTGGTATGCTGACACCTTAAGTGTTCCCCTCACTAGAACTAATGCCCTGTACACACGACCAGAGTTTCCATCCGAATAAACTCTGACGGGTTTTTCCAACGGAATTCCGTTCAAGCTGTCTTGCATACACACGCACACACCAAATTCCGACCGTCAAAAACGCGGTGACGTACAACACTACGGCGAGCCTAGAAAAATTAAGTTCAATGCTTCCGGGCATGCATCAAATTGTTTCAGAGCATGCATGTTTTTTTTCCGTTGAAAAACGAACATGTTTTCTTTCTAACTCCGTCAGAATTTCCAACGAAAAAGTCAGATAGGGCATACATACACAATCGGAATATCTGATGAAAAAAATCCGTTAGAGGCCAAGCCTAACCCCTGAAAAACAACCACACACCATAATTCCCCCTTCACCAAATGATGTGATCCAGTGCAGTGGCGTAACCAGAGTTATGGGCGCCCGGGGCAGAATTTGCCCGACCCGACCAGGCTCACTCTTCTCTACAGTCTCCAGCAGCAAGACAAGTAGTACACACGCAGCATGCCATTGCCTGCCCTGAGGGCCTAAGCAGTACAGACTCATGCGCTGTTAATGTTATAATCAAATTATTGTAGGCCGCAGCAGGAGGGGGCTTTTGGCAATGGCATCATCAGGACAGAGGCATGTTGTTACTGTAATGAGTCACTGACTGCGTGTGTACTACTTGTCTTGCTGCTGGAGACTGGAGAGGAGAGTGAGCCTGGTCGGGTCCAGTGGCATGGTGATGGCATTGGTGCCTGGTGGCAGCATGGTGGAGGTCTGAGTCTCCCCTCCTCTTTCCCCCAACTAGGTGCTGCTGGTGTGGTGGCGGTGCGGTGCCGAGTCAGTGACCTCAGTGTCAGTACTTGTATTGTGACAAATTTACTATTGTCACACAGACAGCTCACCTGCAAGTTTGCAACTTCAGGACTCCTGCTCCCAGACGAAGTCCACTGCACATCCGGACCGGCACTCAATTCTCAGTCAGTCAGGAGAAGATGCAGCAGTATCCAGAGAAGCGCGGGCGGGACTCCTCCAGGCCAGGGCAGCCTTTGTGCATGCGCCCGCGGCCCGCCCACGTTCATGGATTGGCCAGAGCACATGACCACATACGCCCAATCACAGGGCGGGCACCAGATCTGCCGCAAAATGGTGGCTCGGGACACACAGTATGACTCCATTGATTTTAAAAAAGTGACACGGTGACAGACGCCGGGATTTGGCCCCCCCCCCCCAATTTTTAGCCCTGTGCGACAGCCCCCCCTGCCCCCCCCCCGCTACGCTAGTGATCCAGTGCACAAAGCGAGGTCCATAAAGACATGGATGAGTAAGTCTGAGTGGAGAAACTTGATTGTCCTGCACAGAGCCCTGACCTCAACCCAATAGATCACCTTTTGGATGAATTAAAGCGGGGACTGCGAGACAGGCGTTTTCGTCCACATCAGTGCCTGACCTCACAAGTGCGCTTCTGAAAGAATGGTCTAACATTCCCATAGATACACTTCTAAAATATAGTGTATATCTATCTATCTATCTATCTATCTATCTATCTATCTATCTATCTATCTATCTATCTATCTATCTATCTATCTATATATCTATCTTTGTGTAGACATTTGCATAAGGTTTCTGCATATCATCAGTGTATACAGCATATCTTTACATCCATTTTCCTAGTAGACTAGCATGGCCTTCCAACAAGAAGGTCAGACTACTACTCAGCTGCTGCTCCACAATGGGTTCTGCTCTGTCATCTTCATCTGTGACATCAAGAGGCTGGGTGTCTCTTCTGAATTTTTGCAGGCCCTGGTAATGCAAGGTAATGCATAAGCATGGCTTTAAGTCTCCTGAAGACACAGTCGACTTCCAGATGATGTGGGGAAGTGATACATCATCCTTGCCTAGGCAAGAACCTAGGAAGTGTAGGGGAATTCCCCCAAAAAAGTAATAAAAACAAAATGTAAAAAAGAAATTAGCAATTTCGAGGAAGTAGAGGATGAGATTGTGGAAGGTGGCTGGTGAGGGTAAAGGTCAGTGATAAGGCTTTTTCCTAGGAAAGCCAAAATATTTTTGTCCTTAATACATCTATAAATAAAATAGGTAATTTATGTGTTTTAACATTTAATCACACCTATTAGTGAATAGCACTAATTACATAGATTAAATCTGCTTATTTTTATTATTGTAGACAGTAGGGTTATACAATTAGATGGATAAAATACATGTTTCTCCTGTAATTTGCTGGTTAACTCTAGCGTCTAAAAAATGTCATACGCTAGAGGGAGCCAAACACTGAAAGTGATCGCATATGACTCTGTAACGCTGTTCATCACAGTATTATACATGACTGTTATTGTCGCCAGTGACACATTGCTCCCCTCAGCCAGACAGTGAGATAAGAGGTGTCCAAGTGTGGAAAAGGTGAACAGCAATGTTTTAAATGTTTAGTTTAGTTACTTATAGGTTTTCAACTAACCAAGAATTCTGCTTTCAATGTGCTTCATGTATTACAAAAAGAAGGGAAAGAGTAAAGCTGTTGTTACATTTTATGTTTTATTTTATTTTTATTTTTTTATTATTATATCTGTGTTCACCTTACCGTGAATAAGTTTAACGTGGTAAAACCCATCCAAAGCTTTTTATTCTATTTGGAAAAGGGTAAGGAAGGGTTAGATGTGCTTTTGGGTTTTTATCACTTTGAAATGTAAATGAGGGTAAGTCTAAGATAGTCAGATAAAAGTTACCGTATATACTTGAGTATAAGCCGACCCGAGTATAAGCCGAGGTACCTAATTTTACCATTAAAAAATGGGGAAAAAAAAATTATTGACTCGAGTATAAGCCTAGGGTGAGAAATGCAGCAGCTACTGTAAGTGGAAAAGAGGGTCAACAACGCCCATTTGCACACCTCACTGTGCCCATTGCAACCTCACTGTGTGTAACGGCAATGGTAAACCGGAGTAAAACCACAACTGCGGATGGCAAGGATTTATGTGAGATTTCAGTACTGAGCCCCAGGCGTCACTCCCCACAAACAGGAGTTTAGACACATTACAACATGCGACTAAACCCTAGCGTTAAACAGATACGATTCAGGAGGACGTTCCAATGCACGACTGTATACAAGTGTTTATCAGTATTGGATCACAGATGTCACTCCAATCAGAGAACAGGAGTTTGGGGGTTCTCTACATCATATCACTTAAACATACAGCAGTGCATTAGGCCACTAAGGAAGTAGGCATGGATTACCATCAACCCTTAGCATACAAAAGTTAGAGCGAACATGTTCAGTAACTTAGGGCATTGGCCCTTTAACAAGTAAGAACTTATGTCAAGCACGTAGCAATTAAGAATGTTGTAATGACAATTAATAGTTGCATAGGAGAGGCACTTATAGCCAAGGGCGGACTGACCATTGGGGACTCATGCCACTAGGGAGCCCCATCAGGGTTGCCAGGCTCAATAAAACCAGGGACATTATGTAAAAATCTGTCCCTGATATGTCCAAAACCCACATGTTTTTGATGTGAAAAAACAGAGATTTTAGCTGCCCTGCCTCTGCACTGCCTCCTGGCATGGTGGCCATCTGTAAGCCCGGGGAGCCCCATATTCTTCTACTGCCTGGGGGCCCCATGAATTGTCAATCCGCCCCTGCTTATAGCTCAGCTAATTTGGGAGTGTAAGATACTAAACAGCCAACAGGCACAACAGTCAGTTTCACGCAGAATCTTAGTATTCACTAAGCCAGAGTTAAATACAGTACTTTATAACGGCTAGGGTTGTCCAGATACCGATACTAGTATCGGTATCGGGACCTATACCAAGTATTTGCGGGAGTACTTGTACTTGTGCAAATGCTCCCGATGCCTAAATAGAATACTTTTTTTGTATTTATCAACATGTTCTGTGAAAATTCTTTGCGTTTTTTACTACTGCGTGACAAGCAAATAAAACATTTTTATTCATTTTTACTCATTTTTATTCTTTTATAATGTCTTGAGTTAGAGTTCTTCATAATTCTAAAGAAAATATCCTTAGTCTGTATTGTGGTTTGAAAACTGTCACATGACATTTAAAAAAAGTATCGGTGAGTACATGAAAAAAAGTATCGGTACTTGTACTCGGTCCTAACAACCGGTCCTAACAACCCTAATAACGGCATTAAGTGAACAGGTAATTCTAAGGCCTCGTACATACGATCAAATTTGTCCGCTGAAACTGGTCCGACGGACCAGTTCAGCAGACAAATCCGATCGTGTGTACGGGCTAGCGGACATGTCTGACCGGCGGACACATTTTAAAGCATGCTTTAAAATTTGTCCGCCGAAGACATGTCTGTCGGATATGTCCGCTGGTTAGTGCACTAACCAGCGGACATATCTGCCTGCACAAGCGTCGAATGGATGCGACGCATGGGTGGAAGTTTTTTACTTCCTGGTGCGGTGACGTGGCGGCGTCAACGTCACCGCCACGTCACCGCGCTGTCTGCCGGCAGGGATTTTGATCCGATGGTGTGTACAAGCCATCAGACCAAAATCCAGGGGAGACATGTCTGCTGGAAATGGTCCGTCGGACAGTTTCAGGGGACATGTCCCTCCGTGTGTACGCGGTCTAAAGGAGTAGTTGTTACTTATCCATTTTGCAGGGATGAGTGTTTTTCCAGAGTATTGCAGGAGCAATGTGATTCTTCTATGGAGGGTGTCAGCAAGGAAGAACTCTTAGGTTGTCCGCAGCGATGGCAGCCTGGACGTTGTGAAGCTCCTTGCTAGCTGGCCATAATGTTGCTGTCTGTCTTGAAATTAAGTATGGGGAGCGTTGGTACCTTTATTGTAGCGTGGCCGACACGGCTGACAATAATAGAACAAAGTTTATTTTTAAGGTGAATGCCTTTATAGGCAGGGGACATGTGCAGTGCATAAGCACTGATACGAGCCGACGGTGAGGCGCACTTCCGCGTTCCAAGCTGGAACGCACGCGCCGCCTCACTGTGCCCATTGCAACCTCACTGTGCCCAACCTCACTGTGCCCAACCTCAATGTGCCCATCCTCACTGTGCCCAAGTGAGTGTACCTGAAATTATTGACATGCTGCAGGCATCTATTCATTGTTTCCCACCAATCACGGACATCCTCTTGTCCTAGGATGAAAGGATAGGAAACTGAGTCCGAGGATGAGAGAACGTTCGTGATAGGCGGAACTGTGTCTGCTGAGAAATGCCTATCACGGAAGTGTTAGCATACAAGGTTTGTATTATATGAGCAACATCTACTAAATGTCATTGCTGTGTGCCTATTACATTATATGATAACTAGATGGCAGTGTTACGTTTGCTAGTTCATGTTTTGTCTATGTACAAGAAGTAATAATAAAGTTCAGTTCCTGTTTCCACGACCTACAGCCTGTAATTTGTTTAGCTCCAAAAGTTTATGTCTAACAGGTTATGGGCCCAGAGCATGTTACAGAAGCCCAGGATATAATACAGATTACCCCTGGATATAGCCAGATACAGTGAGCTAGAGCAATTGAGTGCAGAAGACAGCAACAGAAAGACAAACAGCAGTAATGGCAGCTGCTATCCCCTCAGCAAAGTTTTCCATTGCAAATCTGACAAATCAGAACTACCAATCTTGGAAATTCAAGATGAAAATGCTGCTTATAAGAGAAGGTACGTGGAAATGCATAAATGAACAAAGACCTGCACAGCCCACAGAGGAGTGGTTAGACAGAGATCAGAAGGCGCAAAGCACAATCTCCCTGTGCATAGATGATGATCAAATCATACATATATGTAACTGTCAAACTGCTAAAGACATGTGGGAAGAGTTACAGAAAGCACATGAAAGAGTTAATCTCAGCAATAAACTGTATTTAATCAGAAAGCTCTATCAGACTAAGCTACAGAAAGACCAGGACATGCAGGACTATATAAGACAGACCTTAGAGATGGTGGAGAGGCTGCGAGGGATTGGAGAAGAGATGAAAGATTTCCATGTTGCAGCGCTATTATTAAGTGGACTTCCTGAAAGTTATGAGACACTTGTCACAGCACTAGATGCACGTCCAGATGATGATCTGACACTGGAATATGTTAAAGGCAAGCTTGTGGATGAATACAAAAACTGAAAGCATGAGTACTGTGAGTGTGTGTTTAGAGACGGCTTTAAAGACAAGATACAAAAATAAACAAAGTAACGTGCAGCTAGAAAAGCAGGAATGCTTTGTGTGCAAGAAACCAGGACATCTAAAAGCAGATTGTAGAATCTGGAAAGCTAGAATGCAAAAACAAAGTGCATTCCAACAAGCTAAGAATGTCATGATCCAAAAATTGTGTCACCACTGTGCAAGCATGGTGTGTGGACTCAGGCGCTACAAGTCACATGACAAATAACCAAAGTTTCTTCGCTTCTTCGCTCCGCTTGATGAAAGCAAAACAGAAGGGATAACTACAGCTAATGGACAACTCATGAAATCAGTGGGAATAGGAGATGGCTGTCTATACTGTCCTATCTCTCCAGATATCACTAAAAAGATCCATATGAGGAATGTTCTGTATGTGCCAGATCTTGAAAGCAACCTTTTGTCAGTAAAGAAACTCACTAACCAAGGCAATGTAGTCACATTTCAGGGTGACAGTTGTATCATAACAAAAGGGGATTGCTTGCTTGCAAAGGCTAAAATCATAGATGAACTATATCAGTTGAACTGCAGTGAAATGGTTAAAATAGCCAAAGAGGATAAACATTCAAACTGCATCCACACTTGGCACAGACGATTGGGGCACAGAAATTCTGATACAATAAAGAAAATAGTTGAGAATAACTATGCAAGTGGTATTAAGATTAATCCATGTGATCACACAATGATTTGTACCAGCTGTATTAAAGGAAAAATGGCAAGGACACCTTTTCCCAAGCAGACCAACAGCAAAGTTCAAAAACCTCTGGACTTAATAGATTCAGATCTTTGTGGTCCAATGAAAACTATGACTCCAGGAAAGAAAAAGTACTTCCTGACCTTCATTGATGAATACTCCAGATATACCACAGTATTTCTACTTCACAATAAGTATGAAGTGCCAGAGAAATTAGAAGAGTATCTCGCTCAAGTAAATAATATTTTTGGCAGAATGCCCAGAGTACTACGAACAGACAATGGCTCAGAATATACAAGTGGTAAAACACAAGCCATTCTCAGGAAGCATGGAATTATGTTCCAGACAACAGTTCCATATAACCCAGAGCAAAATGGAGTTGCAGAGAGAATGAACCGCACACTGTGTGAAAGTGGGAGGAGCATGCTATTTGATGCTGATATGCCAACTACATTCTGGGGAGAAGCTATCACAACTGCATGTTATCTTCAAAATCGTTTGCCGGGTAAAGCAACAACAAAAACTCCATATGAACTATGGAACAAAAGGAAACCAGATTTAAGACACATCAGAATTTTTGGAAGTAAAGCCTATGTACACATTCCAAAAGAAAAACGTACAAAATGGGATGCATGTGCAAAAGAAGGTGTACTTGTGGGGTACAGTGAATCTCAAAAAGGATACAGGATTTTACATCAAGACACGAACAAGGTAACAGTCAGCAGAAGTGTGATTATTGATGAAACCTCTATGTGCTCAAAGTTTGAACAACAGACACAAACTATTCAAACTGAGAAAGAATCAACATCAGTCACTCAAGAAAATAAGGAAAGTGATACAGAAATAGAAATTACTACAGAAGAATCAAAACCTGAATCTGAACCAGAAATACCTTCAGTCAGAAAATCAACCAGAATCAATAAAGGTGTTCCAGCTGAACGTTTATCTTACATAGATCGCAGAGCTGTTCAAACTGAACCAGGTTCATGGAAAGAGATGCAGAAACTGCCAATGCATGAGAAACAAGTATGGAATAAAGCCGCTGATGAAGAAATGACATCACTCGAAGATCTCCAGACATGGACACTTTCAGAGCTACCTCAAGGTAAACATACCATAGGATGTAAATGGGTTTTTAAAACCAAATGTAACTCTGAAGGGAAAGTCTGTCGGTACAAGGCAAGGCTGGTTGCTAAAGGTTACTCACAGAAGTTTGGTGAGGACTATGATGCTACTTTTGCTCCAGTTGCTAAACAAAGTACTTTCAGAACACTAATGACAGTGGCTGCCATGCGTACAATGATTGTGAAACATCACGATATTAAGACAGCTTTTCTTAATGGTGATATTGAAGAAGAAATTTACATGTCACAGCCAGAAGGATATTTGAAAAAGGGACAAGAGCATCTTGTCTGCAAGTTGAATAAATCTCTTTATGGCCTTAAACAATCAGCTCGAGCATGGAACCTGAAGATTAATCAAGTTCTACTAAATGAAGGATTTACAAGAAGCAAAGCTGATCCGTGCCTATACGCTAAACAAGTAGACACTGAGTGGATGTATCTGCTAATTTATGTTGATGACCTGATCATTGCTCACAAAAATAACAATGAAATTGTAAAATTAACAGGAGTACTCAACAAGCACTTTGAAACTAAAGACCTAGGTGAAGTGACATATTATCTTGGAATTGACATCCAGCGTGAGAAAGATGGAAGTTTCCTGTTGAATCAGAGCGCAAAAATTGAATCTATTCTTCAGCAATTCAACATGACAGAGGCGAAAGGAGCAAGCACACCTATGGACAGCCTATACAAAGTTAGAAGGAGAAGATGATCTTCTCACATCCAATGAACAATACAGACAAGCAGTGGGGGCACTTCTCTACATTGCAACCACTACACGTCCAGACATTGCAGCCAGCATGTCTCTTCTTTGCAGGCGAGTTGATAAACCACGTCTAAGAGATTGGAATGCGATCAAAAGAGTTATGAGATATCTGAAACAGACAAAAGACTTAAATTTGAAACTGTCAGCAAGTGGTGATTTAAACCTCGTGGGATATGTGGACTCCGATTGGGCAGGTGATCACAGCACACGCAAATCCACAAGTGGTTACTTATTAAAATTGGGAGACAGTCCTATATCATGGTCCAGCAAGAAACAGATGTCAGTGGCATTGTCCTCTACAGAAGCTGAATACATATCTGCAGCTTATGCCAGTCAAGAAGTTGTGTGGTTACAACAATTACTCAAGGATCTTGGAGAAGCAACATCAGAACCTACCGTCTTATTTGAGGATAATCAGGGTTGCATTAAGCTTGCAACAAGTGAGAAGATTAATGGAAGAACCAAGCACATCGATGTCAGACATCATTACATTCATGACTTAGTTGATCAGAAAGTGATTGAACTTGTGTATTGTGAATCGGAAAAAATTATTGCTGATGTTTTGACAAAACCACTAGCTAGAAACAGATTTGTTGATCTTAGATCAGAAATGGGATTGACATAGATAGTAGTTGTTGAGTGGGGGTGTTAGCATACAAGGTTTGTATTATATGAGCAACATCTACTAAATGTCATTGCTGTGTGCCTATTACATTATATGATCACTAGATGGCAGTGTTACGTTTGCTAGTTCATGTTTTGTCTATGTACAAGAAGTAATAATAAAGTTCAGTTCCTGTTTCCACGACCTACAGACTGTCTGCCTGTAATTTGTTTAGCTCCAAAAGTTTATGTCTAACAGGAAGGGACGCCCGCAGCCTGTCAATAATTTCAGGTACACTGACTCGAGTATAAGCCAAGGGGGGTATTTTAAGCCTTAAAAAAGGGCTGAAAAACTCGGTATATACTCGAGTATATACATTATTCATTTTCTAGGTTAAGTAGCTAACACATTTTAGGAGTTTTTGAAAAGTCACACTTTTTCAGTGCTTTGCATTCTAATAAATGTTGCATTTACAGCTTGATCTGGCTCCCTCCATGCCATCATCTTACTATTCAACATTATGGCAGTCTTTGAGCAGATGGGATGTGGTCAAATTTTCCAGTGGTCTCATGTCTTGAGATCTGCTACTGAGCGGTATATTACACTCACCCCCCTATAGTCTAACATTTACAGAACCTTCTGCTTTTAGAAACGTTTCCAAAACTTAAAGGGGGAAAAAAATGCCACCTGCAAGATAAAGGCATAATGAGCTAGTATGCATAGCATACTAGCTCATTATGTAATACTCACCTCAGATCGAAGCCCCCGCAGCCATCCTCGTTCGCCATTTAGGCGGCCGACATCTTTCCTGGGTGTTACTTTCGGGTATCGCGGCTCTGGTGCTGTGATTGGCCAGAGCCGCCAGTCATGGCACGGTGTCCTTTAGGAATGACATGATCGCCGTTGCTAAAGTGCGCCTGTGCCGTTGTCTACGGCGCATGCACTGTAGATATCGGCGCCTGTGGTTTTTGTAAATATCTCCTAAACCTGGGAGGTTTAGGAGATATTTCAAGCACCTACAGGTAAGCCTTAAATTAGGCTTACCTGTAAGTTAAAGTGGTTGCGAAGGGTTTACAACCACTTTAAAGCAAACATGTAAGCCTACCTTTCAGCAGTTTGGCATGCATATAATAGTATGGATAACAATCCCTCTGGTTAGTCTCCATACCTGCTTGGCCCAGGCTGCATCTGATGTCCGAGGTCTGTGGAACAAAAGGAACTTTGACCTGAGAGTGAGGCTTCGTACACACAACCGTTTTCCTCGACAAAATCCATCAAGAAACTTGGTGGCAGAGCTTTTTTGCCAAGGAAAAACGGTCGTGTGTATGTTTTTCGTCGAGAAAACTGTTGTGGTTCTCGACTTGAAAAAAAGAGAACAAGTTCTCCTTTTTCTTGTCGTGTTTCTCGTCGGGCTGGTTTACAACAAGAAACACGTTCGTGTGTATGCTTAGAAACCCGCGCATGCTCAGAATAAAGTATAAGACGGGAGCGCACCTTCGGTAAAAGTAGCGTTCGTAATAGAGATAGCACATTCGTCATGCTGTAACAGACTGTAGAGCGCAAATCTTCTCTTACCAAACTTTTTCTTAACACGCAGTAACATGAGATTAGCAAAAGGAGCCCCAAGGGTTGTTACAGTGGAATTGAACTTCCCCTTTATAGTGCCGTCGTACGTGTTGTAGGTCACCGCATTTGAGAGCGACGAGATTTTGTCTTGACAGTGTGTACGCAAAGAAAGCTTGACAATATTCTCGACAAGCCTGACAAGGAACTCATGGAGGAAAACAATGTTTCTTTTATGACTGGTTTCTCGGTTGTGTGTACGAGGCCTGAGAGTCCAAGACTTTCAGCCGCTAGATTGGTGCCTCTGAAAAATGTGTGTGTTCCTAGGAACATAATCTGGCTGGCCAATAGAGATCATAGCGCTGCATAGTCTGCAATTAACTGTCTGGTCTGCCACTGTATTTCTGATTAAGGCTGCTTGTATGTCTCCTCAAAAAAACAAAAATGTGTTAAGGCAAGGTCCATTAGCCTGTTTTATCTTCTTCACCTGCTAAGGAGGATGTCTGCACAAACTGGTTGTAATTATCTGGGCCAATGGATGCCACACCATCTACCCCCAAGACTTATTTGGGAACCCACATGACTGAAACTTCTGGGTGTGTACCTCAGGTTCATGAGGAAGGACAGGCCGAATCTTCCAAATAGACACAGAGCCTAATGGCCCGCACACACGATCCGAATATCGGCTGATGGATCATACGACTTTTTTCGCTTAATAATCGCAAGTAAAATAAAATAGGTTATTAAACTCACGAAAATTCTCGTACGACAGAAAAAAAAGATCGGAAGTGATGTCACGTGTTGTAATGTATTTGTATTGTATTGTCGGACGACGGCTGTACTGACTAAACGAAAATCGTACGATCTGACATCATATGAGAAAAATTTTCGTGCTTGTCTGATCGAAAAAAATCGGATGAACGGTCGTGATCGGCTCTCGAAAGTAGTGTACACACGATCCGAAAATCGTACAATTCATCATCGTACGAAAGTTTTCGTCCGATATTCGGATCGTGTGTACGGGCCATAAGGCTCCATATACACTGCTGCTGTTAAACGTACGTTCAGAGGCGGTTGGACACTTTTTTCAACTGCCCCTGAACTCATTCAGTGTTATCCTATGTGACCATGTACACAGTCTTGTTTACAGTCATTTTTAGGCAGTTGCTTTTAACAGCGTTTCTCTGAAAGCAAAAAAATTAGTTCAGACGCCGAAGATTCCGACATTTCAGACGCCAAATGCGGTACCGGCATTTAGCCACGTTTTCGTTTATAGGCGTTTTCCGTTTTGCTGCTGTCAACCAAATCCTATGAGGAGGGAGAAGGGGGCATTTTTTTTAGAAAAGCCTCTAAACGCAAACGCGGCAAACGCCACTAAACATGGCATTTTAATGTGGAAAAACAGTCGTTTTAAACGTGGGTTACTATCTGTTAAGTTTAATCATTTAGAAACAGTTGTAAAAACGTCCCATGTACATGGAACCTTAAGATCAATAGACCATCCATAAAGCCTGATATATGACTACTTAGGCCTGGGTTCGGAAAAGTCTGTGTATAAGGAATTGGAATTTTTAAATATATAGAATGTCTTGTTTAATTTTTAGTTTCTATTCTATAATTTTAAATTTCTATTTTATGTAATCATTTCAATACTGGACACTTCCGCCCCCTCATTTTGAGATTTCAGTGCTGTCACACTTTGAATGGTGATTACTCAGTCCTGCAACACTGTCACCAAATGAAAATGTAAAAAAAAATTTAAAAAAAATCACACACTGATGGTATTTATTTACCACTGTTCTTTTTTTTTGCTATATAAACTAAAAGAATACTGAAGTTTTTGAAAAAAAAAGTTTTTCTTAGTTTGTGCTAAAATGTTGAAAATACATCTTTCTTCATAAATTTAGGCCAGATTCTGCTACATTTCTTTGGTAACAAATAACCCAATTCAGTCTATATTATTTTAGTCTACAAACTATGGTATGTATATCTGAAATTAGATCGGTCCCGATGAACTGATTGCCTGTCTCACAGTACAAATACCCCCCAAATTAGCCCCTTTCGGAAAGCAGACAGTCCAAGGTATTTAGTAAGGGGCATGGTGAGTTTTTTTTAAGTTGTAACTTTTATTTGACCTTTTTTGGAATATGAAGAAATTAAATAATTTCTTTCACATTTTTTTTTTCTTTTACATACTGTAACCAGTACCACCAGACTGACACTGATCAGGATTTTTGTTTTCATAATGGCTTATTTTACTATGGTTGCCTATTACATTGATGATTACTGTTAAAAGTAATCCTTTTTATGAATAGAATTTATTCATGTGCTATTGTCTACAATCGTAATAGCTGTGATTGGCCACAGATATTACATGGTACATGGTACAGGTCCGCTGTGATTGGCCCTGCACCATGTGATCACTGTGACCAGTCACAGAGATCACAATAGTACACAATGGCTATGATGTGATTGGTCACAGCGATTACATGGTATCAGGGCTGGTGGAGAGCAGACAAATGACATTCACCCTGGATAGGGTAGCTTCCGCCCAGCCGTATTATTATATTAGGCTGGGAGGGAGGTGGGTAGTATATTTGGTTTATACAGATTTTTATGTAATATGAGAGAATCCTACAGTATGTATTGTCTTAACATAATTTTTGATGGTTGTTGAATAATATATATAGTATAATTTCTGCTTTTCAATTCAAAGTTTTTGATATAGATAGATAGGAAGTTAACGTAAAGTGGTATCTATGCTTCTTACTTCAGGGGTGTTTATTGTATTTACTTGTATTTATTGCATATATTTATGTGTCTTTTTTTATACATTAGTTAAAGATTAGTTACGAGGAACATCACTTTATAGTATTATAATTGTGAAGCGCTACCCCCTCAGGAGCCGCTGGATAGATTTTTGGGATCTACTCTCATTAATTTGTACACCCCCTTAAAGTGGCTCGAACCCTCCCTAGGCACACCAGGGCAGATGCAATAGTATTGTGTCCCCCACTTGGCTGGGGACACAATGACACATAAAAATATGCAATGCAACACAACAATATGGTTACCTTCTTATCTTGCGGCTCCAGGAGTAAACACACCTCACACAGTAAATATAGTTAGAACCCAATGGGTAACTTTACTTGGTATATGGTAAAGGGGTAGATCAAGATTGAACAATAGGTTAAACATACATAGACAAAGATATAATTGATGACAGAGCTCAAACTAAACCGGTAATATTCCTAGATATAAAAGTTGCTATTGGCAGTCTAAGCTTGCGAGCTCCCCCTAGTGGGTAGTCCTATAAAACACAAGTGCAAAAAGACACTGGCCAGGGGCGGATTCAAACAGCTTCAGAATGTTCCTACAAGATGAAGTCTCTGTTGATAACGTTGGTGCACTTATTTAAATTGGTAATCCAAAGTAGGGAGTTGAACTTGGTCAAAGGGGTATGAAGAACACAAATGCTCGTGGACCGATCGTCCAGTCAGCATCAATCAATCCCGCTAGTGCTAGTGTAACCATCCGACACTAGGCCTCTCTGCTTAAAACAACACGCAACACGTGGCTCCGTCTGATGGAGTACTGCTAACTTTATAAACTGAAGTATTATGAAGGTTGGGCAGGTGCCCTCTCACCCGAGCAGACTCAGTCCGTCTGAGGCCTTCACAGAAGAAAAACCTGCCACAGTCACAGCTCCGCAACACACGATCTCCGGATCGACAGCTCCCCACTGTTACGTTAGTTAGCTGTTGAGTTCCTCCGGTCTTTTGAAAGCATGAACTGCAGGCACTCAGTCTGGTTCCTCTCCGGATGATTGGTCTCTGGATGGATCCACTTCCAGGCTTTAGGCCTAGCTGCTTGGCTGTGGTTGCTCTCCCCTGTTCCGCAGAGGGGAGAACATAGATCCCAAGAGAGCAAAAAACAGCTCCTCCCTTTCTTTAAGTAACCTCCCCCATAAGGCCGTGCCGAGATGTCATGTGCTCCAGAAAGGCAAAGCATTGTGGGAAATGTAGTCTGTTCCTACAATTGTCAATGGAGTCCGTTTCTCCTGGTACTTCCAGTCCCACAATGCATTGCTGTTACAAAATACAACACATAAGTACGATACCACTGGAGCACTGGTGGGGATTCAGGTCTGCATCGCCAACAATAGTCAATGATGGCATGACCCAGCTACAATAGGAATGGTGTTTTGCCAGGAATGCCGTTTACAGTAACAATATGGTGCTTAGGGGCACGGTTTCCATTTGAGCGTTCCCCAGCTCAACAATTCTGGTGTTTGGTGGTTGAAATGAGACCGGAGATGCTGCTCGATAATGTGCATAATATATGTGATCGGTCATCATAGCAACGTATCAACAATGGCAGGCATATAAATAAACTGGAAAGACATCAGAACTCCCAGAACCCTCTAAAGAAGTCACATGGGCATAACACAACGTGTCAGGGCGGAATTAATGATGTCCTCATGCTGAACAAGGAAGTAAGGATTTTTGCCTAGCGCATGGTATTGAGCTAAACTCCTTAAGGGAAACGTGTATGTGATTTACCTGTGGTGCACCAGAATTGCGCACAGCTTCAGAATAATTATTGGAAATTTAAGAAAATCAAGAGGATGTGGTTCACATTTCAAATATAGGAATGTAAAAGACCATCTGGCATCCATTTGCCTCTTAAAGGGGAAAGCATACATTTGACCTTTTGAAAACATAGGTCAAATAATAAGGTGAGAGTTTGGTGTGATTCACATGGGAAGCCACAAGATAAATATTGGAGTGATGTGTGGTACAGTAAAGATTCACACACAAGAATGTTAATGGCTGTGGGTCTTTTATTAATTGTATCCACTGTTTGATATGTGCACATGGTGGCACTAGATATACAAATAGTACAGTTGTGCTCATAAGTTTACATACCCTGGCAAAATTTATGATTTTTTTGGCATTTTTCTAAGAATATGAATGACAACACAAAAACTTTTCTTTCCCTTATAGTTAGTGTTTGGCTGAAGCCGTTTATTATCAATCAACTGTGTTTATTCACCGCACGCAGATATACGCCTGCAAGATGGCACAGACAGGCAAAAGGACGTATATATACATATATGTACGTACCCTTAGAAGCGGCATTGTGGATGCGCTTGTGACACACTCGCGTGCCTGCCGCAAGCTCCGTGACTCCGACCACGGGTCCCACGGCACACCCGCGATCGTCACAGTGAGGAAGCATAGGGAATGCTGATGTAAACAAGCATTTCCCCAGTCTTCCTAGTGACAGGACAGTGATCACAGCTTCCTGTAATCGGAAGCGGTGATCACTGTTGTGTCACACACAGCCCATCCCCCCTACAGTTAGAAGCACTCCCTAGGGCACACTTAACCTCTTCAGTGCCACCTAGTAGTTAACCCCTTCACTGCCAGTGTCATTTTCACAGTAATCAGTGCATTTTTATAGCACTGATCCCTGTAAAAACTACAGTGGTCCCAAAAATGTGTCAAAAGTGTCCGATGTGTCCGCCATAATGTCGCAGTCACAATAAAAATCATAGATCGCTGCCATTACTAGTAAAAAAAAAAATTATAATAAAAATGCCATAATTCTATCCCCTATTTTGTAGATGCTATAACTTTTGCGCAAACCAATCAATATACGTTTATTTCAATTTTTTTACCAAATATATGTAAAAGAATATGTATCGGCCTAAACTGAGGAAAGAAAATTATATATTTTTTGGGAATATTTATTATAGCAAAAATGAAAAAATATTGAATTTTTTTCAAAATTGTCACTCTAGTTGATCGAATACCATCAAACAAAAGCTCTATTTGTGGGGAAAAAGAACGTCAATTTTGTTTGGGAGCCACGTCACATGACCGCGCAATTTGTCAGTTAAATCAACACAGTGCCAAATCGCAAAAAGTGGCCTGGTCTTTGGCCAGCAAAATGGTCCGGCGCTTAAGTGGTTAAATCATAATGAAAACAGAAACGACCCAAATGACCCTGATCAAAAGTTTACATACCCCAGTTCTTAATACCGTGTTTTTCTCCCTTTAATATCAATGACAGCTTGAAGTCTTTTGTGGTATTTGTAGATGAGGCTCTTTATCTTCTCAGATGGTAAAGCTGCCCATTCCTCTTGTCCTCCAGTTCCTGTAAATTCCTGGGCTGTCTTGTATGAACTGCACGTTTGAGATCTCCCCAGAGTGGCTCAATGATATTGAGGTAAGGAGACTGGTCTGATGAAACTAAAATTTTACTTTTTGGCCACCAAATAAAACGCTATGTCTGGCGCAAACCCAACACATCACATCACCCAAAAAACACCATGCCCACAGTGAAACATGGTGGTGGCAGCATCATGCTGTGGGGGTGTTTTTCAGCAGTCAGGACTGGGAAAATGGTCAGAGTTGAGGGAAAGATGGATGGTGCTAAATACAGGGATATTCTAGAGCAAAACCAGTACCACTCTGTGTGTGATTGGAGGCTAGGACAGAGGTTTACCTTCCACCAGGACAATGACCCCAAACACACTGCTAAAGCTGAGTGCTTTAAAGAGAAACATGTAAATGTGTTGGAATGGCCTAGTTAAAGCCCAGACCTCAATCCAATAGAATCTGTGGTTAGACTTAAAGATTGCTGTTCACAAGCGCAAACCATCCAACTTGATGGAGCAGTTTTGCAATGAGGAATGGGCAAAAATCCCAGTGGTAAGATGTGGCAAGCTCATAGAGACTTATCCAAAGCGACTTGAAGCTGTGATAGCTGCAAAAAGCGTCTCTACAATGTATTGACTTTCGGGGGGTGAATACTGAGGCCCAGATTCAGAGAGAATTGGATTCTCGTAGCGTATCAGAAATACACTACGCCGCCGTTTTTTACCTGGCTCTACGTGGAATCCAGGTAGATTTTGTCCAGTAAACGACGGCGGCGTAGTGTATTTCTCCCGTCGCAATCCATCTACACGAGTAGGGGGCGTGAAGGATTTAAAATAGGCGCGTTCCCGCGGCGATCGAACTGCGCATGCTCCGTTCGCAAATTTCCCGCCGTGCATTGCACGAAATCACGTCGTTACGTCATTCGTTGTTTGAGTAGCGTCGTTTACGGACATTTCTATTCCCGAACTAGTTACGCAAATAAAAAAAAAAAAAATTAAATTCGACGCGGGAACGACGGCCATACTTAACATGGGCTACGCACCGTTAGACCAGCAAAAAGCTGGTCTAACAGTACGTAAAAAAAAACAGACGTAAGCGATTGCGAAGACCGCTCGTATCTTCGTGGATCGCCGTAAAAACACATTTGCATATCCCGACGCATGAAAACGGCGCGAACTCCTCCCAGCGGCCGCAAAAATATCGCAGCGTAGATCCGAAGGCTTACGAAGACGTAAGCCTCTCGGATCGAAGCCCGAAGCCGCCGTATCATGGTTTGAGGATTCAAACTAGTGATACGGCGTGCAAAATTTGAAATGACTCCTGTCTAACACCAGTTAGACAGGCGTAATTGCTCTGTGAATCTGGGCCTTAGACTTCATGTTCTTACCATAAAAATATCTGATGCTAGGCCACTTTAATATAACTTGGTACAGGAAGAAAATGTGTTCTTTTAAAAGGTTGTACAGTAAAACCTTGGATTGAGAGTACCTTGGTTTGAGAATGTTTTGCAAGACAGGCTAATTTTTTTTTATAAACTTTTACTTGACACACAAGCGATGTCTTGATATACAAGTAGTGTCATGTCACAGCTGAGTATAAAAATGAAGAAATGCACCTCTAAATGTAGCAATATGGTGAATGAAGGTACATTTAGAAATTCACATGGTTAATAATTAAAATGGGCATATCCAAATATGCAGGGATACGAGGAAAAGCTGTCCACATAGACCATCCTCTGCACCTCCATCAACATCATCCCTTTTCGCTGCGCTCTACGAGTGCTTCAATCTTCGAAATCCAGATCGCTCTACTGCAGGATAGTCTTCCAGTTTACGATTGCAGACTGACAGCGGTGAGAGCTGGCAGTGTGGAGGATGGTCTGCCAAAACTGCCAACAAAAAAAATGTAATTTAACAGACTGCGCTATTTTCGGGTGCCGGCCACGTGCATTATGGGAAGCACCACGTCAATGCAATCACGAGATTGCAGACGCGGCGCTTCATTTGCAGGCTTTTGTCCTGCCTTACGGCGCTTTCCGATGTGCCAAGTAGCTTCCACCCGGCTATTACTACGGCCGGGCAGTTTGATTGACATCTGAGTTAGATGTCACTTCCTGTTTTCTCTCTCCCATTGTGCCTGAGAGAGAGAAAACCGGAAGTATGAGGAGGGACTCCTCCATGGCCGCTGCCAGTGAAAGAAGACACACCACACAGCAAGGAAAGTGCTGATGTGCTCCTGCATAGTAGTGACATCATTGCCGGGGCACTGTGTTTTGCTATCCAGGCCTCGTTTTGGTCCTAATGCACGGCCGTGTCTTTCCATCTGAGGCAGAGCGAGTTTTTAGTGAAACTACAGCGCGGACAGCCAGAAGCACTGGTGTCTATCCCCTCTCCCTCACTACCTGTTTGGAACCCTTCTCCTTGTTTGATGGACTATCCCTGTACTCCACCCGACTGAGATGTAAAAAAGACTGGACCACTGAAGGAGATCACGCTGCACCCAACCATCCCACTCCACTGGATCTGATGTGGTGCCTGCCCTACAGGATCTGCTGAGACTTGCAGTCCCATTCCATCTCTTCAGCCCAGCAAACAGATCTGAATGCAACTTCTCTTTCTTTAATGTGAATGGATATTGCTGTTTAATCAAATGACTTTTATGATATATACTCAGAGGCGCCCCTTTCCTTGTTCTTTTTCTAGCCTACTGTAACCTGCTTGTTTTCTTGGTGGCCGCCTTGACTGACCCATTGACACATATTTTGTTACGTGTGTATTAGGGATGAGCTTCATATTCGAGTCAAACTCATGTTCGACTCGAACATCGTATGTTCGATCGAGTGGCGTGTCACGGCCCATAATTCACTGCAGGTGGCTTTGGCCAATTATGGCTCAGGGGGTTTAGTACATACCCCAGACCTATATAATGCTGCATGGAAGTCGGCCTTGTTTAGTGTGTTGGTGGTTTACAGAGAGAGAGAGAATGTCATTTTTTGGAGTTAGATAGAGCAGGCAGGCAAGCAGGCATGTTAGAGTTACAGTGTGTAGAGCAGGGGTGTCCAAACTTTTTTCAAAGAGGGCCAGATTTGATAAAGTGAATATGCTTGAGGGCCAACCATTTTGCCTGACATTCTTTGAACCATTAAAATTTGATCTAAGTGTGTCCGAGCACTAATACACATCCCAACAAGAATTATCTTGCCTTTGTGGCTGTGTGTGGTGAAGAGATGAGCTTGGGCGTGTTAATTGGATATACCGTATTTATCAGCGTATAACATGCACAGGCTTATCATTGCCATGAATGCAGCCTCACCATTGCCATGAATGCAGCCTTACCATTGCAATCAATGCAGCCTTACCATTGCCATAAATGCAGCCTCACATGTGCCCTGAATGCAGCCCTACCATTGCTATCAGTGCAGCCTGAACGATGCCCATCTGCAGCCTCGGAGGGGACAGGGATGGGGAGGGACCAGTGCCGTCAGATTACAAACAGGAGAATTTCTTGTTTACTCGGTGGCCTCTTTAATATAAAGTCCCGCCTCCTATGATAAACAGAACAGTCATCCAATGGCATCCCAGGAAACAGGACTTCCTATTACAGACACCGCCGAGTAAACAGGAGATTCTCTTCATGTAATCTGATGGTGCACGTCCTGTCCCCTCCAAGGCAGCTCCGATAAATATGGTATATATCTTTTGCGGCCCCCAGTGCACAGGGCACATGTGAGGCTGCAATGGATATATATATCCAAATCCCCAGGGGGGCCATATTAAATCACCAGGGGGGCCGCAATTGGCCCCCGGGCCGGACTTTGGACATGCCTGGTGTAGAGGATATATATGCATCCCAGGTGTTGTATATATATTTATACACTGTATTGAGTTTAGCTAGATCTGCTCTTCCTAATTTACTGACAGGCAGGCAGGTGATTATGCTAGCTGCAGTATTTTCACGTGGTGTACTGTCTGTGTTCTCTGTACTGTGTGCACCTAACGCTACATCAATAGATTTGCTGGTGTTTATCATATTAATTCCTAAAGGCAGTAGAGCTGCACGATTCTGGGAAAAATGTGAATCACAATTCTTTTGCTTAGAATGAAGATCACGATTCTCTCACGATTCTCAAAGAAATGCATGGTGCTTTTGTTAGCATGCATTTTTGTGATTTTTATTTTATTTACACGCAGAGTATGTGCCTTGCTGCAGAACAGCCTATTAATTTGAGAATGAACTGCCTGCCACCCCTCAATAGCAGCGGCATTAAAAAATGTATTTAAAAAAAGGTCCATGCACTTTGGTGCTATTGAGGGGTGGCAGGCAGTTCATTCTCAAATTAATAGGCTGTTCTGCAGCAAGGCACATACTCTCATGCATCGCATAGATGTGAAGTTGAACCTTTAAAACACAGACAGGAGGCCGAGGGGCACCAAAAAAAAAACACATTTTCAAAAAATCATTTGTCATTGGGACAGAAAGTGAGGTGCAATCTTCTGAACAGATGCGCACAAACAGCAAAAAAAAAAAAATGTTACAAGGGTGATAACCCTTCTCTATGTTTTCCAAAAGGCTTAAAAAATAGATTTTTTGGCTGGAGCTACACTTTAAAAAAGTACCAGTTGAAAATTACAAACAGATTCTACTTAACAACAAACCTACAGTCCCTGTCTTGTTTGCACCGCCTGTATACTGCTGTTAAAAGTATATAGGGTCAAAGGGTCTGGTAATGACCTGGTGGGAGGGGGCGGGCAACCCATGCTATTTTTCTCAATGATTTTCATCCATATTGCAGACATTACATTAAAGCCACAAGCAGTTTTGAATGATTTTTTTCTTATAGTAACACCCAGCAGGTACGATATTTAAAGGATTTTTTTCCACTTTAAGCATTATTAAAATCACTGCTCCAGAAAAAACAACCGTTTTTAAAACTTTTCTTTCCATTAATACATGTTCCCTGGGGCAAGACCCGGGTTCTCTAACCCGTTTTACGACAATAACTTGCATATTAGCCTTTAAAATTAGCACTTTTGAATTAGAACGTTCAAATCCTATAGACTTCAATGGGATTCTAAATGTTTGAGCGAATGCTCGGTCCGTTCGAAGATTCTGGTGCGAACCGAACAGGGGGGTGTTTGGCTCATCCCTAGTGTGTATATACATGCATGCATATATACATCTTTATTTCTACCCTTGGACTATTGGGTACTACTTCATGGGGTATCTGTGCATTGTGTCTTTTTACTTGTTCCTGCGGGGGGGGGGGGGGGGATTTGATGGGACAGAGGCTGCATTTGATGGGACAGAGGCTGCATTTGATGGGACAGTGGCTGCATTTTATGGGAGAGGGGCTGCATTTGATGTGACACAGGACTTCATTTGATGTGACACAGAGCTGCATTTGATGTGACTGTGGGCACCTAATGTAAGGAGGGACTCCACTGGAGGCACCTGATGTAAGGAGGGACTCAGCTGGGGACACCTGATGGCGATGCTTAAAATAGCGGCGCTTTACCGCCGACGCCGCCCCTGCCCCAGTGTGAAAGGAGCCTTACTTCTTATGGGGAAATTTGCTTTGATATACGAGTGCTTTGGATCAGAAGCATATTTCCGGAACTAATTATCCTGGCAATTCAAGGTTTTACTGTATTTAAAAATGTTATGTTACAGGAACTAAGTTGTTCTTATAACTTTTACATTAGTTTTGCCTAATTTTGATGATCCCTAATTACAATGCAGTTTTAGGAACTGTTTCACCTCTAATAATGCACAGGAAAAAATTAACCACTAGAAAATTCACAAAGAGAGGCAAAGAAACCCCCTGAGCAATGTTAGCAGTAGAGTATTTATCTTTCTATAGCGCGCTACGGCGTATACAGTGCCTGCTGCCGAGAATGTGTTTATAGCACGACAGCATCGCGCTGATTCTCGGCGACAGGCTGCCGACATCTCGCACTCGCTGGAATAGTAAAAGCACATTCCAGCGAGTGCGTCATAGAAGCGACGGGGATCCGACGCGGATTCCCGCCAATTCTACACGTGGGCGGAGTTTGTTATGAATCCTGAGAAGGAAGTCCCCGCCGGATTTTAAATAAAAATCCGGCATGGGTTCCCCCCTCAGGAGCATAACGGGCCCTTAGGTCTGGTATGGGTTGTAAGGAGACCCCCCTACACCGAAAAAACGGCGTGGGGGTCCCCCCACAATCCATACCAGACCCGTATCCAAAGCACGCCGGCCGGCCGGTCAGGAGGGGAGTGGGGGGCGAGCGAGCGCCCCCCCCCTCCTGAGCCGTACCGGGCAGCATGCCCTCAACATGGGGGGGTCAGGTGCTCTGGGGCAGGGGGCGCACTGCAGCCCCCCACCCCAGAGCACCCTGTCCCCATTTTGATGAGGACAGGGCCCCTTCCCGACAACCCTGGCCGTTGGTTGTCGGGGTATGCGGGCGGGAGGCTTATCGGAATCTGGAAGTCCCCTTTAATAAGGGGGCCCCCAGATACCGGCCCCCCACCCTAAGTGAATGAGTATGGGGTACCCCTACCCCCCATTCACCTGCAAGAAAAGTGTAAACACAAATAAACCACACAGTGTATTGAAATATTTTATTAGTTGGCCGCCGGGGGGGGGTGTGTATGATCGCTTTTATAAAAGCACCCCCCTCCGGCGGGCTTCTGCGGGGGGGGTGGGTGCCGCTGTTCTTCACCGCCGTCTGGTTCTCTTCGGCCGCCGGGGGGGGGGGCGCTTTCATAAAAGCGCCCACCACCCGGCGGGCTTCCTTCGACATCTTCGGCGGCGGGGGGGGGTCTTCTCCCGCTCTCCGGGGTCTTCTCCGGCTCTCCGGGGGTCTTCTACGGCTCTCCGCGGCTCGCAGCGAGTTATATAGGCCTGTCTTGTGACGTCGCAGTCCCATCATGCTCCGGTAGGTAGCACGTGCTACCTACCGGAGCATGATGGGACTACGACGTCACAAGACAGGCCTATATAACTCGCTGTGAGCCGCGCGCCAGCCATAACAGCGGATTGAAGCGTCGCGTCAACATCTGGAGAAGAAGAAGAAGACGTCACAGAAGAGGGGACTCGCCGCCGCCAGTAATTGAGCTAACACACGAAGATAGCGGCGGCGAGTCCTGAAGAAGAAGAAGACCCCCGGAGAGCGGAGAAGACCCCTGGAGAGCCGTAGAAGACCCCCGGAGAGCCGGAGAAGACCCCGGAGAGCGGGAGAAGACCCCGGAGAGTGGGAGAAGACCCCCCTGCCACCGAAGATGTCGAAGGAAGCCCGCCGGGTGGTGGGCGCGTTTATCAAAGCGCCCCCCCGGCGGCGGAAGAGAACCAGACGGAGGTGAAGAACAGCGGCACCCACCCCCCCCTGCAGAAGCCCGCCGGAGGGGGGCGCTTTTATAAAAGCGATCATACACACCCCCCCCCCGGCGGCCAACTAATAAAATATTTCAATACACTGTGTGGTTTATTTGTGTTTACACTTTTCTTGCAGGTGAATGGGTAGGGGTACAATGTACCCCATACTCATTCACTTAGGGTGGGGGGCCGGTATCTGGGGGCCCCCTTATTAAAGGGGGCTTCCAGATTCCGATAAGCCTCCCGCCCGCATACCCCGACAACCAACGGCCAGGGTTGTCGGGAAGGGGCCCTGTCCTCATCAACATGGGGACAGGGTGCTCTGGGGTGGGGGGCTGCAGTGCGCCCCCTGCCCCAGAGCACCTGACCCCCCCATGTTGAGGGCATGCTGCCTGGTACGGCTCAGGAGGGGGGGGGCGCTCGCTCGCCCCCCACTCCCCTCCTGACCGGCCGGCCGGCGTGCTTTGGATACGGGTCTGGTATGGATTGTGGGGGGACCCCCACGCCGTTTTTTCGGCGTAGGAGGGTCTCCTTACAACCCATACCAGACCTAAGGGCCCGTTATGCTCCTGAGGGGGGAACCCATGCCGGATTTTTATTTAAAATCCGGCGGGGACTTCCTTCTCAGGATTCATAACAAACTCCGCCCACGTGTAGAATTGGCGGGAATCCGCGTCGGATCCCCGTCGCTTCTATGACGGCTTTGTCTCCATCGCGGCAAGCCAGCTCTGCGCTGGCTCCCGCGATGGGGCTCGCAAGTGCTCAATCTCGCCAAGAAAGGGAGCGAGATTGACACAATATCGCGGTCAACCACTGTAGCACGCACCCCCAACCTAGAAGGGAAATTTCAGGAAAAAAAATACTTAAAGTTTGAATGCCCCTCGGTGTCTTGCTTGGCGTCCATAGGCGGCCTTGTCCGGTCCGGCATCCGTCTGCGGCCTTGGTGGTGCCCTCCCCGCTTCTCCCGCGCTGTTTTTGAGCCGATCCCCGCTTCCCACGCTGTGTTTGGACGCTGCCGCCGACATATACCGAGCGCAGTACACTCGGGCAAGCTCGGCCACGCTCAGTTCCTCTCACATAAAGGCTAGGAGGCCTTGACTGTGAGCGGAGCCGAGCCTGGCGGGGATCGGCGTATATCGCGCACCCACGATTTTTCTCTGATTTTAAGGGGAAAAAACTGCGCGGTATATGATGATAAATACGGTATTTACCACCAGGAGAAAAAAAAATCCCGGTTTTAAAAGTGATTTGGATCAACATATTCTGTCCTCCTTTTATTTGTTAACAAATGACAAGCTCCAATAGCATCACAATTCATATATAAGAACGATACACTTTTGTTCTGTATTTGCATTATTATTTTCTAGGCTAGGGCACAACTGACCAGATACTTTGCTTTAGCTTTTAGGTTCTAATCAGCACCTCTCTGTGGTTGATGTACTAAAGGCAAATACACTGTGCACTTTGCAAAGGGCAGTTTCTCCAGAGCTTCGGAAATGAGGAGAACCTATGCTGACTTCCATGATCCAATCATGTGCAAGCAAAAAAGCAGATTTTGTTTTATTGTCCTTGCACGTGATTGGGTACTTTTAGCAATATGAAGCTTTACCTCATTCAGTAAGTTCTGGAGCAATTACAAGTGCACAGTCTATTTGCCTGTAATAAATCAACCCCTTAGCCTTCATGTCCGCGTTTCTTCATGAACTGTTTGCAAGGCATTTAGAAACAGTATAGTCAGTAAATAATAATCATCTTAATAAGGATGAGTGCTGTGGAGTCTGGCTGGCTGTTCTGTGCAACCAAAAGAGAACAGTGGGATATCTGGTAAAGATCTGCAGCATTGTAACTTATTGCCTGTGGTTAAAAGTCACACATTCATCCGGATTGTTAACAGATCCTAGGTCCAAATTTTGCAACTGTTCTTGCAAATGATGATAGCCATAAAAGTAATCAGAGAACACATTTAACATTTTCAATTTGAGCAGAACAGCTATGACCTCAAAACTATTTTAAGTTGTTGGTGGGCCTAGGGCAAAGTTAACCCCTTCACACCTAAGGGTAAAAAAACTCTAATGCCGCGTACACACGATCATTTTTCGGCATGAAAAAAAAAACATTGTTTTTCAGCATGTAGAAAAAACAAAGTTTTTCCAACTTCATTATTAAAAATGACATTTGCCCACACACCATCGTTTAAAAAAAATGATGAGCAAAGCGCGGTGACGTACAACACGTACGACGGCACTCTAAAGGAGAAGTTACATTCAAGTTCCCGTCTCATAAGTTGCTTCTGAGCATGCTCGGGTTTAAAACGTTGTTTTAGCCCACACACGATCATTTTTTACAACCCAAAAAACTTCATTTTTTAAAACGACGTTAAAAAATGCAGCATGCTCAAATATTTATTTTTGTCGTTTTTCAGAAGACGAAAAACGATGTGAAGCGTACACATCATCATTTTAAATTACGTTCTTAAAAACTTTGTTTTTTATCATGCCGAAAAATTATCGTGCCCATGCATTAAGTGCATGGGCACAATTTTGAAACTTTGAAATGTGTTAGTAAAACCGTACATATTATTAGTGTTGCTCACGAATATTCGCATTGCGAATATTCGCTACGAATATTGCATATTCGAGTATTCGCGAATAACTCGAATATTGCGGCGAATATTCGCTATGGCGAATATTCGTATTTTTCCTAATTTATTTTTAAAACAGATCACATCCTAGTGATCTCCATCGACGTCTAAAAGCATTGCTGGTATGATTAGAGACCCTGGGCCGAGTAGCTGATGCGACTCTTTTATGTTGCCGAAAATTCGCATTGCGAATTGTCGGCAACATAAAAGAATCGCATCAGCTACTCGGCCCTTCTTTTGCATCAGAGCCAATCAGAATAACTCGAATATTTGGCAAAAGGAATATTGCGCGATTTTCTTCTCCGCCCTTCTTTTGCATCAGAGCCAATCAGAATAACTCGAATATTCGGCAAAAGGAATATCGCGCAATATTCCTTTTGCCGAATATTCGAGTTATTCTGATTGGCTCTGATGCAAAAGAAGGGCGGAGAAGAAAATCGCGCAATAGGAATATTGCGCGATTATCTTCTCCGCCCTTCTTTTGCCCCCTTATTCTCCTTTCTTTTAGTTAGTGTTTAGTGCATATTAGTTTAGTAATACAGGAAATGATCTCCGTTTATGAGAATTTCGCAATCATTTTTGCATTAGCGAAATTTCGCATTAGCGAAATTTCGCAAAATCTTTTTTGGATAAAATATCACGAATATTCGCGAATATTCTTCTATATATTCGCGCAATATCACGAAATCGAATATGGCGTATTCCGCTCAACACTACATATTATCAGAACTACTTGCATCCAGGTGGATTATACTTTGGGTTTTTTTCAGGACAAGTTGGGCTTTCTTTTGGTGGTAAATGGTAATTGATATCTCCTGATTTATTTATTTTATTATCAAAGGAAAACTGGCCCATATAAATGTAGCTGTATAATTATTGCTACTACCTTCCACAAAAGAAAAACCCAAATTAAATTTTCCTGCCCCCGACGATCGCAGCAATACCACATATGTGTATGTTAGCTGTTGTTTGTACCCGTATTACAGCCCATAAAACAATAGTGGCCATTTTGCTTTTTTTTCTATCCTACCTAAAACACAATGGGGGTTATTTACTAAAGGCAAATCCACTTTGCACTACAAATGCACTGCAAGTGCACTTGGAAGTGCAGTCACTGTAGATCCAAGGGGGACGTGCAAGGAAAATCAAAAACAACATTTTTGCTTGCACATGATAGGAGGATAAAATCAGCAGAGCTTCCACTCATTTCAGATCTTCCCAAGTGCACTCTTCCATAGTGCAGAGTGGATTTGCCTTTAGTAAATCAACCCCATTTTGTCTCAGAAGTAAAGATGGGCAGAGGATCACTAATCTGTAAAAAGCTGTGTGTAAAAATTGTTGAACAATATCAGAATAATGTTCACCGTTCCATCCAAAAATACAAAGTAAAGCTCTATCATGAAAAGAAGAAGTTGTACCTGAACATACATTACACCTCTGTCCTCTCTGGACTAAAGCTAATTTTAAAATGGTCTGTTGCAAAGTGGAAAAAATTGGTGGTCAGACGAATTGAAATGTGACATTATTTTTGGCAACCATGGACAACACATCTCCCAGACTAAGAAGGAGAAGGACCTTTCTGGCTGGTTATCAATGCTCAGTTCAAAAGCCTGCATCTCTGATGGTATGGGGGTGAATAAATGCATATGGAATGGGCAGCTTACACATCTGGAAAGGCACCATCAATTCTGAAAGATTTATCCAGATTTTAGAGCAGAATATGCTCACATCCAGATGATGTATTTTTGAAGGAAGGCCTTGCATATTTCAGTAGGACAATGCTAAACCACAAACATCTATAACAACAGCATGGCTTGATAGTAGAAGAGTCTGGGTTCTTAACTGGCCTGCCTGCAGTCCAGAATTTTCACCGTGGAAAATATATGGCACATCTTGAAACAAAAAATACAAAAAAGAAGATCAAGGACTTTTGAGTAGATAGAATCCTAAATCAGGAAATAATGGAACAATACTCTTCTCCCAAAATTCCCAACTACTGGTCTGGTAAACTTGGCCCTGTTCCAGCTTTTTTTTAGATGTGTTGCTGCCATCAATTTAAAAACAGATTAAGCATTTGATATGCTTTATATTTCTACTGAAAATAAAATATGGGTTTATGAGATTTGTAAATCATTGTATTCTGTTTTTTATGTAGATGTTACACAGCATCTTAACTTTTTTTGGAATTAGGGTTGTACTTCTTTGACAATGTCTTAGGCTATGTTCACAGCAGGAGTCCGGTGCGTTCTCATTCACCGTTTTTAGGTCCGATTTCAGACCGAATTTTGGGCTGAATTCGGACCTGAAACAACCAAAAGACACAGAGGGCTGCTGTGCAATACGCACCAGAGCCCCTGTGGCACACTCGTGCCTTTCCTTCAGAGCCGTGCCGTTAACAGCGAGTGATGTCATTGCGGCCTGGCCAATTAGATAGCCGAAGACCACAAACCCAGAGAGAAGACCGGGTGAAGATGAAAATTAGCGCTTGGCTAAAATGCGTAGAAGGACTCAGGCCTTGAAAGACTCATGGGTTCAAATCCCACAAAAGCTTGCATTGTACTCAGCAGCATATGCTGAAAATAGGCAAATGCCAATTAGCCAATGCGCATTGGTCGATTCCATAATTTTAACTCTTCAAATGCATGCAATGGTATATACACATACACAGACCTACATAATAGTGCAGTATTATTAAAGAGTGAACATAAATAATTACTGCTTCATAGTCTCAAAAAAAAAATATTTTAACATGAAAGTAAAAACATGTTACCATTGCATGCATTTGAAGAGTTAAAATTATGGAATCGACCAATGCGCACCCCGAAATGTTCAAATCCTTCTGTGTAGAGTGGGTTACAAGGCATAGTGGGTGTAATGTAAGGTAGATTCATGGATGTCAGACCCTTCTTGAATGCAAAGAGATTTTTTTCCTCTTGAACAGAACAGTGGAAGAGAGGGTTTAGGGCCAGGACACCCTTTAGTAGTTGCAATGTTAATTAGCAGACGCCAAGATTTCTATAGGTAAACAGCCATGCATGGAAAGGCATCCAGCAAGACACCACATCTGCATGTGTAGGATTGCTGTCTTTTATGGCACAGTCTTATAACAGCGTCTATTTACAAGTTGTAATGAACTTCTGTACTTCCTCTACAATAAGGTGACCAAATTTTTAAAATGAAAGCCGGGTAAATATTTTTTCTTTACTAATAATGGCAACAATCAGCGACTCTCTGCCCGTTCCTGTTACCGCCCACCTCAAAGCCTCTTAAGTCTTACTCTTCGGGCCCCGGCTACTACTGCATGTGGAGCAGAGGTAGATCAGGGAAGGCAAGGAGATAGGCAGGAGGCTGGCCAGGATTTGAGCCAAGGCAGAAGAACATGCGAACAAAGCTGAATGGGCATGCGCCCGAAACGGAAGAAATATTCCCTCCGCTCCAACCAGCACATGATAAGGGGCACAGATTATGGGAAAAATACAACTCCCCCTATGCTAGGAGCCACGGCGGAGCGGGGGTGTGCAAATCTAATTTTTTTAATTTTAATTCTGCACTGTCTTTGAAATTGCCCCTGCCCCCTATTAAATCCAATCTGGGGACAAAACCAGGGACAGACTTGGTCCGGGGACAGTGTCCTCAATCAGGGGACTGTCTCCTGAAACTGGGGATGTCTGGTCACCCTACTCTATAATCACTGCTTGTAGATCTTCACTCCACTGAGCTCCCAGTCTCTCTCACTAGACTTGCTGATCCACTGCCATTGGATATCCCGAGCTCTTCCAACCTTCTCACAAAGTATCTTCCTCAACCCCACTGGTCTGCTCGGTCCCTAGCTTGGCACACAAAGCTGCTCTGCAAGCGTCACCTCCGCTGACTGGGTCCCTAGCTTGGCACTCACAGAAACTCCTCAAACTTCACCCCACTGGCCTGCTCGGTTCCTAGCTTGGCACACAAGGCTGCTCTGCAAGCGTCACCTCCGCTGGCTGGGTCCTTGGCTTGACACCTGCTGAAGTTTCCCAATTCTTCACCATCCCCAGTTGGTGAGACTAGTGCTCCGGTACTTGCTTCAGCTAATCACTGTGGTCCCAGGTAATAAAGTGAATGGTCCCTTAGTGGTGACAGCTTCCTTTCTACCTTCGACCACAACAGGTTCTCCGCCCAACAGGACCATCACTAATGGTTGGACTGCAAGCAGCCCCAACCCTATGCTACTCTCTTACTTCTAGATAGGCCCTCAGACAGACTAAAATTATATGTGTTCGCATATGTATAACATATACTGCTGCGCTGACCCCATATAAAAGTTCATTAATACTGTGAATAATATGCTTAAATCAAATGCATAGAAAATTTAAATATATAAAATATAAAACACCAATCAAAACGTCAAAGAATATATACTCCAAAAAAGTGTGATCCTCAATGTGCAGTCTCAATCAATAGTCCAATATATAATGCAATGTGCACATGCACAAAAAATCCCAATATCTCAGACTTCCAAAAATGTTCAAAAATATTTCAGATTTTCCAAGAAATGGTGCCTTGTGTTTCTTGCCAATAAATTCTGTGACTTTTCACCCTTATTTAGTGTCACCACCACCTCTAATATGTTATTTGCTCTCCAGATCAGGGAAAAAATACAGCATGTAATCATATCCCGGTATGCGTCTCCTCAGATTTCTAGCAGTGGTCCCATTTGACTCCGGTACTTGTATCAGACCTAGTGTATGGTAAAAAGCATTTCTCTCATCCGTATCGGCTGCCAATAAGACCTCCTTGCTCCCAAAAGAAAAGACCTCATATGGTGTAGTATGTATATAAAAGGCAGTTTATTTTATAAATATTAAAATGTGCACTCACATGTTAAAGTGCCCAACCGACACTAGTTTGTCCAGCGTTACTGCTCAATCTCTCCTCGGCGTGCATTCCACGCCTCGGTTGTGATGCGAATCAGTGTGCGGAAGTGCCCTGGAGGAGGCGTGTGACGTATTTCCGTCTACGAAGAAAAATTACCCGCGCGTACATGCGAAACGCGTAGAGGCCTATGGGTAATTTGTCTTACGTCACACGCCTCCTCCTGGGCTCTGAAGCCCACACACGATTGTTTTTAATGACATTAAAAAAAAAACGTAATTTTTTAGAACCCGAAAAACGGTCGTGTGTACACGGCATTACTCCAAGGTCTCATTCCCATTCACTAATTGGTGAAAGCCTAGGACAAGCCTATATCTGCATCCAGGAATCACAGGCGTTCACATACAAATCAATGACAGGCTACAGCTGTACTCCAGAAACCACACGTCCAAGCAGACAGCTTACACCTAGGGTAACTCATCTGTCTCTGTATGCAAGTAAACACTGGGCAGAAAATTCAAATGGTAACTGCAGTTAATTAGATGCAGTCACTGTTTAGGTAATCTGACAGTGGTGTTAGCAGCTGCTGCCAGAATGCAATAGCCAGCAGCTGGAATTCCTCCATCCAGGCTGTATAGTATGGATGGGGGGGGGGGGGGGATCTATTAATTTCTTCGGTTCTGCCTGGGGTTTCTATTTAATGCGTATAGCCAGCTCGAGTGGAACTGTGTGTCTGCTTTAAACACTGAACTTGATGTCCTAAACAAAAAAACATGCAGAAGTTCCACTCCCAGTACTGGAATATTTATCTCATCTCATTGTTCGTCCCTTAGAAAACACAGTTTTGAGTTAATGACAGAAAACGTGCAATGCTCTGTTATTATGGGACCAGAAGCTGGCAACATACTTTTTCTGTATATGACTTCCAAATTAAGAGTAGGGGGGGGGGGACAGGGGGTGTTGATCGTTTTTATATGGTAAACACTCATCTGCTCTCTCGATCTGTTAATGTTTAATGAGCTGTCTGCACAGTATGACAATGAACATCTCGTACAACAAACACCACTCAACCCGCGGAGGAAACACGCAGCGTGGCTCATCTTCCCCCATCAGGGAGCAATATAAACATGGAAAAGTTGGACCAAAGCTCAGAAGTGTATTACTAGCAATGTAAATGGTAATAACACGTTCTTACTCACACAGAGATTAAAGACACACATGTGTAGTACTGAAGCACGCTGATTGTTAAAGAAAGTGACTTATGTTTAATCCCGTGCTTTGGTGGAGGATTTTATGAATGCCATTTATCATAGCTGGAAGACCTGGGACCCAAACACCAGGGTATGAATGGTGTATAGGAGTCTGGTCAGTGTTGAGTTGTGTTTGACACATCTTTAGAGGATCAGTGCTAAGCTGCTTAAAATATGCATATACTGTATTTGCCGGCGCATAAGAGGACCTTTTATACCTAAAAATTTGACATAAAAATCGGTCACGGAGCTTTGGACCGGGTCGCGGGCGTGCGCCCGCAACCCACGGCTGGGCACTTAAAGAGGACGTACCTGTACGTGCTTGTGCCCAGCCATGCCATTTTGCTGACGTATATGTGCAGGAGGCGGTCTTTAAGTGGTTAAAGTTTAACTTGTTTCTAAATGTTGGTTGATTTGAAATTGATACAAGCTCATATATATCTTATTGACTTGCACATTGGTGCATTAAGCACCCACACACAGCTCCCAAGAACACCCTGCAGGCATAGGAATACCGTATTTGCCGGCGTATAAGGCAACTGGGCGTATAAGACGACCCCCTAATTTTCCAGCTAAAATGTTGGTTTTGTGATATACTCGCCATATAAGACGACCCCTCACTGTGCCATTGCCTCACCTCACTGTGCTATTGCCTCACCATTGCCTCGCCTCACCTCACTGTGCCTCACCTCACCGTGCCATTGCCTCACTGTGCCTTTGCCTCACTGTGCCATTGCCTCACCGTGCCATTGCCTCACCTCAGCATGCCATTGCCTCACTGTGCCATTGCCTCACCTCACATCGCCGATCTTCATTACTTGCCTGGCAGAGTGACTCTTTTAAAAGCCGTGCCTCCCCCTAGTGCTGTTTCGTGAGGACGTCCGTGATAGGCGGAACACTAAACACTGAACACAGGCTCTGCTAGGAAACTGAGTGTTCCGCCTATCACGGAACAGCACGAGGAAGAGGCGTGGCTTTTAAAAAATTGGCGCCTGCAGTCTGAGTCACTCTGCCAGGCAAGTAATGAAGATCGGCGATGTGAGGTGAGGCAATGGCACGGTGAGGCAATGGCACAGTGAGGTGAGGTGAGGCGAGGCAATGGTGAGGCAATGGCACAGTGAGGTAAGGCAATGGCACAGTGAGGTGAGGTGAGGCAATGGCACAGTGAGGTCAGGCAAGGCACAGTGAGGTGAGGCAATGGCACAGTGAGGTGAGGCAATGGCACAGTGAGGTGAGGCAATGGCACAGTGAGGTGAGGCAATGGCACAGTGAGGTAAGGCAATGGCACAGTGAGGTGAGGCAATGGCACAGTGAGGTGAGGCAATGGCACAGTGAGGTGAGGCAATGGCACAGTGAGGTGAGGCAATGGCACAGTGAGGTAAGGCAATGGCACAGTGAGGTGAGGCAATGGCACAGTGAGGTGAGGCAATGGCACAGTGAGGTGAGGCAATGGCACAGTGAGGGGTCGTCTTATACAGCGAGTATATCCCAAAACCAAAATTTTAGCTGGAAAATTAGGGGGTCGTCTTATACGCCCAATGCAATGCAATAAAACTATGCCCTATTTTGTAAAAGCTATACATTTTGCGCAAACCAATCTATAAACCCTTTTTGCAATTTTTTTTTTTACCAAAAATAAGTAGAAGAATACTGTACGTATCGGCCTAAACTGAGGAAAAACATTTGTTATATATATATTTGGGGGATATTTATTATAGCAAAAAGTAATTTTTTTTTATTTTTTTTCAAAATTGTCACTCTATTTTTGTTTATAGCGCAAAAAATAAAAACCGCAGAGGTGATCAAATACCATCAAAAGAAAGCTCTATTTGTGGGGAAAAAAGGACGTCAATTTTGTTTGGAAGCCACGTCGCACGACTGCGCAATTGTCAGTTAAAGCGACGCAGTGCCAAATCGCAAAAACTGACCAGGTCCTTTAGCTGCCTAAAGGTCCGGGTCTTAAGTGGTTATAGTGGAGTTTAACCCAAAAGTGGAACTTCCGCTTTAAGTACTCCTTGTCTCCTTACATGCCTTATTTGGCATGTCATTTTTTTTTGGGGGGGGGGGGCTTCGTTAGGAGTGGGACTTCCTGTCCCACTTCCTCTTTCTGCCTACGGGCCACCTAGACGACTTATCTCCACCTAGGCAGCCCATCCCTCTAGGGCGATCTCCTGGGACATGTGACAGGTCCCAGAAGATCGGCTGTCCACTCCGAGAGCGCCGTGCAACTCGCGCATGCGCAGTGCGTGCCCGGGACATGAAGCCGAAAGCTGTCACGGCCTGGTGCCCAGGGTGGCAATGGAGGCATCGGGGGAGAGGAGCAGCCTCCAGGCAGCCGCATCAGTGGATCGTGGAACAGGTAATTGTCTGTTTATCAAAAGTCAGCAGCTACACTTTTTGTAGCTGCTGACTTTTAATAAACATAAGAAGCCTGGAACTCCGCTTTAAAGCTGAAGCCTTGGCTAAGCAATGCCTCTGTGCAGGAGCTTCCGGTAATAAAGACCAGTCACTGCTGCTCTCTCTCCTTGTGCAGAATGACTGGCCTTGTATGTAGAGTTTATTTCTCTGCAGGCAGCTTGTATTGAGTGGATCTACTAGGTGCCTCCAAAACCTCTGCTCTTTACACATGTACATCATAGACCCATGAACAGTTTAACCACATCAGCCCCGTAAGATTTGGCTGCTCAATGACCAGGCCATTTTTTGCGATACGGCACTGCATCGCTTTAACTGACATTGTACCCAAACAAAGTTTTTTACCCACAAATATAGGTTTCTTTTTGTGGTATTTGATCACCTCAGCAGTTTTAAAAAAAAATTGGGCTATAAACAAAGAGAGAGAAATTTTGAAAAAAAAACCACATTTTGTAGTTTTTGCTATAATAAATATCCCAATCTTTTTCCTTAGTTTAGGCCGATATGTAGTCTTTTTTACTAGTAAAGGCAGCGCACTGCGACATTATGGCGGACAGATCGGACACTTTGACACATTTTTGGGACCATTGACAATTATACAGCGAACAGTGCTAGAAAAATGCACTGATAACTGTGTAAATGTCACTGGCAGGGAAGGAGTTAACACTAGGGGGCGATCAGAGGGTTAAATGTGTTCCCTAGTGTGTGTTAAAACTGTAGGGTGATGGGACTGACTAGAGGAAATGACAGATCGCTGTTGCTAGCTAGTAGGAACGCACAATCTGCCTCTCCTCTCCTCACAGATCAATGATTTGTGTGTTTACACATACATGTCCCAGTTCTGGCTCTCGTGCCCGCGATCGCACGTGGCCGCCGGTCATTACGAGCGCTGGCCTATCGCATTGGCTACTCCGCAGTTAAGCAAGTGCACGCCTCTGTCCGCAAGCGCCCGCCTGCTATCCCACTTAAAGGAGCCAACGTACAGCTACAACTGTTCACAGGATCATGCTGACCTGCCGCAGTATAATGACGGCAGCTGGTCGGCAAGTGGTTAAATCCTGCTTTACATGTATGACAGCAGTTTACCGTTTGCAAATGTTGAACACTACTGGCAGTGTTGATTGCCACTTTAAACAAGCTGGTAGCAGGCTTCAGAAGTTCTTGAAGCTTGTTGAAAGCCTGCTGAAGCCTGCTAGAAGCTTGTCTAAAGTGGCAATCAACACATCCAACACGTCCATCCATCTGTGTTCAACCCTTATGAACTGACGTTGAATAGTACTTTAAAAGCTTCAACAAAGCTTGCTGTTCACCAGTGGTGGCCGCTTCATTAAGGGCGCTGCCCCCTAATCCATGCGCCGGCCCGTAATCTTCATGCAGGGCGCTGGATGCATAGATTTCAATGGAGGTTTTTTTTAAGCACATGATTAGAGCCTGAGGCTCTAATTGGCTTCAACAAGGGTAGACCAGTTGTGTGACAGTAACAAATTAATATTCACTATTGTGTTCCTGCTTCTCCACCCAGGCCAATCAGGAAGCGGGTCTTAAGACCCAATTGGCCAAGTGGAGAAACGACCATATTGGCTGGGAGCAGAAGCAGGGGGAAAGCCACAGAGGAGGAGGAAATGCATGGGGAGGCCGCCAAAGCTGCGGAGACTGGTGGGTGGACGGGCGAGCTATGGGGTGGTTGTTTGCCAATTGACCGAGCAACAGGGAGGGGTTTGATCGATCGACCACCTAAACAGGGGGGGAGTCGGATGGTTTGTTTGTTGCCCCCCCCCCCCCTAAATCTGGAGCACCAGCTGGCACTGCTGTTCACACTGCTTTTATACAAGCTGAAGCCCATGTCATACGGGCCTTATATAGAGTGAACAAATCTTCCAAATGGCTGATTGGAGAGGATTCCACTCACTTTCTGTTTTGGCTATGGGACGGGAAGTGAAGGGAAATTTCCCTAATAGGTTAATTGTTTGCTACCTATTTCCCAACACCCTCCCTTACTCTATCTACAATAATAAAAAATAAAAAAAGTTTTTCCTTTAGTTATACTTTAGCTTTGTTTACAAAAAGGCATATTACATGGTCTATTTATATATAAAAAAAAAATACATAGCCATCCATACAGTGAAATTGAATGCCATTCATGCCAGTGCATTTGTTTCTGGATCAAAAAACACATTGACAGTAGGTAACATGGGATTCCAATGGCAAAGTTCACATCACTGCAGTGCATTCCAGTACAGTCAACAAAAGAAGCAAAAAAAAATTCTGCACAGAACTGCACTGGAATGTGTCCGAATGCATAAAAAATGCATCTAAAGGCATAAAAAACGCATTGAAACACATTACAGCGGTAAAAAAAATAACTGGAACTCATTGAACTGGACTGGATTGCACTGGAACGCATTGTAAATGCATCACAAACATGCATGCAAAAAAGCATCTGGAATGTTTTTTAGTCCTGTGAACCTGCCCCTATGATTTATTCTTTTCTAAATTAATCCTTCATTAGTTAAATACCATAAATACCACATTATGGCCAATAGATGGCACCGAGGAGCATAAGATATAAATATGTATTTGTAGCAGGAAGTACAATAATAACACTAGAGGGAATTAAATAAATATAACTAGTAGTTTACTACTGTTCATAATAAAAGGCAATTGTATTTGATACATTCTTTTCCTCAGTTTATACAAATAAAAAGGTGGGGTAAAATAAACAAGACATTCATGTTGATAACATTATATTGAATGCACCCTTGTGGCTGTCAAAAACCAGTGTTCAGAAAAGACTAGAACAACTTAAAGTGGATGTCCCCCTGAAAAAAAATATTAAAAGCCAGCAGCTACAAATACTGCAGCTGCTGACTTTTAATATTAGGAAAAAACAAAAAAATCCCCCCTAAGGGAGAAAAACACTGCGCTAACGTGAATAAGTGAAAAAATGTTGAAAATATATTGAATATACAAGCTGCCAGTACCAATTACTTAAACCAAAGCAATACACGAAAATACAAAAAACTATAGGTACAGCGCTAGACATAAATGATAATGAAAGGTAATACTAATTGAATGTAAAATAACTTATAAATAAGGTGAGAATAATGTGATTATAGGAAGTGAGATTCAAAAGTGATCCAATAGATATAGTCCATAATTTGTGAAACTAAACATAATATCTTCTTCCACCAAACGACACCCAGTGAATAAGGTTGGCTCCTTACCACAAAGATAGACCGGTCAGATGAACCTAGGGATAATTAAAGTCTTCCCAGACAGACCTCTCCAGAGCAACAGACAGAACATATGATGGTTCCACGGCGTTGTTTGAACAAGGTATAGGGATGTTTTCAAAGGCTCATGGGAGAGAAAACAAAAAGACCCATGGTGTAGTACGTAAAGATAACGGGTTTATTGAACAAAAAATTAAATGAAAATGCACTCACACTTTAGTTGTAAATACAGCGCGAAATAGTAATGCAAGATTGCGGCGTCTCCTCTGCTCCGTGCTAGTGTGTTAGGGCTCCGTGCTGTGTAATCCGTATCTGGTGGAAGTGATGACGCACCACTGCTTAGGCCACACCTACGTGTTTCGTCATCAAAAGACGTCGTCGGGGATTGGCTGGAATATTTATTGGAATTATTATTTTAATATTAGGACACTTACCTGTCCTGAAGTCCAGCGGCGTCCGCAGCAGAGGACGAGCGATCACTCGTCACCCTGCTGCTCCCCCCTCCATCCACGGTGAGGGAACCAGGAAGTGAAGCGCTCCGGCTTCACTGCCCGGTTCCCTACGGCGCATGCGCGAGTCGCGCTGTGCCCGTCGATTGGCTCCCGCTGTGTGTTGGGAGCCGAGTGTTCCCAGCACACAACGGGGGACAGACGGGATGTGGAAAAAAATCGTCTTTTGTCCGAGACGTGTGGCCGGAAGTGGGTGCAAATACCTGTCTTTAGACAGGTATCTGCACCCCCCTCCCCCTGAAAGGTGTCAAATGTGACACCGGAGGGGGGGAGGGTCCGATCAGCGGAAGTTCACTTTAGGGTGGAGCTCCGCTTTAAAGTATTAAACTCAAAAGAGAATATTCCTTTTTTTTTCTTTCTTTCTTTCTCTCCCTTTCTTTCTTTCTTTCTTTCTTTCTCTCCCTTTCTTTCTTTCTCTCCCTTTCTTTCTTTCTTTCTTTCTTTCTCTCCCTTTCTTTCTTTCTTTCTTTCTCTTTCTTTCTTTCTTTCTTTCTTTCTTTCTTTCTTTCTTTCTTTCTTTCTTTCTTTCTTTCTTTCTTTCTCCATGCTTGGAACTGTCCCTGCATTTAAAAGTACTCGCGGCTATAATGAATTGTCGGCTTACAAAAAGGTTCCTGCACGACTTTGGGAGCGGCTCGGGGCGACCTGCATTGACTTCTATACAGAAGTCGTTTTGCTGGTCGCCTCTGAAGTTGTCCTCAGGAGTCGTGCCGCGGGAGTGTGAACCGGCTCTTAGCAAAACATGTTTGAATAGGTATAAAAAGTTATTATAAATATTTTTTTGCCTTTTTTTATAAGTGACCCCATACCCTCTGTTCTCAGCTTCTTAAGAGCAGGAGGAGGGCAAGCAGCAACACACTGCACTTCACAGAGAATGGCTGTTTAGTGGGGGCATGTCAGGACAAGTCTGATCATTGAAGGAGAGCACACAAAGTTCACAGCAAAGCTAAATAACTGATCATGCAGTGTTCTCCTGCTTAGTGTGGTCAGTTATGAATAGGAAAGCAGAGGGACTGGCAGGGATACCAGGGATTTCCCATAAAGGAACAGGATACGTTCTCATACAAGTACATAATACAGCAGGCACATATCAGAAGAATGAAGTTTTGGGGGGGGGGGTAACAAATACTCTAACCACTTCCAGACCAGGCCTTTTCTGGCACTCTTTGTTTACATGTAACAAACAGTATTTTTTACTAGAAAATTGCTTAGAACCCACAAACATTTATATATATATATATATATATATATATATATATATATATATATATATATATATATATATATATATATAAAAGCAGAGGCCATAGAGAATAAATTAGTGGGTTTTGCAATTTTTTTTATCTCACAGGGTATTTACACAGCGTTTGAGCGCTTTTAGACAAAATACACTTTTGTGAATTTTATTGCAAAAAGTCCACAATACAATACTTGATTCTTTTGTAGAATATAAAGAAAATAATGTTACACACAGTAAATAGATACCAAACATGTCACCCTTTAAATTGTGCATGTCTGTGCAACAGTGACAATGTAAATTCTACTATCCATAGGCGACGCTTTAAAAGCTTTTACAGGTTACCACTTTAGATTTACCGATGAGGTCTAGTGCTAGAATTACTGCCCATGATCTGACGTTCGGGTTGATGTGTGGGATGTTCCATGTTTTCATGCATGCTTGACCGACGCGTGCATACGCCCTTGTGCTTGAGCACAGGGGGACGGGGGCACTTTATTTATTTTTTAATTGTTTATTTTATTTATTTATTTTACACGGATGCTTTACATTTTATTTATTTTTTATCACTTTTATTACTGTCACAGGGAATGTTAACGTCACTGTGACAACAATGGGCATGTGACAGGTACTTTTTATGAAGAGATCTGATGTCAGGTCATTGCTTCTGAGTTACCATAGCTGATCTGGGCTTTTTTCAGCTTTCTGACCAGCCAGCAAACACACCAGCTGGTCACTCGGTTCTCCCAGTGGGATGGGAGACCCTGAGCAAGCTGCGGAAGTCAGCAGGAGGGTGGGTGGGGGAATGTCCTCTCCCATCTATTGTAAAAGCAGTCAAGTGGCTAGTTAGCCCCCAGGATTGCTTTTGCAAGAAGCTGACCGCTGGCGCTAAAAAACAGTATGATGCCTGCAGCTGCAGTCCAGTGACATACGGGTTCATCGCTGGTCCAGAAGTGGTGAACATTTATTTTTGACCAATGTGCATAGAATGAATGTACACAAACATTTGCGGGATAAATGGCTTAGCGAATAATAATAAAAATACCCCATAGTTTTTTTTTTTTATGTCGTAACGATGTAGAATATTATTGGATGATCTCCTGCTTCTTTCACTATTTATCTCTCCCCCCCCCTTTATCTTCCTCTCCTCTCCACCGTTCTCTTCCCTCCCTCTATTTCTCATAATTTAAATATGACAACTATACTTGTATTTCATATATTCTGAATTTTACTTCACAACGTTTACAAATTAATAATTCAGTAACCAACTTTATATTTTATGTTTACTTTGGCTTTATGCTATGAGTATTTATATTGTCAATGTTCTTTTCTCATATGTAATGATATGATTCTGTTCATAAATATTGCTTTATTGTATTTTCATTTGTTTACATATGTGATATGTTATTTACTCCGAAATACCAATAAAATCTTTTAAACCAAAAATACCCCATAGTTTACAAATTGCAGAGAACTCCTCCATGGAGTAGTCATGGGGGTCCAGTTGCTGAAAGTTTTCAACCAAGTGCTGTTTTCTGAGTGTTGTAAAACATATTGCACACACAGACAGCTACTCAGGGTGCTAAATCTGTCATCAACACTGCTGCAGATTTTTTTTTTTTTAAACAAATACTTACGTAGTTACCCATTGCATCCAGCAACACACTGCTAAAACAGTGAAATAGAACACTAGTCTATTCTGATGTGCTTTTTTTTAAGGCATGGCACACAGTCAAGAACAGCTTCCTTCACACTAGTGAAAGACATCATGGCACAATATGTATGAATTTACATTTCCCTGACCCTTTGAGTGAATAATATTCTATAATTAATGCCGCCTCATCAGCGCACATCAGTGAAAGAAACAAATTACCTGTTTGCAAAATTTTATAAAAGATTATAAACTTTTTTTTTCAAGATTAATAATATTTTTCCATTTCCATTTAGCAAATAATAAAAAACCCAGTGGTGATTAAATACCACCAACACAAGCTCTATTTGTGTGAACAAAAATGATAAAAATGTGGGTATAGTGTGATAGTGTTCCTAAGCCAGCCCAAGCTCCAGCCTGAGGCACAGGGCAAGTTGTGGTGGCATTGGGCAGATTGGGGTGGTATAGGTCAGGTTGTGGTGGCATAGCGCAGGCTGCAGTGGTATAGGGCAGGCTACAGTGGTATAGGGCAGGCTGGGATGGTATAGGGCAGGTTGCGGTGGTATAGGGCAGGCTGGAGTGGTATACGGCAGTTTGTGGTGGTATAGGGCAGGCTGGGGTGGTAGAGGGCAGGCTGAGGTGGTAGAGGGCAGGCTGGGGTGGTAGAGGGCAGGCTTGGATGGCATAGGGCAGGTTGCAGTGGCATAAGGCAGGCTGAGGTGGCGTAGGGCAGGCTGGGGTGGTATGGTGCCAGGTCAGGACACTATGTAGGGACATGTGAACCAGTGCATTAACTAACTTACAGCATGCCTGGATATGCTGCTGTGTCCTTGTTTCTTTCTCCTTCAGCTGTGGGATCAGCCAGAGTGAAGGAGTCTGTGGGAGGAGTGGAGGAAGCAGCCACACCCCCAGCTACGCGCACCAACTCCGGCTGCCTCCGGAGACATTGAAGATCCCTGAGGGACAGCATTAGATGGGGGAGTGTTACAGGCAGAAGCCGTGCGGGTGGGGGGGACCATTCACTTCCCAATCACCTTGGAGATAATGCACGGTCCAGATGTTTGTTTTGTTGAGGGAATAGAACTTGAATAGGTAAGGGAATTTATGGGATGCCCAGTGGAACAAACAATTGTACGATTTTATAGAGATCAATTGGGACAGTTATATACACTTTGCTACTCCAGTCTCCTGCAGCACAACTATTTCTTGCAGACTGTTTCTCTCTCTCTCTCTCTCTCTCTCTCTCTCTCTTCTGTCTCTCTCTCTCTCTTTTTCTCTCTCTCTCTCTCCAGCACATCTAGTACTTCTCAGGCACAGCCAGTGGCATCACTAGGGTTGGTGTCACCTGGTGCGGTATAACATGGTGTCACCCCCCCCCCCCCCCCCCCAATAAGTTGTTCCCCCCTAATAACACTGCATATATTGGCAACAGTAGTGCCGTTAACTTTCAATCGACTAGCAATTTTTAATAACAAAATCATATGAAAATAATAGAATTCAAAGCTTAAACTGTTAAAGAACTGTATTTATTTTAACTGTACCATCAAACGCAGCCACTGTGGCATCAATTGTTACCACTGTGCCCAGCAATTGTCACCATTATGCCATGCCATCAAACGCAGCCACTGTGCTATGCCAAACGCAGCTACTGGGCTATGGCAAACGCAGCCACTGTGCTATCCCAAACGCAGCCACTGTGCTATCCCAAACGCAGCCACTGTGCCATCAATTGTTACATCTGTGCCATCAATTATCACCACTGTGCCCAGCAATTGTCACCACTATTCCATGCCATCAAATGTAGCCACTGTGCCATCAATTGTCACCACTTTTCCATGCCATCAAATGTAGCCACTGTGCCATCAATTGTCGCCACTGTGCCATCAATTGTCACCATAGTGCCATGCCCTCAAACCCAGCCACTGTGCCATCAATTGTCGCCACTGTGCCCATTGTCACCAGTGTGCATCAATTGTCACCACTTTGCCATCCCAAACACAGCCACTGTGCCATCAATTGTCACCACTGTGCCCAGCAATTGTCACCACTATTCCATGCCATCAATTGTCACCACTGTGCCATCAATTGTCGCCACTGTGCCCATCAATTGTCACCACTGTGCCCATCAATTGTCACCGCTGTGCCATGCCATCAAATTCAGCCACTGTGCCATCAATTGTCACCACTGTGCCCATCAATTGTCGCCACTGTGCCATGCCATCAAATGCAGCCACTGTGCCATCAATTGTCACCACTGTGCCCATCAATTGTCACCACTGTGCCCATCAATTGTCACCACTGTGCCATGCCATCAAATGCAGCCACTGTGCCATGCCATCAAATGCAGCCACTGTGCCATCAATTGTCACCACTGTGCCCATCAATTGTCACCACTGTGCCATGCCATCAAATGCAGCCACTGTGCCATCAATTGTCACTACTGTGCCATCAATTGTCGTCACTGTGCCCATCAATTGTCACCACTGTGCCCATCAATTGTCACCACTGTGCCATGCCATCAAATGCAGCCACTGTGCCATCAATTGTTGCCACTGTGCCTTTTTAAGACCCATCCTGTAATTTTCATGGGATGAGGACAGAGGGACGCAGTGGGATGAGCACAGGAGGACAGGGTGGGATGAGGACAGGGTGGGATGAGCACAGGGGGACAGGGTGGGATGAGGACAGGGGGACAGGGTGGGATGAGGACATGGGGACAGGGTGGGATAAGCACAGGGGGACAGGGTGGTATGAGCACAGGGGGATAGGGTGGGATGAGGACAGGGGGACAGGGTGGGATGAGCACAGGGGGACAGGGTGGGATGAGCACAGCCGCAGAGCATCTTTTAATTTGGGGGGAGAGGGTGGTATGGGGGATATGTGCAGGGGAGTGATTTGAGAGGGAAGAATATATGTGCTAGTGGGTGGGGGGGGGGATCAGACCGCCCACTAGCACATATCTTCTTCCCTCTCAAATCACTCCCCTGTACATATCCCCCATACCACCCTCTCCTCTCACTTCATTCGTTCACCACTTCACCTCGTATCTGCCTGCCCCCCCCCTCCTTCCCTCCTGGTTACTCTCCTGGAGGAGCCGAAGTGTATGTGTATCGCAGTCAGTGGAGAGAGAGGGACGGCTCGCGGCTGCACTGTAAAGCCGAATGGCGCTGCGGGACCCCAGGCGCCAGATGTCCCGGGTGACTGCGGCACTTTGTGGGGCGAAAAAGCGCACACAGTGCACAGTGCAGCGGGGAGTGAAGCGGGCAGAACGGGTGACAATCTGCCTTACAGTGCAGGAAGGGCCAGTGCTAGGCAATTTGGTGCCCTAGGCAAGATCAGATACGCCCCCCCCCCCAAAAAAAATGTCCCTGTGTCCATCGTATGTGATGTGCACCAGTAAATTTTAAGGGGGTGGGTGGTAGGAAGCTGGCAGGGAGGGATGAAGATTACAGGGGTTGGTATGAAGATGACACGGTTGGTGGTAGGAAGACGACAGGGGTGGGTAGTAGAAAGATGACAGGGAGGATGGAGATAACAGGGGTGGGTGGTAGAAGACTGACAGGGAGGATGGAGATGACAGGGGTGGGTGGTAAAATACTAACAGGGAGGATGGAGAACACAAGGGTGGGTGGTAGAAGACTGACAGGGAGGATGGAGAACACAGGGGTGGGTGATAGAAGACTGACAGGGAGGATGGAGAACACAGGGGTGGGTGGTAGAAGACTGACAGGGAGGATGGAGATGACAGGGGTGGGTGGTAGAAGGCTGACAGGGAGGATGGAGAACACAGGAGTGGGTGGTAGAAGACTGACAGGGAGGATGGAGAACACAGGGGTGGGTGGTAGAAGACTGACAGGGAGGATGGAGATGACAGGGGTGGGTGGTAGAAGGCTGACAGGGAGGATGGAGAACACAGGAGTGGGTGGTAGAAGACTGACAGGGAGGATGGAGAACACAGGGGTGGGTGGTAGAAGACTGACAGGGAGGATGGAGATGACAGGGCTGGGTGGTAGAAGACTGACAGGGAGGATGGAGAACACAGGGGTGAGTGGTAGAAGACTGACAGGCAGGATGTAGATGACAGGGGGGGGATAAAATGTATGACAGGAGACAGTAGGTGGCATCATAGCATTAGGAGGTCATCACAGGCAGCTGCTAGCAGGATGTGACATCACGGGTTGCTGTCAGTGTCATGTACAGTACCTTGAGGCTGGCTTTGGCTGGCTCTCCGATAATCTCTCCTCTCCTCTGGCAGGTCTTTCGCACTATGGCCATCCAGGAAATGAAGGAGCTGCTCTGCGGCGGCCATTATCCATGGGAGAAGAGGAGGAGCCGGGGGAGGGGAGCACATGGATCCAGGTAACTGACCTAGTAACAACTTTTGGAGGAATGAATGATTGGAGGTTGCGTCAAGCTCCCAGCGCCTCCTCTTCCTCCACAGGACTGTGCGGCTGCCGCTGCAAGGACTACTACTGTCACAAATTGAGTTAGGGAACCAGTGGCCGTGGTAGCGCTGGCCCTGAGTGCAGGGGGAGTGGAGCGGGCGGATCAAAATTGCGGGTGGGCGGCAACTTGCCGCCCCCTAAAAGAATCCTGAAGTTCAGTGCAATTGCACGTTTCGGTACTAAACTCCAGGATTCAGCTGTGCGGCTCTCCGTGCGGGAGGATGGGGGTTCGTGGGGGGGTGGTGCTTTTTCATCTCTGCATGTCAAATCGGGATGGTGTCACCCCTCTAAGGGTGTCACCCGGGTGCGGACCGCACCCCCCGCACCCCCCTATCAACGCCTCTGGGCACAGCTAGTACATGTTTTGGCCTAACACTAACTCAGCCAGGCCTTCACAGCCACCATTTGCAGGCAGGGACCAGGGGCTGCTTTAATGTAGAAAAAATATATATAGGAAGTCTTTAGTGCTATCTGTCCTAGGCGGACTACTGTTCCCAGTAAGTCCTCTTCAGCCTTCCTGGCTGAAGCTGCCTGACTTTACTGCCCGTGACATTGCAATGCTCACAGGCTCCACACCTAGCTCTGACTTATTCCACTCAGTCCTCTCTGGCATGCCTCTAAAGTCCCCCTGACTGTCCATGTCACTCACCAGCCCTCCTGGCTGCAACCAGTTGTTCCTTCCTGAAAACTGGCCCGGCAGTACTAGCTCCTGCTGTCCTCTCTGACTCTCTTTGTGACTCCTCTTTAAATCCACAAGTTCTTGACGGGCTCTGTCCTGCAACTGAGTCCCAGGCCCAAGGTTACCTCCCCTTAGACCGGGAGCTCCCTCCTGGGTCCTGACACCCTAGTACTCCATCCTCTACTTGTTCTTCCTCTCAACCACTCCCCCCAGCTGGGCTTACCCTGGGTATTTCAAGGAGGCCTTCCCCTGCCAATCTTAGTTGGAATTGGTCAGGGCTCCCTAAAACACCCCGAACAGCTCCACCTTTCTTCCCCTCTTCTTCTATAATTCTCTAGACGCAAGAGGAAGGTAACTGTGAAGTGATGGAGTCTGTAAGTCACAGCTTCCAGCTAGGCCTGCCTAAATTTACCTGCTCTCACAAAAATCCTAACTCTAGCACCTACCTAAGTAGAGGGTGCTATGCATATATTGAGATGTGTAAAAAAAATCTCAATCTGAATAGAGGTACCATGCAAATATCCCATGAGGACTAGACCATTAAATTATCCAACAGGAAGAGAAACTTTGATATATGCTTTTTGGAATACACCATTTATTTACACCAAAGAAAGAGAATTACCATTTTTATATCCTATCAGGAATATGCAATTTGTTTATCCCAACAGAAAAAGAAATGCCATTTATTAAATTTCCTATCAGGAGAACATACTTCTGTATTCCAAAAGGGAGAGATATACAACTTGTATATTCCAGCAGGAATGCATCATTTATTTAGCATAGCATGAAGAGATATTCCATTTATTATTATACATCAGGGTTTGTACATTTGTTTATCCTAACAGGATGACATATACCATTTATAATATGATATGATCAGGGTTCCAACACTTACACACTATACAGAGAATATTGTACTGCTTTAAATGTGAACCGGTGCTCAGAATTTTAATGTATATATGTATTCTAAACAAGCAGTAAACGTACAATAAACCAATACCTCATTCACCTCTGTAGCTCTAGCCATTTAAAAAAAAAAATTATCAGAGGTAATCAAATTCTAGCGTTTTCCCTATTACTTTCTATTGCACCAGAATCTTAGCAATCTGCCAGCTTTCTAATGTAAACACACAGCAGGCATTTCTAAGCTGTTAGGAAACTGACTAGGCTCCCGTTCATATGTATGTGGCTCTGCGTGCCATGGATGCATGGCAGTGCCTGCATTTTCACTACTCTTTTACTAATACTACTACTGTGTTACCTTACTTTTGCACCATGTGTGCAAAAGTGTGCGGAAAAAATGCACCACGTTTTTCAGTGCGAGGGCTTGCCATTAGGATTTAATTGCACCTCAGCATGTTTTCTGTGCAATACTGCATTTTGTGTGTGGCTGCATTTGGGTGTCGGAATGTTGTGTAATTTGCATGCACTCACTCACTCACCCACAGATAGCCTAAGGACTGGTTTACACCAGATAAAAAAGAAAAGAAAGGAGGGCGCACCGACCTTGTGCATTACCACTTAAAAGTTTTATTAAACAAGATAAAAAAGCAATGGTCCTTCTCACAAACCAATCAGAAGTAAGCGCTTTTCAAAACAGCTGAGACTGGACCTCATGGCACCTGCCAGTCAAACCCTTGACAGCAGGAGAATTTTTGTGTGTTATATTGTGTCTGATTTGGGAACTCCAGCTGCCAGGGCAGGAGAATTTTTTTGGTTTACACCAGATGCAGTCCAATGCATTTAACTTGGATTTCAAAGGCCCTAGTTCACTTCAGTTTACTGCGTTCCAGTGCAGTCAACTAAATTAGAACATGTTAATTTTTTTTCTGTATTGAACGCACCAGGAGCGTGGCAATACACATCAAAAATGCACCAAAGCACACCTCCACAATTGGGATGAAAAAAAAAATAGGGGGAAAAACACACCAAAATGCATAAAAAATGCACCGAACTTATCAAAAAAGTGCATGCAGAGACACATCGGAAACACTGAAATTGTGATATGAACCAGTCCTGAAACTATATCTAAAAACAAAACCTTTTTTCTCTAAATTCCTGCCTTATAGACATAACAGAAAGGATATATGATAGCGATATTCACAACACCTTACTGGGGACCCTAGCATAGGAAAAAAGCATTTCAGTGGGAGGGACTTCAAAAGACATGCAACCATTCATTGAAATTGGAAGAGAAGCGGTTTAACCGCAAACTGCATAGAGGGCTCTTTACTGTCAGAGTGGTAATTATGTGGAATTCTCTTCCACAAGCAGTGCTATCAGCAGGGAGCATCAATAGTTTCATAAAATGATTCGATGGGCATCTTAACAATCGCAACATACAGGGATATATGATTTACTCTTGACATAAACGCATAAACACACATGCAAAGCGCCTTGAGGCCATTTAGTTTGCATTTGTAGCGCTATGTAAGTTACTCACTCACTCACACACCACAGTTGAAGTGGATGGACTGGTGTTTTTATTCAACCTTACCAACTATGTAACGGGAAGTAAGAGGAATTCTTTCCAATGTAAAGGAAATCTCTTCTTACTTGTCACAGTGTCAGAAGCCATTAATCAGACCAAGACAGAAATACAGTTAAATCACACTTGTTTAATAATTAAAAAAAAGGTAAACAGAGTAAGCATAGTCAAAACATAGTTCAGAGTTCAGTAACTGGATCAGGTAGTGGGCCAAGCCAATGTCCAAGAGCCAGCGATAAAGGTAGTAGTACAGCAAGCAGGATCTGTAGCCAGAGGGAAACGTCAGTCAAGCAGGTCTTCAACAGGAATGCAGGAGAATGTCTCTTGTGATGTTAACACAGGCGAAGGCAGAGATCAAATGAACTGGAAGGCTTTAAGTAGGCAGAGCTGACAAGCAGGATCATCAACAGGTGGGTCACTGTGAAGAGATGGGAGCTGGCAATTAGCTGCCAGCTGGGCTGCCAGCAAAGAGAAGGAAGGGCTGAGCCCTGCCCTGACACACAGAAACAATTGCCCACATTGACATTTTTTCCCTCTATTACTTTTCTGGTGGTTACTTATAAGTTTTGATTTACTCTCACTCTCCGTCCCCATAACATTGGTGATCAGGACAGTTAGATACACTGAGAAAACAATAACAACCAGACAGTGGTTCTAAAAAAATAAAAACATAAAGTTTTGCCATTTTGAGAATTATTTACTTCACAGTACAATCAGCTAAAGAGGTAAGTGAGGGCTTGTTTTAAAGTTTCTTTTACTGCTTCTTAATAATAAGAAAATATTTGAATGTCTGTAGTCTGAGCTCAAGTGCACTTTATTGCACACCTGGCAACAACTCACTTGATACAAGCTATCTTCAATCCTGTTACTGACCAAGAATATGTTAAAGTAAGCAGAAGGTGTATTTTATGGATCAGAGGTCATTTTGCATAAAGTGCATCTAAACTCAAACACCTAAGTCAATGTCATAAAAATGTAATTCTTTGTATTAAATGTCCTGTTTTTAATATATTTCTTGTGTTTTTTGATTGTTACATAGCTCTTCTACAAGTGTACTTTGTACTTCTCCATGACTTACAAAACAAATCAACTAGAATAGAAAAAAATAGAGAAAATATTAGATTCATATGACTACATATGACATGTTATTCATATGATTCATATGACTACATGACTCATGTAGTTTTATTTTTCTGTACAGGTATTTTGTAACTGGGCACAATCCACTTCCTATCTCGTCTGGGGTCTACCATCATCGTCAATATCCACCCTGTCTGCATAGCAAGTTGGTGTAAACTTTAGAGAGTCCAGCATTAAAAAAAAAGAAAACCTGTAAGTTACAATATTTTTGAAAATTTGCAATTTTTCTAAGTAGAACATACCATATTTATCGGTGTATAACACGCACAGGCGTATAACACGCACCCTAACTTTAAGAGGGAAAAAAACACGCAGGCACAGTTTACCCTCTATTTTCAGGGTAAAAAAGTGAGTGTTATACGCCAATAAATACAGTATGGCCCGGATTCACGAACGTTTTACGCCGGCGTATCTATAGATAAGCGGTCGTAAGTACAAATGTGCGCCGTCGTATTGTTACGCCGATTCGCGAAGCTATCGAAGCTATAGCCTACGCCGGCGTATCGTGGGCGCATAGTTATGCTGGTACGCATTCGGTGTTCCCATTTTAAATATGCAAATGAGTAAGATACGCCGATTCACGAACGTAGATGCGCCTGGCCGCTTCATATACGCGATTTGCGCAAGGCTTACGTCCGGCGTAAAGTTACCCCTCATATAGCAGGCGCAGGTAATGCAAAGACATGGGCCAGGGAACGACGCCGTCAAATTTTACGTTGCGTACGCCGTTTACATAGTACTACGTGAATAGGGCTGTGCGTAGGTTACATTCACGTTGTAGGCAGTGTTCAACGTATCTTAGGCAGCTATTTCGACGTAACTGTGAGCATGCGCACTGGGATGCGTCCAAGAGACGACGCATGCGCAGTTCGTTTTTTGAAGCTGTGGCCATCATTTTCATGGGGTCGCGCTTCATAGAAAATATATCAAGCCCACTTCCACCTACTTTGTAAATAGCATGCTTGCCTCTCAACGTTGCGCCAGCGTAGCGTAAAGTAGATACGCTACGCCTGCACAAAGATGCGCCGCTCTACCTGAATCCGGGCCATTAGGTTTAGTTATGCCACCATGTAGTAATGGCTGCTGTAGGTTTGTAATAGTTTCTGCGAAAAAAAGTTGCATCTCTACTATTTTCATCCACTGTAGTTTGTAGGCAGGCTACAAAATAATGCCTTAGCAATAAAAATTAAAAAAAAGCCGTGTCCTGATATCTATAAACCTCCATATCCATATGTTTTGTGAGTGACATGACCTTTGGAGAAGATGATCACTTATGTGGCCTTACTCCCAATGTGCAAGGAGAATCCCACTAACAGTGTATTTATTAAACACTAAGGCCGCGTACACACGATCAAATCTATCTGCTGGAAACGGTCTGACAGGCCGTCTCAGCAGACAGATTCGATCGTGTGTACGGGGGAGCAGACGGATTTGTCCAGCAGACAGATTTTAAAGCCCCGTACTGTGTACGGGGCCTAATAAGAAAATTATTGGCGTGTTTATTTAAAATACCCTCCAAAAATTTGGAGTGCTGCACGCCTGTACCTATCAATGCAGATAAAGGTGGAAAATGTAGGCCACGTTTTGGGTGCACATGCTTCGCAAATTCGCAATTTCTATACATCCAAGTACAATATGACACACAGTATTTTATTCCATGATTTGAAGGAAGCCCAATTGACAAGAGGGGCAGCATCTTTGCTTTGTCCAAAAATTACAGTGTGGCTAACTATTTTTTTTGTAACCTGTAGAGGCTTTCAGTTGGCAGCATAATTTTATTTAAAAAAATCCACAAAAATATGACCAATTACATTAAGTATTGTATCAATTTAATTTTAAATGCATTTTAGGTGCTTTTCCTTGTCAGTTGATATGTTTCTGTAATCCCATAATTTATTTTTTATAATTTGGAATTGGGTTATTATTAGAGACTAATTTGTTAGTTATATACTGGATTTTTTCCCCTATGTACTGTTAAGATGAAGATGATAGAGTGAAACTTATTATTACAATGTGTTACTTACTTAGAAATAATTGCATTTTTAGGGGCATTGTGCTCTGTGGATGGAGCCAGTTGTATTTGTAGATGTACAGCTGAGTCTAAGTTGGTAGAAAATGCTGTAACTTGGGATACTTATTACACAGTACATACTGAGAGAGAAAAAAATTGTAGTATTTGAAATCTTTTTATTCTACTTTAATCTGCATTTTTTTATGTTACTGTATATGGGACTGAATGTTATGCTAAGCTTTTTACTTCAACCCTGTTGAGTCACTGACCTATAACGAGTATGTAGGTAGAACATATGTAATAGATTACTTTGATTACTTTGACCCCTTTCACACTGGGGCATTTTACAATCGTTTTTACGCTACAAAATAACACCTGAAAAGCACCTGTAAACTGCTCTTCTGCAGCCCCAGTGTGAAAGCCAGAGTGCTTTCACACTGGGGCAGTGAGCTTACAGGACAGGAAAAAAAGTCCTACAAGCAGCATTTTTGGTGTGGTGCAGGAACAGTGTGTACACCGCTCCTCCACTGCCCCTGCAATTAATGGGTGCAGCTGTCGAGGTGCCTGCAAAGCGATTCAGCAGCAGATTTTTAGTTTTTCTCCTGAAAACATTACCATCCAAGGTAAGTAAAATTCCTTTTATCATTTTCAGCTTCAGTTCTCCAAATCAATCTTTGTATTTTGCATTCTGTCACAAGATTTTGTTTTCCACTATGCCTAAAAGTTGATCCAATCTTCCCTTAAAGTGGATGTAAACCCAATTCATGAAATTTGAGAAGGGGAACATATATCTGCAGTGTCTTGTCTCTCTTCAAAGAGCTAAGTCCCTAGCTCTCTCCCGACCGTTCCTCTGTTATCAGCCTGATAACTCCTAACAAATTCTCAGACGCATCAGATAAAAGCAGCGTGACATTTTCAGGTTGCTATAAAAAGATTAGCAGGAAGCTGGCCCTGTTACAAAATACCTCCGAGAGTCTCTGCCTATGATGAGAGGGGGTGTGTGCCCTTCCTTCAATCAACAACGTTAGCTATTTTGGCTATATGCCCAGACATCACACTCTGTGTTAAAATAACAAACTTGCTATACTTACCTGCTCTGTGCAATGGTTTTGCACAGAGCAGCCCCTATCCTCCTCTTCTTAAATTCCCTGCTGGGGCTCCTGGTCCCTACTCCACTTGTTATGGTGGCACTCATTTGTGCTTGTTACCAAGCCCCCACTCTTGTGGACACATAGCGCTGGACTTGACCCCGCACCCCACTCCATCATCAATGGCTGTGATTGACAGCAGTGGGAGCAAGGGAGCGAGCTGAGAGAGCTTTGGCTCTTGTGCCCATTGTTGGATTAAGATTGGGCTCAGGTATGTATTTAGGGGGGCTGGGGGTGCTGAATGCAGTGCAGAAGGTTTTTTACTTTACTGCATAGAATGCATTAAGGTAAAAAACATTCTACCTTAAAGGGGTGTTCCACCCAAATGTAATGTTTATTAAAAGTCAGCAGCTACAAAAAGTGTAGCTGCTGGCTTTTAATAAACAGACACTTACCTTCTCCACGTTCCAGTGACGCGCCGACCGGGGCTCTGCTCCTCTCCCCCCCTCCCCGGCCGGCATCCTCATTGCGACTGTGGGCACCCAGCCGTGACAGCCTTTGGCTTCACGGCCGGGCACCCACTGCGCATGCGCGAGCCGCACTGCGCATGCGCACGTGGCCCGCCGCTGATTGGACAGGCGATCGTATAGGACCTGTCAGTGTCCTAGACGATCGCCAAAGGGAGGGGCTGCAGTAAGGCGATTAGGCCTAATCGTCTTACCAGCCCCTCGGCGGAAGCAGGAAGTGGGACACTCCCCCCCCCCCAAAAAAATTACATGTCAAATGTGGCATGTAAGGGGGAGGGGAGGGGATTAGGCGGAAGTTCCATTTTTGGGTGGAACTCCGCTTTAACAACCACTTTAGAGCAGAGGTTCACCCTAAATGTACACATGAGCTCATCCAGATCAATGCAATATATGCATAACCATTTGGCTATCCATTTTTATTTATTTTTTTATGGATTTCAATACCGTGATTCTGGAGTTTTAGTAGCCACTTCCTGGTCTCCCTCCCGCGGGATTGGGCATGTCTCTTCTCTTCCCCAGCGCCGCAATGTCTCCTGGGAGCAGAGTGTTATGCTTCCCAGGAGACGATTCATAACGCCGAACAACAAAATCTTGCAGGATTTCACTCGTCACGTGAGTCAACAAGCAGTTCACGTGACGAGGAAGTATTCACGCTTCCCGGAACTATTTGCTTGTGGGCTTCACAATGCCCACAAGGAAAATGGAAAAGTCCAGCAGCGATTTTTAAAAGTTTAGAAATTCAGCCAATTCAGACTGGGGACGATTGTAAAAACTCAAACACGTGAGTACTAAGTTGCTTAACTTAAAAACAAACAATGCACTGATCGGAAATAAATTGCCTTCCTTATTTCTCTTCCTGAAAAGTTAGCTGGGAAAAAAATGCTTTGATGAAGGATTAATACAAATATTCATTTATTAAAAGTAATAAATGTTCTGGTCAATGGTGACTTGTACAATTTTAGAAAAAAAAAAACATGCTTCCAGTTAAAAGAGGTTGTATGTGAGGCAGGACCGGGTTAGACTTCCATTTTTATAACAATAAAAAAATGGGTCCCTGGTGTTAAATTCAATTCATAAGTAATAGCCTAATTTAATTTAGTACAGGTAGGTATGTATTACACGTGGGGTACAGAATGTTAGATGTATGCATGTTGTGGCTCATTTCCAGTTTGACCCCCACAAATTCTTTTGAAGAAGCCAAACTTTTGTGCGTCAGAATTCAGGATTCACAGTATAACTGGATTCTGCTATAAATGTCAAAATTCTGGACAGGGTGCAATTGTATATATAAAGTATTATCATGCCGTTTGCCAGTTTGACATCAGCAAGTAAATAATTCCCCATCCTACTGATAAGAAAATGTTAAAGTGATCACTTTCAAACTCGTGTAACCGTCAGCAGCTTGGCAGAACCACAGTTGATTCCCAGCTGTCTAGCAAATTCTTGAAGACAAATATATCAGTGTTTTTCTTTTTTTCACAACTGTCTGGCTAGGACAAAGGCAAACTCAGATCCGCCAACCTGTCCAAATATAATGTGAGATAGAATATCTCATAATATATGTAATATACACTAGGGCACGGGCTGATTTGCTCTCACCCACTCATGATCTTTTAATTAGCAATCCCCTTTTTAGGTCTTGAGCACATAGATGACAAACATGATTATAATGATGGCTTCTTTACTCACTGTTGGCAAATTTAACGGTGTAAAAGTCAGCATAGACGTGTACAGCGTTTGTAAGCAACCTTATGTCCATGAAAAAGCATGTCATGCATGACTTGTCTTACAATAGTAGAATTCAGTAGCATAGAACAATCTTGGCTGCACAACAAGGGCTTATAGTACGGTATTCTAGAGAAAGGAAAATTCAAATTTAGTCTAGACACCACTGACTCTCTCACTATGAGTACCACGCCAATACATACGACTCTTAGCAGACCTGGCTTCTCTGAGTGTTTTGCTTTCAGTCACTTTACTATAATCTGACAGCTCTGGGGGTCTTTCATTACAGTCCCACACATTAAATGTGTCCTTGTCACAATAATACCTATCTGCACCGATTAGGTGCCATTTATTCACTGCTACATTTACTTAGATCCTCGCACAGAGTTCCGGTTAGTGCCACCAGATGACAGTGGATGGAAGCCAATACATGAGTTATACAGGGGCATTCCAGAATCCAAATACAGGGGTACTTCAGCTGGGGGGGGGGGGCAGCTACATACATACATACATACATTGAACCAGTTACTGACTATTAAAAACAATACAGTACATATGTAGGCAGGTGCAATCTATATTTTTTCCACTGCAGGTGGTGCTCGCCTGCAGCAGCTATGCAAGTGGAGAAGGGAGTCGAGAGGAACCTAGTTCTTCTATGGTTTCCTCCGTCACAGGGAGATAGCTATCTGATTGGATGCTGGAACCCCATGTGACTTTGGCGGCCACCTTGGGTCAGGAAGGATCTATGTAAGATCCTGGCTCCCAGGTTTGGCATGCGAGTGGCCAGTGTAGAGATAGTGTAGGGATAGGACATCCATCTGTCAGGGACAGTGCTTAGTATCTTAAAACCTCAAAATTTGGGTACGGGCTGGCTAGGTTGCATTTCGCTCCACAAAACAGGTGCTGACTGCTTCTTTGGAACTTACATCTCCTGACACTTCTCGATTGCGTCCTGTAAGTGTTTCTGATAGCGTTGCCTTCCCATTGGGCTTGTTGTGTATTGCTGGACTTCTGTTATAATATTTTCCTATTTTTGCACCAGTTTTATGCCTGCTGCACCATCCTGCACCTACCCACACATCAGTATATTTGAGGTGTCAATATGTGATACATCAGACTAACTGTATCTTTAAAAAAAACAAAAAAAACTTTAAGGCCTCGTGCACACTATTCATTTTTTTTCTGTTAAAAAAAATTAAAAACAAACCGTCCGCTCTGATCGGAGCCGCTATACTACGGTAACTATGCAAAGTTCGTATAGAGATTTCTCCTGCTGAGCTAATGTGTTCTAACAGGGGAGTGCCATTGGCTGAGAGCGCTGATCGGGAGTCAGTCGGCTGCTGGTTTTCCAGCATACACAGCCGACAGATGCCGGCCAAACCGACATACACACAAGCCGATTGTTGATCGTTTTTTTAACTGGATGATGTCTCCCGACATTCGGCGTGTGTGTATAAGGCGGCGTACACACGGCAGGGAATCTCGAAATCGGCGACCCGCCCGTCGGGAATGGCAACCAGCCATTCTTCCAGGCGGGCCGTCGAGGAAATAGAGAGCGTGCTCTCTATTTCTGCTCGACGGGCTTCCCGACGGGAAGCTCGCCGAGACCGTACACACGGCCGAGGTCCTCGCTGGAATGCACATTCCAGCGAGGTTCTCGCTGGTTTTCAGCGAGAACCTCGGCCGTGTGTACGCCGCCTCAGGCTTCACATTGGTCTAAACAAATGTAGCTATGCAATAATATACATACCTGCAGTTCATTTGAACCTTCTCACCCAATAAATAAGCTTTAAAAGAAACCCTCACTGACCTCTGTTATTGTATCGACTGTGGAGCAATCCCCCCTAAAATTTGATAATATGAGCAGTGAAGTCAATAGAGTCTGAACTTAGAACTCTCTTTTCTCTCTGACTTTACAGGTTAGAAGACTGGCAAGCTGCCAACTCACTGTTTGCAGGTGGAAGCTAAGCTACCCTGTGAAAGTGAAAGTATGAAAGTATAATGCTGGCCATAAACATAAAGAGCTGAACAAGAGAAATCCATGGAATATCATGCCGCCAGCTATTGTATTCTGACAGCCATTACTCGCAACTGTCAGAAAACCCAAACAGTGACTGCAGCTGTTTGGCTGACTTTTTTCACCCAGCTCCTTTGATTTCACAAATGAAGTTTGTTAAGCTAGGTGGAGTCAACAGGGCTACGCATAGCTCAAATTTTGTCCGATTCACAGGAATTTGAAACTTGAGCTGTGTATAGCCAGCTTAACCAAAGAAGCTTCAGCGGTAAACTTGAATGGCTCCAGCGTGGCTTCAGCTATGGACATCAGTAAATGCTTGCGTTAAAGTTTATTATTTTACTGCTTGTTAACAATGCAAATAATTAAATGTCCTTTGGATGGGCTCAGTTCTTCTTTGAAATGTATGCCAAGCCAAAACTTTTCCCTAGGCAGGCCATACATGATTCATTTTCTTTCATTCAAACAGCAGGTATGGATGGGGAAATCCCTCCCACTGAGTTATTGTATTGTGAATGCGGGAAGGCCTCCTGATTGTCAGAATACATTCATCAGCACTGATCCAGCAAAAATGTGCACACAGATTGACTTCTATACAACCAACTTACCCATAGATGGATTGAATTCTGCCGGTCCATGCTGAACTAGCCACATTTTGATTCATCTATAGCTGGCTTCACTCTTGGCTAGAGTTGGGATTGGGAAGGATAGGAGACTTTGTTAGGTTTTATTGCTAACCAGGGCTCCGCTAGAGAAATATTGGGTTGACATTCTTCCCCACTCTATACCATAACATTGACTGGACATACAGTACATTTCTAAGCCTTTTAGGCCACTGATGTCATTATGGAAGCTTTATTAAAAATAAGCTTCCGCAAAAGCTTTTCATTTTGTATATTTTTCCCCTTTTGTCTAAGTGACACTGAGTCATATCCTGATATACACTGGGTCACCCATATGAGAGGAAATCTCCCCAACAATTACACAGACAGCAATAGAAACCTGCCAGAGGACATATTTGGGCAATATTGATACCTTTAAAGTAGGGTTGTCCCGATACCGATACTAGTATCGGTATCGGGACCAATGCCGAGTATTTGCAGGAGTACTTGTACTCCCGCAAATACCCCCGATACCAAAATAGAATACTTCATATTGCAGCCATGTCCTGTCCCTCATACCTGTAGCTATGATATGTCCCCCACGTATGCCCACGTATGCCCCCACCGCCGCATACCGCCGTTAATCCCCCTGCATTATAGCGTAGCGTGCATTACAAGCTTTTGTTTTGAATACTTGTAAATGCCCGCGCCGCCATGTATAGACACTCCCCTTCTCGGGGATGCGTCCAATACCGAGCAAGGGGGAGTGAGACACTCCCCCTTGCTTGGTATTGGACGGATCCCCGAGAAGGGGAGTGTCTATACATGGCGGCACGGGCATTTACAAGTATTCAAAACGAAAGCTTGTAATGCCGCCGTTAATCCCCCTGCATTATAACGTAGCGTGCATTACAAGCTTTCGTTTTGAATACTTGTAAATGCCCGCACCGCCATGTATAGATACTCCCCTTCTCGGGGATCCATCCAATACCAAGCAAGGGGGAGTGTCTATAGGCACTCCCCCTTGCTCGGTATTGGACGGATCCCCGAGAAGGGGAGTGTCTATACATGGCGGCGCGGGCATTTACAAGTATTCAAAACAAAAGCTTGTAATGCACGCTACGCTATAATGCAGGGGGATTAACGGCGGTATGCGGCATCATAGCTACAGGTATGGGGGACATACATGGCTTGCAATATGGGGGACATACATGGCTTGCAATATGGGGGACATACATGGCTGCAATATGGGGGACATACATGGCTGCAATATGTGGGGGACATACATGGCTGCATTATGTGGGGGACATACATGGCTGCATTATGTGGGGGACATACATGGCTGCATTATGTGGGGGACATACATGGCTGCATTATGTGGGGGACATACATGGCTGCATTATGTGGGGGACATACATGGCTGCATTATGTGGGGGACATACATGGCTGCATTATGTTGGGAACATACATGGCTGCAATATGTGGGGGGACATGGCTGCATTTGGGGACACATTTAAAAAAAAGTATCGGTATTCGGTATCGGCGACTACTTGAAAAAAAGTATCGGTACTTGTACTCGGTCCTAAAAAAGTGGTAGCTAATGGGCTTGTGCTTGGAACTTTTCTGAGAATTTTTTTGAGAATTCAGAATTCATTGACGTGCAGTTGACTTGCGGTTTACCTCCCGATCTGCATTTTGACCTGCTGCAACTGGGTTTTGCATTCTCTTAGACCGCGTACACACGAGGAGACATGTCCGCTGAAACTGGTCCGCAGACCAGTTTCCGCGGACATGTCCGATCGTGTGTACAGCCTAGCGGACAGGTTTCCAGCAGACAAAAGTTTCTAGGCATGCTTAGAAACTTGTCCGCTGGAAACCTGTCCGTCGGACATGTCCGCTGGTTAGTACGTGTAACCAGCGGACCGAAATCCCGCACATGCGTCAAATTAATTTGACGCATGCGTGGAAGCATTGAATATCCTGGTTCTCTGTCCGCGGGGATTTTGGTCTGATGGTGTGTACACACATCAGACCAAAAGATCCCCGGAGACATGTCCGATGAAAACGGTCCGCGGACCGTTTTCATTGGACATGTCTCCTCGTGTGTACAGGGCCTGAAACTTGTATAACAAACAAAAAACTTTTAAAGCGACCAAAGACCTATCGACACAAGCCCTTATAGACACCTCTGACCAATTGTTATGTTATTTTACAACTCTTTGTACAGTTATTTTAAAAGTATATCCAAACATTACCCAAATTTATCCCATCTCCCCCAGATATTTACCCAGCATCAGTTGTTTATTTTATCATTTCCTATAGTAAGAAACATCTTTTACCACCCCCTGTAAGATGATCACCAGACTTGTAAATTTCTTACAGTGGTAGCTGCTGTTAGCTCAGTCGAAATGATGTGGGCATGTTTTCAGAACTACATAACCTAAGAGCCTTTTCCCTGAACACAATGGTGGTTATTTACTAAAGGCAAATCCACTTTGCACTACAAGTCCACTTGGAAGTGCAGTCGCTGTAGATCCGAGAGGAACATGCAAGAAAAAAAAAAAAACAGCATTTTAGCTTGCACATGATTGGATGATAGAATAAGCAGAGCTTCCCCTCATTTCAGATCTACCCCTCAAATTTACAGTGACTGCACTTCCAAGTGCACTTTCAGTGCAAAGTGGATTTACCTTTCTTAAATAACCTCCAGTGTGTTGATAGATTTTTGACAGTCAAGGCAGTACCAAGAGGGATAAGGCAGTGCCGCTGATAGAAATCATGGTGCCCCGTACAGCATACCTGACGGGGCCCGCTTCAGCTCCACCCCTGATCCCACCCCTGGTCCCTCCTTCAGCCACACCCCTGGCCCTGCCCCATGGCCCTTCCCCAGACCCCGCCCTGAAACAAAGTGCAGATTTGTCTACAAGTGATATTTTTTTTTCCTCTAGACAGTTATAATTTTTTTTTTTTTTCTTTTTTTTTTTTTTTTTTTTAAAGTGTATTTTGTGCGTGAACTCGAGAGAGAGGAGCCAGACTGCGGGAGTTGGGAGTAGGCAGACCCTCCCCCCGGAGGCAATCGCCATCCTTCTCCATGCCCCTGGTGGCAATGGCGGGTGTGAAGGGGGGCCTCCCACTCACCCCGCCCTACCTGCTCCTCTTGGGAGCCCAACTGGGGCCCAACGGGACCCCAATGGGGCAGAGGGACTCCCCCTATGAGGGAGTGAGGGGGCCTAGCCCACCCAGCCAGCCCCGTAGGTCCTTCGCCTCTCTTTATTTTAGAGACCGCATGGCCAAAGTGCATGTGTTTTAAACCAATTTTGTGTGCGTGCAAGTGTGGTGGTTTTTGTGGGGGGGGGCTGGGCGTACTAAGCACAGGCGTACCTTGCATAGCACACCCACCGGGAGCCGGGCTGAGACCACCAAACTCAATTCACATGTAGCCGAGACCGGGATCCGAACCCTTGGCTGCAGAGGTGAATGGCTTGTCAGCGCAGTGCCAATCACGTTGAGCCACCAGTTATAATTTTTTTTAACCAATCAATTATCCGATCAGCAACTTGGCAGCGGGACATGCTAATGCCATAATGTACTGCAGAGACAGTGCTACCCATGCCACCAATGCCATAACGTACTGCAGACAGTGCCACCCTTGCCATGCCACCAGTGGCATATTGTGATGCAGACAGTGGGTGGCACTGTCCCTGCAGGCAGCAAATGCGTTATGGGCCATAACGCATGTGCTACCTGCAGACAGTGCCACCCATTTGGCCAATGCCATATTGTGCTGCAGAAAGTGCCACCCATGACACAAATGCCATAACGCAATATGGCATTAGCCACATGGGTGGCACTGTCAGCAGGTAGCATATGCGTTATGGCATTAGCGTCATGGGTGGCACTGTCTGCAGCACAATATGGCATTGGCGGCATGGGTAGCACTGTCTGCAAGTAGCACATGCGTTATGGGCCATAACGCATGTGCTCCCTGCAGACAGTGCCACCCATTCGGCCAATGCCATAACATACTGCAAACAGTGCCACCCTTGCCATGCCGACAGACAGTGCCACCCATAATGCTAATGACATAACGCAATATGGTTATGGCCACATGGGTGGCACTGTCAGCAGGTAGCACATGCGTTATGGCATGGCACTGTCTGTAGCACAATATGGCATTGGCCGCATGGGTGGCACTGTCTGCAAGTAGCACGTGCCACAACGCATGTGCTACCTGCAGACAGTGCCACCCATGCTGCCAATGCCATAATGTTTACATTACATTAGACAGAATCCCCCCCAAACAAGTACATACCTTATCCTGGCCCCAGGAGTCCCTTCCTCCTTGATCCTCCTGACTGTATTGCTGACTGTGCTGCTGTCTGCCTGCCTGGACTTGCTGGAGTGTCACCAAAAAAAATATTTTTTTCTTCTGCCACTGCTTTTTTCCTTCTCCTGCAACTGCTTTTTAATTTTGTTCCTTCTGCAACTGCTTTTTTCCTTCTTATTCTGTTGCTGTTTTTTTATCTTCTCCTGCCGCTGCTTTTTTAAACTTCTGCCTGTTTCTTTCTCTAAGCGCCAAAAGCGGAATCACTCCGCGGCGCCAGGGAAGGTTTATGCTGGCCGGGACTTTATGCAGCAGAGGAGCGGGCGCGGGAGGTACTGTGCCTAAAAAAAAACGCAGAAAGCAACCGGGAGGGGGGGGGTAGGGTGTGCTGGACGGATGACTAGCTGTCAGGGCTGTGGTCCGTGGAGGTTTTTTTTTTTTTTTTTTAATAAAAAACTGTCGAGGATGCCCGGGCCCCCCTGCTTGCCCCAGTTGTATTGGCCTATCAGCGACCCTGGGGATAAGGTGATTGGTGAAGTTCTGTAATCCACCCAAAGAGACTGACAACGCTGATTGGGATTTATGTCTAACACTGTGTTGTCAGCTCATGCAGGGAGTTACAAGAACACTACTTGTAGCATTTAAAGGGATAAAACATAGAGGAAAATGCCAGCGTATATAGATGTAGTAAAGTACCACTTTTAATATAGAAGTTGTTCTTTTGGTTCTGGCTCTGACCCAGTAAGTCCTGTATAAGAGAAGGAGTAGTTACCTACAGGAACAAAAATTACATTCTCTCCATTAGTTACTAATGTTCACAATATGGTGACACCAGTGATGTAATTACCAATATCTAACACCCAGGGTAGATCATTTTTTTTACTACCATACAATAACTATTTTCAGTAATAATCATGAAAATTCAATGTTATGCAAGCTGGAGGTGGGAAAATATTTGGCTGATGTAGGATGGGCAACAACAACTGTAAGTACAACTGTAACTTTTAAAGAAAGACTAATCTTATCAAATCAATCTGTCACAAAAATGTAGAAATGCTATCTCCTGCTTAGCTGGCAACATTTGATTGAAAGTATTGATAAAGAACAAAATGACAAAGTGGGATTTTATATAGGGCCATGCCGAGTCATGGCATAATGCACCCGTCTCTATATATTGGCACAATTATACATAAAAAGGGGGGGAGGGGGAGAAAGAGGGGGATTTAGGACATAGACAGGTGGGACTTTATATGGAGCACACAGTCTTAAGGGAAAACCCAATATCAAATAGTATGAAAATGAAATTGATTTATTTGGTACACTTGAACAATGTTTACATAGAAAAATATATACATAAATATAATATAATATAATAAAGTTGACCATAAATACATAAAAAAGACACAAAAATTGATATTGTTTGTACATTTCCCATTAAATTCAAAGAACACTCTGGAAATGCGTAGTTGATAGGAACATTGAATAGGAACAGCTACAATAGTGGTTGATCGATAGACAAACTTCCCAACCTGCATCGATATGACCCGACAGGGACCCTAGGTAATGGCATCCCAATCTGGGATCCACCAAGCTGTGACATGTATGGTAATAAAATGATACATTTTCATAAAAGTGCAACCACGGCTTATGGCTTGCTCGACGCGTTTCGTGCCTTGATAGTACCATTCATCAGGAGCAGGCGCGTGATGCATATCTAGAAAGGTATAAAATTATATAGGAGTTAGATTCATGGTTGCTTGACCTGTAACAGAGAATATAGTTGCACATATTATAGAATGAAACAATCCCATAGTAAAACTTATACAGACAGGCATGCTGTGTAAACATTGTTCAAGTGTACCAAATAAATCAATTTAATTTTCATACTATTTGATATTGGGTTTTCCCTTAAGACTGTGTGCTCCATATAAAGTCCCACCTGTCTATGTCGTAAATCCCCCCCTCCCCCCCCCGTTTTATGTATAATTGTGCCAACATTTGAAAGTAGTTAGAAGGGATAATTAAGGAAATAGAATTGTTTGGCTGCAATAAACCCACCGTCATTGGCAGTAATGTTACTCCCCTAGCATTGGTGGTCAGTGACGGGCTGTAAAAATAAAACCTTCACCTAGCATTGGTTTACGTTTGTTGAAAGTAACAAGAACCCGCCCCCCCCATCCCCCCCCCCCCCCCCCCCCCCCCCCCCCCACACACACACCTCAGCATTGTTGGTCAGTCGGATGGCTGAGGCTTTAAAGTGATTCCAAATGTAGTGCCTGATTACTTCCAAGTATCGGTGCTTTGTTAAATTTAGAGGGGGATCAGAGAGTTAAGTAGCTCTGATCCAGTTAATCTGTTCAAATTGGGTCTCTGTCTCAGCTTGGCTGTTCTGTGGGCTTAATCTGTTGTTCCTGGGGTCTTGTTCCCACCCCAGGACGATGGGTGGCAGCAGTGGAGTCGAGGTTTAGGTGCTTTTTCCCGGCAGACTATCAGGAGGGTTTCTCCTCACTGTGCATGCTCGGGGAGGGTATTTATGAGACAGACGTAATTGGTCTGGGTTCTTCTTCGAGTGCGGCAACCAACCTTTGGGGTGACTGCATCACGGCACCCCGCCGAAATGGCCTACCAGGCCGGGGTGCACGTGCCACATGGTGTTCCTGGTTCCGGGACCATGTTGGCTAGAAACATTTAAAGCTGTGGCAGGGCCCCAGTAATCGACTGGGTCCCCAATCCTGAGAAGATCCCAAGCGAGATAGCTGTTTGGTGGGGAGTCCATCTGAGGAGAGCCAAGAGAGGCTGGCAATCCAAGAGGGTCTCGACAATCCACCGGGTATCAAGGGAACCGAATACTGAAAGGATGGACGTTGGTCGCCTATCAGTCGCTCACCTGTAAACTACCTGAAGGAGATCCAGGCCAAAGTCTTTTAAGGAGGATTACCACCGCTGAGGAAAGAGAGATCTGAGAGAGACACTGTCCATGCACAATGCAGGATCGAGATTGGGCTCCCAGAAGGTTTTTTACTGAGACAATACTTCCCCCCTTGGCTGAGCACACATTTTCACACTGTCACCTATTTACTCATGAGCCAAGGCTGATGCCCCGTACACACGTCTGGTTTTCCCCTCAGAAAAACTGCAATGAGAGCTTTTTGTCGGGAATCCTGACTGTGGGTATGCTCCATCTGACTTTTTCCCAAAGGAAAACTTCCGGAAAAACAGAGAGCAGGATCTCTTTTTTCCCGTCAGGAAAAATTCCTAGCTGGAAAACTGTTCGTCTGTATGCTTTTCCGATGGGAAAAAAAAACGCATGCTCGGAAACAATTCGATGCATGCTCGAAAGCATAGAACTTTTACATCTCCGCGTAATTGGCAGTCAAAAGTTCACTGAACTTTTGTGTGACCGTGTGTATGCAAGGCAGGCTTGAGATGAATTCCGTTGGGAAAACGCTCATTTTTTTTCTGACGGGAAAACTAGTCATGTGTACAGGGTATAAGAGGCAAAGATCACTCCTACTGAGACTTGCGCTGGGTTCACTCCTTAGCGTTTTTTGTGGCCCACACATGTGTGGGCACAACAGCCCATTCAAATAAAAAGTCTGCCGTGCCTGCGTTTCCTCAAAAAAAAAGGTGCATGCACTGTTTAACCACTTCAATACCGGGCTTTTATACCACCTCCATACCGGGCCTATTCTGACACTTCTCTCCTACATGTAATAATCATCATTCTTTTGCTAGAAAATTACACAGTACCCCCAAACAATATATATGTTTTTTTAGCAGACACCCTAGGGAATAAAATGGCGGTCATTGCAACGTTTTATCTCGCACGGTATTTACGCAATCATTTTTCAAACGCCTTTTTAAAAAAAAAAAAATTGTTTCATGAATTAAAAAAATAACAAAACAGTAAAGTTAGCCCAATTTTTTTGTATTATGTATAAGATTATGTTACACCGAGTAAATAGATACCCAACATGTCACGCTTTAATTATGCGCACACTCATGGAATGGCGCCAAACTTCGGTACTTAAAAATCTCCATAGGCAACGCTTTTTTGATTTTTTACAGGTTACCAGTTTAGATTTACAGAGGAGATCTAGTGCTAGATTCGTTGCTGGCACTCTAATACATGCAGCGATACCTCAATTATGTGGTTTAAACGGCGTTTACATATGTCGGCGGGACTTACGTGTGCGTTCGCTTCTGCACGCGAGCTATCGGGGACAGGGGCGTTTTAATTATTTTTTTTTATCTTTTTTTTTTTTTTTTTTACTTATTTTTTATTTATTTTTACACTTCAAATTTGAATTTTTTCCACTTTTATTCCTATTACAAGGAATGTAAACATCTCTTGTAATAGGAAATGTGTGTGACAGGTCCTCTTTATGGAGAGATGTGGGGTCAATAAGACCTCACATCTCTCCTCCAGGATGGAAACCATGAGATCGGTGAAAGAAATTCACCGATCTCATGAATGGTGGCTTACAGCCGCAATCGCGGCTTTGTTTACTTACGGGGACCCGGGCGTGACGTCATCACATTGCGCCCGGGTCCTCCGACAGTCATCTCTATGCTTCCTGCCGACGCCGACGATTCGTTCTCCGGGCCCCCGAAGGCACGGGAGAGCCCGGAGAAGCACCGGATGGCGGCAGGAGGGGGGGATGTCCCCTCCCGCGGCCTGTAAGAATGATCAAGCGGTGGAACCGCCGCTATGATCATTCTTAGATTGTGCAGAATCGCCGGCTGAAGAAGAGGATATCTGGATGATGCCTCTGGCTGCAGGCATCATTCAGATATCCACCCACAAAGCCCAGGCCGACAATTGACGGCCACTTAGGATGGTAGATCCCATCTCAGGACGTCAATTGTATATGGCTGGGTATTGAAGTGGTTAAAAAATGCGGCCGCAGGGAAATCACATGGTATTTCCCTGCGGTTCCCGCATTTCCAAACACGCTATGGGGGAGCAATTCAAAATTAACCCAAAACTAGAAACATCCTCTAAATGGGACTTTTTAGGGCATCCACAACTTAAGTTGTATATAAAAAGGTATATTTTAGTGTAACAGATTAAAAATATATTCCATACATAAAATTGAAAATTAGATGCAATTAATTTGACAGACAACCATTTTGTTCGGTCAACACATGGGTTAAATGAAGACAATATTAGCCCTAAACATTCAGAATGAATGGCAACCCCACGTGTCTCCTATAAAAGCGTGTTTTCAGTGTGGGTGGTTGGGGGAAACGCTGCTTTTCCCGCAGCCACATGCATAGGTGCGTCACAGCTCCTTTCAGTGTGAGAGCTGGTATGCAAAGAGTTTCAGCACCCAGCACACCCCTGCCAATCTACATGTCATAGGTAGCTGCATAATAAGTGGTGGTACTTGGTGGGGATCACCCTCCTCCCTAGAAATGCTACAGAGGGACACCATAAAAATAATGTTTATTTCATTAAAGTTTTGTGGCTCTACACATATCACCTGTTATGAAAACATGTGTATGGGCATTGAGATTTTAAAGTTTTACTTTTTTTTTTAATTCCTTAAAGGGGTTGTAAAGGTAAAATGTTTTCCTAAATCGCTTCCTTTACCTCAGTGCAGCCCTCCTTCACTTACCTCATCCTTCCATTTTGCTTTTAAATGTCCTTATTTCTTCTGAGAAATCCTCACTTCCTGTTCTTCTGTCTGTAACTCCACACAGTAATGCAAGGCTTTCTCCCTGGTGTGGAGTGTCGTGCTCGCCCCTCTCTTGGAATACAGGAGAGTCAGGACGCTCTCTACGTTGCAGATAGAGAAAGGAGCTGTGTGTTAGTGGCGGGCATCCTGACTCTCCTGTAGTCCAAGGGAGGGGGCTAACACGACACTCTACACCAGGGAGAAAGCATTGCATTACTGTGTGGAGTTACAGACTGAAGAACAGGAAGTGAGTATTTCTCAGAAGAAATAAGGACATTTAAAAGCAAAATCAAGGAATGAGGTAAGTGAGGGAGGACTGCACTAAGGTAAAGGAAGCTATTTAGGATTTTCTTTTTTTTACCTTTACAACCCAATTAACAATTAACAGGTGACGCATAATACATTTTTGTAGAACAGTACCACAAAAAGGTAAATTAACCACTTAACGCCCACCGCACGCCCACAGAATGGCACGTACAGGCAGATGGGCGTATATATACGTCCCTGCCTTCTAGCAGGTCGGGGGTCCGATCGGGACCCCCTCCGCTGTGTGCGGCGGGCAGCTTACCACCGGGAGCAATCCGTCTTGAGGGGGCGGCTGTTCATTTCTGTCCGCCCCCTCGTGATCGCTCCCAGCCAATCCCGTCGTGTCCCGCCATGTCACTTCCTCTGCCTGTAAACACTGGCAGAGAAAGTGATGCAGCTCTCCTCTGGGCGGTATTTTCAAACCGCCGAGAGGAGAGAAGACATCACAAGTAAGTCGCACCAACACTACACTGACACCATACACATAGGCACATTAACCCCTTGCGATCACCCCCCCCCAGCCCCCTGTCACAGTGTCACTGAATACAGTGATCATATATGTACTGATCGCTTCATTTAGTGTCAGTGTGACAGTTAAGCCCCGTACACACGGCCGAGGTTCTCGGCAGAAACCAGCGAGAACCTCGGCCGTGTGTACGGGGCTTAACTGTCACACTGACACTAAATGCAGCGATCAGTACATATATGATCACTGCATTCAGTGACACTGTGACGGGAAACCCGTCGAGCAAATAGAGAACAGGTTCTCTATTTGCTCGACGGCCCGTCGGGATGAATGGCTGGTTGCCTTTCCCGACGGGCGGGTCGCCGATTCTGACGGCCGGCAGAGAACCTCGACGGGCGGAACGATGTGTTCCGCCTGTCGAGGTTCTCTGCCGTGTGTACGGGGCCTAAGTGTGACAGGCAGTTAGTGTTAGGTCCAGGGTAGCCCCGTACCCCCCCTAATAAAGTTTTAACCCCTTGATCATCGCCCTAGTTAACCCTGTCACCACCTATTGCCACCATCACTAAGCGATCATTTTTCTGATCGCTGTATTAGTGTCGCTGTTGCCGCTAGGTAGCTCATTTTTTTTATATTGCGATTTTTTTTTTACTAAAGACATGTGGCTGAATAAATGTTGGCCTAAATGTTTGACTAAAATTTAATTTATTCAATTTTTCTTTTTATTTTTATTCAATTTCAATTTTTACCAAAAAGTAAAAAATAAAAATCGCAGAGGCAATCAAATACCATCAAAAGAAAGCTCTATTTGTGGGAAGAAAAGGACGTGAATTTTGTTTGAGAGCCACGTCGCACGACAGCGCAATTGTCTGTTAAAGCGACGCAGTGCCGTATTGTAAAAACGCCTCTGGGCATTTAGCAGCATATTGGTCCGGGGCTTAAGTGGTTAAAGATTACGTAAACACTGAAAATTTGTTTAATTTATCAATATATCTGTTCAATAAGTTCAAAATAAAACCCTGTAAATTCTGTCAGAAATTTTGTAAGCTCCTTGCTTCCTTTAGAGAGCAAACAATACAGCACCTAAAGTCTCCACCATTATCAACCCTGCCCAGTTTACCTCTCTGAACTACAGAACCCCTTCCTTCTATGTTATAGAAATGAGGAGTAGCGGTGTTCTGTAGTTTTAACAAAATGTCTGTCCTAGGACAGTGTGTGTTACTGGCAGGACTACCAGATGAAAACATAGGAAAAAAATCCTGCAAAAAAAAAAAGAAAACAAACGCAGCCACCATATCTAAAGACCGGTGAGCTGCAATGTGTTGATTTTTTTTCTTGGGTTTGGATACACTTAAACTAATAAACCTGACAATGATAAAATAGAGATTATTATACAAAATACCACAAAAACGGATGTTATTAAATTGACTTTGTAAATCCAAACATCCATTCTGCACAATAACCTACATATGCAGTTTGCTTTTGAAAGACAATACCTGCAGTTCTGTCTGCAACAGCGTTTATTTATACAGCGATCTGGCATTTTTGAAATGACAAGTATTTTGCACTAGCCAAGAAAAATACAAACCACTTCTCTGGCATTCACTTTTGGCATAGGCCCAACTTCTCCTCACAGGCCCTCTCAGCAAGTTAACCAGCTACAGTTGCATGCTTCTGGCAGAGACAGGGTTAAATAGGATAGACGGCAGGATGAGATATGGAAAGTGTCCGCTTGGCAGGTCTCCCCGTCTCCTCACCCCGGGGCCGCTTGCAGAATAAGACACAGACGTGACACCAATCCTAACCAGGCCTTATTATTGTATTTTTTTTCAGTGTTATTGTTCTTGGCTATTTCTTGGGTACGTTTCTGATTTGAAATGGAATCCAGAAGTCTGTTGCCCAATCTTACCTCCCGCATTCACATTTTCTGTGCGCCTTCCTGGCATTCTCCGGAGGAACAAAAGAGCTGACTGTATGTATACCCATTTATCTGTTTCCCTTTCTATCTGTGTCCACTGGACATCTGGGCCACTTTTATTGAACAGTTATTAGACACCACTTGCTACATGATTTAAATCACTACAAATACCATGTTGTTGAGCCAAAAGAGAAACCTTCTTAATTTGTCTCTTTTATAAGCAGAATAATTGCACTTTCTTTATATATTAATTAGCTCTCTTTTGATTAGCCCTGACTTAACAGCAGAGCGCACAACAGTAGGGTGGGGGAGCAGTAAAACAGAAGCACTTATTTTTGCTGGTGGTTCAGTAGGCCATTCTTGCCACCTACTTCAGTTCAGCAGGCCTTAGATCGCACCTTCCATGTTTACTCATTTGCAATTGCTTCAGTGGCTGCAGATGTAGTGAAGAGGTGATTCCGCTTCCTTGCGCCAAGCCTTGTACACACGACCGATTTTCCTGCCAGAAAAACTGCCAGGAGATCTTTTGGCTGGGAATACTTGCTGTTTGTATGCTTCCTCGCAGTTTTCCCGACAGGAGAACCTGCTCTCTATTTTCCCGCCTTTTTAAACCCGGCAGTTTTCCTATGGGGAAACACTGCTAGGGAGCATACACACGGCCGGGATTCCCGGCCATAGCTCTCCCCGCAGTTTTCCCGACGGGAAACCCGGCTGTGTACATGGGGAAACATAGCGAGCAGGTTCTCGGTTTTTCCCGTGGGGATTCCCGGCGGACTTTATACCGCCGGGAATCTCAGTCGTGTGTACAGGGCTTCAGCGTGATATGAGATCTCTCAGCTGGAGGTGAGGTGGTGACATGAGGCCATGGGAAGGACCTTACCTTACTAAACCACCAAATTGAATAATAAGGGGGAAAATTTGACGATGATGAACAACTAATGCTTGCACCCACCTTCACCTCTGTGGTGTTCATTTTCATTTATTCTAGCATTGCGATGCCTATGATGTACCGCACTTCCACCTCCAGTGTCTTTTCCTGTACCATGCCTTACCTCTGTCTCCGGCATCCTCCTGTATAGGAGTAGGAAAGTTATTATTACCATTATTATGTCCATTAACTACAGGTGGTGCTGTGTTTGGGATATGAACCAATGGCCCTGGTGTTGCCAGGTGGAGGTGCTAACCACTTGGCCACCATGCTTTTAATTTTTTTTTTATGTTATACATCTTAAAACAAAGTTCCACCCAAAAATTGAACTTTCACTTTTTGGAATCCACCCCCCCCCCCCCCTCTGTGTCACATTTGGCACCTTTCAGGGGGAGGAAGGAGCAGTTACCTGTGTAATCCAGGTATTAGCTCCCACTTCCAGGCATAGATCACCATTGTGGCCTACTCCACTTCCGACGCCTACTCCATCCCCTACACTGTCTTCTGGGAGACACACAGGTCCCAGAAGACAGCAGGGACCAGTGGGATCATGCAGCGCGACTCAGGCATGCGCAGTAGGGAACAAGGAAGTGAAGCCGCAAGGCCGAAGATGTCAGAGCCTCCACTCGAGAGCCGAGGGACAGATTGGCTTTGGATGCTGACATTGTGGGCGCCCAGGACAGGTAAGTGTTCATATATTAAATGTCAGTAGCTGCAGTATTTGTAGCCGCTGACTTTAAATATATATTTTTTCCACGGAACTCTGCTTTAAAGTTTTATATTTGAAGTTTTGTAATGACACATACTAATGACATATGCCTATGTTTTTAGTTAATTACAAGCATCATTTCTGATTCCTCTTGTACCAAATTCTATTTTAACTGTTATGTCTACCTTCATTTTATTTCATGTATAAAGCAATCACAGTATTTCATATAGGTAGGCTTGACAAGAAGCAGGTCCTCCAAAGTGCTTGGCAATGCGCCCATTGCTCCACCAACATGTGGGTTCTTTACTAAAAGCAAATTCACTACAAGTGCAAACTACAAGGGCAAAGTGCACTTGAAATTGCACTGAAAGTGCACTTGGAAGTGCAGTCGCTGTAAATCTGAGGGGTAGATCTGAAATGATTAAGGTGTGCCTGGGCAAACCTTAATCACTACGTGCAGTGGCAATTCCCCCTACTGCCTGAGCTTCCACCGTGTTGGCCCCCCCTAACCAACAGTGCGGCTGGCTTCCCTCCTCTCCTCTCCCCCCAGCTGCTGCAGGGGATGTTTCAGGATGGAGAGTGGTGGAAAGGGGCTAGTAAATATGTAATTTACCAGCGCCTTCTTTTTCTAAATGAACACTATGAACACACTCACTCACTGTGTTTACTATGCTTCGGTTTGTGAATGAACGAGAAGCAGCTCAGCACAGAGCACTTTCCATTCATTCACGGTCCCATTCAGCTGAGGCTGCAGAAAAAGGCATTTGTGTTGGAGTTTTAGGGTGCACACCCTAATGCAATAGGCTGCGCACATCTATGGTCACAAGTATTTTGAGTGCACTAAAGTTTTTAGTTTTATTTCCTCCTGTATAGTGCCTCACTTCTGCTTCCAACTCCCATGAACTGTACAGTACTTTGGCCCTCAGTGTTAATGCCCCCAAATTATGCCTTATCATTGTCTCCAGCATTACTAAGTAAAGTTTTTCACTCTGTACTGTGCGCTATTTCTGCCCAGAGGGGTGACACCAGAGCCGGAGCTACCTGCCAGTGGGGCCCCAGAGGAGGCAGGAGCTGTGGCATATCAGAGGTGCAGGCGGCTGGTGCAATAACTCTTCCGCCTTGCTTCGACTCCCTCACTAATTTCTATGGGCAGACAGGGACTTTGCTCGGGAGTCAGGCTGTAAGTGTCAGTATTCTGTTCTGTCACTGCTGTTCTCAGTCCTTCCCTCATTCCACCACCTGTCCAATCTCACACTCCACGTCCCACCACTTTTCATTCAATAAAGTGCATCCAAATTTGGGTAATAAGCCCCCCCCCCCCCCCCCATAATGTCTGGGAGCCCAACAAGGAGAGGCAGATGTTCCCATTATACTGTGTGGGACCAGCAGCGTCTGTGTCCACAGGCAAAGGTGGATGTTTGTCTCTGTTTAATGATGCTGCCCGTGCTATCCAGTGACAGCATGCAGAGGATGTGGTGGATTGGCTTACTAAATCATCTTATTCTGCCTCTAGCAGTTCATAGGGTGAAGGTATTAACCACCAACACCAAAAGACCAATTTTTCCAAAACTGTGTGACAGAGGCAACAAATTTCATTTTTTTGCAGCAAGGCCAATTCATCAAGAATACCTCTATAGGGTTACGGTGTGAAGGCACCACCAGCACTCAAAGCCTAATTTTTCCACACCTGTTACTTCTATCCAAAGTCTGCAAAAGAGACACCAGACTTTATCTAAAAAAACAATTGTAATCTTGGTCTGTGTGTATTATAGTTTGGCTTTTTCACATAAGGTTTGCTCACTGTGGTGCAAAACTTTGTTATGGAAGGAGGGCATCATTCGACCCATATTGAAGAAACCCACCCTGGACCCTAAGGATCCACACCACCGCCGTCCCATAACAGGCTTAAACGCTCTCTCCAAGGTCATGGAGAAAGCAGTGGTGCAACAGCTGCAACAGCATCTAGATACCCACAACCTACTGGATCCATTTCAATCAGGATTCCGGCCCGGACATGGGACGGAAACAGCATTGCTCAAGATATGGGACGACGTTCTCGAGGCCGCAGATGAAGGAGAATCTTGTCTCCTGGTTCTGTTGGACCTAAGCGCAGCCTTCGACACAGTTGACCATAAGCTTCTACTGACAAGGCTAGCGGAAGTAGCCAAAGTCGCAGAAGGCGATTTATCTTGGTTCTCCTCTTTTTTGGAAAACCGATCTCAAATAGTGAAGTTAGGACCTTTCACTTCTGAGAAACGCACAGTATCGTGCGGAGTCCCCCAAGGATCCCCCCTGTCGCCGGTGTTATTCAACATCTATCTCCGTCCTCTTTTTGATATCATCAGCAGCCAAAAACTGCTCTATCACTCATATGCAGACGACACGCAACTATATTTCCGCATTTGCAATAAAAAGGATCATCACCTCAATCTAGAGACATGCCTCTCTTTGATAGAGGACTGGATGACAAAGAGTTATCTCAAACTCAACGGAGCGAAAACAGAACTTCTCCTGTTTCACGCCAAGCGTAAGAATCAACCTGCTACAACATGGACCCCCCCGCCCATTCTGGGCAAAATCATCTCCCCTAGCGCCAAAGTCAAAAGTCTTGGGGTCATCTTCGACTCCTACATGACAATGGACGCACAAATAGGGTCAGTAGTCAGCGGATCTCACCATCTGCTGCGCCTACTACGCAGACTTACTCCCTTCATCCCCAAAGAAGACATAGCGGTCGTGGTGGGAACAATTGTAAACTCCAGACTGGACTATGCCAATGCCCTTTACCTTGGACTCCCCAAGTACCAAACCGCTCGTCTTCAAGTCGTTCAAAACACGGCCGCTAGACTTGTGACTGGGAAAAAACCTTGGGAATCAATCTCGCCTTCACTGAGATCCCTTCGCTGGTTACCAGTAAAAGACAGAATCACTTTTAAAGCACTCTGTCTAACGCATAGATGTGTCCATGGGAATGCCCCCCATTATCTATGCGAAAAAATAAAAGCTCACAATCCCAATCGCGTTCTGCGATCCACCAATCAAAATCTGCTCCAGATACCGAAAGCCAACTACAGGGCCAAAGGAGATAGAAGATTTGCGGTCCAAGGTCCCAGACTATGGAACGCTTTACCAACCAGCATTCGGTTGGAGGAGAACCACCTAGCTTTCAGGAGAAAGATCAAGACTCATCTCTTTTGATACCAAAGGAGACCGGAACAACAAGCGCCAAGAGGCGATTAAGTTCGTATGTGCCGCGCTATATAAGTTTTCATTCATTCATTCATTCATTCATTCATTCATTCATTTCCATCCAAAGTCTGCCAAAGAGACACCAGAATGTATCCTTAAAATCTTTTTGTTCCGTGTGCACTAAATTGTGGCCCAAGCCGTTGTTTACAAAATAAATAAAGTTTGCAGGGAAAATCTATTTACATTTCATTTTTTTTCTTTATAAATGTCAGGTTTGCTGCAGCAGGTTCTATACATGGTACAGATGCACCACTTTACAGGTAGACTAAGAGGACCCCCCCCCCCCCCAGGTGCATCATTAAAAGCATTGCTCTTTTAAAAACAATATTTTTTTTGTATTGGTACATGTCCCCCAGGGCAGTACCCGGGCTCTCGTATACCTTTTTTATGACTAATAACAGCATAAAGAAGCAGTATAAAGAAGTTCTTGAGTGGCTCTTGCCTTAAAGCTCCTGGTTATTAGAAAAAAAAAGAATTTCCAATGACAAGTGAAAACAAAAATTGCAGTAAGTTACCCTATCTCCAGAGCTGTCTCCTTGAAACGTCTGGGTTGAATGACGTTATTTAACCCACTTCCTGTGTGGTCACATCATCAAGTGTCCCTGGACCCACTGAAGAGTTTCCAGCAGGGCTGGACTGGGACAAAAATTTGGCCCTGGACTTCATCTAGACTGGCCCACTTTGAAAGGTCTCTCCCATGGCGGCCGGACAACTCCCGCACCCCCTCCCCAGCCACCCAAGCCCCCTCTCCCCCTTCACTAGCCACTAGCCATTCTACTTTATTAGAGTAGAACAGCTGGTACTGGTATTCTTATAGGCAGTACCAGTGGGGGGCTAGACATTATTTCACCCGGGGCAAGGAATCAGTTCGGTGCTCCCCCTTATGGAACAAGATTAGGCCATAGCTATGGAGTCAGCTGACTGTCCCCTCCCCCATGCTCCTCTGTCGTCCCCCTTGCTCGTCTGGTCCTCCCCCTGCTTCTCTGTTCCTCCCAGGTGAGCGCTGCGGGGAGGGAGAGGAGGTGAGCACTGCGGGAAGGGAGAGATAGAGGAGCGGAGGGGGCAGTGGTCCACTGTGACTGAAGCCGGACTCCCTGAGCCATCGACCCACCGGGAAACTCCCTGTAGTCCCAATAGCCAGTCCATCCTTGGTTTCCAGCTACAGGAAACCACCATTTTCAAACACAATATGCACAATGCAATGTGTTGCTTGCTACCAGATAAGAAATGAGCAATCATAAATGCAGTTCGAATAGATTATTAGATTTAATTCACGTATGATGAATAGTGTCTGCATTCATCCAACTGAAGATAAAACTGAAGCTAAAAACAGTGAAATAAATAGGAATTAAATTGCTACTCATAGTTTCTGCATGGTATAATAAAGAAAGTTTAGTCAAATGGCCTATCTTTAAAACAGTCTTGTTCAGATAAGGAGATGGTTGTCCAAGGATGAGGATGGGAAAGTCTTGTCCATTTCCAAAGCTGTGTGAGGTCCAAGTCCTATACAAATAGGCCCCTTTGTTCACATCCTAGGTGAAGGGGTTAAGGCCCATTTTATTCCTTCTCTTCAGCCAGAATCACTTCAAGCTGTGGAATTACACAACCCAGGCCCTGTATCTTCTTGAACATATTACTGTGCAGGGACACCGCGGGAGGGGAATGTGTGTGTGAGAGGGGATAATAGGTGTAAAGTGATACCCTGCTGCCGTGCGCATGAAAGGGTTACATGGAGTGTGTACGTGGGGGAAATGTACACCCTCCTCAACTGAAACGCACCCATACCTCTACAGGAATAACAAGTCAAAAAGGGTGCGGACCATACAAGCAATACAATGCTTGTTTTTCAGACCACTAACAAGGCGAGAAATGTTTATTATTTGTTGACAGATACATACTGTTTATCTGCTAAAATTACACTTGGTGTATGTAGATCCGAAAAACAAAAATCCCTTAATAGTGGTTTACCCTACTTTAGATATCTTGAGAGACTTGTTTTGCAATACATACTTTCTCTTGTTCAGTTTTCACCTGTTGATCCTGCCAGTAAATGACTTCATGCTTCAGGGTAGGGATGGGCTGAACACCCCCCTGTTCGATTTGCACCAGAACATGCGAACAGACAAAAAAATTGTGTGAACATGCAAACTCTATTCAAGTATATGGGACTCGAACATGAAAATTCAAAATTCAAAAGTGCTAATTTTAAAGGTTTATATGCAAGTTATTGCCATAAAAAGTGTATGGGGACCCAGGTACTTCCCCAGGGGACACGTATCAATGCAAAAAAACAACCGTTTTTTCAGGAGCAGTAATTTGTTGTATTGCTTAAAATGCAACAATAAGAATTGAATATTCCTTTAAATATCGTGCCTGGGTGTCCCCTTAGTCTGCCTGTAAAGTGGTGAATCTGTCTCATGTGTTTTACTGTGCCGCAGCAAAATAAAATTTCTAAAGGAAATTTTTTATCTAAAATTGCTTGTGGCAGTAATGTATTTCTGGTTACCAGCAAACTAGATGAAAAAATCTGTGTGAATTCCCCCCAGTCCATACCAGGATCTTTGGGTCTGGTATGGATATTAAAGGAAATTCCACGCCAAAATTTGTCCCCCCTAAATAAATACCAGGCACCTTTGGGTCTGGTATGGATTTTAAGGAGAACTCCATGGCAAAATTGTTTTAAAAAAATGGCGTAAGGTCCCCCCCAAAACCCATACCAGACCCTTATCTGAGCAAGCAGCCTGGTAGACTGGGAGAAGGGGGGGGGAAGTGAGCATTCCAGACTGCTTGCCCTTAACATGGAGAGGGTGCTTTGGGGTGCAAAAAAACTGGGTGTTGGTGGTGACAGAACACTGTAACCCCTCACAGTTACTCTTGTTGGGCGCAAAAATGGGCCTTGCTGTTAAAAATGTGTTAAAAAATTGAAATTACATGCCCCTGTTAAACAGCGGCAGAAAAGTTGGGCTTTGGGTGTTGGTGGTGCCATAAACCAAAAATATTGTTGGAAGCTAGCATCATCAATATTCACGAGGAATAGCATGTGCACAGGAGACTTCTTTCCGGCAAGGTCAGGCAGCTGCCAGGCCTTAAGCTGAAAATCCCCTGTGCGCAATGCGCCGCTGCATTCAGTGGCTCATTGCTAGGGCAATAGGAGATAATTTTTTTACCTACAGGTAAGCCTTATTATAGGCTTACCTGTAGTTAAAAGTAAAAAAAATAACTTTACAACCACTTTAACAGAGCCTGTGGACAGGAGCACTCTTTGATCCGTTACAAACCCTCCAGTAGTAATAACCAATAACAAATGTTATACATACAAAATCACTATGCATTCACTTTGAGAATGGTGTTCAAGTCTTATGCTTCTCTTTGTACAATGCTGCTCTATTTGTTTACCCACAAGGACATTTTGATAAACGACTGTATGATACTAATTCCAGCCTGGTAGAATTAGAGCATTTACTGAAAAAGGAATATCACAAAGCATTTGGCTTCATTGGTGTTTTTTTTTCACACGTGTCTTTTGCTTGTGTGTACTTTGATTTGTTTATACCAGTCTACATTTTTATTTTATGTTTTAATAATTTACTTTTTCTTCTATTTTTATCCTGGGCTCTGGAATCCTAACTTATTAGAAAACGTTTTCTCAGTAAGTACACAATCATGCGGCCTATGACCAGGGTAAGCTCAGAGCACTTGGCAAGAACAACAGCATGAGAGCAGAGCAGGTGACTATTGGCAGTTCTGGCTCCTAGTTTATCCTGTAGCCATCCACGGGTTTCTGCCTGTGTGCTTAAAGCATGAAAGGAAACCGGCTTAATAGATTTTGTTCTTATTAGATTCAATTACACAACTAAAAGAAGACTGTGGAATTGTTTTTTCTTTCTTTACTTTTAGACTCGAGTAAAACCTTTGACATGAAAACCGTGGGTCCAGTTAGGCCGCGTACACACGATCGGTCCATCCGATGAGAATGGTCCGACGGACCGTTTTCATCGGTTCACCAATGAAGCTGGCTGATGGACTGATGTGCCTACACACCATCGGTTCATGAACCGATCGTGTCACAACGACGTGATGAAAAAAACAAAGTTGAATGCTTCCAAGCATGCGTCGACTTGATTCTGAGCATGCATGGATTTTAAACCGATGCTCGTGCGTACTAACGATCGGTTTTGACCTATCGGTTAGCCATCCATCGGTTCAATTTTAAAGCAAGCCCTCAGTTTTTGGATCAAAGTATAACGGACCGATGGGACCTACACACGATCGATTTGGACCGATGAAAACGAACTTCAGTCCGTTTTCATCGGTTTGAACCGATCTTGTGTACGTGGCTTAAGAGATAGCATGTCAAACTTGCAAAATTTACGTTTTTTTTTTCTTGGGGGTGTGAATGACGTCATTGTTCATAGGACTTTCCAAATTAAAAGCTCTTTGCCATACAACAGAAATCCATGTAGTAATACACAGGTGTACATGATAAAAATAAAAATAATGTGGCGTTCAAAATAGTGACAAAAATTATTAGTGACAAGAAATATATACGTGAAAAAGGTAAATATACCAGAAGCAACAATATCATGTAAATTAATACAACAATATATGTTGTGTATGAACAAAATGAACTCAAGGTGAATGTTTCAAAAGTGATCTAATCAAAAACATACAAAAGTTCTTGGATAAACAAGATAATTCAGCTCAAAGGTGAATCATGTGTAGGGAAAAGTCTCTCACACTCCTCCCAGTGAAATCATACTGAATCTTGTGTATAAACAAAGGATAAGGTGGCACGCTTACCAGACTTGGTGGATTTGTATACTATACAGCATAGGAGTCAAACAGGCATTCATGAGGAATAACCTCAAAAGGATTCAGCATGCAATAGGGCACAGTGGCAGCATTTGTTGGGCACAGTGGCAGGATTTGTTGGGCACAGTGGCTGCGTTTAAAGGGCAGAGTGGCTGAGTTTGATTGTACAGTGGCTGTTTGATGGGCACAGTGGCTGTTTGATGGGCACCGTGGCTGTGTTTGATGGCACAGTGGCTGCAATTGATGGCACAGTGGCTGCAATTGATGGGCACAGTGTCTGAAATTGATGGACACAGTGGCTGCATTTGATGGGGACAGTGGCTGTGTTTGATGGGCACAGTAAGGCTGCAATTGATGATTTTTTTCTTTTTAGAATTTTTCAGTTTGTTAGCTCCCCAAAATTTTTGAACACCAGGCACCAATGGATGGCAGCTTACTAGATATATGCAAACTTTTTTATTCTTACACAGGTGTACATGAGCCTGTAAGCTTTTAGTATATGTAATACTGCAAAGAGGTTAAAATGCATTCAAATTTGATTTGTTTTTTTGCTTTTATTTTTTTTTTTCAATCAGCAGGCCATAAATGCCTAGTATTTCAATTGGTTATAAAAAGTAACTGCTGCATTTCAAACTTTTCAAATAAAAGTACTTCTTAAGAGGATTTAGTTCCACTTTGTTAGACCTCACTTTCACTGACTTTATGGCCAACTGCCAATTGCTATTCCAATGTCCATTGAGAGTGCCCTTACTAGCCAGTGAGAAAGTCTTAATTAGACTGTCGTAAGGCAGTTAGTAAGGCTTAGCCATGAAGACAGTAAAAGTCAGATTCCTTTAAAAAAAAGTCATAAATCATAGAAGTGCATAGAAGAGGCTTTTATGACTCCTTTGGTAGTCCGCCCTTAGACAATATGTTCTTTCAGAAAATTAAAAATTGAGCACAAGTTTAGCTCCACACAGGCAGCATGATGCTTACAAGAGTTCACTTTGTAGTATTTGTTTCATTACAGATTCCTACTCTAACATGGTAATGGAGCTTGCGCGGTCAAATAACCAGAGACCTAGATTTGTGTGAGCATAGTAAGGCACCCATGCTGAGAAAGTCTTCCTCGCTGACCCAGGAAAAATTGATATCCTGGTACTTGGGGGTTTAATATTGGAGTAACAACCCTGTCCTGTCGCTGTTGGAATCGCCGCCTGTGACACTGCTTCGGGGCAGACAAGCGAGGAAGTGGAGGGTGAGATTAACTGGCTACATCCTATGTCCGCCGTGACCGCAATACACTGCTGCTAGCTTGTTGTTGTCCTGAGAAGATTTACTTTTGAAGTGCCTTTTTATGTTTGAAGTGATGTAATTGCAATGGTTGAAGGTTACGTGTGCCTATTTTTTATAATAAATAATTGTTACAATACTTCACTATTGAAAGAACTTTTTCATTTTAAATGTGGAGCATTTTCTTTCTGGTGAACACCGTTGGAATCGTATATTTACCCTGGTAAATAAGCTTTTCTGCCAAGCATGAGAGTGTAAGGCAGATCTTTCTGGTGAGTGTATTTTCTAGAGGGAGTGGAATCACAGTCACAAGCGGTGTGGTGGAAGATTTGATCTGATTTTGTCTAAAGAAGATTTTTTGTTTAAAGTTAATCACTTGGAAACCCATAAGGCCTCGTACACACGAGTAAATCCATTTTGGTTTGCTTGCGTGTACACACGAGCAAACCAAAATCCCCGCCAGCAGACAGCGCGCTGAAGTGTCGTGACGTGGCGGTGACGTTGATGCCGCCACGTCACCGCACCAGGAAGTAAAACACTTCCGTGCATGCGTCGAAATCATTCGGCGCGTGTGCGAGAAGACATGTCTGCTGGTTAGCATACTAACCAGCAGACATGTCTTGCGGACGGGTTCCCAGCCGACAGATTTCAAAGCATGCTTTGAAATCTGTCGGGTGGCCAAATCCGTCTGTTTGCCCGTACACACGATCGAATCTGTCTGCTGAAATGGTCTAGCAGACCGTTTCCAGCAGACAGATTTGATCGTGTGTACGAGGCCTAACAGTTTATGGACTTGATTTTGGATTTTTTTCACTTGGTTTCACCCAATGAACATTATGAACTTTTAAAAAATTTTAATAACATATACATGCAATTCATTTCCACTATCACGTGGTGTTTGATGCATGTATTTTTTAGATGTGCTTATCCTTGATTGTATGTACATAGCGCTACTATTTTCCCATTTAAATGCACTACAGATTTCTTAAAGCTTTTGTAAAGGAAACATTTTTTTTTCCTTTAAAATAACAAACATGTCTTACTTACCTCCACTGTGCAGTTTGTTTTGCACAGCGTGGCCCCAATCCACGTCTTCTGGGGTCCCTCGGAGGCTGTCTCTGGTCCTCCCCGCAATTACTCACCACAGTCATGCGAGAGTTCGCATGGTGGTCAGTAATTGCGGGCGCTCTCCCATAGCTGCTCACTGTATCACTCGGCCCCGCCCCTCGGCGCGCCGCGTCACTAGATGTGATTGACAGCAGCGCCAGCCAATGGCTGCGCTGCTCTCAATCCATCCGCTCTAGGCAACCAAGCTGAGGGACTTTCGATAGGTCAGGTAAGTAAAACGGGGGCTGCTCTTCCGGTTCCGGCGCCGCATGGAGTAGCTGTGCACTCCTTCAGCTCCCGCACACAGGCTCCCAAATCGGCCTATAAAAGCCAGCAAACCCGCTGCCGACCCCTGGGCTAACCATCCGCCATCCCCCCCCTCCGCCCGAGGATGGACAAATACCTGGAAAAAAGCGGCGCGCGGTCGTACGCCGCCGCTGCGGCGCGAACGGGACAGCCGCAAATCGAGGCCCCGGCTTTGGCCTACACGGATTCGATCGTAGATCCGATCGTGGATCCGACACCTGCAATGGAGGTGAGTGCAACACCAGCCCCTCCAACTACCCCTCAGACTGTTCACATCCCCTCACCTCCCCCACAGGCGGGGGATATGCACAACATAGAGCTGATGGCCCAGGCCGTGGCTGCTCTATTATCCCCCATGATAGCGACCTCGGTGGAAAAAGCCATCAATGCAGGGATACAGAAAATCCAGGCTCAACTAGGGGAGCATGCATCCAGGCTGAATGAGGCTGAGAATCGCATCGGACATATAGAAGAGGATCTTTACCAGGCCCAATCCTTTGAACATGCGCAAGACAAGACGAACAAGTATATACTAGACAAACTGGACGACCTTGAGAACAGATCCAGGAGGAGCAATCTGCGCTTTATTGGCGTCCCTGAATCGCTGCAACCTCAAGCACTTTCAGATCTCTGCTCCAGACGCATCCCCGAGACCCTGGGCCTGCCGGGCCCCTGCACTGTTGAGCGCGCCCACCGCATGGGCCTTTTCAACTCTGATCGCAAGTCACCTCGCCCTGTCATCGCCAAATATCTCAACTATTCAGAAAAATCCCTCATCCTGCAGAAGTTCAGGCAGTCCAGGACCCTCCAGATAGACGGCATGAATATCCTGATCTTTGCGGACTACTCCGTGGACGTCTCCAAGAGGAGGAAGGCTTTCCAGCAGACCTGCACGGAGCTCCACCGAATGCAAATCAAGTTTACACTGGCTTTCCCGGCCGTGCTTCGACTCAGAGCACCCAACGGAGATCAGCTCTCCTTCCATGACCCATCCGAAGCTGAGGCCTTCCTGAGATCCCTCCGCTCTAGCCCCCACCACAACCAGTCTCCCAGAGTGGCACCTTCCAACCGGGCCCTAGAACACGGAAGCCCACGCAAGGACTCTCCTAAAAGATTCAAGGCATCTGGATCCGACCGTCAACACACCTCATCCTTTTGAACTTTTTTTTCTTGGACCTTCTCTTTTTTTTTTTTTCTTCTAGACGGTCACACCATCCCGATGCAGTTCTGCTGCTCATTAACCGTCCAGGACCACTCCTGGGCCCCTCTCCTTTAGCGTGCCTCCCCCTTCACCCGGGGGACCACGGTAGGCCTAATGCAATTTTGCTGTTATGCCAGTCTGTCTCCTTTTCTTTTCTCTTATGCTCCTAAATGCCATTTTATTTCACACTGTTTTGTTTTCACATTGTTTTATGTTCTCTTGCACAATCGGTAATAGTTGTCTTAGCTCCACTTGTGCCTTAATATTATGTTATCCTATACGTTTATATATCATGTGTAGGCCTTTCCATTCTTCCGCAAGGAACCTGTCTAACTCCTCCCCCCCCCCTCACGCATTGCTCCTGCTGCTTACACCCCCCCATCGGTCGCGGCGGGTGAAGTGCTGCATTGAGAGCCCTGCGTTGGGAGCTGGCCTATTCAGTGGCTCCATGCGGAAAAAAGTGAAGTTCCCAAATGTTGTTGTTCACCTTGTTTGCCCCCATCACCCTCCCCCCATCTCCCCCTCCCTGGTTCTCAACCCTCCGCCCATTTTTAGGGATCCGTTACCACCCCCGCTCTCTCTCACAGCAAACCACCACAACACCTGCTGTCCTTGCACCCCACTTCTACAATGCTCCATGCTCCCATTCTCCTCGCCTCCACGTCCTGCTCACACCCCATTGTTAGTCTTCCCAACATGAGAATAGTCTCCTGGAATGTCAAAGGGCTCCGCTCCCCCAATAAGAGGATGAAAGTTCTGCGCCACCTTAAAAGGCTCAAGACCGACATCGCCCTCCTTCAGGAAACCCATCTGTCCACCCCCGACTTCCCGCGGCTGCGGAAACTCTGGGTAGGCACAGTCCTCGGTTCTGACTCAAGTGGTCGGAAAGCTGGGGTAATAATCCTTATTAACAAAAACCTTCCCTGCAAGATTCTGTCCTCAGATTCGGACTCCGAGGGGCGATTCACCTCGGCCCGTATTCAACTGGGATCCAGGGTGGTAATCATCACTAATGTATATGCTCCTAACAGCCCCACAAGTGCCTTCTTTAGCGACCTCACCTCCTGGGCGCTTAGAGACCCAGCCTGCCCACACCTGATAGGCGGGGATTTCAATTCCATCATGCACCCGATAGATGACAGGTCCTCTACCAGACAATCTCGTCCTCCTCTGACTCCTCTCACCCAGACATTATTGGCGTCGACGGTCGATTCACTGCACCTCCACGATCTATGGCGACTAAAACACCCTGCTGACAGAGAATTCTCATTTTATTCCCACCCTCATAAAGTCTTCACGAGACTGGACTATCTTTTCTGTTCTGACTCTCTCCTCCCACTGATCTCGGAAGCCGACATACACGACATCGCAATCTCGGACCATGCCCCGGTCTCGACCACCCTTGAGGACCCTGACTTAGCCTCTAACCCCAGAATCTGGCGGTTCCCCTCCTATCTTCACAATAACTCCGATTTCCACCAGCATCTAGAAAAAGCCTGGTTGGGATACGCATCGGATAACGCGTTACACGCTGACAACCCTAACCTTTTCTGGGAAGCGGGCAAAGCGTTCCTCAGGGGCTGCATAATCGCCTACGCCGCCACATTCAAAAAACACACCCTTAGACGCTACAAACAGGCCAGCGCAACACTGCATCAGGCCCAGCGGGTCCTCTATACTGATGACTCCCCCAGCAACCGTAACGCCTGGTTCGCTGCCAAGCAGGCCTTTGATAGCTGGGCAGCCACCCTCGAACGTACCCAAAAAGCGCATCTAGACGCCTCCCTCCACAAGTTTGGTAACAAAGCAGGTAGACTCCTTTCCAGATTAAGTAAAGGACCCAACCGCCCGACGCATATCATGTCCCTCAGGGACCCGTCGGGTTCCATACACTACACCCCAAAAGGTATCAATAATACTATGCGCCAATTCTACTCCTCCCTGTATGCCTCAGACCCTATCGATAAACCGACAGCCCTCAATTTCCTACGACGTATCTCCCTGGACCAGGTAACCCCCACCCAGCTCGAAGCCCTCAATGCCCCTATCTCTGTCCTGGAGGTCCAATCCGTAATCAAACAGCTTTCCCCCTCCAAAGCCCCAGGCCCAGACGGCTTCACCGGAGAATTTTACAAGTCCTTTAGCTCGACTGTGTCCCCCCCTCTCCACAACGTCTACACACACATATGGTCGGGTGGGTCCTATCTTCCAACGGGCAATCAGGCCATAGTAAAACTCCTAGAGAAGAAGGGCAAGGACCCCCTAGAACCTGGCTCTTATAGGCCCATCTCGCTTCTTAACCTTGACGTTAAAATCCTCTCCAAGATAGCAGCCACTAGATTGGCATCCATTATACCCTCCCTGATTCACCCCGCACAGTCGGGCTTTGTTAAGGGTAGGACGGCCACCATGAATATCAGGAAGGTGATGCTAGCTCTCGAACACGCAAAAAATGACCCGGCAGGAGACCACGCCATCATCACCCTAGACGCGGAGAAGGCTTTCGATAACGTTAGTTTCGAATGGCTCTCCATGGTCATGTCCAAAATGGGCTTCTCGGGCCCCTTCACGCACCTCATAGAATCAATGTACACTGCCCCTGCCGCGAGAGTGGTCGCGGCGGGCCTCCTCTCTGAGGAGTTCAGGCTGCACAAAGGCACGAGGCAAGGCTGTCCACTCTCCCCGCTCCTTTTCAACATAGCACTTGAACCCCTCTCCCGCCACCTAACCCAGATCGCCCCCCTACATGGCATCCATGTCGGAGGCCACGACCTTCGCACGTCACTATTTGCAGACGATGTCCTTATCTTCACATCCAGCCCCTCACTCGACATGTCCACTATCAAGACCACCTTTGACGAATTCAGGCAATGTTCAGGGTTACGTATCAATTATAGCAAGAGCGAAATACTCCCAATAGGCTCCCTATCTATCCCCTCCTGGTCCCAAAACTCCTTATTCGCCGTTGCAAAGTCACATATCACTTACCTGGGGATAAAAATAGGCAAACTACCCTCCTCCCTATACCACCTCAACTACCCCCCCCTGCTCACCAAAATATCCCAAGAACTGACCAACTGGATGGACCTGCCTCTCTCGCTACTGGGAAGATGCCACCTTGTCAAGATGGTTAGTTTTGCACGCCTACTGTACCCACTACAAACCATCCCTTTACTCTTGCGCCACAAAGACATTAAATCCATTAACTCTGCCATTTCCAAGTTCCTCTGGCGTGGCAAGAGGGCGCGCATAGCATTTACCAAGCTGCATCTTCCCAGGCGAGAGGGGGGCATTGCCCTTCCCAACATCAGGCTATATAACTTGGCATGTCTATTGAGAACAGGCTTGGATTGGATAACCCAGTCCTCCAGGTGCTCGAACTACCCCCTCGAATCGGCGATGGTCCGCCCCTTCTCGCTCACGGCCCTTCTCCATTGCCATTGGAAATCTGCCCCCCCTCCCCTCCAACACAATCTCCTTCTCCGGGATACAGTCATCGCCTGGAGAGAGGTCAGGAAGGCCCTCAATGTCCCCTCCTCTATCTCACGATACCTCCCTATCCTGGGCAACCCGAGCTTCCTACCAGGCTTAGATAACCAGCCCTACCTCGACTGGGAGGGTAAGGGTATCAAATCCTTTTATTCTTTATGTGACCCCCTTTCAGGCCGCCCCTTAGGTTTTAGAGCCCTGGCAGACAAATTTTCTCTCCCTTCGTCACATGTATTCCAGTATATTCAATGCATTAGTTTCCTGAAAAAACGCCTGTCGAGATGACAGAAAAAGGTTCCAGAGCTCCTTTACCGACACCCTTATTTCCCGGGCCTCATACAAAATCTCAGACATTTACCATCCCCTCCTCCAGCACAACATCCCCCCCCTGGCCTCAACCTCGGCGGCCAACTGGTCGAAAGACTTCCCTGACCCTGACCTGGTGGAGAAGCTCCTGCATGGCCTCACCACCATCCACAGACTTATCCCTAACGAAATATGGAGAGAGACGCAGATTAAGATTGTTCACCGAGCCCACATCCCCTTCAGCCGAGCCCATGCCACCCCAGAATGCCCCCTCTGTAAACAACCCAAACCTAACTTGGCTCACAGGTTCTGGTCTTGTTCCCTCATAGCCAGTTTCTGGGACCAAGTCATCCAATACATTTTCGATGTCACCCTGCTACGCATACCCAGGGACCCGTTACTACTTATATTTGGGTACTGGGACCCCATACTACTCCCCTGGTCCTCTCCCTCCACCCCCCTGGGCAGGGACTGGACTCTGATATGCCTCTTGATAGCCCGTAGAGCCATCCTCCAGAAGTGGATATCAGCGGACTGCCCAACCACTGCTCAAGTTAAAAGGGAACTGTTGCAGCTCTTATACAAGGACAGGCTCAACACGGACCTGACCCACGAACGGAGCAAGAACCGCTTCTATCACTTATGGAATCCCTTTATGTCGCATACTTTCACTTCTACTGAATGGTTGAACTTTGAGAAAATGTCTTTTCTATACCAGGATCCCCCTCGGGATTGACATCTCTCCTACCCTCCCTCCCTCCTCCCCTACCCCCCCCCCTCTCTTGTTGTTCCTTTTTGTTTGCAAGCACTACTATTTCACCTACCCCGTGACCACTTAACCTATACCCTCCCCCCTTATTTGTTCTCTCTGAGAACCTCTACATACACTGTTAATCTACAGCAATGTTCCACAGAAAATGCTTTTATGTCCTGTTTTTTTTTTATGTTTCTCTGTTATGTAACTTCCTTAATAAAAACATATTTCAAAAAAAAAAAAAAAACGGGGGCTGAGGGGGGCTGGCAACACCAGAGGTTTTTTCACCTTAATGCATAGATTGCATTAAGGTGAATTTTTTTTTTCATTTACAACTCCTTTAAAAATTTTAAGTGGCAGCTTTAGGACACATACACACCTCTTATACTTGTGCACAGTGGTGGGATAATAAGTCATGGGGCGCGCGACTTGTTGACCAACATTTTCAACATTGTTCACAATTCCTTACTTGGCTGCAAATGTAGAGCAACTCAACTTGGCCAATCACACCGTGCTGCTGGTAGGCGAAGCCAAGCATTATGTTCTCTAGCACTCCAACACATAATACCTCTGTCTTCTGATTGAAACAAAGAGTTAAGGAGTCTGAGCTGTAACATGATGTTACAGGGTACCGCTGTTATGTTTCCACCTGTATTTGACCCGCAACAGAATGCCCATGGATGTTCACATAAGTTATCTATCAGGACTGCAGGGAGAAGTAGTTGAAGGAATTGTAGTAGCATCACAAGCTGCCTAGAGACCATTAGGTGCTGGGGGGGGGGGGGGGGGGTTACCACTTAAGGACCGAGCCTCTTTTGAGATTTATTGTTTACAAGTTAAAATAAAATGTTTGGCTAGAAAATGACTTAAAACTCCCAAATATTGGCCCGGAGCATCTGAACAGCGACGGGGACCCAATGTGCGACTGGGTTCCCACCTTTGAGGATTCCAAGCTGTATTGCTGTTCGGTGGGGAGTCTGTCTGAGGAGCGCCATTGAGAGGCTGGCGGTCCAAAAGAGCCTTGACAAACCACCAGGGATCGAGGTAGCTGGACACTGAGGGATTGATCATCTGTCAGTCGTTACCTGGGCGACAAGTTGAAGGAGATCCAGGCGTAATTCATTTAAGGAGGATTAGCTCCGTAACTACAAAATCAGAGAGGGCCTGTGGCAGAGGTGTCTCCCTGACGTTCACCAAGGCGGGTCTGTGGCAGAGACTTTTCCTCAAGTTCAAGTTCACCAAGGAGGGTCTGTGGCAGGGACTTTATCCTACAAATGTCCGAGTGATACTCCAGCTGCCAAGTCAGTGAGAGAGGCCTGTCCAGGTACGCTAAACCCACCCACCCACACAGCAGGACTTTCCTCACCACAAGTTTATTGTTTTTACCCGGCTGGGTAATAAAGAGCACAGCAAAGAGCACCTGTTGTGGACATTCCTTTACTTCTACTAAATGCAATACGCATCATTCACCCCTAGGAATTTGGAGGAGCCATGAGGTAAATGTGCCGCCCAAACATCCACCAGCTCCTCTGGGTAAATGCTGCATATATATTTTTCCTAACACCCTAGAAAATAAAATGGTGGTCGGTGCAATACTGTATGTCACACCGTATTTGTGCAGCAGTCTTACAAGCACAATTTTATTGGAAATAATACACTTTTTTTTACTTAAAAAATAAGGGCCAGATTTTAAAAGAATTACGCCGGTGTATCTACAGATACACCGGCGTAATTCGAATTTCCCGCCGGCGTATCATTGTTTTCTATCCTGAAAACATGATACGCCGGATTTACGCTAAGATCCGACTGGCGTAATAATCTTACACCGTCGGATCTTAAATGTAATGTTACGCCGGCCGCTAGGTGGTGTTTACGTCGATTTCTCATTTGCTTATGCAAATGAGCAAGATACGCCGATTCCCGAACGTTTTTACGCCGCCTCGTCGTCGTTTACGTCGTTTCCATAAGCGTAAACTTACCCCTGCTATATAAGGGGTAAGTTTACGAAGGTCCGTCGTATGCCATGTTAAGTATGGCGTCGGGAAGCCGTCGTCCTTTTCCGTCGGTTACGTTGTTTAACTAAGTCGTTCGCGAATAGGGCATTGCGTAAGTGACGATCACGTCGTTTGCACAACGGTTTAATCGACGTTTTCCGACGTGAGTTGGCGCACTGTTTTTTTTCCGGCCGGCGCAGTTCGTTCGGCGCGGGGGCGCGCTTAATTTAAATACAAGCCGCCCCCTTCGATTTACGCAGGGATACGCCGGGCCATTTACACTACGCCGCCGCAAGTTATGGAGCAAGTGCTTTGAGAATACGGCACTTGGCTTACGCTGCCGCGGGATGTATGAGAATCTGGCCTTTAGACAACAGTAAAGTTAGGCCAAATTTTTTTTAAATTGTGAAAGATAATGGGAATGGGTTAAAAATCTACGGCAATCAAAGGGTTAACTCTGTACCTAGCCAGTGTTTTTGTGTAATCTGTGTTTTGCTTTTACTATGGAAAGTGATGGATTTTATTTCCTGCTTGTCAGGGACACAAACTCCATCACTTCCCCCCTAGTCAGAACAGAGCTTTGTCTTGTTTACATGGGCAGAGCTTTGTTCTGTGTCTCTGCCCGATCAATGGCAGGTGTGGGGCACTGGATTGTCTTCTAGTGTGAGTAATTACATCAGAAGCAGCAGTTTACGTGCCTCCTAGGCACAAGTGTAGAATCACGTATATATACATGATTCTGCACATAATGGCCACCCTGTAGCAGTATATCTGCTATGGGGTGGTTGGGAAGTGGCTAATGACTGTTTTGCCTGCTAGTCTAGTTGTACCACTTGACATTGTTCAAGCATTGCATGTGCAAAGGTACCTTGGATGTGGATCCTCAAGCCCTCTCAAACTTATACAGAAGCTGATATGCAAATATGTGGTGTTCTGCTGTGCTTGGTGCTTGTGCTGTCCACCAGTGGAGGTGCTTCCATAGTGGGCGCAGGAGCGCCGCCCCCTCTCTCCTACATCCATCATTGCATGGATCTATGTATTGTTGCCGCTGCTGCCCACTATTCAGATGTTCAGCCCCCCCGTTGAGTGCCGGCCATCTGTATAACAGCGATGGGCATGTTTTGGAAGTGCCTAATTAGAGCGATATGCTCTAATAGGCTTCCCGATTAGAGCCTGCGGGCTCTAATCGGCTTCCAAATGGTTAACCAGAGGGCGCACAGGCTGTGCGTTCCCTGGTAAAACAGTGCTGTATTAAGTAATCGCTTCCCTAACACTGCCCTGCCTCTCAGCCAATCAGGTGCACTGGGTATGGTTACTGGTCACCTGACATCGAGGGAGTGTGGAGGGGATGGCGCTGAGCCGAGGAAGGTAAGTGCCGGGCTGGGGGGAAACTGGCTGCATTTGGAGGCACAAACTGTCGGCAATTGGGGGCACAAGCTGGCTTCATTTGGGGGCACAAACTGGCTGCAATTGGGGGGACAAACTGGCTGCATTTGGGGGCACAAACTGGCTGCAATTGTGGGGACAAATTGGCTGCATTTGAGGGGGCAAACTGGCTGCATTTGAGGGGGAAAACTGGCTGCATTTGAGGGGGCAAACTGGCTGCATTTGAGGGGGCAAACTGGCTGCAGTTGAGGGGGCAAACTGGCTGCAGTTGAGGGGACAAACTGGCTGCATTTGAGGGGGCAAACTGGCGGAGTTTGATGGGCCCATTAGCTGTGTATAATGGGCACAGTGGCAACAATTGATGTTTTGTTTGTTTTTTCAGTTTTGTTCGCGCCCTCAAAAAAATTTGAGCACCATCAGCCACTGCTGTCCATTCTCTCTGATCTTTTGAAGTTGTCCTAAAAAAGTTACAGGTATCAACAAGTAACATCATAAACCCTCATGCTAAAGAGGGGTGATTTATTTTTTGGGGGGAGGGGGGGGCAGGGGAGTTAACCCATTGGAATATCCAGGCCAAAAAAATACTAGCATACAGTATACTGAAAAGGGTCAATGTATATCAAAGTCCTAAAATGTTCCAAGTTGATATGGGTTAAATCAGACCTGATGAAATAACAAATGAAGGCCATAGTATCTGTGGTGTTCAGTCAAACACAGATAACATCAGAGTAAAATAAACTTTTCGTTTGCCCAAGGACAAAGCTCTAGCCTGAAATATGCCCGTTCTCAAATAATGCTTATTCTGAGAATTGGACTGAACTTCAACACAAGACCAGTTCCCGTATTGATAGTATAAAAAAAAAAGATAAAAAGAGATTGCTGCAAAAACAACAGCAGAATAAGTAATGTATATACAAAAAAAATTAAGTCACTTTAACCACTTCAGCCCCGGAGGATTTGGCTGCCAAATGACCAGAGCACTTTTGCGATTCGGCACTGCGTCACTTTAACTGACAATTGCGCGGTCGTGCGATGTGGTATTTGATCACGTCTGCGTTTTTTTTATTTTTTGTGCTATAAACAAAAATAGAGCGACAATTTAAAAATATATATATATATATATTTTTTACTTTTGCTATAATAAATATCCCCCAAAAATATATAAAAAAAAATATTTTTTACTCAATTTAGGCAATTTAGGAAATAATTGCAATAAGCGTTTATTAATTGGTTTGCGCAAAAGTTATAGTGTATACAAAATAGGGGATGGTTTTATGTCATTTTTATTAATATATTTTTTTTACTAGTAATAGTGGCGATCAGCGATTTTTATTGTGACTGCGATATTATGGCGGACACATCGGACACTTTTGACGCTATTTTGGGACCATTGTCATTTATACAGCGATCAGTGCTATAAAAATGCACTGATTACTGTGTAAATGACACTGACAGGGAAGGGGTTAACCACTTGGGGCAAGGAAGGGGTTTAGTGTGTCCTAGGGAGTGATTCTAACAGTGTAAACAGAAAAAAGCAAAGCCGCACCACTAAATAAGTGTACTAGATACCATATATTGATGAAAACAATAAGGAAATAAATCCCTTAAATGATATAGATGTTCAGCGCAATGTTATTGGACTAAGATCACAAAAGTCTGTATTGAAAGTTCAGTATTAATCTATGCACAGAGGAAACACATGCAGGGACGTCCAATGAAACACCTCTACAGTGACGGATATTAGCCTAGGAGTGATCCCTTCACCGATAATAAAATGGCTGCTTACCAGAGGCAAGCCCAGTAGAGCGGTCGGCTATTGCCCAGCCGCGGCCTTTGCGTCCAGAAGATGTAATATGAAGAGGATTCCCGCAGATTAGGCAAGCAAATACACTCTTGGTCCACCAGAATGCTTACAGGCGTAACTCATGAATCATCCGTGGAAACAATAAACAAAGGGTGCACCATAGTGTGATTTAGTATTTAAAAATGTAATAGATAAAAACAAATAATACTCACAATAAAGAAGTTAAAAAACTGCGTATAAGAAAAGCCGGCCAGCAACGATAGGAGACCTTCCCCCTGCGTGGTGACGTCACTGCGCATCCCCTAGTCACGTTTCGTCATCAACTGCCATTTAAAATCACATCGAAAACATCCGTTGATGACGAAACGCGTCTGGGGGAGGCGCAGTGACGTCACCACACAGGGGGAAGGTCTTCTATCGTTGCCGGCCAGCTTTTCTTATATGCAGTTTTTTAACTTCTTGATTGTGAGTATTATTTGTTTTTATCTATTACATTTTTATATACGGAATCACACTATGGTGCACCCTTTGTTTATTGTTTCCACGGATGATTCATGAGTTATGCCTGTAAGCATTCTGGTGGACCAAGAGTGTATTTGCTTGCCTAATCTGCGGGAATCCTCTTCATATTACATCTTCGACCGCTCTACTGGGCTTGCCTCTGGTAAGCAGCCATTTTATTATCGGTGAAGGGATCACTCCTAGGCTAATATCCGTCACTGTAGTGGTGTTTCATTGGACGTCCCTGCATGTGTTTCCTCTGTGCATAGATTAATATTGTGCAAGAAAAAATAAAGGAAAACAACTGCACTAAAACGACTATAACTTAATAAACTACAATAGGAGCAACTAAATGCTTAGGTGAAGGTGCACCTGACTGTGCATACTAAAACAGTAAAATGAACAATGGAAAAAAATGAGATGCGCTACAAAAAATAAAAAAATCAGTACATTTGTCCAAAACTTGTTGACACAAGTAATTGTCCATACAGACAAAGAGGCAAGAAGAAGTGATCAGAGTCTTATTATAAACGTAGATCCAGTGCACCAGTGAATTGAAGTACATAAACAGATGATGTAGTGACAATCCAATGGAAAAAAGATGATAGAAGATCCTCCACCGTAAAAGTGTTAAATCTGCTTACCAGATTTCCGGTGGTCTCTTACTTAAAAGAAGACCCCAGAAAGCGTGTGGGTGGTCACTAGAGGGGTGAAGTTGGACCGGACCAGGTGTCAATCCTCACTCAAAGGCAGTTGGATGAAGAACTTGATTACGAATACCATGGAGAGACACAAAGGGCCACAATAGTGTAACACCGTAGGGTAAAATTTATTAAAAGAAGACAAAAACTCACTTACATGGTAACATTGTATAAAGGCATGTCAGTTTGGAACTCCGGCCGGAAGTAATCCAAATCAAGCAACCTGTCCAAATAGGTAGGAAAAAGTGTAGTCAGCGGGGGGTGATCCGATGCGACACAGGTTCCGCCCGACCGGTTCCGCGAAATATCGCTTCCTCTGGGGCACTATTGTGGCCCTTTGTGTCTCTCCATGGTATTCGTAATAAAGTTCTTCATCCAACTGCCTTTGAGTGAGGATTGACACCTGGTCCGGTCCAACTTCACCCCTCTAGTGACCACCCACACGCTTTCTGGGGTCTTCTTTTAAGTAAGAGACCACTGAAAATCTGGTAAGCAGATTTAACACTTTTACGGTGGAGGATCTTCTATCATCTTTTTTCCATTGGATTGTCACCACATCATCTGTTTATGTACTTCAATTCACTGGTGCACTGTATCTACGTTTAGAATAAGACTCTGATCACTTCTTCTTGCCTCTTTGTCTGTATGGACAATTACTTGTGTCAACAAGTTTTGGACAAATGTACTGATTTTTTTATTTTTTGTAGCGCATCTTGTTTTTTTCCATAGATTAATACTGAACATTCAATACAGACTTTTGTGATCTTAGTCCAATAACATTGCGCTGAACATCTATATAATTTAGGGGATTTATTTCCTTATTGTTTATCTAGTACACTTATTTAGTGGCGCGACTTTGCTTTTTTCTGTTTATATTATTTGTGTATCACACGACAGCTGCAGCCTACTGTTAGTAGTTTTTAATTTTATTTTTATTTTGTATACCCATTAGCGCAGTTTTCTGTTTTTGTTTTTGTGTTTTGGATTCTAACAGTGTGGGGACTGGGCTACCAGTGACACAACACTGATCACTGCTCCCGATGACAGGGAGAAGATCATTGTCCTGTCACAAGGCAGAACAGTGAGATGCCTTGTTTACACAGGCATCCCCCTGTTCTGCAGCTCTGTGACATGATGGCACAAAATTCAAAGCAATGTATATATATACGTAGCTGTGCGCAGCCGTGCCATTCTGCCAACATAAATGTTCGTGAAATGGTCGGCAAGCGGTTAAACAACGGATAATGAACAAAACAAAATAGAAGAATTCCAATCATTATTTTAGAGCAAGTGTTAAAATGGAACTGATAAAAATTTGTAAGAGGTACAGTTCCTGAGCATAAGAAACACAAAAAGTATTTTCTGCCAAAGCACTTCTTACCTTTGCTCCTAGTAGTAATGTAGTAATATGCAATTATGCAGAGAACAGAGCTGAGTGCCAGGAGACTATAACTTCAGTGTGCATGTGCAGTAGTTATATTATTAGTGGCAGACCTGGAAGAGGCTGGACCTCTGTGAAAACCAGGGTAAGATGTCATTGTTTTTAAATGGAGCATGGTGAGAAGTCCAGATGTTACATTACTGAAGGAGGAAATTCTAGAACACATGTGTCAAACACAAGGACTGAATCTGGCCCACGAGGCCATTTCATGAGGTTCTCGCACTTAAGGCTTTTTTCAGCCAGAATGTGTCAGAACTCCATTTCACCACATCAGGCTCCCGCCCTCTGCTCCCTGCTAATCCCTGTCACTTGTAAACACAGAAACTTTCTGTGTTTACAAGGACAGTGTTCTGCTCTGCGTCTCCCACAGATCCCTGCATGCCCTGCTTTCACTGTTGGGACAAGAGAAATTCAGGTGCAGTGTGGGATGGGGCATCAAGTAAGCTAGAATGTAATCCCCATCTGTGCCGAGGTGACAGATGCCGACCAAAGATCTCCCTGCTAGTGAAAGAGAGGGGTGGAGGCGTCTACACTGCTGGCAGGTACTAGAGCCAGGCTGCGTATCTGAGATGCAATGCTTTTTGAATAGACAGGAGAGATGAGGGTTGCAGAGGGAGATCAGAGGTCAGAGCCGAGGAGAGGCGGGAGTGAAATGTCAACAGCCTGTGAAAGAGAGCTGAACCCTGCATGCTGTGCATAGCACACTCCTAAACCCTGCACTTTTTATGTAGCACATTCCTCAACCCTGCACTCTGTACACAGCACGCCTCTGAACTTTACACTCTGTACATAGTGCACCCTTAAACTCTGCAGCGTACACACCTGAACTTTGCACATAACGCACTCCTGGTATTTATTGCCCCTTACATTACAGATACAACTGTAAGTTCAAATTGCAGCGCTTGTAGTTAATCCTATGTGATCCAATTCTTGCAACACCCAGATTACTGGAACATTTGGGCCCTTTTATCGAGTTAAATAGGCATGTGAATTAAGATTTCATCGGTAGGGGATCTATATGGAAAAATTATTACATATAAAAGATATATTGCGCTACTCCAAAAAGTGGGTGAATTAGAATAAGTAAATGCTACAAATGGTGAATCAGCCAACACAACAATGGGAAAAAAAATTGTGAATGAATTATAGAAAAAAGTGCAGCGCCAAAAGAACCAAGGTCAGGGTTAGGGGATCCCCAAATGGTAGGAAAAAAATGTAATAAGTCGGACCTAGATGTCACATCTGGTCCTTAGTGAAAGTGAGTCCAAATTAGGACAATATTTATAAACGTGTATGATGTTGAGGGAACAATTGTAACCCCCAAGCAGGCTGGAGTGGGACTTCCAGTCAGCCTTCTATATCGTGACAAAACAGTGCCAAAGATGTGTATTCAAAATACAATATTTGTGTGTTTCCACAAACAAATCAATACAAACAAATAAGTGAAACTAAACAGTCCAACTCCAGTCCATATATAATGGTGTGTTATAATCTCATGGGTATATTGAGGTATCCCCTCTGTAGTCCCATTCGAACACGCAGGAGTTGCATATATGTTCTCCCAGGTGGATAGTTGAACAATATCCCCTCTATTCAATCTAAGCACTTCTCCAGGTGAAACAATCGTTAAGGTAAGGGTAGAATGAATACGCTTACCAACTGATGTAGACCCGCAGCTCACCTTACAGTGGGGGGTCCCCAGAGCTTGTATGGGCCGACTGCCCTCCTTGGTCTCTGTCTCTGTCTCGGGGGTATATCCTTGTGCAGGCAATCCGGAAGAGTTCCCAGGGGGTGGCCAAAGCGAAATTTCCAATCTTGTATCTTGTAATAGGTGGTACTCATACAGGATTCAATCAAGGAGAAGGTAAAAAAGAGAAGAAAGAGGGGAGCGTCTCCTCATAGCGTAAAAAGTTTATTTAAAAATCAAAAAAAATATACTTTAAGAAGATTCCAAGCAGAAAATCCAAAAAATCTCACATAAATAAAAAGTTTCCATCAGCTCACAGCAATATTCCACATCTAGGAACAAAATCCATAGGAAGGAGTCCAAAAGCGCAGTGGAAACAAATATGGTCCAGTAAACCCGACCAATTTCGTCTAATCAGACTTCAACTGGGGTGTAAGACTGAACATAGAGGGTCCCATGCGCTTTAAATAGTCACCCTGGTTATCTCTATGAGACCACGATCTCTTCCGCCTTGGTGAATTCCGGCGTGCGTTCCAAATATCATCATCTCCTTTCTGGATGCATTCCAGGCGCCAGGAAATGACATCTCCAACATGTCTAAGCCAATAGGGCTGACTGCTGTGTCCCGCCCTGTCTAGGCCAATAGGGTTAACTGCTGTGTCCCGCCCGCCCGACCTCCTCCAACAGTCTTCACTCCCATGTACATGGGAGGAGTTGTAGTTATCAGCACCAATGGGTCACCTGCCCCTATATCCAAGGGGAGGGGACGTGCCGCCGTCATGCGCCCCCATCACACATCCGAAAATGTGGCGAATGGGGAAATGCACTCTGAACATTCAGCGTCTCCACAGCGCGACGTGAATGCGTCATAACGTCTGCGCTCCAGCCGGTGCGTTCCATTGGGCTCATTGGTTCATGAAGGTGCAGGAAATAAATAAAAAAGGGGAAACTTGATCTACATATTAAAAGGAAGGTTTCTAACTTGTATATCCTTCTCTTAAAGGAAGCCTCGCATCTCAGAGAGGTGTAGCTGAAACAAGCCGGCCCCTCTATATTCACTCATAGGCTTTCCATGGGGGAATAACAATTTAAAGGAGAATGGTCTCATAAAGATATCGGGATGTAAATAGGGCAATCTTGTCTGTCCCTAATCATCAAAATTCGTGAACAGAGATAATAAATAAAAATAATTTCTAATAATTATAAAGTATGCAAATTCCTCAAGATTGGTTGATAAAGGCATTTAGATCCCATTCAACATTAAGATCAGAAGGCACATAACTTTTTAGCTGGTATATCCAGAAAACCTCTAATCTGGATACACCTCTAATATGGATGAGCCGAACACCCCCGCGTTCGGTTCGCACCAGAACCGTCGAACAGTGCGATCGTTCGCACGAACATTTAGAACCCCATTGAAGTCTATGGAACTCGAACGTTCAAATTCAAAAACAATAATTTTAAAGACCAATATTCAAGTTATTGTTGCAAAACGTCTTTCAGTACCTGGGTCTTGCCCCAGGGAACATGTATCAATGGAAAAAAAGTTTTAAAAACGGTAGTTTTTTCAGGAGCAGGACTCCTGAAAAAGTTACCGTTTTTAAAACTTTTTTTCCATTGATAGTAGTATCAATGAAAAAAAAGTTTTAAAAACGGTCGTTTTTTCAGGAGTCCTGCTCCTGAAAAAACGACAGTTTTAAAAACTTTTTTCCATTGATGCATGTTCCCTCGGGCAAGACCCGGGTTTTTTATTTAAGCATCATTAACTACTAGCCGACCAGCCGCCGTCGTTCTACGGCGGCAGGTCGGCTCTCCTGGGCGAGAGCCCGTAGCTCTACGTCGGGACTTTCGCGGCCACTAGGGGGCGCGTGCGCGCCGCCGGCGGCCCGCGCGCGCGCCCCCCGCTCGCCCCCGAGTCCCGCGCGCGTGCCCGGTGGGCGCGATCACCGCGGGGCAAGCCCGCTCGTTCGTTACAGAGCGGGGAACGAGAGCTGTGAGTGTAAACACACAGCGCTCGTTCCTGTCAGCGGGGTAAACGCTGATCTTCCGTTCATACAATGTATGAACGGAAGATCAGTGATTCCCCCTAGTGAGTCCACCCCCCCCATACAGTTAGAACACAAATAGGAACACACTTAACCCCTTCCCGCCCCTAGTGTTAACCCCTTCACTGCCAATTGCATTTTTATAGTAATCCAATGCATTTTTATAGCATTGCTCGCTATAAAAATGCAAATGGTCCCAAAAATGTGTCAAAAGTGTCCGATGTGTCCGCCATAATATCGCAGTACCGAAAAAAAACGCTGATCGCCGCCATTACTAGTAAAAAAAAAATATTAATAAAAATGCCATAAAACTACCCCCTTTTTTGTAAACGCTATAAATTTTGCGCAAACCAATCAATAAACGCTAATTGCGATTTTTTTTTACGAAAAATATGTAGAAGAATACGTATCGGCCTAAACTGAGGAAAAAAAAAAGGCATCCTGGAGCAGTGATTTTAATGATGCTTAAATTAAAAAAAAAGAAAAAGAAAAATTCCTTTAAATATTGTACCTGCTGGGTGTCTATAGTTTGCCTGTGAAAACGTCTTTGAGAACCCGGGTCTTGCCCGAGGGAACATGTATCAATGGAAAAAAGTTTTAAAAACGGTCACCTTTTTTTTATTACTTTTTTTGCATTGATACATATCCCCTGGGCCAGGACCCAGGTCCCCAAACACTTTTCATGACAATAACTTGCATATTAACCTTTAAAATTAGCACTTTTGATTTCTCCCATAGATTTTTAAAGGGTGTTCCATGGCTTTTCAAATTTGCCGTGAACACCCCAAATTGTTTGCTGTTCGCCGAACGAGCGAATAGCCAATGTTCTAGTCAAATTCATGTTCGACTCAAACATAAAGCTCATCCCTACTGGTGACTTATTAATGTTAAGTTTTCCAAGTCTATTTATAATTCTGTCCTCTGTTAGACTTCTAATCCCCTTGTGGAGGCTGCCATTTGTAGATGGACATTTTATTGTTACACAACCTATAATCTATTGGAATCCCTCCTCACATTGCTATAATCTATTTATATGGACTAAAGACTGAAGGACTTATGAATAAACAATTGTGGAACTAATCATCTTCCATTCACTTTCCATTATTTCCTATGGGGAAATTTGCTTTGATATACAAGTGCTTTTCTGGAACAAATTATGCTCGCAATTCAAGGCATTACTGTACTAATAAAATCACTGCACAGAGCAGGTAAGTAGGACATGTTTGTTATTTAAATACTTCCCACCTGTAGGACGTCCATGGATGTCCTCGGGTTGAAGCAGTTATACTGGAAGGATGCCTGCACCTACAGGCATCATCGTGTTATGGAATTTTTCAGCCGGCAATTAGGTTTTTCTAGCAGAAGTGATTTAAGTGGCTAAGTAGCCAGTCAATAACTTCTGCGAGTGGCGGAAGTGGGTCCTACCCCCCTCCCACCACAGCCTCCTCTCCCGGGGTCTACCGTACGATCATGGTAGCCGGGAGCAGTATTTTCAATATGAAGCTACTAAGAACTAGCAGGAGGAAGGTTCAAAACTAACCTTAAAAAGAATTGTATTACCGAAAGAGCAATGGATGCTTGGAACAGATTTACAGAACGGGCAGTCAGTCCTGTCATCAGTAAACGTAAGCATACTTGGGATAAACTTCTATAGCTTCAATACTCACAGAAAAAGGAAGATTAACCACTTGCTTACTGGGCACGTATACCCCCTTCCTGACCAGGTGAAATTTCAGCTTCCGGCACTGTGTCGCTTTAACTGACAATTGCGAGGTCGTCCGACGTGGCTCCCAAACAAAATTGACGTCTTTTTTTCCCTACAAATAGAGCTTTCTTTTGGTGGTATTTGATCACCTCTGCAGTTTTTTTTTTTTTGCGCTATAAACCAAAAAAGTGACAAGTGAAAATTTTGAAAAAAGAGTCAATATTTTTTACTTGTTGCTATAATAAATAGCCCATTTAAAAAAAAAAAAAAAACATTTTTTTCTCAGTTTAGGCCGATACATATTCTTCTACATATTTTTGGTAAAAAAAAAAAATCTTAATAAGTGACTGGTTTGCGCAAAAGTTATAGTGCTTACAAAATAGGGGACATAATTATTATTATTAATTTTTTTACTAGTAATGGCGGCGATCTGCGATTTTTATTGGGACTGCGACGTTATGGCGGACACATCGGACACTATTGACACATAAATATGCACTAATTACTGTATAAATGTGACTGGCATTTAAGAGGTTAACACTAGGGGGTGAGGAAGGGGTTAAATGTGTACCCTGAATTGAGTTCTAACTGTGGGGGGAGGGGGTGACTGGGGGAGGTGACCGATCTATGTCCCTATGTACAAGGGACACAGATCGGTATCCTCTCTCCCCTGACAGGACATGGATCTCTGTGTTTACACACAGATATCCACGTCCTTGTCCTGTAACCGCCGATTGCGAGTGCCCGGTGGACATCGCGGCCGCCAGGCACGTGCATCAGCATCCCAGGGATGCGGCGGGCACGCGCGCACCGGCGGCGTTGCTCGCGTGCCCTCTAGTGGCCTGGAGGAGCGGAGGTCGTAACAACACGGCCTCCCAGAGAATTAGAGCCACCCTGCGGCCGTACAAAGTCGTACGGCCGCTGGGAAGTAGTTAAAAAAACAGGGCAGACTCTATAAACAATTTGGTCCTTTTCTGCCATCACTCTTCTATGTTTCTATGATTTTAATGTTACAATATTTCATATTAACCTTTAAAATTAACAAGTTTGTGGTTCATTACTTAGCCCTGACAATAAATTAGGAAAATTATATACAAAGCCACAATGCGATTCTCATATACTTGGCTTGCTACTGCAAACGTTATTTCATGGTGACAGAAATGTAAAGTAGCATTGAGAGGAACAGTTGTAGAACATCAGCTTCAGCTCTCATTTCATCTCAAATCAAGTTCCAACAACTGAACACAAGCACTGTTCCAGCTATGAACTTGCCTAGAAATGTAAGGAGCTCTACTTAAAATCAGAGACACCAACAAACCTTGAACCTTCCACCTGGAAACTATATGTAAGTTTAAGCACTTATGCTGTGAAAAACGGTCGTGTGTATGCTCTGTTTTTTCCTTGTCGTTTTTTACGTTGTTCTATTTTACGTCATGAAAAACGATTGTGTGTAGGCTTTAATGAGGGGGAAAAAATGTGCATGCTCAAAAGCAAGTTATGAGATGGTGGCGCTCGTTCTGGTAAAACTAGCATTCATAATGGAGATAGCACATTCATCACGCTGTAACAGACTGAAAAGCATGAAGACTGAAAAGCGCGAATCGTCTCTCACTAAACGTTTACTAACACACGGTAACATGAAATCAGCAAAAGCAGGCCAAAGGGTGGCGCCATTCGAATGAAACTTCCCCTTTATAGTGCCGTCGTACGTGTTGTCATATGTGTTGTACGTCACCGCGCTTTGCTCAAGCATTTTTTTTTCACGATCGTGTGTATGCAAGGCAGGCTTGAGAGGAATCATGTAGAGAAAAACGTTTTTTTTTTTTTTCAATGACATGAATAACTGTCTTGTGTACACAGCATTACTCCTTGCAATATGTTTAATCACTTGACCTCCAAAAGATTTACCCCCCTTCATGACCACGCCATTTTTTGCAATATGAAACTGCGTTACTTTAACTGACAATTGTGCAGTTATGCAACGCTGTATCCAAATAAAATGTAATTATTTTTTTCCCACAAAAATACCTTTCTTTTAGTGCTATCTGATGACCATTGCATTTTTTTTTTTTTTTTTTGCACTATTAACAAACAAAAGACCTAACTTTCTGCTATAAAACATATTCAATAAAAAAATGGAAAGAAAATCAAATTTCTTAATAAATGTAGGCAAATATGTATTCTGCTACATATTTGTGAGTAAAAAAATCCCAATAAGCATATACTGATTGGTTTACGCAAATGTTCTACTGTAGGGGTGGCCAACATGTGGCCCGGGGGCCACATGTGGCCCGCGGATCCCTCTGATGTGGCCCGCGACCTCCTGCTTTGGGTTGGCAAGCCCAGATTGCAGGTTGCCCACCCGCCATACCACAACATCAGTGTTGTGAATGAAGCTGGTGGTAGAGGAAGAAAGCGGCTGTGGAGAGGCATAAGCCGATCCTTCCTCTACAGTGCTGGTTTATGTCACAGGCGGAGTTCAACTAACCTGCAGGATAGACACAGGTGCCCTACACTGCACCCATGGTGTGGGTAAACTGCAGCACATCAGTCTTAGGCCCTTTTTGCACGATCAGCCTGACCAAATGGGACCCTCAATTCACCTCTATAGAGCGACAGATGTCCATTTACGCCCGCCTACCTCCAATCCGAAAAACAGAAGGGAATTCGTCCCCTTCCATCTGAGCAGATGTGAGGGCCTATAGAGTAGCCGTGACCTGTCATCCCTCCGCTCTACACATTGTGGCCCGCGACTGGTTACCAAATTGCTTAAGTGGCCCTCGCTCTTCAAAAGGTTGGGCACCCCTCTTCTACTGTCTACGCTATATTTATGGATTTTTTTTAAACTAGTAATGGCGGCGATCAGCGACTTTTAACAGGACTGCAATATTGTGGTGGACAATCACACACTAACTGACTAACTGACACTTTGCAGGAACCAATGACACTAATACAGTGATCAGTGCTAAAAATATGCACCATCACTGTACTAATACCACTGGTTGGGAAGGGGTTAAAAATGTGGGTGATTAAAAGATTAACTTTGTGCCTAGACAGTGTTTTTGTGTACTATATGTGTTGCTTTTACTAGGGGAAGAGATGGATTGTATTCCCTGCTTCACAGGTACACAAAATGCATCCCTTCCCTCCTGTCAGAATGGAGATCTGCCTTGTTTACATAGGCAGATCTATGCTCTGTGTGTTTCACACACGAACGGTGGGTGCCAGCGGACATCCATTGAAATAATGAATCAGATCATCACAGAGTGGGGCTGTGGAACTGAGGTTAAGGAGTTCACGGTGCCACGTCCCTAGGTCATAGGTGCTGTGCTATGATAATTTTTAGCGTTTCTAGGCATTCTTAGGAATAGCCTTAACTGTTATCTATATGCTTTTGATGATTTTATATGTTTCTCTTTTTATCAATAAATATTCAATTTTTAACTTATATACGTATGCCTTCAAAGTCCATCATCTGCCATTTAGTTTTTTTTTAATAGCGGACATCCATTGCCTGGCACACGCAGAACGGCTTCTGCTGTGATTAATCACAACAGAAGCAGACCAATGGCGCGAGCATGCCCCCTAGGCAGAAGTCCAGAATCATGTATATTTATAGGTTCAAATATACTTTTGGAAGGCTCTAGTCTTTTGCCAGATACCACCAAGAGAAATGTTGTATCACATAGGATTTCAAACTGCTACTGCTTTGCTGGCTACTTTGGCAATAGTTAAGGTGTTATGGGGTGAAATATTGTGTTACTAGATTACCCAACAATGGTTTAATTGCATGAGAAGAAACATGAGATGTGTCATCCTTTCCTGACATAATGGCAGCAATAAGGACATTGGGCAGTTATTACATGTACATTTTTCACCAGATTATCTGAAGACAAGAGCTGTGTGGGTGCATGCATAAACTGCATAGAACGTCCAATATATATTGTATACGTTTCCAGAAAAGTCTTTCTTAGCACCTAAATTTGTAATTCCATTTAGTGGTCTAATTGAATGTCTGGCCTAATGAAGTCATACTGTACCTCTAATGTATAGTTTAGATAGCAATAGAAGAAGAGGTACAGGAGTCTCTGAAGAATAGCAAGGACTAATGGAGGATATAAGGACCAATAAAAGTGACAATAGCTGTTGTGTGGGGAGGGGGGATATATTATTACTAGCACATGTAAGAGTTATGACTCACTCTGCTAGCCAACTGAGACTCTCGTCATTTATTAAAATGACCATTTGAGACCTACCTCTTCAGGTGTTATACGTAATGCTCGAGGAAGGAATCTAACAGGTCCCCAGATCTTTCAACTTAAAGAACTTAAAATACAGTAAAGGGAATAATTTAGAGTCCAAACATTTCGCATTAATTATTGCCCAAGATGGTACAAGACGCTTCCTCCTCTGAGAGACATCATTATGACAAGCTCGCACTTGGTCAAGATCATGATTCTTTCACTGTATCTTTGAATTATTTGAAAAGAGAACAGTGAGTGAATCCTTACCTGCAAAGTGTCTGTAAATATCAAGTTATCCAACAACGAACAACAGTCATCCTCTCATGCTGTCAAAAGCATGTTATAATGAAAATGGAAAATGCTTCTGCTGAACAACTTTTTCCGCAATCTTACTGAAACGTATTTCAACTGTATCCATGAACCTTAACAAAAACAAATATGTGGAGAGGACCATTAAAAGTAACTAAAACTGTAACTGTGAAAAGGTAGAAGGTCAACAAACAGCAGAAAGGGCAGATTGGGTGGTTCTTTAGAATCCAATACTATAGTGACTATTCACTGAAATATGCCAACTGGGGCATAATAGCAAGGAAACTTCTGCTGACCTCAGAGAGTTTCCATGTCATAGTGCCCAGATCAGCACTGTTCAAGCTATATGAATATGTCCTTTTTTCTTTGGTTCCCGTTACTAATGAAGGTATTGCCAAGCCTGAATGACTGTGACCACAAGAAGTTGGTAGTTATTTATATTTAATACTGCACTTTTTTACTTTATGAATGTTCTGTTTTTAACCTATAGCTTATTCAGCATACACAATATCAGTCTGTCCTGGTGATGGATACCATATTGAAAGCCTTATTGGTGAAAATACCAGAGAGATGAAGTTTCTAGTCCCAATCAGATTCTCAAGGGAGTACCTTGCTTGTTTCGGGAAACTCAGACAGTTATTTTACTTTATTTGTGTTATTAATGATTCTTACTCTGAATGGTAAAAGGTTATCAGTGGTGTACCCCAAGGTTCAGTGTTGGAACCCTTACTTTTTAATACATTTATAAATGATATAGAGTCTGTAAACAAAAGTACCATTTCAGTGTTTGCAGATGAAACCAAGCTATGCAGTGGGATAACGTCCTTACAGGATGTCTCCAACTGGTGTCTTTTTGACCCCAGATCTCATTTTTAAGAGGATCGGTCATGCTTTTTTTTCTATTACAAGGGATGTTTACATTCCTTGTGATAGGAATAAAAGTGATACTTTTTTTAACCACTTAAGACCCGGACCAATACGCTGGTAAATGACCCAAGGTGTTTTTGCGATTCGGCACTGCGTCGCTTTAACAGACAATTGCGCGGTCGTGCGACGTGGCTCCCAAACAAAATTTGCGTCCTTTTCTTCCCACAAATAGAGCTTTCTTTTGGTGGTATTTGATCACCTCTGCGATTTTTATTTTTTGCGCTATATACAAAAATAGAGCGACATTTTTGAAAAAAAAACACTATTTTTTACTTTTTGTTAAAAAAAAATCAAATAAACTAAATTTTAGTCAAACATTTAGGCCAACATTTATTTAGCCACTTGTCTTTAGTAAAAAAAAAAAATCGCGATAAAAAAAAATAGCTACCTAGCGGGAACAGCGACACTAATACAGCGATCAGAAAAATGATCGCTTAGTGACGCTGGCAATAGGGAGTGAAAGGGTTAACTAGGGCAGTGATCAGGGGGTTAAAACTTTATTAGGGGGGGTGGGGGGGCTATCATGAACCTAACACTAACTGATTTTACACTGCCTGTCACACTGACACTAAATGCAGTGATTAGATCACTGCATTCAGTGACACTGTGACAGGGGGGGTGGGGGGGCAGATCGCAAGGGGTTAAGTATGCCTATGTGAGTGTGTGTCAGTGTAATGTTGGTGCACACTTACTGTGAGGTGTTTCTCCCATCGCAGCGGTTGGAAATACCGCTGCGATGGGAGATTACATCACTTCCCCCTTCCTGTGTTTACACAGGAGGAGGAAGTGACACAAAGGGGGAGCGCGCGCATTGGCTGGGAGCGATCGCGGGGGGGCGGGTAAACGCCGACATCCGCCCGCTCGTCCCGGATCGCTCCCGGAGCCAGGGGGACCCCCGCACGCCGCGGAGGGGGTCCCGATGGGACCCCCGAACCCCACGAAGGCGGGGACGTAAATTTACGCCCTTGTGCCTATACGAGCCATTCTGTGGCCGTATATGTGCGTGCGGGGGTCCTTAAGTGGTTAAAGAACAGTGTAAAAAAATGAAATAAGAGGTAAAATAAATAAGAGAAAAGAAATACATTTTTTAAACCCGTCCCGATGAGCTTGCATGCAGAAGTGAACGCATACGGTAATTCAAACCACACATGATCATTAGACCTCATCTGTAACTCAAAACATGCAACCCCTAGAATTTTTTACATTTCGCCTATGGAGATTTTTAAGGGTAAAAGTTTGTTGCCATTCCACGAGCAGGTGCAACTTTGAAGTGGAACATGTTGGGTATCAATTTACTCGACGTAACATTATCTTACACAATATTAAAAAAAATTGGGCTAATTTTACTGTTGACTTATTTTTTTATTCAAAAAAAAAAGGATTTTAGTTTGTGGAGGCGAATCAAGTAAATTGTAAACAAAGCGGATTGTAAGAAGTTTGCTCATGTCTGTTCTGTACTATTTTATTTGGTGACTCTGTTTCACATTCAAGTCTAGAAGTAATGGAAAAGTATCCAACACAAGTCATGGATTGGATCCTTTGGAAAAATGTTTTCTGTTTGCAATATGAATAAAGACAAAGATTTCCATAAGTACATCTGAAACAGAGCCTATACCTAACACTGCAATGAATAGACACAAGGCTTTTTTGTTAAAAGCAGTGGCTGTGGGTGGACCCTTAGGATAAACTGAAAGCTAAATATTTCCAGAACGGAATGATTGCCCTTTAAAGCATATTAGGTTTAATATGTCTTATGAAAAAAAAAATATGGAAATAAATAAGGCTCCCCGAGTCAAAAGTTCACGTGAGGTTTTCTTACTTTATACTAGAGTGAACATTTCTACTAAAACTGCTCATGGAATGATGACTTAACTTCCACATCTATTGCTCATGAATATGTCACGATTTCCATGATTTAAATAACATTTATCTTGTGTAATTAAAATGTCTACTCTAATGTATCTTTTTGATTAAACCTGACTTCTCACCTACGCATAAATGTTTTAAACCCATTCCAGGACACAGCATATACCTAAACATGTTACACACAACCAGCCTTATTCAGAAAGAGTTTGTAAAGATAAAGAGTTCCTGAAAACATTAGAAAATGTACTTTTTATTGAAAACTGATTTAAAACTGCAAATAGTGCATAGGCTCTTTTAAAAGTCTTAAAATCCATTTATGGATGAAGCAGAATCCTCTGTCACCCCTCCTTTCTCCTATCAATTTAACAGCTTCAATGAAAAGTATTTTATTTATCGTTCGTTAAGGGATACAGGATTAGTATTAATTCTGAGACAAGTGGGTTATACTGCTGCCTACAAGAGGTTTTACACTGGTAAAAAGGGCTGTTATTTAACTTTACCTCTCTCACTCCAATCATGCTCCAGTTTTTCTGCTAATATGTTAGGAGTTGAGAGAGGCAAACCCTTTCCAATAGACTTTTTGCTTGCAGAGCCAGGGAGGCTCATTTATGCAGTTTTCAGGTCAGTTGATCCTTGACATAGCCTTGGAGGCTGTACCTGGACTCCCTCATATGTAAGATGTGGAATTGACAGTGGCCCTGTGACACTAGGCTAGGCTTCTGTCACAGATGGCCATATCATTTCCTCTGCTTCCGCAAATGGTTTGTGACTAGCCCCTTGTGGCAATCTGCATGTTTGTTTGCTTGCTTTTTGTTGGCTCGCAGAATGAAGTCCTGGAGGCTTTCGGAGGGCTTTCGGGCCCAGCATCTCTACCAACACTTGTCAGGGCACCAGGAGAAGGACTCTAGGACCCATTATCTCTAGCAGCACATGGGCCTTTATAAGGAAGCCTGTCAGTGGCTGCAGTTGCTGGTTCATCTTTGGCTACTCCAGTGTTTTATCTCCCTATCACGTACCTGGCGCTGGAGGCCAATGAAGTTCCAGATTCCCCTGAGGGTAAAAATAGGAGAGGCCCAAAGTAGCATTGGTCGCATGCTGGACTGTGTGCAGGAGGTTCCACAGTACAGCTGGTGTGCTGGCGTAGAATCAGCAGACCAGGTGTTGCAGGACTTGGATAATGCTGAGGCTGGAGCATAGTCAGAAGGAAGCCTAGGTCAGGTGCCAGGTGGGTATCAGAGCAGACATGGTCAGGTGGGTGGCCGAGGTCAAACACAGGAAGCAAGCAGGAAACAGGTCAAGGACAAGCCGGGACAGGAGACACAGGAACAGGAATATCATGAAGATAACAGAGCAGAGAAGCTGAAAATCAACCAGCACCTATGGGCTTCTGTTGTGTTACACTATGTGATGTATTATTATTTCTCTGTGTTCGTAACTTGGCTATCATTGCACTTTGTTTTTAAGTAGTGTTGAGCGGAATACGCCATATTCGATTTCGCGATATTGCGCGAATATATAGAAGAATATTCGCGAATATTCGCTAATATCGAATATTCGTGATATTTTATCCAAAAAAAAATTTGCGAAATTTCGCTAATGCGAAAATGATTGCGAAATTCTCATAAACGGAGATCATTTCCTGTATTACTAAACTAATATGCACTAAACACTAACTCTACACTAACTCTACTTAAAAGAAAGGAGAATAAGGGGGCAAAAGAAGGGCGGAGAAGATAATCGCGCAATATTCCTATTGCGCGATTATCTTCTCCGCCCTTCTTTTGCATCAGAGCCAATCAGAATAACTTGAATATTCGGCAAAAGGAATATCGCGCAATATTCCTTTTGCCGAATATTCAAGTTATTCTGATTGGCTCTGATGCAAAAGAAGGGCGGAGAAGATAATCGCGCAATATTCCGTTTGCCGAATATTCAAGTTATTCTGATTGGCTCTGATGCAAAAGAAGGGCGCATCAGAGCCAATCAGAATAACTTGAATATTCGGCAAAAGGAATATTGCGCGATTATCTTCTCCGCCCTTCTTTTGCATCAGAGCCAATCAGAATAACTCGAATATTCGGCAAAAGGAATATCGCGCAATATTCCTTTTGCCGAATATTCGAGTTATTCTGATTGGCTCTGATGCAAAAGAAGGGCCGAGTAGCTGATGCGATTCTTTTATGTTGCCGCAATGTGAATTTTCGGCAACATAAAAGAATCGCATGAGCTACTCGGCCCAGGGTCTCTCTCTAATCATACCAGCAATGCTTTTAGACGTCGATGGAGATCACTAGGATGTGATCTGTTTTAAAAATAAATTTGAAAAAATACGAATATTCGCCATAGCGAATATTCGCCGCAATATTCGAGTTATTCGCGAATACTCGAATATGCAATATTCGTAGCGAGTATTCGCAATGCGAATATTCGTGAGCAACACTATTTTTAAGGTACTTTCTGCTGTCTAAGCTGAGTTCTTTCTCTCACTGTACTTCTGTTTACTCCTACCCCTCCCTCTCTCTGGAATAATTCCAATATATCCTGTCATGGTGTACACATCTTTCCATGTGGCTTACAACATTAATGTTTTTCTACCTATGAGTATCCTCCATTAAACAGAACATTCTAAAGACTTTCATCGTCTGATCCATCTGACTCCCCGCACGTTAAACAAGCCTCAAACCTAGCCTACCAAACCCTGACCAATCTGCCATCCCGAACCATCGGTGAGACACCTGAGTGGAGGAGCTTTGACATGCTTTTGTCCCAGTGCCAGGCAGGCACCAGCCAGAGTAAGAGGCCATTTGGCTGTTTTTGTGCAAATTTTATTGCTTTTAATAAACGGTATTGCACCATGATTTTTTCCATTTATTTTTCTATCCACACATGAGTATACTCAGTACTACTGGAGTTCTAGCGTGATCCAGCATGCCTCAAGTGTAACAGGAACTTATCCTGTCCCGCTCATCTGACCTACTTGTAACAGAGAGGTCATATCATCTGGTAAGAATATAGTATTTCCCTAGCACTTTTGGTGGAACACGAACAATCCTTTTGGTGAAGGTTTCCCTCACACCCCAGAACCAGCACACTGCAATCTTGTCACAGATCTGTGCACAGACCTTGCCCAATCAAGATTGCACACTGCACAAAGAAGACCATCTTTTTATTTTTTCTGGGACACTAGTTGGACTTATTTTTGTTTGACAAACAATACACCAGAATTAATTTTTATCACTTCACTGAGGTTTATTTTATTGTTTATTATTTTCTAATTAGCATTTGTTGTTATCCGTCACAGTAATACAGTTATTGATGTTTACATTTACTGTTGATATGTGCCTATCCACACTATGAATTGTGAGTGAGGTTTCCCATATAGTCCCAGAAGCATAGATAGAGCTGCTACAGGACACTGCATCTCACAGTTTTTTTTTCTTCAGACATTCTAAAAAGTCCTCTAAATCCCATAGTTAAAGACACTCAACACTCAGCGGGCAACTTATTAAGGCCTGCACGGAAGCAAAAGCCAGCAGAATTGGAAAATCAGACAGTACGCAAAAAAACTGAGTTTGAAACTCAGACAGTACATCAAAGAGCAAAGTTGGAAACTCAAAGAGCAGCAATCGAAATCTTAAACAAACAGTGTAAATATGGCTTAGGGTCCTAGAGCAAGCTATCCATGCAGATGAAGGTGCAAGTGAGAAATATAGCATCAACCTAAACATAGCAGATATGGAAGATCCCTTTAAACGCACTAAAGACTATGACCTAAGCCATTAAAGTGCCCTCTCTATCGTCTCCAATGCTCTTGACAACATAAAGACTTCTTCACAGCATCAAGTTAAAAAGGTTCCAGCAACTTCTTGCTTGCAAAATTGCTCCAGTGCCTTTCCTGCATGCCTACCTAACCTTCCTTCATATGTCACAGAGCATCAAAGCAAGCTGCAAGAAAGTTATCAATCTCCTTTCATCTGTACAGCTTCAAATCAACATCTCATTGGAACAGTTGACTTCAAGCAAACAACTCACCTGAAAGAGCAAGTTGTCTTTAGGCAGCTACAAATCTATTTTGAGGGAGGAATACCCAGTCGGGGTTTCCCCGGGAAGAGAAATCGAGATATCTGTGCTGGCCATGTGAGAAAGACTACTAACAATCCGTGATGTAGGGGGGGTCGGCAGCTCTGATTCTGCTAGACCTCTCCGCAGCATTCGACACTATTGACTATGAGATTCTGTTGGACAGACTAAAAAATATTTTTGGTCTTGACGGGGTGGTCCTGAGCTGGATAAGCTCGTTTCTCCATGAGAGAACACAATATGTTAAGATGGGAACACATCGGTCTACCACAAGACCTCTTACTTGTGGTGTCCCACAGGGGAGTGCTCTATCACCACTCCTCTTTAATTGCTATGTCCGTCCTCTTGCTGATATCATCCAGGATAACAACTTGGAGTGCCAGCTTTATGCCAATGACACACAAATTCTGGTTGATCCAGCAAGAGGAACTCAGCAGCCAGCTCAGCTCAGCTGGCGAAATGCCTCGTAGAAATACAGGACTGGATGGCGGGTAACAAGCTTGGATTGAACGCAGCCAAAACTGAAGCTCTATTATTCGGTCCTGATATCGCAGCACTGCTGGCTGCATGGCCTCCATCTTTCGGACCCACACCCATTCCAGCTAAGCAGGTAAAAAACCTAGGGGTCATCATTGACGACACCCTCTCGTTCGTGTCCCACTTTAGAAACATCCTGCGGAATGCCAATTATCATCTAAGGCTCCTCAGAAAAGTGAAACACCTATTCACGCAAAATAACAGATCCATACTTGCCCAAGCTTTTATCCACTCCACTCCAGATTAGATGGGGCAAACATATTCCTACTGGGTGCCCCGCAGAAATGGGTCCACAAGCTCCAGGTGGTGCAGAACCACACTGCTCGCTTTGTTCTCGGTCTAGAGAGACGAGATCATATTAGCCTGGCTAGGAGATCACTCCATTGGCTCCCTATTGAGCAGAGAGTGATCTTTAAAATGCTCTGTATTTTTTTCCGAGCATACTGGGGACAGGGTCCCAAGTATTTACACAGTCTAGTGATGCATTGTGTACCTACACGGCCATTATGATCTAAGACCCAACACTTAGCCATAGTTGTTCCATCTAAACTTTCTTCCATGGGAGGCAAACGACTTCAAAGTAGGGGTGCTATGCTGTGGAATGCCCTTTCCATGGAACTTAAGATGACATCAAACTTGCTCCTCTTCAGAAAAAAACTGAAGACGGAGCTGTTTGTCCAGGCTTACGGATAGATTGGGTTTTATTTTTACCCATACACTCTGCTCCTTCATTGAAGGGGTCAGTCTTGCCATTTTAGTGATTATGCCCCTGGAACGGCCCTGACTACTCAGACACTAATGATGTCATGTACTCTTTCTATAGATTTCCTTGTTTCTTTTTCTTTTATCATATTTTCTGAAGCTCCATGGTCTTTTTCTTTTGTTTACCTAAGGGCCAGGTACTCCTTTTGTCTCTGTCATCTTCTTTTCTTTTTATTCTTTTTCTTACTGTGGATTGATTCAAGGTAACATCTAACCAGCGGCGCTTAGACACTCACCCCCCAGTGGGTAAAATCAATCAATCATTCAATTCATCTGCTGCAGCATATTTCGCTGTGTCCTTTAACAACAATGGGCAAAGATAGAGAAATCAGCACCATTTAGCCAACAACATCTTGCATAAAGGCAGAGACAACTGAGACAGCAGAGCTTGTGAGGAACATACTTAGCAGAGAGCTCACAAAGACTGATCTTACAAGTTTTGATGACCAACTGGAAAATTACAGAAGTTGGAACTGCAATCAGTGATCTTGGCATTACAGCTCCTAAAGAATTGGATCTACTCATCAGATGCCTTGGTCCTCTATCTGCTGCAAGTGTTAAGCCAGTAAGGCCACACAGCTGCATGGGATAAACTAGACCAAAGTTATGGAAGTCCAGAAGCTATAGAAAATGCTTTGTTCATGCGTCTGGAAACTTTCCCAAAGATATCTAGTAAGGACAACAAGGAGTTCTAGAGACTGAGTGACCTTCTCCTTGAGCTTCAGCTAGCTAAGGCAGACCCAAAAACTACTTGGGGTCAGTTACCTGGACACTACCAGAGGAGTAAACCCAATTGTTTCCAAGCTCCCATATGGTTTGCAAAAAAAATGGTCTGGACTAGGGGGAATCATACAAAAAAGAGAACATGGTTTCCTTCCCTTCATTCTCCTTGTTCTGCAAATTCATTAGGAATGTTGCAGAGACCAAGAGCAATCCAAGCTTTTTGTACGGTGAGTGCAGTCTTTTTTCACCCTTTCCTAAGAGTACCAGTCTTCAGGGCAACTATAGGAACCGTAGAGGCCGTGAAAAAGACTGGCATCATTCCCACACCTACCAAAGTTGTGGCCGCAAACAAACGGAGTAGGAAGATTGAAAACTAACCAAGAGTATTTCATTCACAAGAAGCCACACCCCCTCAAAGAATGTATCAGCTTTTGAAAGAGGCCTCTTAAAGAGCGTAAGGAGCTTTTAAAGGCATTTGGGGTATGTTTTAGGTGTTGTATTTCTACAGAACATTTGGACTGTAATATGCCCATTAAGTGTGGCTCTGAAAAACATGTTCAAGCCCTCCATCCTCTCCTTCTTCATCCTGCACTGAAGTTTGTGGGGAAGACCGCTGTGATAAGTTCTGTGCTAAAATAGGCTTGGTGGACTTATACCACAAGGAAACAGAAAAGACTCTAAAGACGTATACTATCTTAGACTATGAGAACAATAGATCACTTGCAAAATCAGAACTGTTTAACCTATTTGAAATAAAAGGCGAAGCTCATCCTTACACCTTGGGAGATTGTAATCGAACTATAGAGGTTTCTGTAGGAAGGGCTCATGGACTTATGGTATCTTCTCTCAAGGTAACTTGCAATTACCCCTACCTATTGGTGAGTGGAATCTGATACCTGCTAACAGGGAGGAAATCTCTACTCCATCACCAGAAGATAATAACAAATGAGATGCTGCCACTTGAAAAAGATGCTTAGATCCTTCTTCTGTTAGGAAGAGACATTGTAAGAGTTTACAAGGTTCACAGAAAAGTCAGTGGATGGGTCATCATAGGCAACGTCTGTATAGACAAAGTGAAGAGACCTACCAAGATTTCGCCATTCAAGACAAATGGCTGAAACGCTTACTTTGAGCCATGCCCACATCACTACTGGATGGAGGATAAGATAGCCAGCCGCAAATGGCAACAGGGTATCTGCACCCACTTCCGGCCACACAGTCTGTGGGTACACTGCGGGCAGGATGTCAGATCCCGTTCCCCCCTGTTGTGTTCTGGGAGAACACAGCTTCCAGAACATTGCAGGAACCAGTCAGCGCGGCGCAGCGTGACTCGCAAATGCGCCGTAGGGAACTGGGCAGTGAAGCCGGAGCGCTTCACTTCCTAGTTTCCTCACCGAGGTTGGCGGTGGGAGCAGCAGAGTGACAAGCGATTGCTCGTCCTCTGCTGCGGGCGGCGCTGGTCTCCAGGACAGGTAAGTGTGCTGATATTAAAAGTCAGCAGCTGCAGTATTTGTAGCTGCTGGCTTTTAATATTTTTTTTTTTTGGCGGACATCTGCTTTAAATACTATTTCCTTTTGGACCATGTGACCAGAAAATTAGCTTAATTCGTTATTTGATCAATTGAATTCAATTGATCACCTAAAATCTAAACACATTCTGTGAACACAAACAAGTCTTAAACAGCAAATGTGATTAGATAATGTGCCATAATCGATTCTATGTGTGAAAATATATTTGAAATATATAATAGGACTAAATGAATAAATCTAAATCGTAAATAAAAAGGGAAAGTATAATGTGGTATAAATATGTGTATGTGTACATGAGCCTCTATGTATTCATATAAAAGTGAATGTAATTAAAGTAAATCTACAGTATGTGACCGTGTCTATTTATTTATCAAAAACAAATGAGTGAATGAATGTTATTTATTCCTAACTCATCTAATTTTATATATTTAGCTTGGTGGTGAACACATGAAAGGGTGGGATCCTTATGGGCATGTGTGAACAACTGCATAATATTAACACCTTATAGATATTGGAGCAACCAATGAGCGTTAACATATAACACATCTCATGGGTGTATAACTACAGATGGGTTGAGTTAAATTTTAAATCATTATATTATGCCATCTGTATGGATGTATGGTGCGTACCCACAGATGGATTGAGTTAAACTTAAAATTAAAAGCATTTAGATCTAGGTTTTATGCTATGTAGAGCCTTTTGTTGTTTTTGGTACACTATCCATCCATCTGAAGGAGTGAAGTCCTGGGTACAGGGGAACGGTATTACCAGGAGAAAGGCCCAAGCTGGGTTTAAGCCATAGGCACTGTTTGATCCCTTGTAACGGAGGATCAATTGGAGCTAGTAAGCAGCTAATCTTAATAACATTAGGTGACTGATGGTGGATTTGTCATCAGGAATAATCAAGACTTATGCCGCGTACACACAATCAGATTTTTAGTCGGAAAAACCTTCAATGGTTTTTCCGATGGAATTCCGCTCAAGCTTGGCTTGCATACACATGGTCACACAAAAGTTCTCTAAACTTTCGAAAATCAAGAAGAACGCGGTGACGTACAACACTGCGGCGAGCCAAGAAAATTAAGTTCAATGCTTCTGAGCATGCGTCGAATTGTTTCCGAGCATGCGTCTAATTGTTTCCGAATTTTGTGCGGCGGAATTGCTACAGACGATCGGATTTTCCGATAGGAATTTTTTCCATCCGAAAATTTGAGAACCATTTCTCAATCTTTTGTTGCCGGAAATTCCGACAGCGAAGGTCTGATGCAGCATACACACGGTCAGAAATTCCATTCAAAAGCTCACATTGGACTTTTGCTGTTGGAATTTCCATTCATGTGTACAGGGCATTACTATTGGATTCACTGGTGGACCTTTATATGGACTATTTATGTTTTCAATATTATGAACTGATTAATTCATTATTTGATTGTTAGCGCAATTCTCAAATTTTTATACTACTGTACTAATGCTTATTGTGTATATCCTTTTTGGTGCCTCTCTGGACAGCTTTACCAAGGATTCCAAGGATAGGAAATGCACCCTTTTGTCCCTGCAAAAGAAGGTGAAGCTTCAGACCGGAACATCTTTTACCTCTGTAGCTAAGAACTTCCACTAGTCCTCTAAGATCCTTTGACTCCAAAAGCTCCAGGCTAATGACCAAGTCACATTTAAAATGGGGGGATGCTCCCTCTTTTCAGTGTTGGACATCTTTTATCCTTTGCTACCATCTGGGCTGAACAGATTTAGGACATATGGGTGACAGAGCATAGCATCCCTGGGCTAGAATTTCAAGCTTTACTTCTGACCAGCTAGGGAGTCATAGACTCGGACTTGGAACTAGTAGGGTCTCAGGGTTTCTACTCAAACTTGCTTAGGATCCCCAAAGCAAAAGGAAGCATTTTCCATATTCTGGGTCTAATTAATGGTGTCATTCTAGCACAAGATTTCTGCATGGAATCTATGCTTCCTTACATCCGAGAGACTCTCAGGAGGCCTCTATGGACATTAAGGATTTCTAGCGCATCAATGCTACTTGTGTTTTACCTTCCTTCTTTTATCTCTGTCTGTCCTCTACACCTGGGGTCTTCACCAATGTGCTAGTTCCTCTACTTCCTCATCCTTGTTTACAGGGCATACCCATAGTGGAATATTTGCATGACAGGAGGCACAGGTCTTGTCTGCCAATGTCTATTAAATTGTTCAGAATCAGCAGAGGTTTGGTTGCATCCTGAACATTCGGAATGTAGCTCTGGAACCAACTCTTTGTTTGGCATATCTAGATCTCCTTCTAGAAATGGCAGTGTGAAGTTTTTTCTTCTAGAAAACAGACTCCTGATTCCCCACTCCTGGAACTGGACTCTGGAGTTCAACATTTGTCCAACCGGCCACATTTGTATGAAAGTTCTGGACTTTATGGTTGCCTCCCTTAAGGCAGTTTTACATGCTCATTTTCATTTTCTCCAGACAACTGTAGTAACTCAAGCTGCAAGGACCAAGTAGGCACATTCTTTGGACAATTTTAAGTACCTGAAGCCCACAACCAAGTTATGCCTGGAATGGAAACAGTCGAACCGGAACTACTCTGAAGCAACTCCTTTTCAGAGTTAAAATTAAAGTCATTCCAGTTTTCCTCATCACACTGGCCTGGCCCTAGCTGATGTGGTATTCGGCATTCATCAGACTTCTGGAAAACTCTATGTAGGCTCTCTCAGATGTGTATACCCTGTCCTAAGGACCAATTTTCCATCTTGCTTTATACTTGCTGGCCTCTACAGCATGGCTGTTGAAGCCTAGGTCCTAAAACATAGTGGGTGTCTGATTCCATTTTTTTTTTCATTTTACTATTAACTGGGACATCATCTTGCAGGGTCTACGATTATACTTGGAAATCATACTTTGCATGGTATGAGGCAATTCATTTCTATCCAAGGAGTTTCTTCTGGAATTATACAGTCTGGTTTGGATTAATATTTAGCTTTTAGTACGCCAAAGCTCAGATTTCAGCCCTCACTTTTTTTTTCAAAGACAGCTTGCCTCTCATTGTTTGGTGAAAGCCCCATAACAGCAGCCTGCCTCTCATCCCTCTATTACTAGGCTAGACATCCTAAATCCTATGCTTTTTTTGCTCCAGGTTTCACCTTTTCTTGTCAGGCAGACTTAATTAGATACGTGTATACCTTTTGGGCTTCAGCATCTGTCATCTGTTTTTTTTTTTATATATATCTGCAAGTCTGCCACCTAGTTTTCTATTTGCTAAATTTTACCAGGTGGATAACCAGACCTCCTTTGATACCAGATTTGGGCATAAGATCCTTTAGGCAGGTCTTGAGCTTCAAATAAGCAATGAAACTGCACTAAAGGTCATACAGTACAAAAAGCAACAGTAAACTGCATGCATGGTGACGGCTCTGTCCTATGGGTTTTATCATATAAACACTGTAATCAGAGTCAAAAAAGGATTTTACAGTAAGTATAAAAATCCTGTTTATTTCAATTACCTAGGTCAGCTGTCCATGTTCCTTACCAGTGCTGCTTCTGGGTATGCCGATTGGCGATCTTGTGCTGCAGTCTGTGCCCACACCAACCAATTGTCTCTTTGTGATTTTGTGATGCCTTCTCTCTGCTTCATTCTGCTGTGACCACAGATTTAGGTAAGTAAAAGTGGGTTTTGTGAAATGTTTATTTTATAAAGTGACCTAACAATTAGTTGAGGGTGGGGGAAAACAGACGTAAATACTGATGACTGTGATAATTTATGATAGCTATAGGAATGAGAGTTTTTCTTTTTTAAAACACATAGGCCCGGATTCACAAAGCACTTACGCCGACGTATCTCGAGATACGCGGCGTAAGTGTAAATATGCGCCGTCGTATCTGTGCGCCGTGCCGACAGAACTAAGATACACCTAAAAACTGACTTGATCCAACCAATGTAACTTGCCTACGCCGGCGTATAGTGGGCGCATAATTACGCTGGACGCATTTGGCACTCCCATTGATTTTCGATGCAAATATGCAAATGACGGAGATACGCCGATTAACGAACGTACTTGCGCCCGTCGCATGTTTTAAGCGATTTGCGTAAGGATTAATTCCGGCGTAAAGTTATTCCCCATATTGGAGGCGCAACCCATGCAAAGGTATGGACCAGGGAACGAACGCCGTCTAATTTTACGTAGTTTACGTTGTACGTGAATAGGGCTGGGCGTAGGTTACGTTCACGTCCTAAGCCGTGATTAGACGTATCTTAGCCAGTTGTTTTGACGTGATTGTGAGCATGCGCACTGGGATGCGCCCAAGGTACGATGCATGCGCAGTTCATTTTAAGTACTTGTCTGAAGCTCAGCCCATCATTTGCATGGGGTCACGCTTCATTTCAGACCTATGCGAATTGGTAGGCGGCTTAAACCGCATCTAATACGCAGAACATCTCTAAATACATTGTTTTTAATGAGGCTGGTTCACATATGTGCGATGCATTCGCACTGCGCATTGCAGAAAAAACGTGTGCGGATTTTATGCCTTGCGGTGCGGCTCAGGTGCGAATTCAAGCTCATTATCTTCTATGGGTACGCAGCTGATTTGCAGATGTGTTCATTTCTCTTCAGGAATTTCTCTCATTCAGCTCAATACACTTCTTCCCCACTCTCCTCTCCCCTGTAACTTCTCCCAGGTCTCGAAATTCGCAGCTAAAACGCAATGGATCTGCTGAACACTTCTGTAATCTCCTTGCAGAGATAAGAGAGCTGAAATTCGCACCGCACAAGTGTGATTCCGGCCTAAATGTATCACACCCACTTCCAACCCACTTCCACTTACGCTGCCTTACGCCTACGACTATACGCTACGCTGGCGCAACGTTGGGAGCATTTGCTTTGTGAATTCCATGCTTGCCTCTCCGCGATGCGTAAAAGAGATAGGCTACGGCGACATAAATATGCGCCGATGTATGTGAATCTACCCCATATATTTTAGAAATCAATAATGAAATCAAGTCAGCATAGCCACCAGGCAACCAGCACTTTCTGAAACAAATTCCAGCAATGGCAGCCTCCATGTATCACTCATGAAAGCTTTCCTTTTAGTCCACCAAGCAGTACGAATGGTGGAAGTCTTGCTGTTATGTTCAAAGCAGCTGTAGGATGTGGGTTTTCTAGGGACCCCATCAATGTTTATACTGGAATCCCAAGTAGATAGGTTATTTCTGGAAATTTTCTAGAAATCACTTTCAATGTTGATACACCGCTGTTCAATGCGGTCATAGCACTTCTTTTTTTTTTTTTTCTGCAATATAGCTGAACTTCAAAAAATATTGGAGACATCCACTGAACACACTAAAATTGTTTTCATTTCTTCTGAAAGATAATAAAATGTGAAAGTTCATGTTATATATTACTCTGACCTGACATAAGTTTATATTAGCGGTCACTTAAAAGCAAGAATAAGGCTGAGCAGACAAGAAATAAGAAATACATCCCCTCCATTAGAAGATTAATAGTTGGGGATAGGCGTATCAGTATTCTGCAGAAACGGCGACAGTCATGCAGACAATGTCCTTTTTCCTCCTTAAGTGTTTCCCCCTGCTTTGTCACTAAAACAATTTTCTTTTTTTATCTACTTTTCTTTATTTTTACAAAATGACCTAATTTCCTCCACACCCTTGCAATTATGTTAAAAATAGGCGTTGCCTGGATTGAAACTGTGGATAGTATGGTGTAGTTTGTAGAAAGGGTTACCAGTTCTAGGAATTGTTGAGGATAACAGTGACAAGGGCAGCTAAACAAAGAACAGCAGTCAAAATTGTTTTCTGTGTTTGCATTAGCTTTTCTTTTCTTTTTAGTTTTTTGCTAAGGACTGGTAACAGGGGGCCAGATGCTTTTCGGATTCAATATTAGTGTTCCTTTTAATCCCTCTGCATACTGTAACATTTAAAGCCATCATTAAAAAGAGAAAGTGTATTTCTGGGAGACTTCAATTTCCTCCTAAGGAAAGTAATTATCTATTGCTTAAACAGACTCATTAATATAAGTGAGGGAAAGTGTGATTTGTCTCGAAAGGTGCTTATAGCAACCCGTTTTCACTTTCATTGGTCCCTAGTATCATAGCAAAGTGATAGGAGGAGTTTGCTATAGACATCATATAGTGTGTGAGAAAGTTCGACTCTACGAGCCTTATCTTAAACGTGGGACTGATGTATAAAAATTGGAGCAAACAAGAATAGAGAAAAGGTGTTCAGAGCAGCTAGTCTGTTTTCAGAGCAGCTAGTCTGTTTTCTTATTAAATTGTCCAAGTAAATTAAAGATTGGGCCCTGGTTCACATTGGAGTGATTTGGCATACGATTTGACATGTCAAATTGCCAGCAATTGCCGGAAATGGCAACGTCCGAATGGGTGCATTGCCGCTCCGATTTCTAAAAGTAGTTTCTGTACAACTTTTGGTGACTTCGGGATGCGATTTTCATAGACATGCGTGTAGCAACCCACACAGATGTCTCTGAAATAGCCCCCAAACTCAGGACTGACATCATGCAAGTTCAGCTGAGCTCGCACAATTTCATTCCCACTGTCAGTGTGAACCTGAGATAAACCTGATTGGTTGCTGAGGCCAACAGTTGTAATTGTGATCCACATTCTATACATCATTAACCTTAACAAGTATTGTGTTGTATTTTACAGAACCAGATACTTTTTTCCTATTGTATTTCAATGTGTTAAAGAAAAGAAACTACATTTTAATGCATTTGACACACATTAATGTACTCCACAACTTCCTGCAGTGGCAGTGTGTCCATAGAGGGCACAGGAGCGCCGCCCCCTCTCTCTCCTGCACCGCCACTAAGTACAATACATAGATTCATGCATTGCATGAATTTATGTATTGTTGCTGCTGCCCACTATTCAGATGGTTGCCCCCCTGGTGAGCGCCGGCCATCTGAATAATGCCATCTGAATAACGCCAGCTGGTTGGCTTTGGAAGTGCCTATCAGAGCCAGCGTTTCAGCCAATCAGGTTCACCAATTCTGGTTACCAGTAACCTGATTGGCTGAAGCATCATCGAGGGTGGGAGAAGACATTGAGGGACCGTGGAAGAAGGTTGGCTGACCTCAGAAAGGCAGCATTTTACAGGGCACAGTGGAGACAATTGATGGGCACAGTGGCGAAATTGATGGGCACAGTGGCGACAATTGATGGGCACAGTGGTGACAATTGATGGGCACAGTGGCGACAATTGATGGGCACAGTGGTGACAATTGATGGGCACAGTGGCGACAATTGATGGCACAGTGGTAACAATTGATGGCACAGTAGCTGCGTTTGATGGCATGGCACAGTGTCAGGGTCCCAGTTCCGCCAGGCATAGAATCGCGCACATGGGCGGTAGAACAGCACTACCGCACATCCCTGTGCGCGAATTGCGCGCACGCATGCGCGGTTTGGCGGTGCGCCGTGCACACCCCTGGCCTGAACCTTTGGACTTTATCTGCCTTCTCCAACCCTTGACCTACGGCTTGTTTCCCGGATTTGTCTTCAGCCCCTGCCCTTGTCTATGAACTCTGAGTTCCAGTCAGTAGTTGCCTACTCTTCTGCTGCCATCAGTGATTTACCTACTCTTCAGCTGTCATCAGTGATTTACCTACTCTTCAACTGTCATCAGTGATTTACCTGCTCAGCTACTACCCACTTCGGTACTGGTGCCTCCTTGTGCCTTCCCTCCTCTGTTCCCATTTCAGAGGGCGGACTGCGATGGGTCGCAAAGGTGAGCCGCCCTCAGCATCTTGGCCTCGGTAAGTACGGTTCCTGATAGTACAAACCAGCCAGATGTCTGAGGCCGACAGGGCGCGCTCACCTTCTGAGACCCTCTGTCAGCAAGTCTCCGCTCTGACCAAAGCGGTCCAGAAACTGCAGGAGGGATACCTCCAGATCGATGGGCACCTTCAGCAATTGGCCGGCTTGCCGGGACCTTCCGCTGCCGCTGCAGCTTTACCTACGGGGCCTTCAACTTCTCAGACTTCCACCATTCCAGCTGTGGTGGTGACGTACCCTGAAAGTCGAGTACCCACACCTGAGCCACCGCCGGAAATATCAGGCCTTTAAAAATGCTTGCTCTTTGTACCTAGCCCTCCAACCCAGAACTTTCTGCTCAGAGGTCGTAAAAGTGGGGTTTGTTATTTCCCTTCTCGCAGACGAACCTCAAGCATGGGCACATAGCCTGATGGAACTGAGGAGTCCGATACTGGACACCATTGACACCTTCTTCACACACATGGCCAAACTGTATGATGACCCTCTGCGCTCAGCCACAGCGGAGGCCACCCTTCATAACCTAAACCAGTGGAGAAGACCTGTGGAAGACTACACTGCAGAATTCAGGAAGTGGTCAGCTGACACAGGCTGGAATGAGGTGGCCCTGAAGTATCAATATTGCCAAGGGCTCTCCGAGGCTCTTAAAGATGAACTGGCAAGGACCGAGACCACCGCCTCGCTCAAACAGCTGATCCAGTCTGCCACCCAGCTTGGCAGGCGCCTTCGGGAATGGCGTTCTGAGCGGTTCCAGGCCAACCGTCCCTGCTGGACTCCGCCAAGGTTCCCTCTGGCACCCGCACCTCTCCCGACTCCTCCTACCACCTCACTACCAGACCCTGAGCCTATGCAACTCGGCCTAGTTCGTGCCCCTCTCACCCCTGAGGAAAAGCAACGTAGGCGCTAGGCCAACCTTTGCCTCTATTGAAGAGCCTCTGGTCACTTCCTCCGTACTTGTCCGGTGAGACCTAGTAAGTCGAAGCCTCCACCTGATCTCAACTATCATGTCTCCAACATCCCACAGACTTACGTTGTTCTTTTTCTCTCCCTACAGCTCCCGCAAGGGGCAACCCGCCTTCCCGGCAATTATTGACTCCGGAGCCTGCAGCTGCTTCTTGGACTCTGCCTTGGCCCAGAAGCTGCATGTTCCCTGCCGCACCAAGGAATTCCATCTTCAAATTCACTTGGCCAACAGCTCTCTTCCCCGATCTGGACTGGTCACCCATGAAACTCTCCCCATCCATGCTACCTCCGAATCTGGGCACCAGGAGATTCTCGGTTTGGATCTCATTCCTTCCCCCATGTTCCCCATTATCTTGGGTCTCCCATGGTTTCAGGTACACCAACCCTGTATTGACTGGCTCAAGGAAGAGATTAGTTTCTCACCCTCCTATTGCTCCCAGCACTGCTTGCACCAACCACTGCCACTTGCTCCACCTTGACAACTCCATCGGAAGGCCTTCAGCATGTCCCTTCTGTTTACTTGGACTTTAAGGACGTCTTCGACAAACAGCAGGCCGACCGCCTCCCCCCGCATTGGCCGTACGACTGCCCCATCGACCTCTTACCTTGATCTGAGGTCCCCTTCGGTCATATCTTTCCTCTGTCAGAAACCGAGTTAAAGGCCCTCAAGGCCTTTATTGACGGGAACCTGGAAAAAAATGCATCCGCCCCTCTTCTTTTCCGACCGGGGCAGGAATTTTTTTTGTCGAGAAAAAGGACGGCTCTCTTAGACCTTGCATCGATTATCGGGAGCTAAACAAAATCACTATCAAAAACAGATACCCGTTACCGCTTATCCCAGAACTTTTTCAACGTTTCCGTTCAGCCCAAATCTTCTCTAAGCTCGACCTCCGGGGCGCCTACAACCTTATTCAGATCAGGGCGGGGGACGAGTGGAAGACCGCTTTCAGATCTAGATTCGGGCACTTTGAATATTTAGTCATGCCCTTTGGGCTCTGTAATACTCCCGCCACATTCCAGCACCTGGTCAACGACATCTTCCGTCAACATCTGGATGATTTCCTGGTTGTGTATTTAGATGACATCCTCATCTTCTCAGCCAGAATTGAGCTGCACCGGCACCACGTTAGGAGGGTCCTCACTATTCTCAGAGAGCACAAGCTGTATCTCAAGGCAGAGAAGTGCGAGTTTGAAAAAACTTCAGTACAATTCCTGGGGTTCATCATGTCCACCAATGGGGTTGCCATGGACCCCCAGAAGGTTAAGGCAATACAAGAGTGGCCAGCTCCGGTGGATAAAAAGGGGGTGCAACGCTTTATCGGCTTCGCTAACTTTTACAGAAAGTTCATCATCGGCTTCTCCTCCTTTGTTTCTCCCATCACCAAGCCTACCCGTCAGGGGAACCACTTCTAGTGGCCTCAAGAAGCCCAGGAGGCCTTCATTAAACTTAAAGCAGCATTCTCTTCTGCACCCATTCTGCGACACCCAGACCCGGCACTGCCCTTCGTTCTGGAAGTTGAGGCCTCTGAGTCTGCTACTGGCGTTATTCTGTCGCAGAGACAGGGTTTAAAAATCACTTCTGCACCTAGTAGCCTATGCCTCCCGGAAACTAAGCCCACCTGGTAGAAATTATGATGTGGGGGACAGGGAGTTACTAGCCATCACATTTGCATTTGAAGAGTGGAGATACTTGCTGGAGGGGGCAGCTCATCCCATCATGATCTTCACTGACCATAAGAACTTGGAGTATTTACGATCCGCAAAACGTCTCAGACCCAGACAAGCCCGTCGGGCTCTTTTCTTTACCCGCTTCAATTTACACATCACCTACAGACCCGGCTCTAAAAATGGGAAGGCAGATGCCCTCTCTAGGATGTTCCCTGAAACCCCCGGTGCATCCGAACCCAGTACCATTCTAACTCCTCAGAACTTTTTTTTAGTATCTCAAGCAGACTTACTGACCTCTCTTAAAGCAGCATCTCGGCAATGCTCCGACCAGGAAACTGCTTCCCTAGAAATGCGGGATGACTTACTGTGGTCAGTCTCCTGCTCCTGAGCACTTTCCACGACCATAAGTTGGCAGGCATTTTGGAACACGCAAAACCTCCGAGCTGATCTCTCGCTCCTTCTGGTGGCCAAAATGGAGACACGATTGCAAAACGTATGTTACTTCATGTACCCGCTGTTAACGCAATAAAGGACCAAACACTAAGACCTGGGGCCTACTTAAACCACTACCTATTCCGGAACGCCCATGGGCAGAGATTTCTATGGACTTCATTGTAGATCTGCCCCATCTGAAGGTTTCACCACGATCTTAGTCGTGGTTGACCGCCTGTCCAAAATGGCACACTTCCTGCCCGCCGCTACAGTTACAGCCAGAATTTTTTTTAAAGAAATTGTCAGGCTCCATGGGGTACCCAAAAGCATTGTGACAGGGGTACGCAGTTCACGTCTAAGTTTTGCTAAGCTCTGCAAGTCCCTGGAAGTAAAGATCTGCCTGTCATCTGCCTATCACCCCCAGAGCAATGACCAGACAGAAAGAACCAACCAGATGCTGGAACAGTACCTCCGCTGTTTTTGTTCAGTCTCCCAGGATGATTGGTCCTCCTTACTTCCATTCGCTGAATTTGCCTATAATAATTCCGTGCATGCCACCACTGACCAAACTCCATTCTGGGCCAATTTTGGGTTTCATCCTTCTTTCCTCCCGGGTTCCATTCCTGAGGCTCCTGTCCCCAGCCATCCAGGAGCATATAACTTCCATTCAGCAAAATTTCCGGAAGCTACAGGAGGTAATGTAGCAAGCTCAGGAATATTATTAAAGGTTCTATGACAGGGGGAGGAAGGACTGCCCAGCTTTTGAAGTTGGGGAGAAGGTCTGGCTATCTGCTACCAAGCTCAAACTACCCATTCCCTCCCGGAAGTTGGGCCCAAGATTCATTGGGCCATTCAAGATTAGGCGGAAGGACTTCCATCTCCCCCAGTGGAGGTTGAAGGGGAAAAGGAATTTGAGGTGGAATCTATTCTGGGCTGCAGAAAAAGAGGGAGGCAGCTCCAATATCTAATTAAGTGGAAGGGGTATCCCCCAGAAGATAACTCTTGGGAACCTTTCAGGAATCTTCACACTCCTCGATTAATCCAAGCCTTTCATCAAGAACACCCAGAGTTGATGTCCAATTTGGGCCTCCGGAGTCCGCCCCTTGCGCAGTAGAACAGCACTACCGCACATGCCTGTGCGCGAATTGTGTGCACGCATGCACAGTTCGGCGGCGCACCGTGCACACGGACGCATGCACGAGCATGCACGCACACGGACCCCTCAGAACCAATGAGAGGCCTGACCGTCCTATTTAAATCAGATCTTTCCCTTGGACTGGTTGCTGGTTTGTCTTCAGCTACTGTGTGTCCTTCCTGTTGCTGTGACCTTGTTTGACCCGGAACTTCTTGATGACTCTCCTCTCACCCGGAACTTCGGACCTCTTGGTTTACGTACCCTGGATTGCTGCTCTCTCCAGCCCCTGACCCCTGGCCTGAACTATTGGACTTTCTCTGCCTTCTCCAACCCTTGACCTACGGCTTGTTTCCCAGATTTGTCTCCAGCCCCTGCCCTTGTCTATGAACTCTGAGTTCCAGTCAGTAGTTGCCTACTCTTCAGCTGTCATCAGTGATTTACCTACTCTTCAGCTGTCATCAGTGATTTACTACTCTTCAACTGTCATTAGTGATTTACCTGCTCAGCTACTACCCACTCCGGTACCGGTGCCTCCTTGTGCCTTCCCTCCTCTGTTCCCATTCCAGAGTTCCCATTCCCTCCTCTGTTCCCATTCCACTGGCTGCGTTTGATGGCATAGCACAGTGGCTGCATTTGATGGCATGGCACAGTGGCGACAATTGATGGCACAGTGGTGACAATTGATGGCATGGCACAGTGGCGACAATTGATGGCAGGCACAGTGGCGACAATTGATGGCACAGTGGTGACAATTGATGACATGGCACAGTGGTGACAATTGATGGCACAGAGGCTGCATTTGATGGCACAGTGGCTGCCTTTGATGGGCACAGTGGCTGCCTTTGATGGGCACAGTGGCTGCATTTGACGGGCACAGTAGCTGCGTTTAATGGGCACAGTGAGGCTGCAATTATTTATTTTTTTCGCTTGTTTGTGCACCCCCCCAAAACATTTGAGCAGCAGCCGTCACTGCTTTGCCCCTCATAGAGCATGACTTAGGATTATTTTTTCTTTTATCATTTTATAATTTTCCTGTAATGAGAAACAGCTTGTATTACTCTCTGTGACATCGTTATCAAGCTTGTAAAATTATTGTAAGATGCTGGCTGAATGGCACCAGAACTACATCTCCCACATCTACTTATGCCACGTACACACAGTCAGAATTTCTGACAACAAATGTTTGATGTGAGCTTCTTGTCGGAATATCCAACCGTGTGTAGGCTCCATCGGACATTTGCTGTCGGAATTTCTGACCACAAATGTTTGAGAGCTGGTTCTCAATTTTTCCGACGACAAAAGTTCTTGACGGAAATTCCGATCATCTGTAGCCAATTTCGACGAAAAAAAATCCTACGCATGCTCACAATCAATTTGAGGCATGCTCGGAATTATTAAACTTTATTTTTGTCAGCTTGTCATAGTGTTGTACGTCGCCGTGTTCTTGACGTTCGGAATTTCCAACATTTGTGTGACCGTGTGTATGCAACACGAGTTTGAGCCAACATTCCCTCGGAAAAAATCCACGGTTTTGTTGTCGGAATGTTCGATGTGGCATTAGAATCCTTTTTTCTCTATATAACGTTTGGGCAGGCATTTAAAGATCGAGGTAGCAGCATATTTTTTCTTGAAAAAACAAAATGTATGCATGTGGATTGAGACAGAGAGGGATGGGTATAGGTGGAGTTCTGTAGTTCAGCTGGCAGGGCCTACAAGACTGGTTGGCATTTCAGATCAGAAAAGGCACTGCGTTCTCAGCTCACAGAGGAAGATAGGAGCACACTGAATTTCTGGTAGATCAAAAGGTATTTTTCTGTACTTGCATCTATTTTAATGGGAGACATGGGGAAATTGCATGAAAAATATACTGAATATGGGTTTATCTGCCCTGATATACACTTTAAAATGAAAATACTGCAGCTGCTGATTAGTGTTGCTCACGAATATTCGCATTGCGAATATTCGTTACGAATATTGCATATTCGAGTATTCGCGAATAAATCGAATATCGCGGTGAATATTCGCTATCGCGAATATTCTTATTTTTTCAAATTTATTTTTAAAACAGATCACATCCTAGTGATCTCCATCGACGTCTAAAAGCATTGCTGGTATGATTAGAGACCCTGGGCCGATTAGCTGAGGCGATCCTTTTATGTTGCCGAATATTCGCAATGCGAATATTCGTATTACGAATATTCGCGAATGCGTTCTCTGCCCTTCTGTGTTTTGTGTGTAAAAAAAAAAAATGAGCTTTAGTTTAGTCATATACGTTTGTGTAAGTAGAGTTAGTGTTTAGTGCATATTAGTTTAATAATCCAGGAAATGATCTCCGTTTTCGCGTGCTGACGAGAATTTCGCAATCAATTTCGCATTCGCACTAGCGAAATTTCGCAATTTTTTTTTTTTTATAAAATATCACGAATATTCGATATTAACGAATATTCGAGAATACGTTCTCTGCCCTTCTGTGTTTTGTGTATAAAAAAAAAAAAAAAAAAATTAGCTTTAGTTTAGTCATATAAGTTTGTGTAAGTAGAGTTAGTGTTTAGTGCATATTAGTTTAGTAATCCAGAAAATGATCTCCGTTTTCGCGTGTTGACGAGAATTTCGCAATCAATTTCGCATTCGCACTAGCGAAATTTCGCATTAGCGAAATTTCGCATTAGCGAAATTTCGCAATTTTTTATTTTTTTGATAAAATATCACGAATATTCGATATTAACGAATATTCGCGAATATTCTTCTATATATTCGCGAAATATCGCGAAATCGAATATGGCGTATTCCGCTCATCACTACTGCTGATATTTAATAAATCGATACTTACCTCTCCAGGGATCCAGCGTTGTCCTCATCTGGGCTGGTTCTTTGCCAGTCTTCAGGTCCCCAGCATGTTTACGAAGTGAAGCCAGAGGTGACTCCTTGCGACTTCACAGCTGGCTTCCCATTGTGCATGCACAATCCACCCTGTGTTGTTTACACTGTCCCACAACCTTCCTGGACCAGTGATGTATCCCCAAAGGCTGTATGCAAAGGGGGGGGGGGGGGGGTGGCTGAACTCCAATCACCTAAGCAATCCAATCAAAAGTTAAAGAGGGTACAGTCAAAACAAGGTACATGTGTCCAAAAGTGGTAGAGAAGGTGAGAGGAGACAGACAAGAGGACTTTTCCTTTTAAGTGAAGTTCCATTTTAAAGCCAAATTGTGGGTTTTATTTTTTGAGGCTGCAGGTTTTTAATCTTTTTTTTGTCTTGTGGTTGACGTTAATCGATGTGTTTTTTTTTTTCAACCTAATTTTGTATTAAAAATAAATATGATGATTTAAGACCAACTCAATTTTCTTATATACTACATTGCACTAGTTAAAATAAAACAATATGGGCCGGATTCACAGAGAGTGGGAGCACATTTACGCCGGCGTAGCGCGCACACATACGCTACGCCGGCGCAGCGCGGAGAGGCATGCACTGTATTCAGCAAGCTATTGCTCACCAAGATACGCCAGCGTAGCGTATTTTCGAAGGCGCAGGCCAGCGTAAGTGGAAGTGAGAGTGACCCCATGCAAATGATGGTCTGAGCATGGTGCAGAACGCTCATGCTCCGTGACGTAGTCCTGACGTGGACGCATGAAACTGCACCCTTATGTGCATGCTCACAACTACGCCACCACAACTGCCTAAGCTACGCCGGATCACTACGTACGCCGTGAATGTAACGTACGCCCAATTCGCCGGCCTGTGTTCTCTGGGGCAGACCGTTGCATGTCTATTGCTGGGTTGCACCTCATCTATGGGAAATAACTTTTCCCCTGGACGTACACTTACGCACACCGCTGCGTCGGGCGCACGTACGTTCATGAATCGCCGGATTTCCCTCATTTGCATATTTGAATGCCTAATCAATGGGAGAAGCAACATGCGTCCAAACCATATTTGCGCCCACGCTACGCTGGCGTAAGCAAGATACGTCGGGGTAGGATGGCCTGTTTTTGCACGTATGTTGGTTTGTGACTCTGGCGCACACATACGCCGGGCGCACATTTGTACTATGTCGGTGTAAAGTGATTTGTGAATCCGGGCCTACAAGTGTTCATTGTAGAGTTAAATGGCACCCAGCCCCATTCACCCACTATACCCCATGGTGTCTCAGGAGGACCCCTGGGGGTGCATCAAAAGGCAAGCTTTAGTTTAGAGGAGTATGCTGCAGAGATCAGCACTTACATCATTGATTCTTCAATAACTATCCCGACTGTCCACCAAAAGTGACAATAAATATGTTTTTTAGGTGTACTAATTCTAAAATAAAAATTATACAGTACCATATTTGCCGGCGTATAAGACGACTGGGTGTATAAGACGACCCCCTAATTTTCCAGGAAAAAATTTGGTTTTGGGATATACTCACTGTATAAGACGACCCCTCACTGTGCCATTATTACATGCCTTGCTGTGCCATTATAACATGCCTTGCTGTGCCATTACATTACATGTCCCCACTGTGCCATCACTTGCCCCCACTGTGCCATCACTTACCCCACACTGTGCCATCACTTGCTCCACACTGTGCCATCACTTCCCCCACACTGTGCCATCACTTGCCCCACACTGTGCCATCACTTGCCCCACACTGTGCCTCTGTTCAGTGTTCCGCCTATCACGGATGTCCTCTCGTCCGAGGATGAGAAGGCATCCGTGATACGCGGAACACAAAACAGATGCCCTGCTGGGAAAATTTGTGTTCCGCCTATCACAGGACAGACTGAGGAGAAGGCGCTCGCAGCAGACGGAGACTGTCACCGGCGTATAAGACGACCCCCGACTTTGGATGCATTTTTTTGCATCCAAAAAGTCGTCTTATACGCCGGCAAATACGGTACTTATTCCAACATTATCTGTTCAAAGTAATCCTTTCATTTCTAATGCCACGTACACGCGACCGTTTTTTATGATGAGAAAAATGCAATTTTTAAAATTGGTCGTAAAAAACTTTTGTGTGTATGCTCCATAGCATTTTTCTCAAGGAGAAAAATGGGCAATTTTTTTTAGAACCTGCTCTATTTTTTCTCATCGTTTTTCACGTCGTTCTGTTTCACGTCATGAAAACTGGTCGTGTGTACGCTTTAACGAGGGGGAAAAAAACGTGCATGCTCAGAAGCAAGTTATGAGACGGGGAAATTAGCATAAGCCGCCCAAAGGGTGGCGCCATTTGAATGGAACTTCCCCTTTATAGTGCCGTCGTACGTGTTGTACGTCACCACGCTTGAGCATTTTTTTCACAAACACGCGTATACAAGGCATCACGACAAATCACCTAGAGAAAAACGTTGTTTTGTTTTTCATTACATAAATAACGGTCGTGTGTACGCGGCATTAGGCCTGTTTCACATGGGCTGCCGGTTGTATAGGTGCAGTGTGAACAGAAAGCATTTGCAGAGCTTTCAGCAAACTTTGTTGAACCTTTTAAAGTACCATTCAGCTCCAGTTTGTAAATGTCGAACACTAATATGAGTGTTGATTGCCACTTTAGGCAAGCTGCTAGCTGGCTTAAGTTTTTCTTAAAGCTTATTGAAAGCCTGCTGATGCCTTCTAACAGCTTGCTCAAAGTGGCAATCAACACTTCCATTAGGACATACCTCCCAACTTTTTGAGATGGAAACAAGGGACACCTATTAGCAAAAGTATGTAGGCATAGGACACTCACTTACCACTCCCCCTTAAAGGATAATTATATATAAAAAATGATTAGTTAAACCTACAAGTGATTTTTTCTACTATTCCTTTTTTACTGGCTTTTAACATTTACAAATGCAGCCATTTAGAAATTGAATGAATGGTGTAGCACTGTGAAACACTTGAAAGATAAAAAGTGCATTTTTTATACAACTATATAGATCAGGGGTGTATTTAGGTTTTGTGCTGCCCTAGGCCTGGTGAAACTCGCGCACCCCCTACTTTATATATGACGCACCCCTTCCTTTTTAAGACCCACCCTGTCATTTTCATGGGATGAGGACAGAGGGACAGGGTAGGATGAGGACAGGGGGACAGAGTGGGATGAGGACAGGGTGGGATGAGGACAGGGGAACAGGGTGGCATGAGGACAGGGGGACAGGGTGTCATGAGGACAGGGGGACAGGGAGGGATGAGCACAGCGGAACAGGGTGGGATGGGGGCAGGGTGGGATGAGGACAGAGGGACAGGGTGGGATGAGCACAGGGGGCAGGGTGGGATGAGCACGAGGGACAGGGTGGGATGAGCACAGAGGGACAGGGTGGGATGAGCACAGAGGGACAGGGTGGGATAAGCACAGAGGGACAGGGTGGCATGAAGACAGGGGGGCAGGTTGGGATGAGCACAGAGGGACAGGGTGGGATGAGGACAGAGGGACAGGGTGGGATGAGGACAGAGGGACAGGGTGGGATGGGGACAGGGTGGCATGAGGACAAGGGGACAGGGTGGCATGAGCACAGGGGGGCAGGGTGGCATGAGCACAGGGGGGCAGGGTGGCATGAGGACAGGGGGCAGGGTGGCATGAGGACAGGGGGGCAGGCTGCGATGAGGACAGGGTGGGATGAGGACAGGGGAACAGGGTGGCATGAGGACAGGGGGGGCAGGGTGGGATGGGGACAGGGTGGGATGAGGACAGGGGGACAGGGTGGGATGAGGACAGGGGGACAGAGTGGCATGAGGACAGGGGTACAGAGTGGAATGAGGACAGGGGGGCAGGGTGGGATGAGCACAGGGGGACAGGGTGTGATGAGGACAGAGGGACATGGTGGGATGAGGACAGAGGGACAGAGCATCTTTTAATTTGCGGGAGGAGGGGGGTTCGCAAGGGGGGGGGCACTTTTTTGCCGGCCCCGCAAAGTGCCGCCCTAGGCCTGGGCCTTGTCGGCCTAGGCCATAATACATCTCTGATATAGATCAGACCAAAGTGAGGGACAAATGAGGAGGAAAGAGGGACAGAGGGACTTTGTTCTAAATCAGTGACAGTCCCTCAAATTCAGAAACAGTTGGGAGCTATGTTAGGGTCTGTGGTGAGCATTTACGAACTGGCGTTAATTGGTACTTTAAAAGCTTAAAAAAAGCTTGCTAAAAGCACTGCAAATGCTTTATCAAAGCTTACTGTTCACACTGCTCTTAAACTGAAGAGCCAGGTTTTAAACTAGCTTCACCTAGCAGATAGAAAGTAATGGTGCCACTTCCAACATTAACATTATGTACTTATAGGTCAGCCAGCCACATGTGCCCATGCCCACTAGAATACATCACACTCCCAAATGCCATCTAATGTATAAATGGGTTGGGCTGCACCACCACTACTTACTTTTTTATAGGCTTTAGGCTAGATTCACTCTAGTAAGGATTATTTTCCAAAAATCTATTTCCATTGTCATGCAGTTCTGTGTGACTTAGATTGCATCTGTAATTGCACTAGTATGACAAAAGCCTGTTGCTCAGAGAAGACTAAAGCCTATTAAAAAAGAGTACAAAGCGGCATTGTGGCTTGTTCACTTATACATTAGCTTAAACTAGCAGTTTGGATACAATACAGACAGTAAAAGTGGCAGCATAAACATTTGTCCTGTGGTATTTAGTGCCCCTGGACACCATAAATCCAGACAATTCTAATAATTCAATCTCAAATGTCAAGTCAAGATTTTGTCTACCATCACCCCAAATTCCTAATGGACATTGAAACCACCCATGACTTAAACAACCAATAAATTGTTGCAGGATGTAAAAAGGGAGCACGCTATGGGTATGGATATAAAAAGGCCCTGGTCTTATGAGAACCACACCAATGAACACATAGGATCATCTCTAAGGCCGCGTACACACGATCAAATCTATCTGCTGGAAACGGTCAGCCCGACTGTCCCAGCAAACAGATTCGATCGTGTGTACGGGCGAGCCGACTGATTTGGCCAGCCGACAGATTTGAAAGCATGCTTTCAAATCTGTCGGCTGGGAACCCGTCCGCCCGACATGTCTTCTGGTTAGTACGCTAACCAGCAGACATGTCTTCTCGCACACGCGTCGAATGGTTTCGACGCATGCGTGGAAGTGTTTTACTTCCTGGTGCGGTGACGTGGCGGCGTCAACGTCACCGCCACGTCAGCGCGCTGTCTGCCGGCGGGGATTTTGGTTTGATCGTGTGTACACGATCAAACCAATACGTCCCCAGCAGACAGATTTGTTCAAATCGGTCTGCTCGTGTGTATGGGGCATTACTGGTTTCTTGAACGTGACATTGGGGGTTGGTTACGGAAGGCAAATCCACTTAGCACTACAAGTGCAAACTACAAGTGCAAAGTGCACATGAAATTGCACTGAAAGTGCACTTGGGAGTGCAGTCGCTGTAGATTCGAGGGGGACATGCAAGGAAAAAAAACAGCATTTTAGCTTGCACAACGTGCAACGTGAATTTGTCTTTAGTAAATGACCCCCAATGTGTTCACTGTACTCCAATGGCCTCCACAGTCACCAGATCCCATTCCAATAGAGCACCTTTGGGATGTGGTGAAACGGGGGATTCGCATCATGGATGTGCAGTCGACAGCAACTGCGTGATGTTATCATGTCAATATGGACTAAAATCTCTGAGGAATGTTTCCAACACCTTGTTGAATCTATGCCACAAAGAATTAGGGCAGTTCTGAAGGCCAAAGGGGCTCCAACCCGGTACAAGCAAGGTGTACCTAATATAGTGGGCGGTGAGTGTATGCTCCTGTATTACATTTCACTTACTACTTTACAAGGCTTGCTTAAATGTTTTTAAACTATTGGCAAAATATTACAGTACAATGTGGTCTACAAAGCATGGCAGAATCTGTTAGCACTACATAAATAAATACAGTTAATAAAACATGACATACAACTGTCTACAACCACCAACTTTGGACATGTTACTCTCAGCTGTCCTTTGAATTTCAAAGAAAACATATCTGTAAAACTGTTATTTTGGTATTATGAACATCTAAAATTGGGTCTACTTTGAACTTTTTTCCAGGTACACGTTCCAGTTATAACATATTAACTGCAAAATGTTTTCACCAGGCAACAAACCAATAAATCATCATTATAAACTGGATCTATAAGAAGTTTTATTTAATGCGCTATTTGTTGGCTGTTTTGTAGATCCCAGCAGATGTTTGCCTATTTGGCTGTTTTATATTATCTTGAACATCAAGTAATATCAGCTACTTTTTGTAAACAACACGTACTTTTTGGAACGTTTAGTACTAGTATGTGAACTTGGATGCTATTTCTCTTAAGAAACATCAATATATTTCAATCATCATTATTGTGGGTATCAAAGGTTAGGAATGAACATGACCTGGAAACAAGCCTACAGTGTGTTCTTTATCATTGGCAGTACACAACATATGGTAGTAGACAACATATGGCAGTTTCCATCAAGACATTTCTGTAGTGCCCCAACCAACTAAACCCTCTTTTATTGGGAATCTGGTGTTCCTGTATGCCTATTAATGATACAGGAACATCTTATTTGCTGGATCTTGTACAGAGAAGTGTTGATGGACAAAAAGTCAGTACTACAACGTTTCTTTAAACCACCACCAAGTCTCAACATTCCTTTGAATTTTAAAAGGAGTTGTAAAGTCTCAAGATTCTTCACCTTAAAGCGGAGTTCCACCAAAAAATGAAACTTCCGCTTTAAGGAAAGATGACCCCCCTCATTTTTTGGGGGGGGGGGCGGAAACCCTCTTTTTAGAGGGTTTCAGATCCCATTTCCTCCCTGGGCACTGTGGCGCTGGAAGGAAGGTCACCTCTCCCCCCTCCCTCTCGGCAATCATGTGGGACATGTCACAGGTCCCAGATGATTACACGGCCAATCACGATAAACAGCGGGTGCCCGGGTGTGAAGCCACAGCCAGGCGCCCACAGTAGTGATGCCGGCGCCGTGGAGAGGAGAGGGAGATGAGCGGGGCTTCATTCCCCCGCATCACTGGAGCCTGGGACTAGTGAGTTTTTGATTATTAAAAGTCAGCAGCTGTGGGGTTTTTGTAGCTGCTGACTTAATATTTTTATTTTAGTAGTAACTCCCCTATAATGCATTCTATGCATTAAGGTGAAAAACCTTCTGAGCTGCAGCTTACCCCCAGAGACCCCGTTTTTCTTACCTGAACCAGATTGTTACAGCGATGAGAAGCTCCAGCTGCTGTATCGGGTCCTCATTGGATAGATTGATAGCAGCAAAAGCCATTGGCTCCTGCTGCTGTCAATCAAATCCAGTGACATGGGAGCCGGGGCTGGGCCGAGTTCTGCTGTCTGTCAATGGACGCAGCAGCAGGACTCAGAAACACACCCACAAGAGTGCCCCCATGGAATGTTGTTCTCCGTGAGGGCACTTGCTGAAGAGGAGGAAGCAGAAGCGCCGCCGGGGGACCCCAGAAAAAGAGAATCGGGCCGCTCTGTGCTAAATCCTTGCACAGAGGAGGTAAGTATGACATGTTTGTTATGTATTTTTTTTTCTTTAACATACCTTTACAATCACCTTAATGTTATTGGTGATGGAAAAAAACAGATAGAAAAAAACAGAGAGGAAAAAACATGAGCTATTCATCAAGTTTGGTGCACTGTGGATGCAGTGATTTACTGAGAACTGAATTTAAAGTGGCACAAAATGATATTCATATTCTCAAAAAAGTATACACATCTACTAATTAATAGCCCTGTAGTCTATTTTCACTTCTTACTGTGTTTTACTGCCTTCTTGTTACAATCTTTGTGAGCTCCCAAACCTTTCCTGTTCCCCCTGCTCTATACACAAAAAAATCCATGTCCAGACCAAGCAAGAGAGGGTGGCTACATTCCTACAGAGCGTAGGACCAAGGAGAATGAATGCAGCCACCCTATGACAGGAAGTTGATTCACAGCAGCGAAAAAAAGGAATCTGGAAAATCCTGTGAGAAACAGAAGATATTTTTTTGACTTAAGAATACATACTTAATTTAAACAAGTGTCACTTTAAGCTAAGTTGTGTAAGCATTCTGAGTTTAAAGTGGTTGTAAACCCTCACATATACCCAGTGAAGTGACTGGCCTCAGAAGATACACAGAGATGTGTCTGATTGGGCACACACAGCTGTGACTCGGCTCTAGTGCCCCCATAGCAAACGGCTTGCTGTGGGGGCACTCAAAAGAAGGGAGGGGCCACGAGCACTGGAGAAAGACCAGAGAAGATGAGGATCTGGGCTGCTCTGTGCAAAACCATTTCACAAAGCAGGTAAGTACAGTATAACATGTTTGTTATTTTTAAAGAAAAAAAAACTTGACTTTAGTATCACTTTAATACAGGGAATGCATTAATTCATTGGTTATGTGCTTGCTCTAGGTCATTGACTCAGCTGGCAGTAAAGCTAGGACACATTAAAATTGATATTAAACCCAAGAGTGAATATTTATAATATTGCAGCTTACCAATTCTTAGATGTGATGTCTGCCTAATGCCCCGTACACATGATCAGGCTTTTGCCCGGCCAAACTAACATCGGAATTGCGACAGAATTCCATTGGAGTAAAAGAGAACATGTTCTCTATCTGAACTCCGATGGAATTCCTCAGAAAAAAGTCCGATGGGCATACACACGGTCGGAATTTCCAATGGAAAAAGTCTGTCTGACTTTTTCCATCGGAAATTACAATCGTGTGTACGGGTCTTTTTTTTATTTTTTTTATGTAAAACTTTTATCCCAAAATAAATAAAAACGCTTGCTGTAACTGTATGCATTGTAGATGAGACATGAGTAGTCTTGCACCACACCACAATCATGAAAATTGCATAACACAAGGAAACAAGGAAAAGGCACTTTGAAGGTGCCAAATATTACCTTAACCACTTAAGGACCGATGCATGTACATATACACCGGCAGAATGGCACGTACAGGCACATTGGCGTACCTGTACGTCCCTGCCTAGACGTGGGCCGGGGGTCCGATCGGGACCCCCCTGGTACCTGCGGCGGTCCCCGTGGCTGTGGGAGCGATTGGTGACGAGGGGGCGGCTGTTCGTTTTTTGTCCGCCCCCTCCGGATCGCTCCCAGCCAATGCACGTCCGCCCCCTGCGTGTCACTTCCTCTGCCTGTGTAAACACAGGAAGTGATGTAATCTCTCCTCTCGGCGGTATTTTCAACCGCCGCTGAGGAGAGAAGACATCACACAGTTAGTCTGCACAACACTACACAGACACGAGTACACACAGGCACATTAACTCCTTGCGATCACCCCCCCCCCCACCCCCCTGTCACAGTGTCACTGAATGCAGTGATCATATATGTACTGATCACTGCATTTAGTGTCAGGATGACAGGCAGTGTGACAGGCAGTTAGTGTTAGGTTCAGGGTAGCCCCCCCGTACTCCCCCTAATAGTTTTAACCCCTTGATCACCGCCCTAGTTAACCCTTTCACTCCCTATTGCCAGTGTCACTAAGCGATCATTTTCACAGGAAGTAGTGAGGAGACGTTGCTGGAAGAGGCAGCAGAGGAGGTTTTACACTATGGAAGTTATTTCTCTCATTATATGAAATCCAATACCAACTGGGTCTGTTATCGAGTCCCCCGTGGACAGCAGCTGACACTCGAGCTCTTTTTGACCATATTTTAAGTAATAGGTCAACTACATCGGGTAAGGAGCCATCTATCCTCACTTGCGGTGACACTTTGGTGAAGGTGGATTTCTATATTTGGATGATCCAACACAAAGCACTTTATAAGATTACCATTGTTTCTCAGCACATCAATGCACATCTTAATGTTTGATGGACTTTGTGCAGATATTCACTGTTTATTATTACTCGATTATTACTTTATTATTTGCATGTAGATATTATTCACTTGTATGTTATTCATTTGCTCATATTGTTGTGCCACTCAATTAATAATTTTTTGTTCCATATTTTATTGTTCACTTTTATATTGTATATCATATGTTCAATATATTAGTAGATAGCGCCCCTTTTTTCTTCACTTGTTCACACGTATAATCCAGGTTTCTGTAGTATTTAGGGAGCAGCTTATATTTTACACTATTATTCTTTCCCCCCCCTTATTGTATTTTGGCGCGAGATTCCCCCTTTTTATTTCCGATAAACGCTTATTGCGTTTTTTTTTTAACAAGAATAGGTAGAAGAATACGTAACAGCCTAAACTGAGGAAAAAAAAATATATATATTTTTTAGGGCTGTTACTGATCAAAATTTTTGTGTTCGATTAATCGTTTTATTTTTTAATCGATTAATCTACTAATTTCGATTAATTATAACACACATACAGATCCAACTACTTTTAGCTGATCTCCTTGCAGGCTGATTCCCAGTGCAGCTCCCAACCACTGGAAAAATGGATAGCAGGATACAAAAAACACACAAAGGCAGCGCTCGATGGGAATAGCATTAAAACTTTTATAGTTTTCAAGTAGGTAACCAAATAAATATTGCACTGGAGATAAAATCGATGTAGCAACATAAACTGTAAAAATGGTGCGAGTAATACCAAACGGTACCAAAAGCAGTCATAAAAACATGTACCCAAGTATGATACTGGTATAAAAATGTGTACAATGATACCACTGCTGAATCCAGATGAGGAGGGGCTAACATCAGTCCATCGGCATGTAGATCTCCCATGAAGGGAACTATCACAACTCCCAGTGGATGGTTGTAGAATCCCAGGTTGATAGAGGGAAGTGTAACAGCCCTTGCGTGTGGCAGATAGTAAGGTCCCACCGGCATGCAGATATGAAGGCACAGCAAAGGAGCCCTTCAGATGGACACGGCAAGCCCCGCCGGTGTCCGTGACGTTACCGGATCTCTGACGGAACTCCCTGAAGGCCCAGAAGCCAGCGGAGAGGTGAGTACCAATCAAAAGAATTTTATTCGATCAAAAAGATTTTGATCGATCAAAAGAATTAAAGATTAATCGATTAATTAAAAGTTAATTTGCACAGCCCTAATATTTTTGTGGGATATTTATTATAGCAAAAAGTAAAAAATATTGCATTTTTTTCAAAATTTTTGCTCTATTTTTTTTATAGCGAAAAAAAACAAAAACCGCAGAGGTGATCAGATACCACCAAAAGAAAGCTCTATTTGTGGGAAAAAAGGACGCCAATTTTGTTTGGGAGCCACGTTGCACGACCGCGCAATTGTCTGTTAAAGCGACGCAGTGCCTAATCGCAAAACCTGGCTGGGTCCTTTAGCTGACTAAAGGTCCGGGTCTTAAGTGGTTAAGGAAGCACATACAAATGTTCAAAAAAGCATAGATGTTTTATTCAAAAACGGTGCACAGTGTCTGTGTTTTTTTTTTTTTACAAATGTTACATTTTCTTTGTGAAATGGTAGAGGTACAATGTACCCCATTACCAATTCGGGATCTGGAGGTCCCCTTTGTTAAAGGGGTCTTCCAGATTCTAATAAGCCTCCTGCTCGCAGACCCCCACTACCACCGGGCAAGGGTTGTGGGGATGAGGCCCTTGTTCCCATCAACATGGAGACATGGTGCTTTGAGGGGTCACAGACCCCCAAAGCATCCTCCCAATGTTGAGGGCATGTGGCCTGGTATGGTTCAGGAGGGGTGCGCTCTCTCACCCCCCCTTTTCCTGCGGTCTGCCACAATGCGTGCTCGGATAAAGGGTCTGGTGTGGATTTTTGGGGAGAACTTTTTTCTTTAATTTGTGACAGAGTTCCCCTTAAAATTCATACCAG